>CAWUFW010000941.1:0-1200000 GCA_963921515.1 Calotriton arnoldi
GTGCGCGTTGAACAGCAATGGACCGATCGGTGCCTCCGGCCGGCCCATTGCATTCAATGTGTGCGGGTACGCGTTGTACCCCTGTGCGCGTTGAACAGCAATGGACCGATCGGTGCCTCCGGCCGGCCCATTGCATTCAATGTGTGCGGGTACGCGTTGTACCCCTGTGCGCGTTGAACAGCAATGGACCGATCGGTGCGCACCCATTGACAATGGGCTTGCCTGGCAACGGACGCGTTTTTGAATATTCGAACGAGTCGGTTGCTGGAAAATCAGTTGGTCACCCACAACAATGTTGCAAAATAATGTATGTCATGAAGTTGAAGATTTGAAGGATGCTGTGGGCGTGTTTTGGTGCTGCTATTCCATGGATTGGCCAGATTCAGAAGATGCAAACGACTTGGACCTATCACTTTGGACACAAGGGACAGTATCTGCCTCTCCAGCACATATATATTGCTGCATGTTCCCCTGAGAGCCCACTTGCCTGCACTACATGCTCCAGGACGACATCTGCCACTGCACTGCTGCTGTCTCTGCCCCTCTGGACCCTGCAATGGCACGTACTGTGGAGAGAGCCCCAGCCTTCAGCCTTGAAGAGAACCAGGCCCTGCTGGACAGCCTACTTCCACAGTACAGCAAGCTGTATGGGACACCAGGGGAGCAGGTGAGTGTTCTGTGCACTGCCTTTCTGAATGTGCATTTTGTCTGACTAGCAAGGCTGAGAGTCAGCACACCACTGGCTAGCAGGCTCACTGAGTAGTTGTCACCCCCATAGTGTGTAGTGACTTGCACTGGACAGGTATGGTGCAGTGACAGTGCTTCTGAACAGGGTTTTACTCCCCATGCTATGATACCATGTAGTGACTTCTGGAAAACTGTCCATGGGCAGCCGTGCACTGCCTGGGTACACCATGTGCCCCTGTGATTGCGACATGTATATGCAACTGTGTCATGCACGGATATGTTGCATGTGTAGTAATGTCCTTATCACTTTGTCATCCTGACAGGCTTCTGCCCATCGGAAGCATGAGATCTGGAAGGACATCGTCCGGGCTGTCCGGTCCGTGGGGGTCTACAAGCGCCGGATCCGCAACTGCCAAAAGAGGTGGCAGGACCTTCGGGGCTGGACCCGGAGGATTGCACGGGTCCAGCTGAAGCTGTCGCCTCCTCGCAGGAGGGCGGAACACGGACCCTGACCCCCACATGCTCAGGATCCTGGCGGTGGTCTTTCCAGACCTGGATGGGCAGCTGAAGGCCAGAGAGCAGCAAGGAGGGGGTGAGTCAAAGACTGCACTGTGTACTCTGTCTAACATGTTATGTGCCCTCCTCGGGCCAGGTTGAACTGCCACAGTACAGCAGTCATGTTGTCCAGGAGCCATGTCCCTCTATTGTGCACTGCCCACTCCTCATCTGATACCCAGGTGTGGCCCTTACATGCAGGGAATTCTGTCACTTAGGACTGTGTCCTTGCAGTTTGCTTGACTCAAGGTGGGAGACAGCATCTGTTTCCCTGACTCTGTGGTGGGCATCATGGGTGGGTCCATTGCTTACACAATGCCTGTATTCTGACATGTAGGGTAGTGTCACAGGTCTCCCATATGTCCAATAGGTATGACCTGGACAGATGAGGGTTAAGAGGATGTGTTGTGGGGGGATGTACATGTGCACTTGTGCAGCTCCAGGACTTGCATTCCCCATGACCTACTATTGTGACACAGTGCAGAGTGTTGTTGTCTGGCTGCAAAGTCATACATCACTGAGACAGTGATGTATGACTTTGCAGTCATGCCTCCGCCATGGCATGTGTCTACTGATTGGTGATCCTGCAGGGGAGTGACATGTGCTACATGCACACCATAGTGGCGCTGGCTATCAGGACATGGGTGCATCATGGTGTCTGTCGCTGGTATGCATCACATGCATTTCCTATTTGACTCTGGGCATCCCTTACATCCGTAAACCTGTACTGACTCAGTGGCAAGAGCTGTGATGTGTCCACACCGTGTCCTCTGCACTGTCCAACTACTGTGTACTTGGTGCATGTGTCAACACTGGGGTGTTGCAATCCAACAGACACCAGACAGATGGGTGCAAGGCCATGTGGGATGTGAGTGCCATGCTTGGCATCAGACTGACAATTGACTTCTCCTGTTCAATTAGTGCACTTTTAGCAATGTACAACTAATGATGCCAGGGCTTGCTCTGTGATGTGCTGTGCTCACAGTGGTGTGTGCGTTATGTGCAGGTGACTGATGTCTGTCTGTTTCCCCATTGTTTGCAGATACATCCACGGCCACGGAAGGGGACAGCTCCACGGACCAGGAGGAGCCGGAGAGCCAGACTGGGTCAGCAGCCGAGGAGTGGTCGGAGGGACCCAGTGGCACGGAGGGCGAGGGGAGCCACACCGAGGAGTCCTCAGCAGCATCCACCTCAGCTGAGGACCAGAGCAACTCGGAGGATGACTCCCTTGTGGAGGCGGGTGTCAGCAGCCACCACACCCCAGCTAGTGTTGCTGTCCCCGCCACCACCAGCACCACCACCGCCCTCCCATCGGCTCCCATTCCCCAGGTCCGTGGAGGCTCCCATGTCCGGGAGCGTGTCTCCTTTGGGCCAGGCACCGCACCCCCTGCCCCTGTGTCCCCTGCTGCCCTGAGTGAGGAGTCTGTGTACCTCCTTCGCCAGCTCCATGTAGGGCAGACAGCCATGCTGAGTGTCCTCCATGCGCACACCGCGCTGTTGACTCAGCTGGTGTCGTTCATGGAGGGCATCTCATCGGGCATGTCTGACCTACAGAGGGGCAATAGGTCCATGGACTCCTCCCTGACGGCAGCAGTGTCCCTCCTCAAACGGTCCCTCACCCCTCCTGCCTTTGCTCCATCCACACTCCCCAGCACCTTACCCATCCCAGGCACACACACACTGGCACACACCAGCACACACACATCCAGCACACTGACACACACGCCAATGACAAAACGCACACGCAAGCACATTCAGGGGACTGAAGCCAGACTCACAGGGGATGGGGCCCTGGAACACACACACGCATCCACATGCACTGCGCAGTCCTCAGTTCCCTCTCCCTCCAAAGCACCCTCCCTTGCCTCACCTGCAACCCCAAAGTCACAGCAGCTCTTCCTCTGTGACCTCGGCCTCTTCCCCACCGATGAAGCTGCTCCAGCATCCCGGGGGAAGAGGAAGCCCACCCACACGGAGCAGAGTGCCCCTCGCCCCCGGACACCCTCCCCCAGGCGCAGACGGACTGAGGCCCCCACCCGCAAGTCCCCCGGAGTGCTAAGAGCAAGACCCCGCCACCGCCCTGCAGCTCAGGCACAAGGTCTCCGTCCTCCATCCCTCAGGCCCCCACTGCACAGGTGCCCCCACCACACCCTGCCCCAGGTTCCCCCACCCACAGATATACCATCCCCAAGATGCTCCGGCCTTCTCCCCTGCCACTTGCTCTCCCAGCACCACACCCCCGCTGCGCTTGTCTGTGCCACTGATGTGGTGAGGGTGTCCTCCCCCTCTGTCCAACCCACCTTGCCTGTTCCCCATTCTCCTCCCCTGGAGGTAGGCACTGCAGTGGAGTCCACTACCGCCCTGTCTGACTTGGGCACTGCAGTGGCGGACCTGTCCACCCCATCTGCAGGGTCCACTGCAGTTGTGCCGGCACCCACGACATCTGTGTCATGCCCCCAGTTGTGCCGGCACACACCATGTCAGACACCTCCACTGCAGTTGTCAGTGGCTCTCCAGCACCCACCACCCCTTCCCTGACTCCCCCTGGTGAGCCCTGATCCTGTCCCTGCGGTGCCTGGCCTGCCCCCGGTTGCCCCTCCTAGTGGATTGTCCCTGGTATTGTGCAGGCATGCGTAGGGTGACATCTGCCAGTGTCACCCTGTTTGAACTTTGACAATGGACTGGCCATTGGCCTTTGCTCTTTTTCAGGACTTCGTTTGGCCTCAACACATATGCTGAATAAAGCAACTTTCTTTTCTCTAGTGCTCATGCTTCAGATGTACATGTTGTTGGTGCAGCTAACCATGCCCTTGCTGCAGTGATGGTGATATCTGGTCTCATGATTATGAAGTGTTACTGTGCAGGAACCCATGTGGTCCAGGGGAATGTGTCCTATCATGTGGTGTATCCATGTCATCAATAGCAGCATCTGAGGGTGTCATGTGTTCAGTATTTGGCAATGGGTTTCCTACTTACATTGGCAATTTCACATCTGTGGCTTCCACCCCTGCACATCTGTTGTGCCTGCCATCGTTGCATTTGTCTACTTCCCTGACCGTGTTGCCATCTCCAGTGGACATGCAGGTTTGGGCATCAATGGGGAGGGACTCATCCGTGTAGTCAGTGCAACATTGCTATACAAGTGTGTTGGATCTGTGCTGATGATTCCGTTGGCACATCCATGACCAGGCTGATGTGATGGGAGCCCTCATTTGGTGCTAATTGTTGATTGTGTGACCAAGTGCTCAGCTGACATGATGGGGCCCTACTGAGGCAACATATGGCACAGCTTTCCTCACACAGGAGTGGAGTCCCCTCATGGCAGTGTGTACACGTGTGACATTGCCTGCGCCCAAGGTGTGTGTTGTATGTGCATGTCTGTGTGTTCACTTCCATTCATCTGCGCATGCTGTGATCCCTAGTGTTGTACCTGTTTGTGATGCTTGCTGACTTGAGCTATGTTCCCCCAAAGTCTTCTCCCTGTGTTCTCTGTGATGTGGGTGCATGGCACATTACTGGTCATCAGGGTGTCACCCATAGGTGTGTTTGCTGTCAGGGCAGAGTTTGTGTGCTGACGCAGATGGGTCACAGTCAGGTTTCCCTTTGGCACTTGTTGTTTGCCCCTGTCATGTGATTTCCAGTTTGTGTTATCTTTCAGTGATTGTGACACGTTGTGTGTGTGACTGCTGGCACTCCTTAGGGTCCGGGCTGCAATGTTGGTTGTTGTCTATGTGTGTTCTTTGTGGGTGACCTTGGTTTCTTCATTGGTGTGTGACTGTGGCTGGGATCCCATTGGTCGGTGTGGTATTGCCGTCATGTCCATGTACAGCGTAGTGTGCAGTGTGTCAGACATTCAGGAGTCTTGTTGAGTGTCCATGTGTGATGTGTTTCTACACCTTGGTTCCCACCCACCACCCTGGAATAGTAATGGGTGCATGTGCAATGTCACCAGTGCATGTGTACTTCACTGCTGCACATTGTTGGAGGTCGAGGGTGTGGTGTTGAGTGTGTGCAGATGAGAGTTGTTGCCCGGCTAGTCCCCTGCCTCCATGTTGGCCTTGGCTTACTGGCCATGCTGATTGATTTGTGCTTGTGTAGGTGTGATGGTAGTTAGTTGCTCAGGACACCTGACTGTGGTTCACAGTGTGAACGACATTTAGCTTTGTCATCACAGTGGTATTTTTCTTCAGCCCAGGGTCACCACATTGTGGGGGCCCTGGGGGTGGTGCTGTGGTGTGTCTGTGACTTGCTGTGTCAGTTGTTGTTCCTACGTGCCTGTGTGACATGTGTGTTTTGTGCTCCCTCTCACCTGTCAATGCCTGCTTGCCCACATAGGGGATTTGGATCCATGAGTTACCTTAGTGTGGCAGTGTATGCACATCTGTATGATTGGTATTCAGCTCTCCTCATGTGTTGTGTTGTTGCCTGGGGACAATGGCACCCCCACCCCTCACCTGCTGTGTATGATGACAGTGTTGGTCTGCCTGTTTGTGTTTGTGCATCTGCACCACTGCATTGGCATATCTTGGGTGTGCCATTGGCTGTATGTTGTTTGGTGTGTTTCCCCTGCTGTCCCTGGGACTCCTAGGTCATCGGTCAGCACAGTGATCATGGTTTGTGTGTCCCATTGCTGCCATGGTATGGTATCTGTTCACCTCACATCTGCTGTCTCCACAGGGTATCTGCATTTGTGTGCCCATTGGTGCAAATATGTGGTTCTGCATTCTGATGGTCACTTCTGTCATTGTGTCATTGATGACTGTTGACGGTCTCAGCCACCATGGGTGTTGTTTGTCTGCACATGGCCAAAGGAATGTTTCATTTGCACTGCAGTATTTGGCTCCCCCAATTTATGTTGCAATGGGACACATACACTACTTTGCCACAGATGAGTTTTTGGTTCTGTGACCAGGAATGATCCATGCAGTTTGGCAGTTGCAGCTCTTTCTTTGTCAACAATTACCTTTTGGTCACTGTGATGATGAGGGTGTAGACCCCATTGCCACAATGGTCAAAATGTGCTTCAGCTATGGACCCCACACTTGCCTTTTGGTCACTGTGATGATGGGGGTTTAGACCCCATTGCCACAATGGTCAAACTGTGCTTCAGCTATGGACCCCACACTTACCTTTTGGTCACTGTGATGATGGGGGTTTAGGCCCCATTGCCACAATGGTCAAAATGTGCTTCAGCTATGGACCCCACACTTGCCTTTTGGTCACTGTGATGATGGGGGTTTAGGCCCCATTGCCACAATGGTCATGGGCTGCTTGCATTGTGGGTGCCACACACATATATGTGTGGCACATGTGCTAGGGGGTCACATTGTATGTTCAATGTCATGTTCGGTGTTGTAGGCATTTGACACAGCCTGCTCACACGCTTGTCATGGTGGTGGGGGGATGTCTTAATCTTGCATTCCCTAGGTTGTGGTGTGCTTGTTGTGTCATGCATTGTCCATCCTATGAGTGGGGGTGGTAGTAGTGGTAGGCATCCAGCCCCCTGGCTAAGGGTGGTGGTAGGCATCCAGCCCCCCTGGCTAAGGGTGGTAGTAGTGGTGGGCATCCTGCCCCCTGGCTAAGGGTGGTAGTGGTGGGCATCTGGCACCCCCTGGCTAAGGGTGGTAGTAGTGGTGGGCATCCTGCCCCCCTGGGTGAGGGTGGTAGTAGTGGTGGGCATCCTGCCCCCTGGGTGAGGGTGGTAGTAGTGGTAGGCATCCTGCCCCCTGGTTGAGGGTGGTAGTAGTGGTAGGCATCCAGCCCCCTGGCTAAGGGTGGTAGTAGTGGTGGGCATCCTGCCCCCTGGGTGAGGGTGGTAGTAGTGGTAGGCATCCTGCCCCCTGGCTAAGGGTGGTAGTAGTGGTGGGCATCCTGCCCCCTGGGTGAGGGTGGTAGTAGTGGTAGGCATCCTGCCCCCTGGGTGGGGGTGGTAGTAGTGGTAGGCATCCTGCCCCCTGGTTGAGGGTGGTAGTAGTGGTAGGCATCCAGCCCCCTGGCTAAGGGTGGTGGTGGGCATCCAGCCCCCCTGGCTAAGGGTGGTAGTAGTGGTGGGCATCCTGCCCCCCTGGGTGAGGGTGGTAGTAGTGGTAGGCATCCTGCCCCCTGGTTGAGGGTGGTAGTAGTGGTAGGCATCCAGCCCCCTGGCTAAGGGTGGTAGTAGTGGTGGGCATCCTGCCCCCCTGGGTGAGGGTGGTAGTAGTGGTAGGCATCCTGCCCCCTGGCTAAGGGTGGTAGTAGTGGTGGGCATCCTGCCCCCTGGGTGAGGGTGGTAGTAGTGGTGGGCATCCTGCCCCCTGGGTGAGGGTGGTAGTAGTGGTAGGCATCCTGCCCCCTGGTTGAGGGTGGTAGTAGTGGTAGGCATCCAGCCCCCTGGCTAAGGGTGGTGGTAGGGCATCCAGCCCCCTGGCTAAGGGTGGTAGTAGTGGTGGGCATCCTGCCCCCTGGGTGAGGGTGGTAGTAGTGGTGGGCATCCTGCCCCCTGGGTGAGGGTGGTAGTAGTGGTAGGCATCCTGCCCCCTGGGTGAGGGTGGTAGTAGTGGTAGGCATCCAGCCCCCTGGCTAAGGGTGGTGGTAGGCATCCAGCCCCCTGGCTAAGGGTGGTAGTAGTGGTGGGCATCCTGCCCCCTGGGTGAGGGTGGTAGTAGTGGTAGGCATCCTGCCCCCTGGTTGAGGGTGGTAGTAGTGGTAGGCATCCAGCCCCCTGGCTAAGGGTGGTAGTAGTGGTGGGCATCCTGCCCCCCTGGGTGAGGGTGGTAGTAGTGGTAGGCATCCTGCCCCCTGGCTAAGGGTGGTAGTAGTGGTGGGCATCCTGCCCCCTGGGTGAGGGTGGTAGTAGTGGTGGGCATCCTGCCCCCCTGGGTGAGGGTGGTAGTAGTGGTAGGCATCCTGCCCCCTGGTTGAGGGTGGTAGTAGTGGTAGGCATCCAGCCCCCTGGCTAAGGGTGGTGGTAGAGCATCCAGCCCCCCTGGCTAAGGGTGGTAGTAGTGGTGGGCATCCTGCCCCCTGGGTGAGGGTGGTAGTAGTGGTGGGCATCCTGCCCCCCTGGGTGAGGGTGGTAGTAGTGGTAGGCATCCTGCCCCCTGGGTGGGGGTGGTAGTAGTGGTAGGCATCCAGCCCCCTGGCTAAGGGTGGTGGTAGGCATCCAGCCCCCTGGCTAAGGGTGGTAGTAGTGGTGGGCATCCTGCCCCCTGGGTGAGGGTGGTAGTAGTGGTAGGCATCCTGCCCCCTGGTTGAGGGTGGTAGTAGTGGTAGGCATCCAGCCCCCTGGCTAAGGGTGGTGGTAGGCATCCAGCCCCCTGGCTAAGGGTGGTAGTAGTGGTGGGCATCCTGCCCCCTGGGTGAGGGTGGTAGTAGTGGTGGGCATCCTGCCCCCCTGGGTGAGGGTGGTAGTAGTGGTAGGCATCCTGCCCCCTGGGTGGGGGTGGTAGTAGTGGTAGGCATCCAGCCCCCTGGCTAAGGGTGGTGGTAGGCATCCAGCCCCCTGGCTAAGGGTGGTAGTAGTGGTGGGCATCCTGCCCCCTGGGTGAGGGTGGTAGTAGTGGTGGGCATCCTGCCCCCCTGGGTGAGGGTGGTAGTAGTGGTAGGCATCCAGCCCCCTGGCTAAGGGTGGTAGTAGTGGTGGGCATCCTGCCCTCCTGGGTGAGGGTGGTAGTAGTGGTAGGCATCCTGCCCCCTGGCTAAGGGTGGTAGTAGTGGTGGGCATCCTGCCCCCCTGGGTGAGGGTGGTAGTAGTGGTGGGCATCCTGCCCCCCTGGGTGAGGGTGGTAGTAGTGGTAGGCATCCTGCCCCCTGGTTGAGGGTGGTAGTAGTGGTAGGCATCCAGCCCCCTGGCTAAGGGTGGTGGTAGAGCATCCAGCCCCCCTGGGTGAGGGTGGTAGTAGTGGTGGGCATCCTGCCCCCCTGGGTGAGGGTGGTAGTAGTGGTAGGCATCCTGCCCCCTGGGTGGGGGTGGTAGTAGTGGTAGGCATCCAGCCCCCTGGCTAAGGGTGGTGGTAGGCATCCAGCCCCCTGGCTAAGGGTGGTAGTAGTGGTGGGCATCCTGCCCCCTGGGTGAGGGTGGTAGTAGTGGTAGGCATCCTGCCCCCTGGTTGAGGGTGGTTGTGGTGGTTGGCATCCAGCCCCCTGGGTTGGGGTGGTGGCGCGCATTCAGGCCCCTGTGTGCATATGTGGCATTGGTGATGGGCATCCCGCCCCTATGGTGCTGCTGTTGCTGGTGTAAGTATATTCAGATTCCCAGTGTATGTGTGTGATGTGTCGTGTACGTGTTGTATGTGTTTTGTGGTTGGTGTCTGACTTACCTTCTGCGCCGTACGCGTCCGTGCCTGTTCCGGTAGTAGATGTAGAATATTGGTATGATCGGGACGAAGGGATTCATGGTTGGTTCGTGTCGTTCGTCCTTCTCGTTGCTTCGCGTCGTCCTCGTCGCTTGGCTTCGTCCTCGTCGCTTCGCGTCGTCCTCGTCGGTGCTGTGTTCGTCTCGTAGCCGTGGATCGTGTTGTGGCGCGATTCGGAGCTTATGTGCGCCTCTCCCGGATGCTTTGACGTGCCGTGCGTAGCGACGGGTTCGGCGCGTACGGAAAGCGCATCGTACTTGTCCGGCCGGACGGGGCTGCATTTTCCCTTCCGTGCGACTCGATTCGGCGTTTCCGGATTCGCCTCGGTCGGAGAACAGGACCTGGTTTGGGTGAGTACGGCTCGGCCGGGATTTTTGCTGTTGTGCGCATCGTACTTGCTCGTTCGGTGTACTGTACGGATCGGTCGGGAAACTGGCTTTCGCATGGCTTTTTTCCCGACCGAATAGTATTGGGTGCGCCTCCGACCGAGATCGGAATCGGCCCCTGTATAATTTCCCTGGTTCAGCACATGATTTTTGGTACACATGTGCATAAACAATTGCACAATCCTGTAGATCACAATTAATCTGGGAACCAAGGGAGAGAAAAATGTCGACTTTTTGACCCAGTGTGAATAAAAGGGTCTCTTCAGGACTAAGTCATCTGGCTCAGTTCCTGCATATATAAGGCTACAGAAACTCAGACATTTCACCAGCCAATATGAACCGCATCCTTTTGTGAATCTCAAGTCCAAAACACCCTAGAAGTATCGACACAATACTCAACATTCAGGAGTATGTTAAGGGGCGTATCATTTGCTTCAAGGGTACGTCAACACAATCTTAGGACGTTTTAATAAATCTCGACAGCCTACAAAAAGAATGGAAACAGGTTCTGTTGACACCTGTTTTCAATGTGGTTCCAACATTGTGACTGTGCAGTGGCGTTTTTCAACATAGGCATGAGGCAAAACCGATTATTCTTCTTCAATATGGCGGCCGCGGGTAGTGCTCTAGCAGTTGAGTGACACCCAGCAGATAAGCTAGCAGCTTCTGCTGGTCTTCCTTGTCTGACCAAGGAAGTTGGTGCTGGCTCCTTGAGATGAATGGCTTCTTGAGACGAATGGTGCGCATCGTTTCATTGCGGAATAGTAAGTGTCTTATTTCAATGAGCGGAGTACTCAAGCATGTTGTAGAGATATGGGCAGTGAAATTGATTAAGTAAATTGTTGGTTGGCTTAACAGGAACTCTGTGATTAAGTTCTGGCGGGGTTGAATAGTAGCGGATGTACATCATCGTTCTACAATGAGTAGCAATTAGGCTAATACATACAAGTACTGTGATTGATTGGCCACATAGCTGAGTGTGCTTCATGTCTCAACAGGAGAGCACACATCTGATATATAACGATTGAGTGGTTAGTCTTCACACGGCAAACACAAATGTTTATAGGGAAATAAGCACTGGATAGAGCAGACTGCTTCACTTAGGGGGTGTCCCTATGGACTGATAATGGATATGCGCATCGGGGCATACACAAGCGTATGGTCAATTTGTTACTGTCCTTATATATCATGCAGTCGAGGAGCATGACACTCGATGCATGTGGATTTTGTCACGCCAGCTGCAGTGAGGCGCTTCCTGCGAGCACACACTTTGAATGGTTGGCGTACAAAACTACAAATGACCCCATTTTGGTAATTATGTGGTGGCACACATGGACTTTGGATGGCACACAGAGCACTCACAAACGTGCAATTTTGTGAAGTAATGGGCAATATATTGAGCCCAGCTTCTGTGGAACAGTGAGTGTGTGTAATAGGCGCATGCTGTGACTAATGCACGTGTGAGTAACACAGTTCTAGTCAATCTACAAGGTGTCTAACTACCACTATGGGACATGTGCTGGATTGTTGTCACGCATTCTGCATTGGAAAGGCATTGGCATTTATGTGTGGTAGAGAGGGTGAGTATGCTAACAGTATGTTTTTATTTCAGAGTTCCTCAGATTGTTCAGAAACTTTGTTCGGTGATCGTTGAGGCATTTGTCCAGGATGTGACAAGAGATTGTTCCAGTATAGGTGAGTAACAATACACCTATATGGGAGCATGCTCTACACCTCCCTAGAGTTTATCCTAGGGATTTTCATGGGGTGCCGGATCATAGCTATGTACGCTGGATTTGGATTTATGTCATTTGACAATTGAATTTGCTGTCATATACACAGTGTTGACAGTACATGGAGGCTTGAGGTGACCCAGGCAAGGATGTGGATCCCTAAGTCTAACGACATCCACATGGTCTAACAGAGTGATGGTATACATAGCCTATGATCATTTAGACTGGTTGCTACGAGACAACCAACTGCCCTATATGGCGGTAAACAAGTTTCCATTCATTTTGTAGGCTGTCGAGATTCATTAAGACGTCCTAAAATTGTGTTGGTGTACCCTTGAAGCAAATGATACGCCCCTTAACATACTCCTGAATGGTGAGTGTTGTGTTGATACTTCTAGAGTGTTTTGGACTTGAGATTCACAAAAAACATATGGTTCATACTGACTGATGAAAGATCCAGGTTTCTGTCTCCTTCTTTATGTAGGTACTGAGCCAGATGGCTTAGCCCTGAAGGGACCCTTTTACTCACACTGGGTCGAAATGTCGGCATTTTTCTCTGCTTTCGTTCCCAGATTAATTATGATCTACAGGACTGTGCAATTGTTTACGCACATGTATACCAAAAATCATGTACTGAACCCATGGAAATTACACAGTGTCTTATATATATGTTTTATTTATATATATATATTTATATTTATAAATAATAGTGCAGAGTCATCTGCACTATTGCTATTGTTGTACTGAAAATTGCATATATATTGGATAATATATACTAGAACAAAAAACCCTCTCAATTAAAGTCAGAACAGACTACTGTGTTGTCAAAATAATACATTGAGTGTTGGTCTCCCAAAATATTTTGAAAGGGATTCTTACATGATAAAAGAGAACCAAGGCGCACTTCGTTTATAAAACATTAATCAAAGCCACAATCTGGCCTAACATACATTTGTTTGGTGAGTCCTGCCAAAAAGAAATATAAAATATGGATGTATGTCATTAATACAATCAATCATTATGTTTTATTTTCAGATCAAAAATATTAACAAAAGCAATATATACACAAAATGGAATTAGAACTTCCAGGATAGTCGACAGTAGGACATGTAAATAGCATTTTACAGAATGAGAAGTTTTCTAATCCCCTTACACCCACTCTGGATGTAGAAGCTTAGTTGTTGAGTCCTAGCCCGTCATAATGCAGCCAGACTGCGGCTTCATTTACTTCCCAAAAGTGCAATAATAAAGTGGAATTTCAACTGGGATGTGTGCAATCCAACAAATGTGATAAGCAATTGGCCAGAAACAGTATTTAGGTGCCAGACAGCCGTGGAGGGCCTGCAAAGTAATTATAATATCTCTAACATAACAAAGGTGGCACACTGGCAAATGCAAAGTGCAAGTAAAACCTTAAAACAAATGAGTGTTTAACCAAATAATATGCTTTAGGAGAAAAGTCACAGACACTTAATAGGAGATACTGGTTACATACAGACTAGCAAGAGCAATGCCTTTTTTGCAAACCTTATAGTAGCATATAGAAATAATAGATGAGTACTAATATTGAAAATGTAGAAAGTTATTCATACGCACTTTAATTTTAAATACACATATAAAATGTTCCAAAACAGGTAAACCGCCTGCTATATTTTCACTATTTCCAACAAAAACTGCTCTCAACCATGTTGCAGGTGCATTTTCAGCAAAAATCCAATTCTAGGCGGGCAGTCATGTCACAGTGGACTCCTAACGATTGTAATACTGAATATCGAACCCCAGAATATCGTGGTACAAGAATATTGAGGACAGAATATCAAGGGACAAAATATCAAAAGGTAAGGGCATATAAGGATGTATACATTTACTATTCCTAACTCCACATCTATGTACCTTGAAGTTACACGCACTGTGTAGGTGCGTATATGTGGAAGAAGGTATAGAAAATCCAGACTTACTTACCTTTCGATATTTTAAAAAATATTTTGTCCTCTATGTTGTGTCCCATCGGCACAGGAATTCACAGGCTCTGTGATTTTTTGCAGACCGGTGCAGTGAAGTCCAGGCAACAGCTGATTTCCAATAATTCTGCCATCCCCTCCAAAATGGCATTCTCTTACTTACAAAACAGTCATTTCCTATGAAGTAATCCACAGGCAGTTAAACTTGCCGGGGATATTAGTTAAAGCCTATTTAGTGACTTGCCTCACAGAAATTGGCAACTGATATTGTCAATTATACCAGATATTACGGGAGGTAGTGGCTCCCCCATTTGTTGATTAAAGTAATAGCCTCCACAGATTGCAAGACTGACCTACACTCATGGGTTTGGTATAATAAAATGGCCCATAAAGCCATTCGTGGAGCAAACAATTGAAGTATGGCTTCTTGCTCTAAATGGATGCGGCATTACTTTCCTTACTGAGTACAAAAATTTGACTCTATTATCTCAGCAGCATGCTTTAGATTTGGCCTTGGTAAGGGTGACTGGTTACACATTTGTTTTATATGTCCGGCTGTGCAGCTTTTGGGAAAAGATCTTTCAATTTAATAGCGATAAGCTGCCGGTCTGTATCAGTCCAGACCCCTTTGGGGCCTTGTTTGGTATGTGTACTCCATATAGACAAATTACTCTACGGCAGCAACAATTTCTTTTCATCGCCAAACTGATGGCTAAATCTCGAATTCTGCAAAAATAGAGATCCACCGAGGTCCCCACCCTTAATCAATGGCTATGTAAAAAGAAGCGGGTCAAACAGCTTGAAGAGTTGAATGCGAGAAGAATTAACGCTTGCAAAAAGTTTAGGAAAATTTGGTACGTCGCGTCAGATTGAGCTGTAACACAAAGCATTTAACTATTACCCCAAAGGCTGTACACTACCAGCTTTTTGGACAATTTCGGTTGGGGAGGTCTTCATTTCTTTTTCTGTTTTTTGGGTGTGTAATATCTTTTGTAAATGATATGATTAACCTTTAATGGGATGTCATTTTCCTTTTTGTGCAGTTTTGTTGAATATATGAATGAAATAGCTCTAACTGATTACAAAGCTGCCATTTTGGAGGCGAAAAAAACCTTTTATACGAACAGTGTTCTTAGTTCTGAAAACAAATCCAAAGACATCTTTAAAATAGTCACAGAACTTTCCAATCCCGACCGCGTCACACTTGCCATCACTCCCTCCCAGGCCTTATGTAACGATCTGAATGCCTTCTTCGTGAACAAAATTAAGGCCATACAGAACTCCATCTCTCCTAGCTCACAGGATTGGAAATCATATCAGCAATTTACAAACTCGGCAACACTCTCCAGCTTTCACAACATTACCTTAGATCGGCTTGCAGAATTGAGAAGCAAGGTAAAATCTGGCTCCCCCAAAGACCCCTGTCCTTCTAAGATACAAAAAGACATCTTAGCGCAATTCCCAGATACCTTTCTCTCCCTGCTCAACCTCTCCCTGGAGCAAGGTGTGGTCCCACGCGCTTTTAAAGAGGCAGTGCTAGTCCCGCTTCAAAAGAAAGCTGGAGTAGATCCTAATCAATTGAGCAATTACAGACCCATATCGCTCCTCCCATATCCTGCAAAAGTGCTTGAAGCACACATAGCAAAACTCCTTTGCACATTTATCGAAGAGTCTAAATTCTTGGATTCCTACCAGGCAGGTTTCAGACCGTCACACTCGACCAAATCAGTTATTTTAGGCGTAGTGGATGACCTGAAGGAGGGAGCAGACAGGGTGTGCACACAGGCATTGGTCCTGCTCGACCTGTCGGCTGCGTTCGATACAGTGGATCACATCATATTAGCGGATAGAATGGCAGCGGCAGGCCTGAGAGGCACGGCCCTGGATTGGATGATCTTATTTCTGGGGGACCGCACCCAGTCTGTTAGGCTGGCACCCTTCAATTCAGCCAGGGTCAATACCACCTGCGGCGTACCTCAAGGCTCTTCCCTTCCCCCCACTTATTCAACCTTTATATCTGCCCCTTGATCCACTCCCTCCAAAGCAGGAGGGTAAAGGTATATAATTATGCAGATGATATGCAGCTGATATTTCCGATAGACGAGATGGAGACTCTAAGGCCTTCTTCCGAAATACCATGCTTTTTTATTAAAGACTTGATGAGTCACAACCATCTCAAATTAAACTCTGACAAAACAGAGATAGTCATTTTAAATAACAGACTTCATCACTGGACGCCAGGACACTGGCCAGCTGCATTAGGTATTCCACCTATCCCCAAGAATTCTGTCAAAAGTCTGGGCATCAAAATTGACGCCAACTTATCCATGCACGAACAGATCAGCCTGGTCACTTCCTCGTGTGTTTATTATCTAAGGACCTTCAAGAAAATCAGGAGATTCTTTACTAGGGAGGCAAGCATGGTGAACATGCTGGCCTTGATTATGTCCAGGCTGGATTATGCCAATGCTATTTATTTGAGTCTCCCTGCCAATCAAACGCACAGATTGCAGCTGATTCAGAACCAGGCGGCCAGATTGGTTTTCCAGCAACCGAGACACAGCTTCACTGGCTTCCTGTGACTCAGCGGTCTATGTTTAAGACAGGCTGTATGATTTTCAACGCACTCCACGCGAAGGGCCCTAAATTAATTTCTACTAAGATATTACCGTACCTTCCCAGACAGAATCTCAGATCAGCCTCAATGAATATGCTGACTACCCCTAAATTTAAGCGCAAGAGAATGGGTGGTTCACACTTCTCGGTACTCGGCCCAAAACTTTGGAATTCCCTACCGTTTGATATCAGACTTACGTCTGACTACATCGGTTTCAGAAAAAAACTGAAAACTTGGCTGTTCACCCAAGCCTACTATTAGATAACACTCAGGACGGTTTCCTATCTCCGGTAGCGCCAAGAGACCTTTTGCTGAACATGTGCTTAATAAATCCCCCAAACATAAACACATATATGGAAAACTTTTTTATATATGAATATGTATGAATACATGGAATCATGATGGATATTTGTAATGAACTTTTTCTACCAAATTAATTTAAAAAAAATGTTGTGTGCCATCGATGTTCCGTGGTTGATAATCAAGGTGCACACCCCCTGAACATTATTTTTGTTTTACTAATACACACCTCCACGGCAGGATTTGGGAGATGAGGGAGTATCTTAAATAAAATGCCTCTGGTGCGGTCAGAGTTTTTTCCTGCTACATGTGTCTGAAGGACCACGAAAGGCCTACCAGATGAGCTAACAGTTAAAGGAGTCCCATGGCAGAGCCTGCTGAGGCTCTGTCATCATAAACTAAGTGGTTCTTCCTCTTTCAGGATTGATGGATAAGACATCTGGCAGTTTTTAGCAGTTGACCCACTTCCCCCTATTTCTGCTCCCAAATTCCCAAATCCTTTATAAACTAATCTCCATTTGGGTCCCTAACCAGCTAAATCAGGAGCACAGATTGTAAAATGAGTTGCTTGTAACATCAATAACTTTGTATTCTCTCATCTTGCACTCAGTGGTACTTTGCATGTCCTAAGCTACCAACTAAATCTGACTATGTATTTTTTTGTCCCGTTTGTTACAATGCAAAGTGTTTCTGCCCAATAAACCTATTGACCGCAGCATATAAATGTATTGACTGCACCATAAACGCGATTAGACAGCAGGGCTACCTCTCCAATGTAAGCATCACATCCAGTGCTTAATTTGTAAAAGAATAAGTGTTGAGGCCCAATCGTTTGCTCAGAAGCCCACGGCTGGTGCATTAAATGTCACAGGTGCCAAATACTAAGGCAGTGTGGTCCGGGTTCCACATCATTCACCAGCAGACACTCCCTGCCTTTTTATCTTACTGTTTCACATTCTTTTCCATTCCTGCTTTTTTTCTTCATCACCGTTTTCCCGTCTTTCTCTTCCTTTTTCTTTTCCACTTTTGTGTTTTTCTCTGTCTTGTTCTTTATCAAAATGTTGTGACTAAATATAAGTGCTGGTGGGTACCACCTGCAACCACCAGCTCAATTAAGCACTGACCATACCAAAGATGATTTGAAAGCACTAAGTACACTTCATTAGAAGTCAGGATCAGATTCAGAGTATTATGCACAATGTACAAAGCATTTTGAAACAAGTGTATGGGGCATATGCAATAGGGGGCCTTGCATTACATCCCAATCCAGAATCTACTATGCCGACCTTCTGTCAAATGGAGCTCAAAAGACAAACACATGAAGTAAGATTCCCTAGGAATATATGTCCAAAGACAGGAAACAAATGACCTGCTATATTTACATTTTGAGAGCCACGCAGTCAAGGATCTTGGACCCCCGGACTGCAGTATTATTCACTAACACCCAACATAAATCCATTACACCCTCACTCCTAAAGAAGCTTTTGTCCGAGACATTGGCATAAATTCTTTCTAATTTAGTTGTTGATACCAATTTTACTTTCTTTATTAAACCTGACCATGCTAACCTTCACATGCTAGCTTCTAACACACCCACTATGTACTATTCCAGTACACTTGAAATGAGTGGGACTCCAAAAAGAAAAGGGGCATGTTCAAACAACATAAAAACCTAGGGAAATACATAAGCAAGGGACAGAAATGTAATGCACCATCCAATCCGAAAAGGGTCAAGCGAATCACTTAAGCAACGTATGACCTATGAAGATCTTTCTTCTCATCCCTTTTCTTTAATAAGCATCTAGCATAAGTGATTAAACAACATCTGCATATGCTGATTACCAACACATACATCCACACCATTCAAGAGAATGAACATGTGAGTTAAAAACATAAAAATGCCATGACCATATCTATCACTAACAAATGAAAATTCCTCTTTCCCATGAGTTTTGTGGGGTCCATGGGACCACTGCCTGCTCTTAAAAATATTTTCCTAAAAATTCTCAAAGGGAAGGGGTCCAAAGGAGAACCCTTCCCATTTGCAAATGGTTTACACCAACTTTTAGTTGGTGGTAAGGTATGAATGTTTTGCGAACTCTTTTCAGTTGCAAAACATTACTACATACCATTCAGATTCCCTATTTGGAAGGGACGCCCTGAAAATGCCCCTTCCTTCCAAATAGCGATTCTATTTGTGTTTGCAACCCAAACTGCGATTTGTTAACAAGTTACCGAATTGCAATTTGGAGTTTGTACACTACAAAAAGCATTTTTGCAAGCGCAAACGGCACGATTATATGAATCGGGTCGTTTGCAAAAGCATAAATGCTCAGTATATCTAGCCCACAGTTACTTGCCACTTTCCTTAACCAGTTAATGCAAATGTGTTCAAATGTTCTGTAATACTAGGCTTAAACTGTTTAAAAGTTATAGTACTGTCACTACACAGCCCTTCACACTGAAGTATTGCAGGTCATTCTTTATAAAACCATACATTCACATCATCTTGTATATACACCATACCGAGCAGCAAGTTTTCTGGTGCTCTCAAAACTTTTAGAATTAGAAAGTTTGTCTGGAGGAAAGAATGGGACCACTGAGGTTAACTTCATCTCAGACTTGAGGACTTCAGGCTGGTCAGATTTGTCTTACTAGATATACTGATGTAGGTTAACTAACTCCAATGCATCAATTTTTGCATCGAAGCCACAGCGCACCCTCATAGATTAACTGAGAGGCAACCTTTAATTTATAATGTTTTAATAAGAGCATTGAGGGATATTCTCCTTGCTGCAGGTTTAATAGACTAATTGATTTAGCTACTGTATTCTTATTCTTCTTAGACTGATGATTAAAACTAAGCTCAGCCGGTCATCAAACCTGACTCCCACGGATTTATAGTGCTTCACTTGCTTCAAGTGTGCTCCCACTTAAGCACCGGTTGAAACCAAAATACCATTTGACAATAAGAGACCTATGCTTTGCATGAGCCAGGATAATATTAAGAGAGCCTGATACACCGACTGGAGACCAGAGTCCTTTTGAAGACCATTTGGTCATCAGTTTAAGGCGCTATAGTCCTAACATGGTTACCTTCCAGCGTGGAAGGTACTCTGAGCAAAATCATCATTTAAGCCACTGATTAACCTAAAAGTGCCTGGGGACATAACTCTGCCTCAAACACCTATTACACCTCACTTTGCCCCCCAATTTATTATTTCTCAACATGATTTCCCCCCAGTTTTCTGTATAAAGTTTGCAGATGACTGTGAACAATGCTGTGGGAATCAGTAACAGCTTCCTTCTCAGTGATCCATCTGCCATAGATTTGTCACCTAATAAATGGTAGTATGACGAAATCCCGCATGCGTTTACCACGCATGCCTTTACAACGCTGGCATTAGAACGAACGCGTGCTTAAAATGCGTTGCTTAAGCACGCAAGTCGTTACAACTTGCCTTATGGGGGCGGTGGCCTTTGCAATAGTATAATTTACTATTCCAACTCCAGTCTGTGCAACAGTAGGGACGGTGATGGACTTAAAATCCAACACCACTCAGCCAATGTGCCCCCTAAAGCAAGTTGTTGTAATGACTTGCTTGCTAAACAAATGTGTCATAACAACACGTTCGTTCTATTGCCGGCGTTGTGAAGGCGCAGCGTGATTCTGGCTTTGTAATAAAGGATGTTTCCCCTAATAAATATCAGAAAGCCTACCCTGTTTAGGTTTTCCAAGGTACATTTTCACTGTCAGTGACCATCATGCATGGCATGGCAGTCGCTGGCTAGAAACAGCAGAAATGTCACGGGCCCGAAGATAACTTCCTGTACAACCGTTACATTTGTTATTGTTGCTCAGAAAACGCTCTCAGGGTTTGTTCCTTAATTTAAGAAAACGATGAGTGGCCAGCCACGGCATGGTGCTCGCAACCCCTGGCAGGGATTTTCCACCTGCTGGCAGAAGCACCTTCATTGGAAATTCTTCTCTGTTAGGTGAGGAACTCTTAAAACAGTAGAGAGATACTTTGGGGCAGCGGAGGTGGATCACTGCCACCGCAGTGACTAGACGGCCTGCCACCAAAACAAAATACACTCCTTAGTTAGGCTTTTATTTCTCTCATAAGCAGTGTAAGACTAATCCAGTGCTTAATTTGTAAAACAATAAGTGCCAAGGCCCTTTTCAGGAGGCCACTGCAGGGTGCATCACCCATTGCCCCTGGCAGCGCAGCCAGTGACATTACCAACACAACTACTAACCGTCACACTCCTACAATGGTGACAATTTGGACTATTCCAGGCCCCCAAAGCCAAAAGAACAGCTTGGGCAGCAGGTAGTTCTAATTTTTAATGTATATTCAGTTAATAAACATCTGTTCTTGTGCTCATCTGTAAATTAGACAAGTAGCGCCACCATGTGGCAGACTGCAATAAGTGTTGGTGTTGACAATTAGGTGCCGGTGCTGAGCACCGGAAACCACCGGCTCAAATTAAGCACTGGACTAATCACAATAATTATTATGTATTCAGTACCAACAGCACTTAAAGCATTTACAGAGGGAGTAAGCAGACTTGATTGTCATATAATTAAGGAGAAGCCAGGCAGTGAGAACCCATACCAACCCGATGAAAGAAGAAAGCAATTGGTTCATCCCTCCAGTCTCATCTACCAAAAAACCTCCAATTCAGCAAAACTGATACACTTTTCGTGCTTATATGGCCCGTCTCCACAAAACACAATCAGACTCTTATACACAATAGAATGTTTGGAAAGTCATACCCCAGGCACCAGATTACCAATTTTGCTGGAAGACTCACCACTGTACGAGTGTTAATCAACAATAACGATTAGTGTTTTCCACACGTACATGAAGCAGCTTTTCCCGAAACATAACCATGAAACTTTATCTCAGGTTTTTACTCATCTCTGCAATACTTTTATAGGTTTTAGGGACAGACAGCTTTAGCTGGCGATTGATAGACCATGGTTTTCAATACATAACATTTCCCTAGAATGGGATTTCGGTCAGTCCCTGGCTCATAATTTGATGGCTTTCTTGTCTACCCCAGTTGTCTCACTTTTCTCCCTATCCTTGTAGCACTCCTGCCTGGTCCCCAGTGTGCTGATTGTATGAGTTGTATCTTTCCACTGGATACTTTAGGGGACAAGTTTTTTTTATTTTGCATTAAGTTCTGCATGGAGTGCATGTGTTTCCTAGTGCTCATTCTCTTCATGTTACTCTGCTTAATGCACCCCCCACAATCTCTCTTATCACTTCTCTGCCTACCCCATGCTCCCTCCCACGCTCCCCATCCCACTCCTGATACTGATCCAGTATTATTTATATATTTATTTTCACAAGGACTCTGCAGCTGCAGGGTGTTACCCGCCCACTTACTTCCTTTTTTGCTCTTCACACACACACACTTTAAAAATTTTAATTAGCTGATCCAACATGGCTGGCTGTGCACCATGTGAAAGAGGTAAATTAAAAATGTCCAACATGCATCACGATGCATGGCCGTTCATCCATCTGTACAAGTGCGTCTTGACACATCCATGCACATGCTTCACAAAGTACATATGTATTCCGGTGGTCATCTTGTAATAGGTTTTCTTTAATGCAAAACCCATTGGAAGATTGCCTACCATGCGTCTTGACGCATGTGTTCTCCTGTCACTTGCAAAAAGCATTCCCAAGGCCAGTAGCACAGCCTTTCAGGGCTGAGACCTATTGGTTTTGCCAATGCTTGTTCCTTTAAGATACTTAAATCACCTTGTAATTCTACAGCTATCCTTTACATCAGATATATCTTCTCCGCCACACATATGTAATGTAATGTAATTTGTAAAGCGCCTGAATCACCCCCGAGGCGGTATCTACGCGCCGGTGTGGAAATGCAGACAAGTAGTATTAGTTCCTGAAAAGTTCAGTTTTGAGACGTCTTCTAAAAATGAAGGTGATCAGAGCACTTCCGAAGGTGAAAGGGTAGATGGTTCCAGTAGAGGGGGGCCAGGTAGGAGAAGGCTTTGCCCCCAGAACGAATTTTCCTAAAACGAGGTAAGATGAGGAGAGATTTCTCCCCAGATCGCACATATGTACTCGGCCGGTACGGAATCAGTTTTTCTCTCAGATAACTTGGTCATCTGCCATTCATTGATTTGTGTACTATACAACAGATACATGTCCCTCTATACCTCATATGGACGGCATCACTGGGAGGACACAAACCACTTAGCCTAGAAAACTATGGACTTCTGTGAATGTACTGCCTATAGCATTTTCTATACGTGATTGCAATATGGCCGATCTTTGGCAAGTAACCAGGATTTGAGTGTATTTTCTGACTTACATGAACCCCAGTTCATTATATAGCATGGCCGGCATTTGTTACTGATATGAACTCCAGTTTCTCATTATCTAGCGGGGTATGTTTTTATATACTTATTGTCTATGGGATTCCATTATGAGTCATTTACTGTATAAAAAAAAAAAAAAAGACAAGTGTTCACAAAGGATCACCATCTTGTATCAAATATTGCTGTGCGTCAACATATTTTTCAGAACTTCAAATGAAATCTGTTTTCTCTCAGAGGAGTCTTTGGTTCTTTTTTCTCTTTGTTTAATGCATCATTTCTAAAGGAAAGTGGTCAGACCTGCCTTCATGGGGTGGTATGTCCACTCTGTCTTTCGCTGTATGATTAACAGCATCGGGGTCCCCAATGAGCTGGAAATAATCCGGGAGAGGCAGATCTTTAAAGGGTAAACTTCATCAACACAAACACACACCACTCTCTCATTTATCTGTTGCCTTCAAAGGGTGCACATCTGTTTCCGTTGGAAAAAAACCCACAAATCTCTGCCTTGTTTCTTTGAAAATCATGAAGTCTCCAGGTTTCCCACAATTTAAAAAATATGACAGTGAGAGTATGACATCACATAGTTCCCACAGGTACATGGACTTGATCATTCATTCTCTTGTGAACTCTGTAGCTCCTTGAAAGTGTTCTTCAACACCACATCAGGGGTTCATTTACCTAACATGTTAAAATGTAAGACTGGACAGAGTGAGCTGTCAAACATTAAAAATCTGTTTTGTAAATAACTTTCAGCTGGATTTGTTGTGTTCTACTTAGTGCATATAACACCAAAGAGACATAAAATCTGATTCACAAAGCTTGTTTTTCAGGTGTAATTGGCATTTACTCTCACTATATGTGCATTATATGTGCACGTGTACATTACGTGAGAACCACAAGATGAAACACATAGTGCTTATTCAAGGTCTATGCATGTGTAGTGTACATAACTCTTGTGTACACTGAGTCCACGATTCACAAATGTACTTTTGCACCTAAAGGAAATTAGGTATACACATACTCCCATGTGCGAGGGTAAACTCACATTTTCCATTCTGTAAATGGGCTAGGGAGGGTATACCGGACTAGGAAGACGGTACACCCACAAACTTGAGAGCGTGCATGTATTTACAACTCTTGGCAGCCATATTCACATCCTGAATGCAGTCGAAAATCTATTTCTATCAGGGGCAGAAAAAAATTCCGATACAGGGTGGGAATGGAGAACTAATGTCCCTATAATGAGTGTGGGCTCATAGGAAGGCAAAAAGGAAAACATTTTCCTAAGGGAGAAACATAAAAGTTTGTAAGCCACGTGTGGGTTACACTTCCATATGAGCAAAGTTTGCAAGTTAGTAAATTTGATTTCTCAAAAAATTCCAGAAGTACTTATGGGAATTTGTTTCTGTTGCAACTTCTAGGGACACCCTTGGAATTCTCTTTAAAGTATAAAAAATAAGCTGTTCAAACATAGGGCAAGCACAGGGCTGAAAATTTCCAAGAGCCTGATGTATACTTTGATGGATTTATTTATTTGAAGAGTTTTATAAAGCGCTGGCTAGACCCGGAAGTATCAGAGCGCTTTACAAGAGGATCGTTGCGTTACAAGTTACATCAGTTACAAGAGCATAGTAAGGTACAGTAAACAAAAACAATGTTGCGAGAATTCGTAGGAGGGAGGGGGGGAAGGAGCCATAGCAGCGAGACGAGGAAGAACTGTGCCCAATGTCCGGCTGGGTAGGTGACGGTCAAGGGGGAAACCAGGGCCAATCTCCTCTATAGCTGTCTAGCAGCTCCACCGGGCATCAGCCATGTTGCTCAGGTCTCAGCATTCAGGAAAAACAGTTTTGAATAGTTAGATAGGCTACAGTTGCATAGTCAAGTAGCGGAAGAACACGTCCCCACTAGAGGAAAGAGGTAAAAGAAGGGGGGGGGGGGGTTGGGGGTATAAAACAAATCGGAGAAGGAGCTGGGGGCTGCCATTTAGGCTGCCGAGGAAATGAAGGCAGAGGCGGCCGCCATTTTAAGGTCAGGCACGTCATGTCCAGGCCTCTGTAGATCCCTGTGTAGGCGTTGAAGCGGTAGTTGGTCTCGGCCATGATGAAGCCCTGCTCGTGGGAGGCAGCAGATAGCTCGGACCCCCTGGATGCCATTTAGATGCTGAGACATGTGAGGTAAAAGAGGCGGGACTTCCTCTTTCTCTGGAAGACGAGGCCAAATTATCATTATAGTCCCTACAGCACCAGTTGGTACGCACAGCTACTAATCCATGGTACCACCTCTCCCCAGTCAGTGATGTTGCCCCACCTGCGACTCCGCAAGCGCCGATATCTGCCTCTTAAGATCACGGGCGAACAGCTGCCCGGTGTCAGCGCTTCACCGCGCCTTCCTCAGCGCCCCACCGGCAATCTCCACAGTTCAGGGAACCTCCAGATCCAGTGTACCCCACTCAGCAGGGGTATGCGGCTGCCCCATTGTTCTCACCTCGTCCGTCACTGCTGGTGAATCCGTGAGGCACAAGCGAGGGAGAAGGCCACCAACGCCCAGAATAACACCAAAGTCAGCCGATGCCCGCACCACACCGCAAGCCCTCTCAACCAGTCAGATGGCTGCACACAATTCGCGCTGCGGCGCTCTTCGGTTCACGGCCTGAGTGAGTATTGTGTCAGAGCAGGCAACACAGCGTCAGCGGGCCCCTGCGGCTCCCGGATCAGAATCCGCGGTCCGCACACTAACAGTTACCGCGTCTGGAGCCTCCGATGCCATGAGCGGTCAACAGGGTCACAGGCGCAGCACACAGCTCCAGCAGCTTTCACAGTGCCATATTTCTCTCACACACACTAAAAGCTGCAGCGATCACCTTCTCCGTCAGCCGGACTTCGCTTGCTGGTCGCGGTCGCCATCTTGCGCACCTCCCCGTGCGATCGATTGCCCTGGCTCTCTAACAGCTGCTGTGGAGATAGGGGAATTGCTTCCTTTGTCGCCGTATACAATGCAGTCTCCACGGTTCAATGCTGTTATTGGAATCCCGTTGGAAAAACGGCCACGGTGCCATCTTGTCCCCGCTGCAGTCCAGGCAACGGATATTTCGGCGAAGCTCGATCAGAGGACGCGATCAGAGGAAAGCGAAATAGGTCTCCAGGTGAGCCGCCTGCTTTCCGGTTGCGGAATCTTGGTTAAGGGTGGGAAAACAATGCGGTGGAACGCCGCAAAGGAGGCTGGATAGAGGAATCGCAACGGAGCATCAGCTCCGCGCGGCCATGATGGGAGCTGGCTCCTCCCTATGGATGGAGTAGTGACCAACTGGGTGGTGGAGGACATTACTCCACCTGACAAATTTAGGGATGACCACTGGCCCAGCAGTCATCTCGATAACTTGAAGGGAGCTGCCATCAGAGCGCTCCCCTTCAAGCTACCAAAGATTTGGAGAATGGCTGCCATCATTTTGAAAGCTGCCCACCAAACGTTTAACATTTTTGTTTTTCCAAAACAAACTTCCAAAGTGGGAGTTTGTTTTTGAAAACAAGAAACTAAAGATCCTACCACCTGGGAGTTTCTAAATAAAGTGGGCAGCCAGAGAGTTGGCAGACAGGGTACTTACTCCCTTCCATTTGCGATGAACTACCCCTGCCTGCCAAGAGTCCAAATCTCCCAGGTGTTTTAAAGAACCATTCCCAATATTCTAAACCTAAGTTGCACCAGTACACTTCCAGGAAGTGTCAGAAGGTATTGCAATTGAGGTTAGCAAAAATACACTTCAGTAACTTTGTGGGTATTCACCAATATTTTGGAGCATGTACCACGCTTATTTGTAACTCTAACTTACACCTAAATGGTCCAGAGGTAGGTGCTGCAGCAAATGTGATAATGGGAACCAATTGCCAATTTTGAGTTGATAAGGGTGTGTACTTCCAGTAAACATATTCACAATTAAGGAAGAAGGTAAATCGGTAAAAAAATAACCGCGCAGAAAAATTAAATTTACCAGCCTTTAAGTATGCTTTCTGTATGCAATGCAGAAAGTGCTCACAACTAGTTTTAGAAAAATATGCAAGTCAGCAAAACACAATAACTGCATTATGGCATGTCTAGCTTTAACATGCACCAGAAGGGAATGTACTTGAATTCTTGAAACTTGCAAAAACTAAGCAGATTCATAGGTGTTGCCTATGCACATTGCGGCTTAAATATGTTTTTTGTACCTACCTTTACTGAATTGGGCACATAGTACTTTATTATCTCTCTATGTTTCATAACATGTGCTTAAGAAACAAAATTACTCTAAAAAGTATATTATGACATATTATTTTTAGGTTTCATGCACAGACGCCTTTTAGCTGACTGTTGTAAATGACTTATTCTGGACATTACCAATATTTAAGCATCAACGGCCGGTGCAGGTAAACGCGGTGGGGTGGTAGGGTGGGGCGAGGCTTTGCGGGGGATGTCGACAGACGACGGAATTGGGCAAATTAAATAAATACATAAGTCCTATTCCGTCGTCTGTCGACATCCTTCCCCCCGCAGCACCCCCCACCACCTCCCCGCGCTGACCTGCACCGGCCACTGCTGTATTTAAGGTGAACTTTGGTTCAGCCCATTCTTTACCATTGGATGGCTTTCCTTCCTCTTCTTGTGTTTGTCCAAAACCTGAAGCACAGCTTCTTTACCAACCTTTTGACTGGATGAATTTTACCATTCAACAACTCCACATCAGGGAAAGACTTTTCTCTTTTGCTTCCAGCACTGAACAGGAGTGCATGTATTTTCTTGTTCTCTGCCCTGTGCGCTGCTTCTGCTCTCACAACGCCGGCCTAGGTACTCTCTGTTTTGCTCCTCACCCAGATTTGTTCTTTGCTTCACCCAATCCTTCAGGACTCTCTGCTTTTTTTTTTTTTTTAAATCTCCCGTCCAGCTCCTGAATTGCTCACTCGCCACTGCAGCATTTACTTCATGCCCTGGCCCCCAACTCCCTTGCTTGCTCCACCATTGTGCTCCTCTCGCCATCTACATCATGTTTTCTTTTCACATTTTTCTTATCCTATTTATGGAATGCCAAGCAACTGCTATTAAGGGTGGGTGGGTGATGTAACACATAGCATGTCTTGTGTCATGGACATACAAATAAAGTTTGAAGACATTACAAAAATCATGGAAAAATATAGACAAAACATTACAAACCCACCCCTCAACGAATACATAGCCATTGGGAAACTTCACCAACCAATCACTAAAGAATATTCAACATTATGCACGTACAGCCCATCATCATACTTGGAGTCAGGGCCCCATAGACATACATCCAATTGGATGTCCTCTAAATTCTCTTTCAACCGATCCTGCCACAAAACGTGCAGCTAAACATGACCACATGCCTTCCAACATCCACACCAACCCTTAACCTGATGTATTACATCCCTGCAGACAGCTTCCACAGAGTTGTGGATAAAAGCAACCAGTGCACTGTCCAGCAACATGTCTCCTGGAAACGAAAAGAGCTCAGCAAATGGTCATACAACAGCAAACTCAGCATGCTCAAAATCACTGCACCTACATGTATGAGGCCACACCTAGATTGGATGAAGTAGTATCAGGAAGTGTCCAAAATTGAGTAGGGAGCACCTAATCCCAACCTCATTATTATTCACATCTAGCACTCACCCAAAGCCTGAAAGTACCCATAAATGCATGCAAGTACCTACAAATTTCAATTGAAAAGCAACATTGCATTGGAAAACACCTGCCAGCTGATATAATTGAACCGTAAACGTGGAAAGTAACTTTGCATTTAAGAAAGGTCCCTTGCCGGCTGGATACTTTTGGTGCCTTCGACTGGTGAAGGCTTCTATGTTTGCACTTAATCATCTTTTTGGAGCTCTGGTTCCTCCAAGGGGGCGAGGCTGCAGGCTGTCCCCAAAAAGAGCTTGTAAGACCTGGCACCATTGGCGTGGGTCTCCCTTCCATTTTTTGCTGTTGCCTCCTGTGTTTTTGCTATGTTTTTGCTGGTCTAAAGCACTTTGCCACTGCTATTCAGTGCCAAAGTGCAAGTGCTCCCTATTGTAAATTGTGTAATGGATTAGTGACTCCATAATTGGCTTATTTGATTTACTTGTCAGACCCTAGTACAGTGCACCATGAGTGCCCAGGGCCTGTAAATCAAATGCTGCTGGTGGGCTTGCAGCACTGATTGTGCCACCCACAGAAGCAGCTTGTAAAATATGGCTCAGGCCTGCCATTGCAGAGCCTGTGTGCAGTCTGGGACTGCCATGTCGACTTGGCAAGTGCACCCACTTGCCAGTCCCTAAACCTTCTCTTTTCTACATGTTAGTCACCCCTAAGGTAGGCCCAAGGTACCCCTATGGGCAGAGTGCATTGGATGTGAAAGGTAGGATATGCCCTGATGTGTGTGGCATGTCCTGATAGTGAATTACAGCCAATTTCGTTTTTCACTATTGCAAGGCTATCTGTTCCCATAGGCCAGAATGGGCAGTTTGATTATAACATCTTATAATCCTAACTGACCCTAGGAACAAGATAGGAAAATAAAGTTTAGTATGCCTGAACTCAGAATGTTAAAATACATCTTTTAGTGTGGGTGATTTTTACATTCTGTGTTTGAAAATACCACTTTTAGAAAGTAGGTATTTTCTTGCCTAACCATCCAGTATGCCTCTGCTGGGTTTGTGTATTCTATGTCTGGTTTGTGAGTGACAGGGGGCTGGAGAGGGCCTTGGCTCCAGCAGTCTGATGGGTCAGGGCTGGGCTGAATAGGACCTTCATAGAATAGAGAGTAGGGGAGGAGATTTCCTTTCACTTGCCTGAGCCTTCATAGAATAGAGAGTAGGGGGAGGAGATTTCCTTTCAGCTACCTGGGCCAGGTCTGCTTTCAACAATGCTGTCTCCACCTCCTGCCAGGAAGCTGCACCAGGGAGGACAGAACAGGTTTTGGCTGGGCACAGACACTCTCTGCCTTCAGAGAACAAAGGATTTTGCAGTATAAATATTGGGGCCCAGACCCCAGAACTTTAGATCACTTCTGGGAATCAAGACGAACCCTTTGCCAAGGAGAGAAACCAAGGAAGCTGAAGGAGGAGACTGCCCCTGTGCTGTTTGCTGTTTGGGGTTGGCCTGTAGTGGTTTACTCATTGCCAAGGAAAGGAGAAAAGGAACTTTGTGTGTACTTTTACTATCTTGAGGAAGATCTCCAAGGGCTTGAAGTTGAGCTTGCCTCCTGTTCTGAAGTCTCAGGGACACAAAGACTTCACCACCAGCTGCCCCTGAATTTCCTTGCTGGGAATTCTACCTGCAGTGAGGTGCCTGCTGTTGTTTTGGGCCCTCTGGAGACTGCGTGACGCTGGGAGCTGGAAGCGCGACGCAACGAGGAAGAAGCGTGTCGCCGCCGCAGCAGTTGCCGTCGCATCGCCGAAGAAGTGTGTCGCCACCGCAGCTGTTTGCCGTCGCATCACCGAGGAAGCGTGTCGCATCACCGGAGAAGCGTGCCGCGGCTGCAGAGGTTGCGTCGCATCACCGGAGAGGCGTGTCGTGGCTCCAAAGTTCATCGATTTCACCGCACGGCCGTCGGGCGTGCACGCATCGCATCTGCTTTGTCGCATCGCATCAAAGACGCCATTTTGTCGCATCGCACAAGATCGTAGCATCGCATCGAGGCGCCATTTTGTCGCATCGCACCGGATCACAGTAAGAAACAGAAGCTTCGCCTCCTCTCCGGTAAGGAACAGACGCATCGCCTTACAGATAGATGACTTTGCACTCGAAACCAGACAGGGAACAAGGGCATATTATAGCTCATGAACTTGCGACGGTTTAAAATTAAATAGCAATCATTGGACTGTACATATACATTACGTGACATGTTCTTCCGTTTCAACAGAGAACTTTTACATATCTAGAATTTAACAAGAAAAGATGACTGTTACATCAGACATCTGGACACCCTCACGTACATTGTGAGCGCCATCTATGGGATCCAATGACTGAAGCCTTGAAAAGTTTCAAAGAAACGAAACACGTGTCGGCTGCCGGTTCAACGCCCAAAAAGGAGGATTGTTGCATCAAGCTGTCTATTCCCAATTATATTGTCACTATGCTGTAAATTTGAAATCTGTAATTCAAGATTTGGTGACTTTTAGATATTAAAATTGACACAGTAGAAATTGAATTGACTTCTTGTCGATATTTTGAATCTGTCTTTATGAATTGACATTTGAATTGATTTAGAGTGCCGAGGTTTACACATATATTTTACATTTTCACTGGGACCATTTGGGTTCTAGTAATTTGGCACCTTAGGTAGTGGGGTGCAGTCTTTTTAACCTTGAGGGGCACAAATACCTGGCTGTACACACTGAGTGCACTAAAAGAGCAGATGTGCTACCAATCAGACCACCACTGCCATTGTAAATATTGGTAGACGCATCGCCTCCCCTGCGCTGCAGTAAGGAACAGGTGCGCCGCCTCCCCCGAAGCAAGGAACTGACGCATCGCCTTCCCTGCGACCCTTTTGTTTGTATTGCGTGACGCATCCAAGGTACTTTGAGAGTAAAGTGTTGCATTTACCGACTACATTGAACTAAGCTATTTCTACCATCTGAAAGTCATATTTTTATTACTGTATTGTGGATTTTTGTCGTTTGGTCTTGTGTTAAGTCTAGATAAAGATTACTTATTTTTCTAAACTGGTGTGGTGTCCATTTGTAGTGTTTTCACTGTATTACTGTATGTGTTCACAAATGCATTACACACTGCCTCTGAGATAAGCCTGCCTGCTCGTGCCAAGCTACCAAGGGGGTGAGCAGGGGTTATTTAGGAGTGTAGCCCCCTTACCCTGACTAGAAGCAAGGGCCCCTACTTGGTCAAAGGTACCTACCTCTGCCAACTAGAGACCCCCATTTCTAACATTGGTGGTCAGCGGTGAGGATTTGGGCTTGCATTTGTGACTCATATAGGGATTGGTGTACACTACTAGTGAGTGCAGACCATAACGCGACCACATACATTTTGGTAGAATTTGTTCCTTGGAACTTCTATTTTTGCTAAGAACTGCCAATTCTTGCCACCATGACCAAAGCAGCATCCAACGCATCTATGGATCTCCAATTTGAAGAAGAGAGGGTTGATACCTACACTGTGCCACAGCTGAAAACCTTCTGTAAAAGATTTAAAATCCCTGTGAAAGGCCTCATCAAGAAGGAAGAATTCCAAAAGGCGCTGAGGGCCTGGGTGGAATCTAGAAATGCTACTGAGCATCCTGAAGAGCCTAGGGAGGAGGCAGAGGATACAGATGGGCAGCTGGATGGGCCATTGGGCCTGACCTGGGAGAAAGCACCTTCCAGGGCAGGCAGCAGTGTTTCTTCAAAAGGCCTGTCCCCAGAAGAGCTGGAGGACAGGGAGAGGGATAGGATGCATAAGTTGGAGCTAGCCAAGCTCAAGCTGGGTGGACAGATGGAGTTAGAGAATAAGAAGTTAGCCTTGGAAGAGAAGAAAATGCATTTGGAGCATGAGAGGATGTTGAGGGAGCTGGAATTGAAGGCCAAGAGTTTAGAAATTACTCCCTCTGGTGGCAGCACACCATCTGTGCCTGTAGAAACAAGAGTATTCATCCCCAAAGAGGTCATTAAGGAGTTCCACAAGAATAAAGATATTGGGCAATGGTTTAAAGCCTATGAGGTAGCTATGACCTCCCACCGGGTCCCTGAGAAGGATTGGGGAGCAGGGTTGTGGGGGCGGTTTCTCAGTGATGGGCGGGACACCTTGTTAGACTTGCCCTCTGAGGATCAGAATTCCTATGTCCACATGAAGAAAGCCTTAATGACCAGGTATGGGTTGACCCCAGTGCTTTATAGACAAAGGTTTAGGAATTGTAAGAAACTGGAGTCAAGTACCTGGGTAGAATATGTGTCTTTTTTTGGCAGATCATTGGTTGGTTGGGTGAAGGGTAGCAAAGTGAATGATTTTGAAGGGCTCTATAATTTGATTGCATGGGAATACTTGTCCAGTAATTGTTTTCCAGAGCTACGCCAGCACCTGATTGATAGTAAGCTCACTATCCCTAGGAAGCTTGCTGAGGAGGCGGACCGCTGGGTAGTACCTGGGTCCACAAGGTTCATGTGGGAGACTTCGCCAAAGGTGGGCAGGGTCCCCAGCAGAAGAGTGGGGGGACAAGGGTAAACAGAGGGAGTTACAGAAAGGGCCCCAAAGTAATCCCCAAGGGAACCAAGGGAAGGGGTCCCAGCCTCCCCCTGAGAAGAAGTCAGGGGCCCCGACAGATAAGCCTGTTCAGAGGGGTCCCAAGAGATGTTTTGGTTGTGGTCAGGTGGGCCACTTCTTTTGGGAGCCTCAGCGCCCCAACAAAGGTAAAACAGCACCCACTGGTGCACCGCCCCGTCAGATGGCTAGTGTAGCCCTGGGAGAGGAGATGGGTGCCCAAGGTGGGTGGAGTCCCGCAGAGATGTCCCTGGTCTCTTTAGGAGACAGTGAGATGGTCCCAAGGACCCAACTGCCTGGTAACACTAAGAAATACAGGCAGTGGGTGACCATCAATGGCCATAGGATGGAGGCTCTGAGAGACACCGGAGCCAGTGTGACAGCTGTCAGTTGTCGGCTGGTGTCTGAAGAGCAGGTGATCCCCCATGCCTTTTACCCTGTAGTTGCCGCTGACAACTCAGAGAGCCACTGTAAGGTGGCCCAGGTTCCCTTTGAGTGGGGGGGGTCTCAGGTACCCTTCAAGTAGCTGTGAGGCCAGCCATGCCTGTTGACTGTCTGCTAGGCAATGATTTGGAGAGCTCCCCTTGGGTTAAGGTGGAGCGAAGTGCTCATTTGGAGATGTTGGGTCTGCCTGAGTGAGCGTGTGTGACCACTCGGTCCATGGCAGCCAGTAAGGATGTTCAAGAGGACCTGGAGCCTGAAAGAGTGGCCCAGGTGCCTGCCTTAAAGAGAAGAGGTAGGGGGCACGGGAAAAAAGCCCCCAACGTTCCCACGGTCCAGGAGGAGGCAGACCTTGAGGGGAATGCCCTGGAACCTACATGGGATCAAGTAGTTGAACTGGGGGACCTGCCTGAGCTGACCCATTGGCAGCAGGACCCTCCAGGGAAGAGTTCTGCGAGGAGCAGAAGAAGTGCCCTTCTCTTGTGGGTTTGCGGCAACAGGCCACAAACCAGGCAGCAGGTGATCAGTCTGGATCACATTGGATCTACTAGGAGAATGGTCTCCTGTATAGCGAGCCTAAGGATGCTGAGCCTGGGTCAGCCCGTGTGCTGGTGGTACCCCAGCGCTTCAGAGCCTTCCTACTGGGTCTGGCTCATGATGTACCTTTAACAGGACATTTGGGGCAGGACAAGACCTTTGAAAGGCTTGTCACCCACTTTTATTGGCCCCAAATGCGCAAGAGTTCAGATACTCATTGCAGGGCCTGTCAGACTTGCCAGGCAAGTGGTAAGAGTGGGAGGAAGCAAAAGGCTCCTCTCCAGCCTTTCCCTGTGGTCAGCACCCCCTTTGAAAGGGTGGGCATTGACATTGCGGGCCTCTAGATCCCAAGACAGCCATGGGCAACAGGTTCATCCTGGTCTTGGTGGACCATGCCACCCGTCACCCAGAAGCCATCCCTCTCCGGTCGGTGATGGCCCCTGTGGTGGGTCGTGCGTTGATTGGGATTTTCTCCCGTGTGGGGTTCCCCAGAGAGGTGGTGTCAGACCGTGGTACCAACTTCATATCCAAGTATATGAAGTCCCTGTGGCAGGAGTGTGGTGTAACTTACAAGTTCACCACTCCTTACCACCCCCAAGGTAATGGGCTGGTTGAGAGATTCAACCGGACCCTAAAAGGCATGATTATGGGTCTTGAGGAACCTATGAGGCGTAAGTGGGACGTCCTCTTGCCATGCCTTCTGTTTGCTTACAGAGAGGTGCCACAAAAGTCCTTAGAGTTCAGTCCCTTTGAACTGCTGTATGGTCACCCTGTAAGAGGACCTCTGAGTTTGGTAAAAGAAGGTTGGGAGAAAGCTCCCAGTAAACCTCCCCAGGATGTATATAGCTACATGCTGGCCTTCAGAAACCAAACTAGGCGTTTTAGGCAACTTGCTCAGGCAAATCTGGAAGCCAGCCAGGAGGAGATGAAACGGTGGTACGATCAGAATGCCACTCTGATCGAGTTTCAGCCTGGCCAGAAAGTGTGGGTCATGGCCCCCGTGGAGCCTTGTGCGCTCCAGGATAAGTGGACCGGACCATTTGAGGTGGTGGAGCGCAAGAGTGATGTCACCTACTTGGTGGACTTGCGGTCTCCTAGGAACCCTTTGCGGGTCCTGCATGTAAACCGCTTGAAGCCCCACTTGGAGAGGTCCGAAGTGGGCATGCTCCTAGCGACAGATGATGGAATGGAGGAGGAGACTGAGCCTCTTCCTGACCTCCTGTCTGCAAAAGAGCAAGATGGGTCAGTGGATGGTGTAAACCTCTCTTCCACCCTGACCCCTGAGCAGCAAGATGACTGCTGCCAACTGTTGGGACAGTTTCCTGATCTGTTCTCCCTGACTCCCAGTGTCACTGATTGGTGCGTCCATGATGTGGACACTGGGGACACTCCTCCTGTAAAGCACAAAACTTACAGAGTGACTGACAGGGTGAGAGCTTGCATCAAGGAGGAGGTCTCCAAGATGTTTGCATTGGGGGTGATTGAGTCCTCTAACAGCCCTTGGGCCACCCCAGTGGTCTTGGTCCCAAAGGCTGCCGCGCCTGGTGCCACACCCGAACTCCGGTTCTGTGTGGACTACCGAGGACTCAATTCAGTCACCAGGACTGACGCGCACCCCATCCCCAGAGCTGATGAGCTCATTGATCGGTTAGGGGCTGCCCGGTACCTCAGTATGTTTGATTTAACGTCTGGGTACTGGCAGATCGCCTTAACTGATGGGGCAAAAGAGAGGTCAGCATTCTCCACACCAGATGGGCACTACCAATTCCGGGTTATGCCCTTTGGGATGAAGAATGCCCCTGCCTCCTTTCAGAGGTTGGTCAACCAGGTGTTGGCTGGACTTGAAGATTTCAGTGCCGTCTACCTGGATGACATTGCAGTGTTCAGCGCCAGTTGGGAAGAACATCTGCGCCACCTCTGGGAAGTGTTGATGGTGCTGCGGAGGGCAGGCCTCACGATCAAGGCGAGTAAGTGCCAGATCGGGCAGGGTTCTGTGGTGTACTTGGGACACCAGGTTGGGAGCGGCCAGGTGGCGCCCCTACAGCCCAAGATTGATATCATCCTGGCTTGGGAACCCCCCAAGACCCAGACAGAGGTGAGAGCCTTTTTAGGACTCACTGGGTACTACAGGAGGCTTGTCAAGAGGTATGGCAGCATTGTTGCACCCTTGACAGAGCTGACTTCCAGGAAGCAGCCCAAGAAAGTGAACTGGACTGACACCTGTCAGAAAGCTTTTGATGCCCTGAAGACTGCCATGTGCACGGTGCCCGTGCTTCAGGCGCCCAACTTCTCAAAGGAATTCATTGTGCAGACAGACGCTTCAGAGCATGGTGTGGGGGCTGTACTTTCACAGATGAATGAGGAGGGCCTAGACCAACCTGTAGCCTTCATTAGTAGGAGGTTACTTCCACGGGAACAGAGGTGGAGTGCAATTGAGCGTGAGGCATTTGCTGTGGTATGGGCACTGAAGAAGTTGAGACCATACTTGTTTGGGACTCACTTCCGGGTTCAGACAGACCACAGGCCCCTTAAGATGGTTGATGCAAATGAGGGGTGAGAATCCAAAGCTGTTGAGGTGGTCCATTTCCCTACAGGGGATGGACTTCACGGTGGAACACCGCCCTGGTACAGAACACGCCAATGCTGATGGTCTGTCCAGATTTTTCCGCCTTAGTGAAGAGAACTCCCAAGAGGTAGGGTAGTTCTCCCACATTTCAGCTGGAGGGGACACGTGTTAGACCTGGCACCATTGGCGTGGGTCTCCCTTCCATTTTTTGCTGTTGCCTCCTGTGTTTTTGCTATGTTTTTGCTGGTCTAGCTGCTTTGGGCACTTTGCCACTGCTATTCAGTGCCAAAGTGCAAGTGCTCCCTATTGTAAATTGTGTAATGGATTACTCCATAATTGGCTTATTTGATTTACTTGTCAGACCCTAGTACAGTGCACCATGAGTGCCCAGGGCCTGTAAATCAAATGCTGCTGGTGGGCTTGCAGCACTGATTGTGCCACCCACAGAAGCAGCTTGTAAAATATGGCTCAGGCCTGCCATTGCAGAGCCTGTGTGCAGTCTGGGACTGCCATGTCGACTTGGCAAGTGCACCCACTTGCCAGTCCCTAAACCTTCTCTTTTCTACATGTTAGTCACCCCTAAGGTAGGCCCAAGGTACCCCCTATGGGCAGGGTGCATTGTATGTGAAAGGTAGGACATGCCCTGATGTGTGTGGCATGTCCTGATAGTGAATTACAGCCAATTTCGTTTTTCACTATTGCAAGGCTATCTGTTCCCATAGGCCAGAATGGGCAGTTTGATTATAACATCTTATAATCCTAACTGACCCTAGGAACAAGATAGGAAAATAAAGTTTAGTAAACCTGAACTCAGAATGTTAAAATACATCTTTTAGTGTGGGTGATTTTTACATTCTGTGTTTGAAAATACCACTTTTAGAAAGTAGGTATTTTCTTGCCTAACCATCCAGTATGCCTCTGCTGGGTTTGTGTATTCCATGTCTGGTTTGTGAGTGACAGGGGGCTGGAGAGGGCCTTGGCTCCAGCAGTCTGATGGGTCAGGGCTGGGCTGAATAGGACCTTCATAGAATAGAGAGTAGGGGGAGGAGATTTCCTTTCACTTGCCTGAGCCTTCATAGAATAGAGAGTAGGGGGAGGAGATTTCCTTTCAGCTACCTGGTCCAGGTCTGCTTTCAACAATGCTGTCTCCACCTCCTGCCAGGAAGCCGCACCAGGGAGGACAGAACTGGTTTTGGCTGGGCACAGACACTCTCTGCCTTCAGAGAACAAAGGATTTTGCAGTATAAATATTGGGGCCCAGACCCCAGAACTTTAGATCACTTCTGGGAATCAAGACGAACCCTTTGCCAAGGAGAGAAACCAAGGAAGCTGAAGGAGGAGACTGCCCCTGTGCTGTTTGCTGTTTGGGGTTGGCCTGCAGTGGTTTACTCATTGCCAAGGAAGGGAGAAAAGGAACTTTGTGTGCACTTTTACTATCTTGAGGAAGATCTCCAAGGGCTTGAAGTTGAGCTTGCCTCCTGTTCTGAAGTCTCAGGGACACAAAGACTTCACCACCAGCTCCCCCTGAATGTCCTTGCTGTGAATTCTACCTGCAGTGAGGTGCCTGCTGTTGTTTTGGGCCCTCTGGAGACTGCGTGACGCTGGGAGCTGGAAGCGCGACGCAACGAGGAAGAAGCGTGTCGCCGCCGCAGCAGTTGCCGTCGCATCGCATAAGAAGCGTGTCGCCGCCGCAGCTGATCGCCGTCGCATCGCCGAGGAAGCGTGTCGCATCACCGGAGAAGCGTGCCGCAGAGGTTGCCGTCGCATCACCGGAGAGGCGTGTCGCAGGGCCTGTCACGGCTCCAAAGTTCATCGATTTCACCGCACGGCCGTCGCATCGCATCAAAGACGCCATTTTGTCACATCGCACCGGATCATCGAATCGAGGCGCCACTTTGTCGCATCGCACCGGATCACAGTAAGAAACAGACGCTTCGCCTCCTCTCCGGTAAGGAACAGACGCATCGCCTCCCCTGCGCTGCAGTAAGGAACAGGTGCGCCGCCTCCCCCGAAGCATGGATCTGATGCATCGCCTTCCCTGCGACCCTTTTGTTTGTATTGCGTGACGCATCCAAGGTACTTTGAGAGTAAAGTGTTGCATTTACCAACTACATTGAACTAAGCTATTTCTACCATCTGAAAGTCATATTTTTATTACTGTATTGTGGATTTTTGTCGTTTGGTCTTGTGTTAAGTCTAGATAAAGATTACTTATTTTTCTAAACTGGTGTGGTGTCCATTTGTAGTGTTTTCACTGTATTACTGTATGTGTTCACAAATGCTTTACACACTGCCTCTGAGATAAGCCTGCCTGCTCGTGCCAAGCTACCAAGGGGGTGAGCAGGGGTTATTTAGGAGTGTAGCCCCCTTACCCTGACTAGAAGCAAGGGCCCCTACTTGGTCAAAGGTACCTACCTCTGCCAACTAGAGACCCCCATTTCTAACAGAGCTCCACAAGCTCAGATACCTTCTCCGTGAGTTCCTGCTAATTCAGATTTGTCACTGCAGTAATGCTCTGAATGGAGGAAACCTAAATCTTTAGCCCAGTGGCAATGCACCATCACTGGACCGGCTTGGCAGGTTTGTCCCAGTTCTCTGGAGGTCTTTGGAACCAAGATGTTTTTAAGTCCCAGGATTCTCAGGATATTAGGAGGAGTAAACTTTGACATAGTCCAGGGTTCCGAACCTCATAACTAACACTTGAGGGGCCAAGATGCACTCCAGCAGAGGCCAACGGCAGGAGCAAAGGGCAAGGGCACTTGAAACTGGTCAGCTGGCCAGTTGCAGGAAAAGCCTCATGTAGCTTGTTGTGTCCCTGTAGCTCAAGCAGGAGGTCAGCCTTATAACCCTTGGAGCCCACTTCTTTGTCCTAGATACAAGAGGGAAAGCGGGTCCAGACCTTCTCTTCTCAGGTCACAGACAGCAAGTTCATATCCATATGTTTAATATCACTTCTTTAGTCTAATTAGGATGCACCAGATGCAAAGGCGGTTTACTAGTGAGCTCCGCCGGAGCAACAGATCTTTTGATTGTAGTGAACATACAGCAATAGAATAGAGAAGTGAAATTAAACATATCGATAATTTCCCCCAGATAAAGACCATTGTGTCCAAAATGCATCGGGGCTAGTCTGAATGATGTGGGAATTTCTATCATGATTCATACATCTATCAATGCATTAAGAACATGGTTTTGATGACAACACTGAATAAAATATTGAAACGTTTTATTATGAAGAAAGTTATTCCAAACCAAATACACAGCCAATTCTTTTAAAAAAAACTCTTTTTATTGAAGAATTGCTAAGCATACAGTAATTCCAGGACTGACATGGAAGCGACATTCAGTATTTATTTCGGTTAAAGCAGCCAGTAGCAAAAGCAAATCATGGTTGAACATTTGAAATAGAGCCTTCATGGCCTATGGCATTTTGTAGTTCACAGAGTAGAAGACATGTAAATGATAGTGCCCCTCCTTCCCTCCCCAGCTCCACCCCCCCATACTCAGTACCCTCGAAGGTTGCACTAGCTACCCCACACTTTTTTGGGCAGCCACTGCTTTGATAGACCACTTGCTCTGCTCGTTGGACCCAGTCTAAGTCAGACTCCTAGTCTTCTATTTCAGGTAGAGGCGCTGCGCCGCAGGCCAGTGCAATATTGCGTTTAGACACCCCCGCTGCAACCACCAGCCAGATTTTTTGATATTTTGCCCAGGACGCCTCCCCAGTTTTAGTCAAAAGGTGCCATTTTGCGTTTAGGATAACCTCCAGGGCTAACACCTGAGACATTCTCAGAACCACTTCTCTCCAATAGAGTAGTATGATCAGACATTCCCAAAGGATGTGGAAGAAGGTGCCTTCAGCAAGCAGAGTGAAGAGTCACCCCTTCCTATCTTCTGGAGTAGGACTCTAGAGTAGTATGATCTGTGTAGGATTCTCAGTTGCACCAGTCTAAAACGGGTACGAATCGCTATATCTTGCGGGCTCTAGAGGGCCTCACCCAGTTGTCATCGTCCAGGTCTCCCAAGTCTCTTACCCCAGCCCCCTCAATGCCGCTATCAGGTCAGGGGAATTATTAATCAGCTTTTTGTACACTATAGAGATGGCCTTATTAGTTATAGGTTCCATGAGAAGGCAGGCCTCAAATGGCATCGCCTCCGGCAGTTGTTCCCCTCCATTATATGCCTCCAAAGGGCATGCCCAAGTTGTAGGTATTTATACTGCTCAGCCTCTGCCACTTCATACTCCTGGTGGAGGACCTCAAACCCAACTAGTGCTTGCCCCCCCAGATATCCCCCAAGCTTTCTATGCCAATCAAGTCCCACTTCGAAAAGCCTTTCAGGTTACCCACCTCTTGCAGTAAGTCGTTGTCCTATAGTGGTGTTTGATTAGTGAACTTACTCCCCCATCCCAAGTAGTTGGTGGCCTCCCTCCATACTCAAACCACCATCTGGGTTTGCAACAGAAGTTCCTGTTCCCTTTCCAGTCGATAAAGGACTGCCACATTACTGACCCCTGTGACCCATAGCCTCTCTATCTACCCAGTGGGCTGGTTCGCTATGATCAGTAAATACCCAGTCATTGACTGTCACCAGTTGAGAAGCCCAGTAATATTTAAGTATGTCCGGGACTGCCAGTCCTCCATCATATACTCCTCTTTGGAGCCTGCTCAGTGCAATTTGCAAGCTACTTCCTTTTCATAACAAGAGACGGGCTTCATGATCAATTTTACCGAAGAACTCTGGATGTATCCTATAGGGTGTATTTTGAAGAACATAAAGGAGGCGTGGGAGGGTCATCATTTTGTATAGGGCAGCTCTGCCCATTAACGATAGCAGTAGAGTCCTCCAATGTTCTATGTCCCTATGGAGTCTATCGGGTTGCGGGAACAGCTTCCTATGCAGGAATTCATTAGGCTCACAAGGTGTGGACATTATTAACCCCATTCTGAATGCAGTGTTGAATAAGTCCCTTGTCACTGCCATGGTGCCTTCATATTGGAGGAGAGCAAAAATCGTTCCTCTACTAAAGAAGCCTAGCACAGATCCAGATGTCCCAGGCAATTGTAGGCCAATTTCCCTTCTTCCAGCGCCTGCTAAAATAGTTGAAACATTTGTCAATCGACAGCTCTCAAGTTATCTAGAGGGCAATAGGCTTCTTCATCAGTCAGCCAGTCGGGTTTTAGACCGAGGCATAGTACTGAGACTGCCTTGGTGGAGGTCTAGGATTGTATAAGATGTACCATTGATGCAGGTGGCAGGGAAGTCCTGGTATTGTTGGACCTGTCTGCAGCTTTCGACAAGGTCCCACATGACAGGCTGCTCGCACGCTTTGGCGAGATTGGCATTAGAGATAATGGCTGGAACTGGCTTAAGTCCTTTCTTGAGGACAGGAGTCAGGAAGTTTGGCTACTCCCTATTCTTCTGCCAGTCGAAAGGAGTAAGCCGGAGTCCCTCAGGGCTCTGCACTTAGTCCCACTATGTTTAACATCTTCTGTCCCCCTTAGCTAAAGGTGTTGGAATCATCTGGGGCGAAGAATATTTCCAATGCTGATGACACCCAGATTCTCTTTACCTTTAGCAAAGGGGCTTCCATCGATTCAGATGTCATTCAGCCCTGTCGCTCTGCTGTTTTTCAATGGCTGACATGCAACCATTTGAAATGCAACACAGAGAAGACAGAGGTTCTTAGTTTTGGACATAACCTTGTCCTAAAGTTAGATGTCCACTGGCCAACAGGGGTAACTTCACCAGACACCAAAACTGCTGTTGTAAAAAATTTAGGGATCAAATTTGACAATAAAATGTCATTCCATAATCAAATTATCTCAGTGGTTGGTGTTTGCTTTGCCATCTTGCGTATTGCATTTTTTATCTTTTTCATCAAAGATGACTGTGATATTGGTCCTGGTGATGTCCAGATTGGACTACGCCAATACAATATTTGCAGGGTTACCAAAATATCTCCTGAATAGACTTCAGGTCGATCAGAATGCAGCAGCACGACTGGTTCTGGGCTTGCCGGGACGGGAACATATTTCCTGTCCTTTGCGGAATTTGCACTGGCTTCCCATTGAAAACTGATTCTTTTAAAAGTAGCACTCTTAATGCATAGGGCTCTCCATCATTCTGGACCTGACTATCTTTCGGCTAGGATTGCTTTCTCTAGCCCGGTGAGAGTTTTACCCTCATCTGGTAATCATCTATCCAAGGTCCCTAAGGTTCGTTTGTCCACTGCGGGAGGTTCCTGGGCTCTGTATGTTGGAACAAGCTCCCTTTTGACTCTCGTCAAACAAAGGCTGAAGCTGGTTTTAAGGAAAAGCTTAAGTCCTGGCTTTTCTCTCAGTAATCACCTTCTGTATCTGCTTCTTTTTACAGATCGTATAGCTCTGGAACACTCGCGAGTAGCCGTGTGCTCTATAAATCCCTTCACATTCACAAGTAACATAGATCCCAAGATAGTGCAAATCATCCACCGCCAATGGCGCTGTGCAACAGGGAGCTGTTAGAAATTGAATTTCTGGTTGGCTAGGGCGTGTGCCTAAGCCAGGGAGAAACCACCACTCTAGTCAAGGCAAGGGAGTTACACACTGAAGATAACCCCTGCTCACCCCCTTGGTAGCTTGGCAGAGCAGTCAGGCTTATCCCAGAGGCAATGTGTAAAGCGTTTGCGCAACACACTCACACAGCAGCGACACACTAGGCACACCACAAAAGAAACTCCGCACAAGGTAATAGCCTTTGTATTATCCATAAAAACACATTAGAACACCATCACATATATATACTGTGCCACCAGGCACTTGTCATGACTTTACAGGGATTACATAAATCATTAGGCCACTCGGGCCACTGTCATAAACATTTAGCGTCACCAGTAAATATTAGCAGGATTGCACTTAGCACAAAGCATGAGGCATGAACAACATAACCACATTATGCCCGCCTTAGGCATCTGCAGGTCACCATTACGGTACCTAGGGTGCAGCCCAGACAATGCAATACCAATTATATGAGATCCTCACTGGCACTTTACCCTTACGTCAGGGCACGACACATGCACATTGGGTAACTTCTAGTACTAACAGGCACCGAAGTATGGGCCCCTCTACTCCAGCTCTGCAGCCACAGTGCTCACCGTGTGGGCTGCGCAGTAATTGCAGGAAATTGACCTCCTCGAGGGTCGCCACCCCGTCCTGCTCTCTTGTGCCCCCGAGCGAGTGGTCACCACGGGTAGGGGAGGCACCCGCTCTGCCCAAGTTGGCCGGGAACCTCCCTTCACCCCAAGGACTGGCCCCGCGAGCACTCCGCCCCGGGGCTTACTACAAAGAAGCTCAGCCCCACTCACCATTCCTTTGGGGCTGAGCGAGTTAAGTTGCTGCAACCGATGACCAGGGCGTCTGCACTCCTTGGGGGAGGCGGCCAATGGCGGTGTGAGATCCGGCCCTTCGGGACCAGGTAGACACGGACCGCCGTCTCCGCCCACAACCAGACTCAGCCACGCGGCTGGGTACTTGTGCCTGGCTTGCTGCGGTGGCTTCCGGCTGGACGGCCGCGAGCCGCAAATTCTTCCCACTCTGCCGAGGGTGTGTAGAGCAGCTCTCCTGGCACAATGTTGCGGGTAGGCTCCCGCCCACCTTGGGATGGCGGCGTCCCCTTCAGGTCCTCACAGCACGGGGCCACCTCAGCAGAGCCCCAGCTGTATTTTGATCGGAACACGCCGCATAGTGCTGGGAAGGCAACCAGCACTGCACTCCTTCACAACCACGACAATAGCGCTCTCCACATGTGTGGATCAGGGATTAGAGCAAAAAGCGCTCCTCCCAGGTTTTTTTCAGTGAAGCACTCACCTCGTGCTGGGTGAAACACAAATACAGTGCTCGCCGAGAGCTAAGTTCTCCCACCCGCAGGGCAGGCCACCAAGCCTCACGAGATCACTGAGGGCAGAGAACGGGGCACAGGCAGGCCAGCACACAGGGTCCCTTAACAGAGTGGTAGTCCCTTCAGCTGCCCAGCAGGCAACAGGTTCAGTCCCACAAGTAGGTAGTCCAGATGGCGGTTCCTCCTGGCAAACGGTAGTCCCCTGGTCCCACGCAGTGTCTTCTCTCCAAGTTCACGTAGTTCAAGCAGGCTCAGTTCAAAAGACATGGGGTCACAGCCCCAGTACTTATACTCCACAAAGTCTTTGTTCTGCCCTGGTACAGGGCCCTGGACCCAGTCCAAACCAGTTCTCGGGGGCACTTAAAATTATCCTTTCAGTGCACAACACTTCCCATTGTAGGTGTAAGCCCTGGCCCCAGACACACCACAGGGGGGCGGAGCCATCACTGTGGAAGGCAGACACAGCCCTATTCAGGTGCAGGTGCTACTCCTCCCACCACTCCAAATGCAGACCAGGCCTATTCAGCCTAGTGCTGACTCATCCAGACTCTCTGGAGCCACTGCACCTCCCCAGCCCCTGTCACTTCAAGGCCAGACAGTCAATACACAACAGGCAGGCACAAAGACACACAGCACACAGAAATGCCTACTTCTAAAAGTGGCATTTCTAAAATAGTGATAATAAATCCTCATACACCAATACGCAGCATTTATCACCACTATTCCAAACATACCAAACTTGATCACGCTACCCCTCTCATGTCAGGAATTACCACTGAAGCACATATCAGGGAATCCCCAATGCATCCCTATGAGAGGGCAGCCTCACAGCAGTGAGAAACCGAATAGGCTGTTTGTCACTACCAGGGCATGCCACACAGTTAAGGCACATGTCCTACCTTTTACCTACACTGCACCCTGCCCATAGGGCTAGCGAGGGCCTACCTCAGGGGTGACTGATATGTAGTAAAAGGGGAGGACACAGACGTGGCATCCACTGTATGTGCCAAGTCACAGCGGCGGTAAACTGCATGCATAGGCCCTGCAGTGGCAGAGGCCTGAGACAGGTTTGAAAGGCTACTTTGGTGGGTAGCGCAAGCAGCGCTGGAAGCCCACCAGTAGCATTTAATTTACTGGCCCTCGGTATATGAGATACCACTGTACAAGAGACTGGTAGGTAAATTAAATATGCCAAACAGGTGTAGACCAATCTTACCAAGTTTACCATAGAGAGCACATGCACTTTAGCACTGAACAGCAGTGAAAAAGTACCCAGAGTCCTAAAACCACGAACAGGTCAGAAAAAATACAGGCGGCAGGCAAAAAGTTCCGGGATGACCCTGCAAAAATGGCCAAGTCCAACAGGAGCCTCGGAGTACCTCCCACCAGGGGGAAGATCAGTGATTTTGACCAATTAATGTGGTATCCCGAGTGATCCCCAAAGATGTCCAAGAGTTGCAATATTCTAGCTATGGAGAGGGCTGGCTGAGTAATATAGAGCAATATATCGCCCGCAAATAGGCAGATGCGTTCTTCCCATCCCCCATCGCCACCCACTCCCTGTATAAGCGGATCTTGACGGACCCACGCCGCTAGCGGCTCAAGCGCCAGTGCAAATATCATTGGGGACACCCTTGCCTAGTGCCCTTCTGAAGGGCAAAGACTCTGGATATTGTTCCATTGACCCTCAGCCTAGCAACCAGATCCTCATATAAGAGTTTTAGCCAAAATTTTGGCCCAAAGCCCTTTCTAGCCAAAGCTGCAAAGCTGCAGCTCCCCTCGATGTTGTCAAATTACATCTTTGCACCTAAAGCCATGAGCGCCGCCTGTCCGGCTCGAGGCAGTCTGGTCACATGCACTCTCTGTAATGACGCCACAAGTTGAGATATGTTCTCCTATGTGGCATGAAGCTTGATTGGTCAGGGTAAATCACTGAGGCGATTACCTTGCGTAGCCTGGTTGCCAAGGCCTTTAACAGCACCTTGGCTTCCACATTTAGTAAAGATATGGGCCTATACGATCCATAATCCGTCGGGGGCTTGCTTTTCTTCTTAATGACCACAATAGTGGTGATCCGTTGATCCTCAGGTAAACTGCCCCCTCTCTCGCGCCACATGGTACAAGGTCAACATGTGCTCCGCAACTTTATCAACCATGCCATTGTATAATTCATCTGGGAGGCCGTTAGGCCCCACCGCCTTCCCGTATTGGAGGTCTCACATTGCTGGCACCAACTCCACCCCGTCAAGTCTTCTTCTAAAGCCCCCTCCAGTCTCATCTGAGAGCGTCTGGAGATTTATGTCCTTTAGAAAATCAGCACAGTCTGCAAATGTCATGGTAGTCGCAGAGGTGTATATACCTTCATAATAAGTGGCAAAAGTTTCAGCAATTGCTGCACTAGGTGTTGGGGCACTCCGTCACAGCTGAGGACTTCTAGTACCCACCTGTGTTCTTTATCTCTTCTGTCCAGCCATGCCAACAGTTTGGTGGCTTTGTCCCCTATTTCATATAGCTGGCATTGTGTCACCAGCGCATGGGCACATGCCCTGTCTTCTGCCAGTATATGCAGGTAGTGCTGCCGGCGTTTAAGCTGATGGTGAAAATTAGCAGTCCCCTCCTACAGTACCCTGGCCTCTAAGGACTTAATATCCCGCTCAGTAGCTTCATATTTGAGTTTATTCTCTTTCTTCTTTTACCCTATCAGGGCCTGAGCCTGGCTGCGTATGACAGCTTTGAACACTTCCCACAGGATGCATGCTGAATCTACAGTCCCTTTATTTTCTGTGAAGTAAGTGTCTGCCCCTTCCCTGAGCTTCTCTTTAATGCCTCCATCACGCATTTGCCATGGATCAAGTCTAGGGGTCAGTGTGAAGTCTAGGGGTGGTCCGCGCAGCACTACCTCCTCTGGCGAGTGATCAGAGATCCCTCACGCCATATGCGCTGCAGCTCGAAATTGGCCTGCATTTACTTGGCGGGTAAAGACATGATCAATATGGGAGTGGCTACCGTGTGCTGCCGAAAAGTGTATTGTCTTTGCTGTCGGTTATGTGTGCACCATAGGTCTGTCAGCCCCATTGCTTCTAAAAAGGACAACAACGGTTCCATCTCAGATTGAGAGGCAGCCCTGCTCATTCTATCCATCCCAGGCTCAGCTACAGCGTTCCTATCGCCTCCCAGTATAAGGATCCCAAGCGGCAGGTCTCAAAGTAGAGCACTAATGTCTGGAAAGGTCACCACATGAAGTCTCAGTGGTATGTACAAAGAGCAAATGTTAAGTGTAAAGCCATCCCAGCAGCCTGACAGAGCCACATAGTGACCGAGTGGTTCAGACCATGTGCAGGTAAGGATAAAAGGCACGGATTTCTTAATTAGAATGCCCGCTCCTCTGGAGTCTACTGTGTAGCCGGCATGTGCCATTAAATGTTTTCCAAATCTGTCTAGGGCCTTTGTAATGGTCACCCTGGAGATGCGCCTCCTGCATCTAGGTCCTTAATTCTGCTTTCCAGCGCATATACATTCTATGGCCATAAGCTTCAGGCTCGCTGTGACTGCGTTTCCATAGGTATGGTAGTATTGCATATGTCCGTCCTCGTAGCCTCTGGGGACCCTGTGTCTGTGCCGTGCCCCTCTGTATAATGCATTCCTGCTCCACTCCATCCAGCACCCGTGTACATGAGCAGCTATAATAACAAAACAACATTCTGGAAATCAACAGTTGTCCCAACCTGATGAACTGCCCCCCACCCTGCTACCCTGCAGTGCGAGCCTGTAACTGCCCACCACCCCAACCTGCAGAGTGCATGTTGCCCCACAGAAACCATCAACTACAGTGGGTAGGCTAGTACCGCCTCACCAAGTTATGTCAGAATGCTTTAACGAATCATGGTATCCCTTATGGCATATTTAGAACTTGTGTGCCCCAACTGATCAGGGCCCCCGCCCCGTTACCCCCCTCCCCCCAATCCCCTCCAGACACCCCCACCCGAACCCCCTGAATTCTCTCCTGTCCAAGAAGAGCACATCTTTCCAGTCATAACCGCTCCCACTGGAACCCATTCATTTCGCCATTGCATCACTCCAGGAATACAGTGTATACCCCCCCATATAGCCACTTAAGATTTCACCAGCACATGCCTCGTAGGGGTTTGCTGCTCATGTGTCCGTGGGGGTGCCATGCCTCTGCTGCATCTCTGGGGATGCAGGGCGCCGTGGCCCTGTGTTGCCACATAGACATCCACCTTTCTGCTCCCTGGCTCCTTTCCGGCTGGTGACAAGCCACCCCTCAATCCAGTCCCACGCTTCTTCCGGGGAGGTAAAATGCCATGACTTGCCCTCGGTCACCACATGCAGTCTGGCCGGGTACGGCATCACATACTTAAGGTCTTAAAGACTTTCTTGACCTCCTCAAAGTTCCACGGTTGCTTTTGGCCTTGCAGCGTGAAATTCGGAAAGAACCTGACAGTGGCGTTTCGTATTTAAGGTCTCCATGGGAACGGGCTGCCTGGAGGATTGCATCTCGATCCCTATATTTAAACACCCTGGCTATGATTGCACGAGGTGGGGCACCCGGTCGTGGCGGGGGCACCGGTGCCCTGTGTGCCCTTTCTATGGAGAAGAAGTTGGATAGTTTCTTTGGGTGGAGAGGCTTTAGTATGAGGTCCACTAAAAGAAATCAGTGCTAGGCTCCTCTACTCCCTCAGGGACTCCCACCACACGAATGCTGTTGTGGCTAGCTCTCCCTTCTAACTGTACGCCTTTTTTCAGAGCAGCCCTTTTAAATAGTGACTATGGGGTGGCAGCTATAGATTAGCAGTGCAAGTCTGAGGAGTCAGGCTGTTTAATGCACTGAGAAATATTGGCTGGGTTGTTCACCAGGGCCAGGTTGAAACCTACGGTCCCAGTGAGGCAAAGGTTTCAGTCCCTGCCACCCCAATCTATGCAGGTAGGGGGATTCCCCATCAGGGCCTCCGAGTCAAAGGGCTGCTCGCCACACGTCATGCCAATGTCCTGCCAATTTGCTCTGGGGGAGCGGAGGTTGCTGTGGTCTTCAATAATTTGTACAGGTTGTGGCAGGTGCATCACCGAGTCCAGCCCCACCTGGGTCCGCGGCGCTGACGCCTGTATCGCTGCCTTTCCCTGCACCCGCCTGGGCTAGGGACTGTCGTACCAGGGCCAGGCTGGTCGCCCCCCCTGGGCCCAGCTCGCCAACACAACAGATGAGGCCCAGTGGGGGGAGGCCTGATACAAGAGCACAATTGTCCGACCTTCGGTCTGCCTCACCCCAATCTCACTCTCTCTGCTTGTCCATCCTGCATCGACGGGGGGGGAGAAGAGTATTCTGCTGGAGTTTGCGATATTAGGCCACGGCAGGCCTTAGCTGAAGTAGGTGCTCGTGGTCTGATGAGGGATGATGTGTGGTGCCACACCACAGTACTTGCAGTCTGTATGTGCCAAGTCATCAGGGCCATCGGTCTCAAAGAGTATGGCCCAGGCTGCTCCCGCGCCCACCCTGGTCAGGGCGCCACGCCGCAATCAAGTCACCGGTCGCCGCACCACCTCCTCCGCGGAGGGAGAGGGGGCCTGCTGGGGAGTCACCACCCAGCTGCCAAGTGCCTCATTCCCAAATTTCGCTTTATTACCCTCTCCGCGCCCAGCTCCTCAGTGACTCGCGCCAGGGGAGGGCGATGAGCACTCCGCTGACAGGCCGTAGCCACAGGCCGTTGCAGGCCCCTAATCTATTTAATACGTGCTGCCGAGGGTGCTCCAAGTCTCTGCTTTATAGTCCACCAGCACCGCCGCTGTGCACACTATCGATGCGGTCCGTCCCAGCGCCTGCCCTGGCTGAGGCCTCCACACCGCGCCGGATGCCTCCACGTGATCCGCTTCAATGGCGCCACAGAGGAGTCCCCGCAGCTGGTCCTCACACTGCAGCTCAGAGGCCCACTCCCCTGTCCATCCCACGCCTGTCACCGCTCCCACCTCTGGCCAGCGCATCGTGCAGGAGGGGGGGACGAGGACCAAGGTAGCAGCCGCGAGCCCCGCCCTTGATCACTAGGCCCTCATAACACTGTCCGCCACCTTCTCAGCCCCGCTCCTCACAAGTGAAGTCACTGCACGCTCACTCAATAGGGCTGCAAAATCACCCGCAACACCACAGGCAGACGGCCAGGGGCGGCAGGGTCAACAGCAAGCATCAGATGTCAGGGCACAAGCCGGATATTAGACAGATATTTGGATACTTTAGTGGCAGTTAGAGAGCCATCTAAATGTGCGGCCATCTTAGTTGGTTCCAGCCACGCCCCCTCTACATAGACAATTCTTTAACAAATATTTCAAATGAATGTTAATTTTTTGATGCACTTCAACATTAATTTGCAATCAATGGCAGTGCACTAAGGGACTACTCTCATAAATGAGAAGAGCACAACAAGTGATTTTTAGAGATAGGTCAGCTCCCGGTGAGGCAATGATAATTTGGCTTTAATGAGAGATCAAGGTAAAACTAGTTTCTAAAGAATCACAAAGACTCTGGACTGATGAGTCACCTGTATCACATTCTTACCTATCCTTAGACACTCTAGGAAAGTCATAAGTCCCACCTATTTTTGTTGGACTACTCTTTAACAGCATCCATTTCATCAAGGTGTCCACCATGCATACGGGTGATTTAGTTTGCTTTATGTGCATTACAAGTACTTAACCACGAGTCTCGGCAGGGACGCTCAACATCCTGTGATTCTGGGCAAATCACTTAATCTCCCCGCGCCTAACAAAAATGAATGTGTCCATCTGTAACAAAACTGGTGATCATGTAAAGCGCTCTGATACCTGATATCATCGGGTCGAGTTTGCGCTATATAAAACGCGAAAAAAATAAACCAGGAGGGAGAGTGTGCATCAGACCTTTGTGTTTAACTTAATAGTGTTAGTCTAACAGAAAAGAAGGTAGCTCAATTAAACTAGTTTGTCTTTGAGAAAGATGCTGCCTATCCTTGTAGGTCACGGGTTGCCCAATACACCCATGGGAAGGCTCATGATGATCGTGGATTTGATAATCCAAAATTTCACATCTCTGTAATCTAAAAAATCTTTTAGTCAGTGGCTGGTAGTACTCCATCTTGCAGATGAACCTTTCTGAGCAATATCATAAACCCTTGGCTGAGCCAGCAGCAGTGCACAATAAATGCTACAACCAAGCGTAATATATGGCCATTTCTTTTTATGGCAAAATATGTTTCCGCTTAAAATTTGATTACACCATTTCTCTGTATTTGAAAGCCAGCAGACTCTGTGGAATACTATAAATGTATTTCAGCAATGAAACACAATACACTGTAAGAAGAAGCAGCATTTTATAGCACATTTCTCTGTAAAATGCAAGGGCACAAAAACTGTGTGTTTACTAACCAAATTTGGTACTCGAGATATTTGTAATTTTCCTGCATTCAGTTTATGAGCGCATAAACATTCACAAATGTGCGGTCGTTAGGGATCCCACGCAGAGTCTCAGCCGGCACTTGTCTGAGGTGATTCCTGGCTGTCATGTGCAGACCCGTCCTGAAGGGGGCACAGTAGCCAAGAAGGACCAGTCAGGTCACCGCTGTAACTTTCTTTAATGATATGAGATATTTGTATTGGTCGAACTTGGCCAACAGGTAGCAGGCACTGTATAGGGTTGAAGGCTAAGACACTGTCAGGGAGTGATTTTAAGGGAAGGGTGCAGGATTGTCGGCCAGAGGTTACTATTTAATGCATCACAGTGTAGCGTTTTTTAAAGACTTATAGCTTTAGCTCTTTTCTAATCCGAAAAGGGTATCTTCTTCAAAACAGAACATTTAATGAAACACCAAGCAAGTGTAACTTAATATGGATCCACTGCCAGGCCACCTTCATCTAGGATGTTTTCCAGATGTCATCATTTTGTCTCTGCTTTGGCAAGTTTCTTCACATTGACCCCAATGCTTTGCCCATCAGCCTGATTTACCCTTGAGCCAAAGGAGTCTAATGTTGGAGGTCTTCTTTTAATTATCCTAATCTGCCCCGTGGAGTGACCCAAGTCTTTGATGTTCCTCTCGTTTGCTGTCTCTGTTGTTCAACCCATTTTTTTTTTTACAGAGTTTTATATAGCGCGAACTTGACCTGAAGGTGTCGGGTATCAGAGCGCTTTACAAGAGCACCAGTTGCGTTACATGAGGACACATTCATTTTTGTTAGGCACGGGGAGATTAGTGATTTGCCCAGAATCACAGGATGTTGCGCATCCTTGCCGAGACTCGAAACCGGTTCCCCAGATTTGAGGTCGACCGCCCTAGCCATTAGGCCAACTCCTCTCCATTCTACCCTACTCTGTCTGACAGAGCAAAAAGGGCTGTTTTGACCTGGATCAATTACCCAGTTGTTTTAGATGCCAAAATGTGAAACTATGAACACCACACCGTGTGTCTGCACATGGCACATTGCCCAAGGGATGCCCCAGGAGTTAGGTGTATAGTTTTCTTCTCCGAGACAGCAGATCATTTTCTGATTTACCATTAAATATTATGTATTCCTATATGCCCAGTAACAATCCTGGTGACTGTCATTGATTTAAGTGCAAGATAATAACACGTGTTAACCATTTGCAATACTGGCTCTAGATATCTTTGTAAATAGGCAACGGAGGATAATGAAACCTTGAAAATTTCATTTTAGACCAGGTCTTCACATAATCTCTCTCTGTTTTCTTTGTTTTCCCTTCTCCTACCCCCACCCCATTTTGCACATAATGATATGCCGCTACTGCTTGGATGTTTTTTGGCCAATTTTCTGTACTATGCAAGTAAAGTCAGACGAGATTGTCCTTGTGGCATTGAGGATTTCACTCTTGCACGTTTCACTATGGTTTTTTAATGTCTCAGCGAATTTTACTAAACTTGTTTCATTGCTATTAAATCGATACATTTGTTTTTAGAACTCTGCTATTTATAAACTGACTGAATAAGCTTGTTCCTACTCCATGACTTTTCCAAATTTGAATTTTGTTTTATTGTTTTTAATTTCTGGTTGAACCCATCAATTTGCTTTTAGAACGCTGCCATTTAAAAATTGACTTTTTAAGGACACTTTTTCGAGTTGTAGGACCAGACAGATGTTCTTTCTCCGTGTGGTGGGAGGGTGTCAGGCATGGTTGGAGCCTGGTTTGGGCTGTCCCAGTTGTTCTCTGTTCTGTTACTGTGCACCAAGGGACAGCGTTGCAGTTTGGCAGCCATTTCTTCTTCTGTTGCTCCTTCTTGGAACGACTAGAGATGGCATTTTTTGGGAGGCAGCGCTCTAGTCGCTCAGGGAGCCTGATGAGCTCTCCCTGCATAAAGAGTACCCAAGGTGCACCAAAGCCAAGCCCATCTACGCCCGTCCACATCCCGACTGCGCCCAGCGCCAGCCATGCTGCTTGGGTGACCTTTGAACACGACTAGCGGCATTCTTACTCTTCTTCTGAGGTACATAGGTTGAGGCGTTCTGAAAGCTGTAAGACTCCCATGTCTCCAGTAGGTGTTGTAGGGCCCCTCACCTGCTGTGGGTGCGGAGTCGTGATTCCTTTAGAGCTCATGCCAATTAATGGAAAAGAGGGGGTCATCTGCAGGCAACCTAAGCTGGAAGCTGCTCTAATCAATAGTCGTTCCTTCCACAAACATGCTTTGTATATTAACAACTTGTTGGCGGAGTCTCAGTTGCATGTTCTGTTTATGACAAAAATGTGGATTGGTGAATACTCAGCACTGATATCCATATGGCTCTGCCGAGTAACTATGCCTGCGTGCAGTGCTTAATTTGTAAAAAACATAAGTGCCAGGGCTCTAGTCAGCAGGCCACTTCCGCTTGCATTGCCCATTGCCGCTGTCAATTACAGTAAAAGCATAACTAATAAGTCACACTCCTACAAGTGTGATCATTCTGACGATTTCAGGACCTCAAAGTTAAAAGAATGACTTTGGCTATAGGTATTAGTCATTCTTAAAGTATATTGAATTAATAAACAACAGTTACTGTGCTCATCTCTGAATTAAAAAAACAGCTCCACCATGTGGCTGACTGTCATAGGTACCAGTACTAACAATTAATGGAGGGTGGCGAGCACTGCCTGCATGTATTTGGCTAGGAAGGACAAAAGAGGTGGTGGCCTTGCTATAGCCTTTAAACACAATTATAGGTGCACTACTTTCAACTCTGGGTATTTGAAAGATGTGGAGGCCTTGAGTTTCTGCATCTCCTTGTCCCCTTGGATAGCCCGTTCAAGGGTCCTGTTATACCGTCCTCCGGGTTATGTGGGTGAATTTCTAAAATCTATTGAAGAGGCTTTGGTCCCTAAGATTCTGCAATATGCTAATTTCACCCTTTTGGGAGATTATAATCGGCATGCTGATAACTTATGTGACACCTCAGCTTTGTCACTGGTTGATCTGCTGGATTTACTCACTAAGCATAGGGGAGAGGAGTTGGCCTAACGGCTAGGGCGGTCAACCTCGAATCTAGGGAACCGAGTTCGAGTCTCAGCAATGACGCTGAACATCCTGTGATTCTGGGCAAATCACTTAATCTCCCCGTGCCTAACAAAAAATGAATGTGTTCTCATGTAACGCAACTGGTGCTATGTAAGGCGCTCTGATACCCAATACCGGGTGAAGTTTGCGCTATATAAAACTCCGTAAAAAAAAAAATAATAATAAAAAAAGCATGGGACCCAGGTCTGGGCATACCCTGCCAACATAGGGCGAACAAAGCAAACACAAGGAGATGATGGACGGAGCGCTGAACCTTTTCAGACACTCACCCCCAGTACAGATCTGGGTTGAATCCATCATCGTTCTTTAGCTCACTTCGCCACCCCAGTTCAGACCCAGCTATATGCAAATCTGGAATTACTCTCTAGGCTGGGCATACAATTGATTTAATTTTTTCTAACATCAATTAATAGTAAAAAATCCTAAGGAAGTAACCTAATCTGATTCCTTTCTCCTGACTTACTAAGAGCAATGGGAGCGAACAGAATGTCGAAGGAGCCTGCTACAGCTGGACTTGACACAGAATCAAGGCTCCTAGGCTGATTAATGTCCTTTCTATCACTACACCCAGTGTGACAGGTGAGAGTGGCGGCTCCTCAGCTATGGCGGAGGAGGGTCGCCCCCCCCCGCCAGCAGCTTCATAAGTTGAAAAAGAAAACGATAATAAAACAAGATTATTATTGTTTTGTTTTTCAACTTCTACGTGCTGCGCTCTGGGGCGGGGCCATCGCTGGGGCAGTCAAGAGAAGGAGTGGTGGGCAGCACTGCTATTCGTGCGCATGTGCGGTCAGCCAAACCCACATGTGCACTGAGCTGTCTCCAACCTAGCTGTTTGCCGGGTTGGAGGCAGCAGGCACAGGGTCCCAGTCTCCCTCAGAGCACAAATCATCAGCGCTCAGGCCAATCCTGAAGCTGCTCTCAAGCATGAGAGCAGCTTCAGGATTGGCCGCAGAGAAGGCTGGGACCCTCTGCCTGCAGTGCAGCCACGAGAAGAGCCGAAGACCGGCGATGCGGCGGGCTGCAGGCAAGTTCTTTTTTTTTTCTTCTTTCTTTCTCGGGCACCCACCCCTGCTCCTACCCCCGCCCCGACACTCTGCCCTAAAGTCGGCCACTACTGACAGGTGATATGAGCATTGATGCGCAGACTGTCAATTACTGGGTGCAATCTGCGGTAGACAAGATCGCTCTGGTGAAAGCGGTAATCCGCAAGTAACAGATTTGCTCGGCCCTGTGGTTCACAACTCAGCTGGTCATGGAGAAAAGCAATGTAAGAAAATAAGAAAGAATCTAGCGGGAAAATTAGCTTCCAGCTGACAAGGCCAATTATAAGCAGGTGTTAAAAAAATATCATTTAGCAATTAAGGTTACCCAGAGTTCCTTTTTCAGGCATAAAATCTATGGGTCGGCCAATAAGCAGAGAGAAATTTTTTTAAATTGTCAATTCCTTCTTCCTGTTGCGCGCACTAAGGGGTCGATTCCGATCTCGGCCGGTAGGGCACCTAACAGTATTCGTCCGGAAAAAATACCAGCCGAATGCGTGTTTCCCGACCGATTCGTACACTCGTCCGGACGAACAAGTACGATGCGTATAACAACTCATTTTCCGAGCGAGCCGTACTCACCCAATCCAGCTCCTGTTCCCCGCCCGAGCCGGATCCGTGAACGCCGAATCGAGCCGCACGAAGCAAATACACAGCACCTTCCGGTCGGACTAGTACGATGCGCAATCCGTACGCGCCGAACCCGTCGCTACGTCCGGCACGTTTGAGCATCCGGGCGAGCCGTACATAAGCACTGTTTCGCGCCACAAGACGATTCACGGCTACGAGACGAACAAGCCTGCTACGAGTACGACTCGAAGACACGAGAAACCCGAACGAGACGATCCAAGCATGAATCCCATTGCGCAGGTCCTACCTATACTCTACATCTATTACCGGGACCGGCACGGACGCGTACGGCGCAGACGGTAAGTCAAACACCAACAATACAAACAAACTACACGTACCCGAAATATGTCACACACACATAGGGATGCACAAATAAAGTACACTAGCAACAGCAGAACCATAGGGGTGGGATGGCCAACACCAATGCCATACACACCCATAGGGGGATGGATGCCTACCACTACCACCATCACTACTCAGGGGGTCTGGATGCCTGTCACTACTACCATCCCCACTCATAGGGGATGGATGCCTACCACTACTACCATCCCCACTCATGGGGGCCTGGATGCCTACCACTACCACCACCCCTACTCAGGGGGCCTGGATGCCTGCCACTACTACCATCCCCACCCTTAGGGGTATGGATGCCTACCACTACCACCATCACTACTCAGGGGGGCTGGATGCCTACCACTACTACCAACCACACTCATGGGGGATGGATGCCCACCACTACCACCCCCTACTCAGGGGGCCTGGATGCCTGTCACTACTACTATCCCCACTCATAGGGGGCTGGATGCCTACCACTACTACCATCCCCACTCATGGGGGATGGATGCCTACCACTACCACCACCCCTACTCAGGGGGCCTGGATGCCTGTCACTACTACCATCCCCACTCATAGGGGGCTGGATGCCTACCACTACTACCATCCCCACTCATGGGGGGATGGATGCCTACCACTACCACCACCCCTACTCAGGGGGCCTGGATGCCTGTCACTACTACCATCCCCACTCATAGGGGGCTGGATGCCTACCACTACTATCATCCCCACTCATGGGGGTTGGATGCCTACCACTACCACCACCCCTACTCAGGGGGGCCTGGATGCCTGTCACTACTACCATCCCCACTCATAGGGGGATGGATGCCTACCACTGTTACCATCCCCACTCATGGGGGCCTGGATGCCTACCACTACCACCACCCCTACTCAGGGGGGCCTGGATGCCTGCCACTACTACCATCCCCACCCTTAGGGGTATGGATGCCTACCACTACCACCATCACTACTCAGGGGGTCTGGATGCCTGTCACTACTACCATCCCCACTCATAGGGGGATGGATGCCTACCACTACTACCATCCCCACTCATGGGGGCCTGGATGCCTACCACTAACACCACTCCTACTCATAGGACGGGTAATGCATGACACAACTAGCATACTCTCACATAAGGAATGATAGAAGATTACATCCCCCCCAACACCATGACAAGTGTGTGTAGTCTGTGTCAAATGCCTACAACACTGAACATGACATTGAACATGCAATGTGACCCCTAGCACATGTGTCACACAGAAATGTGTGTGGCCTCCACAATGCAAGCCGACCATGGCCACTGTGGCAATGGGCTCGAACACCCCATCACCACAGTGACCAAAAGGGAAGTGTGGTGTCCATAGCTGATGCACATTTTGAACAGTGTGGCAATGGGGCCTAAAGCCCCATCACCACAGTGACCAAAAGGGAAGTGTGGTGTCCATAGCTGATGCACATTTTGAACAGTGTGGCAATGGGGCCTAAAGCCCCATCACCACAGTGACCAAAAGGGAAGTGTAGTCATGGTAAAAGCCGCCAAAGCCAAACTGCATGGATGAATCCTGGTCACACAACAACAAACACATCAGTGGCATAGTAGTGCTTGTGTCCCATAGCAACATAGATTGGTCGAGGGAAACAGTGCAGTGTCACTGAAAAATCGTTTTGGCCATGTGCATACAAACATCACCCATGGGGGCCCACATTGTCAACATTCACAAATAACACAATGACAGAAGTGACCATCATAATGCTGACCCACATATCTGCACCAATGGACACACAAATGTAGATATCCTGTGGAGACTGTAGATGTCAGGTGAACAAATACCATACCATGGCAGCAATGGGACATACAAACCATGATTATTGTGCTGACTGATGACCTAGGAGTCCCAGGGACAGCAGGGGAAAGCCACCAAACAACATACAGCCAATGGCACACTCAAGATATGCCAATGCAGTGGTGCAAAGGCACAAACACAAACAGGCAGACTCACACTGCATATCAAACACAACAGGTGATGGGGGGTGTGCCAGTGTCCCCAGGCAACCACACAACACATGAGGAGGCCTGAATTCCAACCACATAGATGTGTATACAGTGCCATACAAAAGTTACTCATGGATCGGATACCCCTATGTGGGCAATCAGGCATTGTAAGATGAGAGGGAGCACAAATTACACATGTCACACAAGCTTGTAGGAACAGCAACTAACACAGCAAGAGACAGACCCACCACAGCACTACCCCCAGGGACCCCACATTGTGCTGACACTAGCCTGCATGATAATCCCACTGTGATGACAAAGTTAGATGTCGTTCACACTGTGAACCACAGCCATGTGTCCTGAGCAACTAACTACCATCACACCTACACAAGCTCCAATCAATCAGCAAGGCCTGCCAGCCAAGGCCAATATGGATGTAGGGGTCTAGCCGTGCAACAACTCACTTTTGCACACACTCAACACCACACACCCTGATCTCCACCAATATGCAGCAGTGAAGCTCACATGGACTGGTGACATTGGATATGCACCCATGACAATACCAGGGGTGGTGGTGGGAACTAAGGTGCAGAAACCCATCACACATGGCCAGTCAACAAGACTCGTCAATGTCTGACACACAGCACAGTATGCCGTACATGGGCCTGATGTGAAATCCACCACAATAAATGGGATCCTGGCCATAGTCACACACCAACGAAGAAGCCAAGGTGACACATGAAGAACACACGTACACAACTTCCAACATTGCAGCTCTGACCCTGAGGAGTGGCAGCAGTCACACACACAACGTGTCATAATCACTGAAGGCTAACACAAACTGTAAATCACATGACTCGTGTAAACAACAAGTGCCAAGGGGAATCCTGAATGTGTCCCATCTGCGTTTGCCCACATCCCCAGCCCTGACAACAAAGACAACCTGGTATGACAACCTCATGAACATTAGTTTGCCATGCACCCACATCACGGAGAAACCAGGTCCAAGATGCTGGGTGAACACAGAACAACTCAGCAAGCATGACAAACAGGAACATCCCTAGGGACACAGCCTGTGTAGGAAAAGGGAAGGGAACACGCACAGACATGCTTACACAACACACAACACAGGCCCACGCAATGTCACCGGATTACACACTGCCATGAGGGCACTCCACTCCTGTGGAAGATCCGCTGTGCCAAACCTTGTCTGTGCACGACCCAAACATGTCAGCAGAACACTCCGTCAGTGAGTCAACAACCACAACACACAGAAGGCTCTGCTCACATCAGCCTGGTTACGGGAGTGTCACATCAGTCATCTGCACACACACAAAACACGTGTCAAGCAAGTTGCACTGTATACACAGTTGAGTCCTTCGACATTGATGTGCAAAACTGCATGTCCAGTGGAGCTGGGCACACAGTCAGGGAAATCGGAACATTGAACAGTGGTAAGCCCACCAGATGTGCATCAGTGTAAGACAAAGATGTTCATTTACAAATGCAAAATGGACATCCCTGTGTCAAATGCAGAACATTACACCCTCAGACTGTAGCAAAGGATGCCATAGATCCAGACTACAACAGGACACATATCCCATGGACCACATGGAGTCCATCACTGCAACACTTCATTTTCCTGATGTGAACACTATTACAACTGCAAATGCAGGATGCTACTCATCAACATCATGTACATCAAAAGACAACCCACAAGTAAACAAAAAGAGGCTTTATTCAGCAAATGTCAGGGTAAACACGGAAGTCCAAAAGAAACTAAGGCCAATGGCCAGTCCAAAATCACAGTCCCAACGGGGTGAGAAGTGACAACTGGTCACACATTGCTTGCCTGCACTGGTACGGTTAGGGGACATCCCCCTTGGAGGGGCATACAAGGGGCAGGCCAGGCACCGCAGGGACAGGATCAGGGGATGGCAGAGTGAGGCAGTGAAGGGGTTGTGGGTGCAGGAGTGTCACCGGCAACTGCAGTGGAGGTGTCTGACTGAGGGGGGGCCGGCACCACTGTGGTACACAAGTCAGTTGGTGTGGGTGCTGCAACCACTGCAGTGGGCTGGACTGATATAGTGGACTGGGTTTAAACAAAGGGAGGGAAATCAAGGGCGTTATTTTCTTAGGTCCAGCATACATGCCCAACATAATATCTCTACAAAAAGAGTATGCGGTTCCTAATATTAACAGCAGGTGGTTATCAAGGGCTCCACACAATGGTATAGAGCGAGACTTTGGAGGAGAATCTCCTCCTGTTGGAAAAGACCCTCACACACCCAGCCAGCTAGGTGTCTTGCTTCATCATCGGGTCTGCTCCTTATCGGGTTGGCGCTGCAATACCCGATCGGCGCCCGAGATGGGGCCTTCTTGGCGGAGATCTTTATTCCTTATGCCATAGGGTGTAGTGCATGTGAGGGCCCTAAAGGTAGTGTAGGTGCTAATGATAGGTGAATAAATGTAGTCTAAAATAGGGAATGGTGGTCCACTCAGAATAATTTTAATGAAACGTGGCCATCACCCTAATTAAAAATGAAGAGGCGTATCTGACTCTAAATTTGTGAGATTATACGCTTATAATGTCGGTCAACATGTTTCTTGCCTTTATTCTTAATAGATGGCAATTCCTCAGGACCAAAAATAGGATCTACCTACACTTTTCGGTGGTGGTCTAAAACTACAGAAGGTGAAGTAATAACCACTCGTACAGCACCCTCAAAAGTGATACCTGTAGATCTAGAAGCCAACCTGCAAAGAAACAGAGTAATGAACATAAATTTAGTCATATTAAAAATATTCAGGTAATTCAAGGACCCTGTGCCTCAATCAAAAACCATCGTGCAGCAAAAGCATGCCGAACACAGGTGACTGATGGCATGCGAAAAGTCTGAACTACATTTGGTGAGGAAGAAGTAACAACATATTAAAAAATGGCAGCTAAATGAGCATCGTTTTATAACTTACCCAAATTGGGTCAAAGATGCACGGCATCAAAACCGGCTGGCGAGGACACTAAGGTGTAGTGTCCTGTGGGAATTAAAAACAGAGAACAATTGCTAGGAGATTAAACAGCCAGAAACAGAGACCTGTAGGTATATCAAGCAAGGAAGATGAAGAAGAGACAACATGACAATACCCAGTCGTATCGCAATCATGTCCATCAATGTCAGTCTATCAGGCGAACAACTCAGCCCTTCAATGTCAATTGGAGAGACAAAGGGCGTGGATTTACCAGTCTGCGCCTCCCGGTGTTGATACCTCCGCTGAGTCAGGTCAGCGAAAAAAGCGCACCCGGTGCCTGTCATGGTAAAAAAGCCGACGTTCCTCTGGTATCAACCACAAAAGAGAAATATCAGCTCAAAATGTGGAAGGTCCCTAAAAACGAACTCACCAACATCCTTCCGTTTAAGGGGGTAGTGAAACCAGCATGTTGGTAAGCGTCCAATTCAAAGAATCCCCACACAAGAGCTAAATAACTTACTGAAAGGACTTAGTAGTACCCTTCAAGCCAACCATTGAGAAACCATGAGGGACACACAGGGGGCTCACTGTTTTGTTACTTACTCGTCCAGATGAGTCCGATCGGAAATGCTCCTACCCCTTGCTCAGCCGGTCCGGGAGTAACGAACAGTGTAAGCATCCCAAGGAAATACCAGCGGCCGGCGGAGCTTGGAGGCGGAACTTCCGGTACTTCCTTGAAACAGTGTAACGACTCGAGCGCTAACCCTGTTTAGGGCGCCATGTTGGATTTCCTCCAACTTATGCGAGACAACCACTCCATGCAGTAGCAATCATGAGAGCCTCGTTTTTAGATAACAAGTAAAAGTGAATCGATTCAAAACACCTAAGAGGTATTAATGACTAATGAGCCAAAATCTAGTATAGACAAAAAATAGCGAAGAACCTGTGTGACTAATGTCATTTAAAACAGGAATGAAGGTATTGCTACAATTGAAGGACGTAGGTCCAGCCTTACTAGTGTGTTTCATAGAAGATCCAAGTAATAACTAGATAAGGTAGATTGGAGGGGCTCTTCCTCATTGGAATCGATAATTATGTGATGCTAACTATTTAAAGTAATATGTAAGGCACAACATTCGGTATCAAGTAGGAGTACGGGAGTTCGAGTGAATGACAAGGGAGCAAAACTACTGAATCAAGTGCAGGAATACAAGAGCCCAAAGTGGTAATTAGGTTAATTGGCTCCAGGGAATATCCTCATTAAGCCCTCCTTTATCAGTGGCTAGTCGAAGGACCCAACGTTGTTCTAACCGGAACAATGATTTAGTAGGCATCCCTGGGTGGGTCTCTAATACGGCCCAATTGAATGAGTCAGGGGATGTTGCACTTGTTCGAAGTGACAGGTCATTTTGGTGTTAGTTTTATGGCATCTGAAATTGCTTCGATGTTCCATTATCCGGACTTTGACTGGTCTCGAAGTCATTCCTATGTAAAGAAGACCACATGGGCAGTCCAGTATATAGATACAATTAGGTGTGTTGCAATTAGTGTGTGCAGCCATACTCCACCTAACTCCGTTAGGGAACTTAAATTCTTTGGTAACCTTAGTTTGCGGGCACGCCGAGCATGACCCACAAGGGTAATGACCCTTGACAGGCGGTAAGTCCCAAAGTGTCCTTTGTGTATTGCCCTGTTGTTTCTTAGGTCTAGTGTGTATCAACATGTCCTTGAGGTTACTAGTTCGTTTAAAGGCGAACCTAGGTTTGGGAAGCTTCAGAGTTCCTGTGTTGAGGATGTTCCAATGTTTACAAATGATATTTCTAACTCGATTCGAGTCAGGGGTGTATGTCGTTACACAGGTCATGACCTTATCAGGTTCTCTAGTTCTGACCTCCAAAAGGCTCTCACGGTTATTGTGCTATGCCCTGTTATATGCACGATCGATAACCTGTAAGGGGTATTCTCTTTGAAGTAGGTCTGTCTTTAGCGTGTTAGACTCATTCTTGTAGTCAGTGAGTGTACTGCAATTCCGTCTGATGCGTAGGAATTGCCCAAAGGGTAAGTTTTGTCGGAGAGCCCTTGGATGATGACTACTGAAACGTAGGAGACTATTCCTGTCGGTTGGTTTTCGGTATAGAGTGGTCGAAATCTTGTCACCCTCTAATTTAATCAATAGGTCAAGAAATGGAATCTCTGTTTCTGAGATGATGTTAGTGAATTTTAAATAGGGGTTCAATGTGTTGATCCAAATGCAGAATTCATCGCATTTGGTGCGTTCTCCCTTCCATAGAATCAGGATATCATCAATGAACCTCTTCCATAATAACACATTGGAAAAATACGGATTCCTGGGATTGTGGATCTCTCTCTCCTCAAATGCTGCCATATACATACAGGCTAAACTAGGCGCGAATGTACTGCCCATAGAAGTGCCCTGTGTCTGGTGGTAAAGCTGAGTATTATATTCAAAGAAATTCTCTGTGAGTGCTAAGGTGGCGCATTCCAGTACAAAAGTCACTGGAGTAGGTGAATCCCAATCACTGTGAATAAGGGCGTCTTCAATAACATCAAGGGTTGCCCTTTGTGGGATATTAGTATAAAGGGCCACTACATCCAGGGTGACCAAGAGATCTACTACTTCTGGATGTTGGGTCCCCTCGATTAAACGTAAGACGTCTGTGGTGTCCCTGATGAAAGAGCGGGTGGCTCTAACCAGTGGTTGTATGAAATGATCCACAAACTTGGAGAGGGGTTCCAGGATGGACCCGATCCCTGACACGATGGGTCGTCCAGGAACAGGGGTGATACCCTTATGGATCTTGGGTAGACAGTAAAAATAAGGGGTCTTGGGGTCCTTCGTTATTAGAAATTCTGCTTCCTTCTTAGTAATCCAACCCTCTGTTTCAGCAGAAAAGACCATAGAGGATATAATTTTACTCAACCTAGGAGTAGGGTCTTCCCTAATCGGTGTGTAGTATACCCTATCGCTGAGTTGTCTGCGACATTCATTGTCGTAGTCCAGTGTGGACATGATCACCGTAGCTCCACCTTTGTCAGCCTGTTTGATAATGATATTTGCATCATTCACCAGGTCTGAGATGGCAGTGGTTTCAATAGAAGACAAATTATGATAAGGAGCAGGAGTAGATGTACTGTTCAGATCTTTCAACACTGCTTGCTCAAATGTTAACACCTCGTTGGGAACCATGCTGCTATTAGGTGTGAAAGTGGATGGTCTGTGTAAACCAGAATCGCCCGTTATTAGTGGCGGTTGATCATGAAAAAAGGCTTGTAGGCGGATTTTACGAAAAAAACCTTGTATTTCACATATGTTACGAAATTGATCATTTCGAGGTGTGGGGACAAAACCCAGACCTTTTTGGAGAACCTTGACCTCAATCGGTGAAAGGACCCTGGGTGAGAGGTTAATGATCAATGTGTCCTCCCCCTTGTCTGACTCCTGGTTTCTACTGCTCGTGTTGATTGTTCTGGCAAATCCTTCCATTGTACTCTTTTTGGACCTCTTCTGCGCCCTCTTCCTCTGCCCCAGCCTCTGTCTAGAAAAGGTGGCTCTGCCCCATGTTGGAAAAAAGGCGGAGGGCCTTGTTGGTACATAGGATATTGCCAGTATGGAGGCCCCTGATATGGTGGTATATGGAAAGGAGGATAATTTGGCTGATGGAAAACTCTTGTTTTCTTGTTATTCCAGCTCCCAGTGCTGGAATCACTATTAGATGAGGAACCCCTCCGTGAAGAGTTGGAACCTTCATCAGAAGAGTAACTAGTAGCTGTTGCAGTATAATCTGCCTTGAGATAGGGATAGATCTTCTCAACAGAGAATTTCTGAATATCTTTCTGGAGTTTTGAAATTTTCTGTTTCATTAAATATTCCCTATTCTCTGCAATCTCAGCATTGATCTCTGCTAGCTTGCTCTTGTATGCAGCTGTCTGGACAATAACCTTAATCGCACCCTCTGCTGTTTGTATTCTTATCAGTAGGGTGTCTGCAATTCTCTTGGCCGTATTGATTATAAGGATCAACCAGTCCCTAGTACACTTCCATGCTACTAGGGACCATTCTTTCTTAAAGACAGGATCCTCCAGAAACAACCGTGGAAAATTATTAACAATCAAGCCGTTAGGGGCTATATTAGCCCTAAGGTACTCTGTCATCATCGCTCCATGCAGAGTCACCTTCAGCCATTCATGTTTCATGTTAATTAACGAAGTCCAATCTTCTGACTGGCTGCTGGAGGCAATATTGCCATCTGACCCCAGAAGTGATGGTGCTCTCAAAATCTCAGCTGCAGCTTCATCACCAAAGCTCAATCCCTGATAGTCCTCCATACTACTTGTAGGGGTTTCTAGTGGGGATATTTAAAGTGAAGATGGAGAGTCAAAACCCCTCATCTCAAAAGATGGACTAGGAGAACTAATCGTACCTTCCTGGTAACCTATTAATTATATTCCCGTGGGTAAGGAGGCCCGTGCAATCAGTTTAAACAAAGGGAGGGAAATCAAGGGCGTTATTTTCTTAGGTCCAGCATACATGCCCAACATAATATCTCTACAAAAAGAGTATGCGGTTCCTAATATTAACAGCAGGTGGTTATCAAGGGCTCCACACAATGGTATAGAGCGAGACTTTGGAGGAGAATCTCCTCCTGTTGGAAAAAGACCCTCACACACCCAGCCAGCTAGGTGTCTTGCTTCATCATCGGGTCTGCTCCTTATCGGGTTGGCGCTGCAATACCCGATCGGCGCCCGAGATGGGGCCTTCTTGGCGGAGATCTTTATTCCTTATGCCATAGGGTGTAGTGCATGTGAGGGCCCTAAAGGTAGTGTAGGTGCTAATGATAGGTGAATAAATGTAGTCTAAAATAGGGAATAGTGGTCCACTCAGAATAATTTTAATGAAACGTGGCCATCACCCTAATTAAAAATGAAGAGGCGTATCTGACTCTAAATTTGTGAGATTATACGCTTATAATGTCGGTCAACATGTTTCTTGCCTTTATTCTTAATAGATGGCAATTCCTCAGGACCAAAAAATAGGATCTACCTACACTTTTCGGTGGTGGTCTAAAACTACAGAAGGTGAAGTAATAACCACTCGTACAGCACCCTCAAAAGTGATACCTGTAGATCTAGAAGCCAACCTGCAAAGAAACAGAGTAATGAACATAAATTTAGTCATATTAAAAATATTCAGGTAATTCAAGGACCCTGTGCCTCAATCAAAAACCATCGTGCAGCAAAAGCATGCCGAACACAGGTGACTGATGGCATGCGAAAAGTCTGAACTACATTTGGTGAGGAAGAAGTAACAACATATTAAAAAATGGCAACTAAATGAGCATCGTTTTATAACTTACCCAAATTGGGTCAAAGATGCACGGCATCAAAACCGGCTGGCGAGGACACTAAGGTGTAGTGTCCTGTGGGAATTAACAGAGATTCCATTTCTTGACCTATTGATTAAATTAGAGGGTGACAAGATTTCGACCACTCTATACCGAAAACCAACCGACAGGAATAGTCTCCTACGTTTCAGTAGTCATCATCCAAGGGCTCTCCGACAAAACTTACCCTTTGGGCAATTCCTACGCATCAGACGGAATTGCAGTACACTCACTGACTACAAGAATGAGTCTAACACGCTAAAGACAGACCTACTTCAAAGAGAATACCCCTTACAGGTTATCGATCGTGCATATAAAAGGGCACAGCACAATAACCGTGAGAGCCTTTGGAGGTCAGAACTAGAGAACCTGATAAGGTCATGACCTGTGTAACGACATACACCCCTGACTCGAATCGAGTTAGAAATATCATTTGTAAACATTGGAACATCCTCAACACAGGAACTCTGAAGCTTCCCAAACCTAGGTTCGCCTTTAAACGAACTAGTAACCTCAAGGACATGTTGATACACACTAGACCTAAGAAACAACAGGGCAATACACAAAGGACACTTTGGGACTTACCGCCTGTCAAGGGTCATTACCCTTGTGGGTCATGCTCGGCGTGCCCGCAAACTAAGGTTACCAAAGAATTTAAGTTCCCTAACGGAGTTAGGTGGAGTATGGCTGCACACACTAATTGCAACACACCTAATTGTATCTATATACTGGACTGCCCATGTGGTCTTCTTTACATAGGAATGACTTCAAGACCAGTCAAAGTCCGGATAATGGAACATCGAAGCAATTTCAGATGCCATAAAACTAACACCAAAATGACCTGTCACTTCGAACAAGTGCAACATCCCCCTGACTCATTCAATTGGGCCGTATTAGAGACCCACCCAGGGATGCCTACTAAATCATTGTTCCGGTTAGAACAACGTTGGGTCCTTCGACTAGCCACTGATAAAGGAGGGCTTAATGAGGATATTCCCTGGAGCCAATTAACCTAATTACCACTTTGGGCTCTTGTATTCCTGCACTTGATTCAGTAGTTTTGCTCCCTTGTCATTCACTCGAACTCCCCGTACTCCTACTTGATACCGAATGTTGTGCCTTACATATTACTTTAAATAGTTAGCATCACATAATTATCGATTCCAATGAGGAAGAGCCCCCTCCAATCTACCTTATCTAGTTATTACTTGGATCTTCTATGAAACACACTAGTAAGGCTGGACCTACGTCCTTCAATTGTAGCAATACCTTCATTCCTGTTTTAAATGACATTAGTCGCACAGGTTCTTCGCTATTTTTTGTCTATACTAGATTTTGGCTCATTAGTCATTAATACCTCTTAGGTGTTTTGAATCGATTCACTTTTACTTGTTATCTAAAAACGAGGCTCTCATGATTGCTACTGCATGGAGTGGTTGTCTCGCATAAGTTGGAGGAAATCCAACATGGCGCCCTAAACAGGGTTAGCGCTCGAGTCGTTACACTGTTTCAAGGAAGTACCGGAAGTTCCGCCTCCAAGCTCCGCCGGCCGCTGGTATTTCCTTGGGATGCTTACACTGTTCGTTACTCCCGGACCGGCTGAGCAAGGGGTAGGAGCATTTCCGATCGGACTCATCTGGACGAGTAAGTAACAAAACAGTGAGCCCCTGTGTGTCCCTCATGGTTTCTCAATGGTTGGCTTGAAGGGTACTACTAAGTCCTTTCAGTAAGTTATTTAGCTCTTGTGTGGGGATTCTTTGAATTGGACGCTTACCAACATGCTGGTTTCACTACCCCCTTAAACGGAAGGATGTTGGTGAGTTCGTTTTAGGGACCTTCCACATTTTGAGCTGATATTTCTCTTTGTGGTTGATACCAGAGGAACGTCGGCTTTTTACCATGACAGGCACCGGGTGCGCTTTTTCGCTGACCTGACTCAGCGGAGGTATCAACACCGGGAGGCGCAGACTGGTAAATCCACGCCCTTTGTCTCTCCAATTGACATTGAAGGGCTGAGTTGTTCGCCTGATAGACTGACATTGATGGACATGATTGCGATACGACTGGGTATTGTCATGTTGTCTCTTCTTCATCTTCCTTGCTTGATATACCTACAGGTCTCTGTTTCTGGCTGTTTAATCTCCTAGCAATTGTTCTCTGTTTTTAATTCCCACAGGACACTACACCTTAGTGTCCTCGCCAGCCGGTTTTGATGCCGTGCATCTTTGACCCAATTTGGGTAAGTTATAAAACGATGCTCATTTAGCTGCCATTTTTTAATATGTTGTTACTTCTTCCTCACCAAATGTAGTTCAGACTTTTCGCATGCCATCAGTCACCTGTGTTCGGCATGCTTTTGCTGCACGATGGTTTTGATTGAGGCACAGGGTCCTTGAATTACCTGAATATTTTTAATATGACTAAATTTATGTTCATTACTCTGTTTCTTTGCAGGTTGGCTTCTAGATCTACAGGTATCACTTTTGAGGGTGCTGTACGAGTGGTTATTACTTCACCTTCTGTAGTTTTAGACCACCACCGAAAAGTGTAGGTAGATCCTATTTTCTGGTCCTGAGGAATTGCCATCTATTAAGAATAAAGGCAAGAAACATGTTGACCGACATTATAAGCGTATAATCTCACAAATTTAGAGTCAGATACGCCTCTTCATTTTTAATTAGGGTGATGGCCACGTTTCATTAAAATTATTCTGAGTGGACCACCATTCCCTATTTTAGACTACATTTATTCACCTATCATTAGCACCTACACTACCTTTAGGGCCCTCACATGCACTACACCCTATGGCATAAGGAATAAAGATCTCCGCCAAGAAGGCCCCATCTCGGGCGCCGATCGGGTATTGCAGCGCCAACCCGATAAGGAGCAGACCCGATGATGAAGCAAGACACCTAGCTGGCTGGGTGTGTGAGGGTCTTTTTCCAACAGGAGGAGATTCTCCTCCAAAGTCTCGCTCTATACCATTGTGTGGAGCCCTTGATAACCACCTGCTGTTAATATTAGGAACCGCATACTCTTTTTGTAGAGATAGTGGACTGGGTACCCACTGCAGTGCCCGAGTCAGACGTGGTGGTTGTGGACTCCACTGCAGTACATGACTCCAAGGGAGTGGAAGGGTGGGCAGATGAGGTGGGCAGGACAGAGGGGGGGGACCCGGTCTCCACAACAATGCCACTAACAGGCAGAGCGTCTGGGTTGGGGGTGGAAGAGCAAGTGGCAGGGGGGGAGGGCCTAAGCAGGCTGGGGATGCGGTATCGGTGTGTGGGGGAACCTGGGGCAGGGTGTGGCGGGGGAACCTGTGCAGTGGTGGCCTGGGGGATGGAGGAGAGAGACTGGGCGGTGGAGCTGCGTGGTGGTGGTGGTGGGGTCTTGCTCTTCCTGGTCCGGGGGACTTCCTAATGGGGTCCTGTGTCTGCCTGCGCCTGGGGGTGGGTGTCCGGGGGCGAGGGGCACTCCCCTCTGTGTGGGTGGACTTCCTCTTCCCCGGTATGCTGGATCAGCAGGATCTGAGGGGAAGAGGCCGAGGTCACACAGGAAGATCTGCTGTGTAGGTGGGGTAGCAGGCGAGGCAAGGGAAGGGGTCTTGGAGGGAGAGGATTTGGAGGACTGCGGAGTGAATGTGGATGCCTGTGTGTGTGTGTTCTCCATCCCCTGTGTCTGTGGTATCAGTCCCCTGAGGATGCTTGTGTGCACGTCTTGCCTTTCTCTTGGGTGTGTCTGTGCTGCTCGTGTCTGTGTGTTTGGGTGACTGTACAGGTGTGCATGTGCTTTGGACAGGTAGGGGGGCAGGAAGGGTGGATGGGGCAGAGGTGGGAGGGGTGAGGGACTGTTGGAGGAGGGACACTGCTGCCGTCAGGGAGGAGTCCATGGACTTATTGCTCCTCTGTAGGGCAGACATACCCGTCGAGATGCCCTCCATGAACGACACCAGCTGTGTCAACAGAGTGGTGTGTGCATGGAGGACACTCAGCATTGCTGTCTGCCCTACATGGAGCTGCCGAAGGAGGTACACAGACTCCTCACTCAGGGCAGCAGGGGACACAGGGGCAGGGGGTGCGGTGCCTGGCACGAAGGAGACACGCTCCCGAGCACGGGAGCCTCCACGGACCTCAGGAATGGGAGCCAATGGGAGGGCGGTGGTGGTGGTGGTGGTGGCGGGGCCAGACAGACTAGCTGGCCTTTGGTGGCTGCTGAGACCCGCCTCCACAAGGGAGTCATCCTCCGAGCTGCTGTGGTCCTCAGCTGAGGTGGATGGTGCTGAGGACTCCTCGGTGTGGCTCCCCTCGCCCTCCGTGCCACTGGGTCCCTCTGACCACTCGTCCGATGCTGACCCAGTCTGGCTCCGCTGCTCCTCCTGGTCCGTGGAGCTGTCCCCTCCTGTGGCCGTGGATGTATCTGCAAACAATTAGGGAAACAGACAAACATCAGTCACCTGCACTGACCGCACACACCACAGTAAGTACAGCACATTACAGAGCAAGCCCTGGCATCCTTAGTTGAACATTGCCTAAAGTCCTCACACAGATTCGGGGAAGCCAATTGTCAGTCTGATGGTCAACCATGGGACTCACACCCCTCCTGCCCTTGCACCCATCTGTCTGGTGCCTGTCTGATGGTAAGACCCCAGTGTGGACACATGCACCACCTACACAGTTGTTGGACATTGCAGGGAACACGGTGAAGTATGTGAACATGCACACATCACATCTCTTGCCACTGAGTCAGTGCAGGTGTCCGGATAAAGGGATGGCCAGAGTCTAAATAGAAATGCATGTGATGCATACCAGCACCAGACACCATGATGCACCCATGTCCGGATAGTCAATGCCACAATGGGGTGCATGTTGCACATGTCACTCCCCTGCAGGATCAGTCTCAGGAAGTTTAATGCCATGACACAGGAATGCGTGCAAAGTCATACATTACTGTCTCAAGTCACATGGCCATGGCAGCCAGCCAACAACAGTCTGCACTGTGTCACAATCCGAGGGCATGGGGAATGCAAGTTATGTGACTGACAAGTGCACATGTCCATCCCCCAAATACCACATCATCTGTACTACTATTTGTCCACGTCATACCAACTGGACATATGGGGGACATGAAACACAACTCTCTGAACATGAGCACCTCACAGTGTGCTGTGAATGAAAATACAGCTGCCTGAAAGTCACAGTCGCAAACACCTGTGGGCACAGTCAAGTGATCAGACACCTATAAGTCACAGAAGTATCGTCTATCATGGTCACATCTCAGATGGCATGCTGAGCCCTAACCGATAAACATACCAGTAGTCCTGACAACGAAGACACAGCACAATGAGACAGAGGCAGACACCTGAGGGTACATTTCACTGATCACAACATGCCAGATGATACACGGGAGTGGGAGTACAGAGTGTATTGTATGCCCTGGAGTAGGCTTGACTGTCCAGCTCCACCTGTAAGAGGGATGAGTCCTGGACAGAAGGCAGGTGGCTAAGCATGTGTGACACACTGGATACACATACTCCTGAGGCCCAAACATTGTTCCCACCAGCAGCATGGGTGTGTGCCAAATTCCCCAGGGACATGTGGTGAGTCAGAGCAGCAAGCGGACCACATATCAAAGTTACACCCAGATTACATGTCAGAACTTAGGCATTGTGTAAGCAATTGACCCACCCATGAATCGCACAACATAGTCATGGGAACAAATGCTGTCCCCCACCTTGAGCAAAGCTAAATGCAATGACACACTCCCCAAATGACACAATTTCCTGACTATAAGGGCCACACATATGCGTATCAGAGGAGAAGTGGGCATGTCACAAATGAGGGACATGGGTCCTGGACCACATGACTGATGTACTGTGGAAGTTTAACCAGGCCAGAGGAGGGCACATAGCATGTCAGACAAAGTGCACAGTGCAGTCATGGACTCACCCCCTCCTTGCTGCTGTCTGTCCTTCAGCTGCCCATCCAGGTCAGGGAAGACCACCGCCAGGATCCGGAGCATGTGGGGGGTCAGGGTCCGGTGTCCGCCCCTCCTGCGAGGAGGCGACAGCTTCAGCTGGACCCTTGCAATCCTCCGGGTCCAGCCACGAAGGTCCTGCCACCTCTTCTGGCAGTTGCGGATCCTGCGCCTGTAGACCCCCACGGATCTTACTTTCCGGGCGATGGTCAGCCAGATTTCCTGCTTCTGGTGGGCATCAACCTGTGAGGATGACAAAGTGAAAAGGCCATTACTACACATGCAACATATACGTGCATCACACAGTTGGATATACATGTCTCAATCACAGGGGCATATGATGTACACAGGCAGTGCAACAATGGCTATGAACAGTTTGCCAGCAGTCACTACATGGTATCATTGCATGGGAAGTAAACCTAGTTGGAATGCACTGTTACTGCACTGTACCAGTTCAGTGCATGTAACTACACACTTTGGGGTGTGACAACTACTCAGTGGGCATGCTAACCAGTGGTGTGCACACTGAAAGTCCTGCTAGTCAGACAACATGCACAATTAGTGAGGCAGTGGACAGCACACTCACCTGCTCCCCTGGTTTCCCATACAGCTTGCTGTACTGTGGAAGGAGGCTGTCCAGCAGGGCCTGGTTCTCCTCAAGGCTGAAGGCTGGGGCTCTCTCCACAGTACGTGCCATTGCAGGAGCCAGAGGATGCATAAACAGCAGCAGTGTTGGTGGCAGATGTCGTCCTGGAGCATGTAGTGCAGGCAAGTGAGCTCTCAGGGGAACAGCCAGCATTATATGTGTGCTGCAGAGGCAGATACTGTCCCATGTGTCCAAAGTGATAGGTCCAAGTCGTTTGCATCTTCTGAATCTGACCAATCCATGGAATAGCAGCACTAATACACGCCCACAGCATCCTTCAAATCTTCAACTTCATGACACCCATGATTTTGCAACATTGTTGTGGCTGGCCAACTGAATTCACTGCATCAGACTCGTTGGAGCTTCGAAAACGCGTCCGTTGCCATGCCAGGCCCCAGCCAATGTGTGCGCACCGTTCGGTCCATTGCTGTACAACGCGTATTTCGGGATACAACGCGTACCCGCACACATCATATGCAATGGGCCGGCCGGGCACACCGATCGGTCCATTGCTGTTCAACGCGTACCCGCTCACAACGGATGCAATGGGCCGGCCGGGCACACCGATCGGTCCATTGCTGTACAACGCGTATTTCGGGATACAACGCGTACCCGCACACATCATATGCAATGGGCCGGCCAGGCACACCGATCGGTCCATTGCTGTTCAACGCGTACCCGCTCACAACAGATGCAATGGGCCGGCCGGGCACACCGATCGGTCCATTGCTGTACAACGCGTATTTCGGGATACAACGCGTACCCGCACACATCATATGCAATGGGCCGGCCGGGCACACCGATCGGTCTATTGCTGTTCAACGCGTACCCGCTCACAAACAGATGCAATGGGCCGGCCGGGCACACCGATCGGTCCATTGCTGTTCAACGCGTGCCCGCTCACAACAGATGCAATGGGCCGGCCGGGCACACCGATCGGTCCATTGCTGTACAACGCGTATTTCGGGATACAACGCGTACCGCACACATCATATGCAATGGGCCGGCCGGGAACACCGATCGGTCCATTGCTGTTCAACGCGTACCCGCTCACAACAGATGCAATGGGCCGGCCGGGCACACCGATCGGTCCATTGCTGTACAACGCGTACCCGCTCCCAACAGATGCAATGGGCCGGCCGGGCACACCGATCGGTCCATTGCTGTACAACGCGTATTTCGGGATACAACGCGTACCCGCACACATCATATGCAATGGGCCGGCCGGGCACACCGATCGGTCCATTGCTGTACAACGCGTACCTGTACAGGTCAGTCGCATATGTCACCATGCTTGTCACTGGTGAACGTATGCCAGCCACATATACCTGCCAGAGACCCAGGGGCACACCTACAACACCACACCCAGTCCACACTGTTTCCTGAGGCATGTAAGGCTGCATTTCCTTCTCTGTGTATGGGGGTTAACATGTGGTTTTTGTGGTGGCACTTGTGGGCAGCCACACCCAGGCTGTGCATGTGTTCATGGGGACAGGGTCCTTGGTGTGTTGTGCACATGACCACTGTGATGTGCAACAGTTCATTTTGGAGCATGTGGCATGGTCACATTTCCAGGTTGTGTATGTGTATGACATGTCACATACCCCCAGAGTCCCATGTGGGAAGGCATGTACGTCACAGGATGACCCATTGCCACAATAGTGATGTCCCTCCACAGTCTGTGTGCATGTTGTGTTTCCGATGTCACTGATTCCATGTGCACGATGGGAGACAGTCTCCACATCAACGTTGTTTGTGCATGGACTTTGATGTTGTGCGTCACTGGCGTCCATGTCTGTCCTGCGGATGCGACAGGGGCCACTACCTGTGGGAGTCATGTTTGTTTATCTGACGTGTACATGATACGCCATGTCATTCCAGTGGCCATGTGGCAAGAGAGGGTCACTGGGAATCAACCTGTCAATGATCTGTGATGCCTGTGGCGCATCTGTCCAGACATGTCACTGTGGTGTGTGTGGAACGTGACAGCAGTAAATGGGTACTGTGACACAGCCTAATGGTTTCCCATAGCACAACCTGGTACCTGTTGTGCACACATGTTGTACTGAGAAGTTAGATGATGGCCATGTAGGTGCGAGTTATGTCCGACAGAACGGCACACACATCAAGTACTTGTGTCACGTAATGATGTATCATGTGAAATTGAGTATGGTGAATGGCACATATGTGGGGTGACTGACAATCTTTCTTCCTTCAACCTATGCACTGCAGGGCTCCAGCTGTCCATAGACCATTCCCTGACCTGGCAACGATGGTGGAACGTGACAGCATCCGACGGTACCGCTTCACCAGGCAGCTGATTGAGGATTTGGCAGTGCGCTTGGCACCACATTTGCAACCTGGCCGGACGTACCCTACGGCGCTGACCCCCAAGGTGAAGATAATGGCAGCTCTACACTTCTTTGCCACCGGTACCTTTCAACACACCGTTGCGACTGCCGGTGGGATGTCACAGACTATGTTCAGCCGTGTGCTACGCGATGTTTTGGAGGCAATGTTGAGATTCCTGAACCAGTACATCTATTTCCCAACACGTCAACAACTCACTGACGTCAAGAGTGACTTCTATGCCCTGAGGAGGATGCCACATGTCATTGGCTCCATTGATGGGACACATGTGGCTTTGGTACCACCACAGGCACATGAGCAGGCATACCCAAACCGTAAACATTACCATTCGATCAATGCTCTGGTGGTATGCTTAGCAGATATGAGCATCACACATGTGTGCGCCCGTTTCCTGGTTCAGCACACGATGCCTACGTGATGAGGAGTAGTCGCATCCCGAGGATGATGGCACAGATGCAGAACCAGCGTGCCTGGCTTGTTGGTGTGTACTGACTTTGTACCATTGTGTGTGTTCTGATCTGTAGTATTCCACCCACTTTTCCAAATCAGCTAATGTGCACTTGTCTGTCCGTAGGTGACTCCGGATACCCCAACATGCTGTGGTTGCTGACACCCCTCAGGAACCCTGTGACACCAGCCCAGATGCGCTACAATGAGGCACATGGTCGGACCAGGAGAGTGATAGAGCGGACCTTTGGTCTCCTGAAGAGCCGCTTCCGCTGCCTGGACAAGACAGGAGGGGCCCTCCCATATGCCCCAGCAAAGGTGTGCAAGATTGTCATCGTCTGCTGCATGCTACACAACCTGGCAGTGCGGAAGGAGTTGCCTCTCATCCTGGATGACGATGAACAACGTCCGCCACCTGTGGAGGATCCTGGCCTGGACCACGATGCCATTGATGATGATGATGATGATGATGGTGATGTCCGCACACAGCTCATCACCAACTTCTTCAGCTGAATGTGAGTATCCAGGGAGATGTAATGTGAATGACGTGAGTTTGCATGATATGTGTGGGTGGTGCTCTGGTGCTGTTTGAGTGTGGCCATGTGCTACTTGACTGGATGCGTGCAGCAATGTGTCCTTCCAGGTAGTCTGAACTCCCCAACAGTTTTGATATGCTAACTTGGTTTTGTGTAGTTGTCTTGTGACATGTATTGGGCATGAGTATTGCAGTACTGTCCTGTTCTACAATGATTTTAACTGTGTGCCATGTCTGTCCTTCACAGGGTGCTTACTGAGTACTTTGGTCAACTTGGATCCCCCGACACCATGATTCAGCTTTCAGGGTGGCAGCAGTAGTTGGCCTACAAGTGATGTGCCACACACCCCTGGACTTCATATCTTCTGCACTTGTTGACTGTGTGGCCACATATGATGTGCCACTGCCACGTGGGTAAACCTTGCATTTGTAGTGGAAACAACATGTTGCAAATGTGTAATAAACCTGTGCTTCACTTTGGGATGTGCGTTGTCTGTGGTCACACATCTGACTGACATTTGCTTACTGCACCTGTGGGCTAGTTGACACAGACTCTGAATAGGTGTGGTGTCTGTGCATTCCACTGTATTTCCTGGCAACATCACTGTGGGCGATGAGTCCGATGGCCCTGGTGTCTGTGTTGTGTAGCCCTAGTGGTGTGTCTCCCTCATATGTGTCACGTCACCATGACTCACACGACGGTGTTGTACTTGCTGTAGCAGTTAGCATACACAGTGTAATTTAGCAGAACATCATCACCATAACAGTATCCACATTTGAATAACAACAGTGGCAAGTATGGTGTACTAGTGATTTTATTTACAGAAATGTGTGTGTGTATAGTGCACAGGATGGTGGGTGCTGTACATTGGGATTGTGATCCAAAGTTCCCAGATGAGTTGGAAGTCTTGGTAGCAGAAATGTCCTGAGTGAAGTCCACAGTCATATGATACATTAGTCCAACTTGAACTCCCATGTCATGTGGGAAAGTAGTGTTGCATTCGACAGGGTGAAACGTTTGCACACAAAGGAGAATTTCCGGAACAGGTGTTGGCTTCCTGGGGGATGTACATGGCCATCAACCTCTCAGTTATCCTTCCTCGGACGACCCCTCTTCTTTGGGGGGGGACCCTCACGTGCAGGCCGCGGCGGTGCAGGGGACTCTCCGCCAGAGTCCTCCTCCCTCCCTGTGGCGGTGTCAGTTGTTGCAGCACCAGATGTTGTGGGCACACAGGGAGGTGTGGCCATGTTGGTGCTAATCTGGCGGAGGCATGTCAATATGTCCCTATGCACCGATGTGAGTTCTTGCAATGTGTCCCACTTGGACTCCATGCCCGACATGTGTGTCTCCCACACAGGGCCATGTGGGAGTCCAAGCGGGCATGATGGGCAGCCTGCTGCTGTTGTATGTCCTTGAGGATCCCCACTACCTGTCTGACCTCTCCGGTGCTATCCTGGTACGCATCAGCGATGCGTGCCAGTTGTGGGTCATCATGCAGTCCAGACTCCTCTGCAAGCAGCGACCTATGTCTACCACCCCTCCCACCACCCCTGGCTACACGTGCAGGACCTGCGGTGGCACGCACAGGTGACCCAAGGCCCACTTGGGGGTTGTTAGTGGTGTTGTCATCCATTGCTCCACGGTGGGCCTGGGGCCCTGTGCTGTTGTCAGCGGTGGTCCTTGGTCTGTCCGTGTCGGCGGGGGTGGTCTGTATGTTGGCAGTTGTTGGAGGGGTGGGTGCAGGGGGTGCAGATGTTGGTCCAGCTGGTGCTGCATGATGACTCACACCGGAGGTGCCAGGTAGGTCTTCGCCATCCGAGGAGGGCAGAGGCTGTTCCACACCAGTGAGCTCTGTGTCCCCCGGAGCCTGGGACAGGGACTCCTCCTCGCCTGCTGCTGTGTCCCCATCATCATCACCTGTATTTGGAAGAGACACACATTGTATGTAATGTTTCTACAGACATCAATGGTTCACACACCTGACAGTTGTGACTGTACCTCTGGATGCGGGCATGTACATTGCATTGTCCTAAGTTGTCACAGTAAGAGGTTGATATTGGTGTAGCACATTGTCATGCATACCTGGGGCATTTCAATATGAATGTTGAGGTGTGTGCATGGCCAGCATTGGTTGTATTTGGTGGACATCCGGCCATCCTTCTCCACCTGGCCCAGTTATCCCACCATGAAGCATGCCACCCTTGCAGTGGGTTCAGGTTGACTCTCAGGATGTCATTCAGTGGTGTTGTGCTGTTTGTTGGTGCACAGTTCCCAGCAGGGCCTTGTGCTCCCCACAGCAGTAGCCAGTGTCAGCCATCTTGTCAGTCCTTATCCACTCCCTGTGATGTGAGCATGGTTCAGGGTGGTGTTGATGGGCCAATTGTGAGGGTGAGCAGTATCTGTGACTCCAACTCCCATCATGCTATTGCCTACACCCCCTTCCCAGCATGCCCGTACTTCCTTCCTTTGGACTCTGCTTCCCTGTGGGGTAGTGTGCCTGTGCTGACAGGAAGGCTGACAGTGTTGTCCTTGCGTTTGTTTGGCTACAAGTCCCAGGTGTGTCCCTGTGCTTCACACAGCATTACCCAGGGTGGTGGTTCTTTGTGGGATCTTCATTTGGTATGTGAGGCATTGCATTCTCCCAGGTGGGTTATGTGGAGTTTGTGTTGAGGGGGTGTGAGGTGAGCTGCTTGTAACTATGGTCAGTGCTGTGAGTCCTCCTTCCCACCCAGCCAGATATCCCACCATGCAACGTGCTTGCATTGCAGGGAGTGCAAGTTGGCTTTCAGGATGTCAGGCAGTGGTGTTGTGCTGTTTGTTGGTGCACAGTTCCCAGCAGGGCCTTGTGCTCCCCACAGCAGTAGCCAGTGTCAGCCATCTTGTCAGTCCTTATCCACTCCCTGTGATGTGAGCATGGTTCAGGGTGGTGTTGATGGGCCAATTGTGAGGGTGAGCAGTATCTGTGACTCCAACTCCCATCATGCAATTGCCTACACCCCCTTCCCAGCATGCCCGTACTTCCTTCCTTTGGACTCTGCTTCCCTGTGGGGTAGTGTGCCTGTGCTGACAGGAAGGCTGACAGTGTTGTCCTTGCGTTTGTTTGGCTACAAGTCCCAGGTGTGTCCCTGTGCTTCACACAGCATTACCCAGGGTGGTGGTTCTTTGTGGGATCTTCATTTGGTATGTGAGGCATTGCATTCTCCCAGGTGGGTTATGTGGAGTTTGTGTTGAGGGGGGTGTGAGGTGAGCTGCTTGTAACTATGGTCAGTGCTGTGAGTCCTCCTTCCCAGCAAGCCAGATATCCCACCATGCAACGTGCTTGCATTGCAGAGAGTGCAAGTTGGCTTTCAGGATGTCAGGCAGTGGTGTTGTGCTGTTTGTTGGTGCACAGTTCCCAGCAGGGCCTTGTGCTCCCCACAGCAGTAGCCAGTGTCAGCCATCTTGTCAGTCCTTATCCACTCCCTGTGATGTGAGCATGGTTCAGGGTGGTGTTGATGGGCCAATTGTGAGGGTGAGCAGTATCTGTGACTCCAACTCCCATCATGCTATTGCCTACACCCCCTTCCCAGCATGCCCGTACTTCCTTCCTTTGGACTCTGCTTCCCTGTGGGGTAGTGTGCCTGTGCTGACAGGGAGGCTGACAGTGTTGTCCTTGCGTTTGTTTGGCTACAAGTCCCAGGTGTGTCCCTGTGCTTCACACAGCATTACCCAGGGTGGTGGTTCTTTGTGGGATCTTCATTTGGTATGTGAGGCATTGCATTCTCCCAGGTGGGTTATGTGGAGTTTGTGTTGAGGGGGGTGTGAGGTGAGCTGCTTGTAACTATGGTCAGTGCTGTGAGTCCTCCTTCCCAGCCAGCCAGATATCCCACCATGCAACGTGCTTGCATTGCAGGGAGTGCAAGTTGGCTTTCAGGATGTCAGGCAGTGGTGTTGTGCTGTTTGTTGGTACACAGTTCCCAGCAGGGCCTTGTGCTCCCCACAGCAGTAGCCAGTGTCAGCCATCTTGTCAGTCCTTATCCACTCCCTGTGATGTGAGCATGGTTCAGAGTGGTGTTGATGGGCCAATTGTGAGGGTGAGCAGTATCTGTGACTCCAACTCCCATCATGCTATTGGCTACACTAACTTCACCAGCATACACAGAATTCCTTCCTTTAAGTGAGCTTCCCTGTGAGGTGGTGTTCTAGTGGTGGCAAAATATCAGGCAGTGTTTGTTGGTTATATTTGTGCCACTGCCTTGCTCTATTTGTTGTTAGGTTTGTACATGTCATGACACAGTGACATATCACTATGAGATGGCATGTATTGTGTTTATCTAACTGACATACACATCTTGGGATGATTATCTTTTGGTTGCTGTTGATTTGCTAGGGGTGGATGGTTTGACTGTCCCCTTGAGAGTGATGTGTGTGTATTGGCACACAATATTGTGTATATTAGTTGTGTACTCACCAGGCTCTGGGATGTCTGTTAGTCCATATACGCTCACTGGTGGTAGGATGGCCCGCACCTTCTCCTCCCAGGGCCTGAGATATACTGGTTTTGCAGGAGGGCCACTGCCGGTGTGCTGGCTCAGGAGGTAATCCTTCTTGAGTAGGTCTCTGACCCTCCTGCGCACATCATACCACCTGTTCTGGATGTCTTCCTTTGTGCGCAAACATGGTGATTGTGCGTTCACCCTGTCGACGATCCTCGCCCACATCTTGGTTTTCTGCGACATGTGGGTCTGTTGGACCAATGTGCCAAACAACTGTGGCTCTACCCTCAGGATCTCGTCTACCATGACTTCCAATTCACTATCTAGGAACTTTGGATTCTTCTTTAGGGGCATGGTGATGGGTGGTGGTGGTGGTGATTGATGTGTGTGTGTGCAAGTGAGGGTGTGTGTGTGTAGGTTTTGCTGTGTGTGTGTGAGGGTGCTATTTGTTGAGGTGCTAATGGTGTGTGGCTTTTGTGTTGGATGAGCTGTGTGTGTGTCTGTGTTTGCTGTGTGATGGTGTTCTGTGCTGGCAGGTCAGTGGGATTTGCAAAGGATCATGGTAGGGATTTGTGGGCTTTATGTAGGTGGAGTTGGGGGTGTGTCCTTGTTCCATTTTCCCCCCTGTATTTATTGGCTTTGTCATTGCTTGTTTGGCCCTTTTGTTTTGTATTTTTTCATTTGTGATTATTGTGCATGTAGGAGTCGTTCTTCTGACCGAGTAGGACGTTGCAGTTGTCTCGTGCGCGCCTCTCCGAGTCGTTCCCGCTGTGTTTCAGCTCAGTTTCATATGCGGCGTAGGCGTCGGTCGCGGAGTATTGTGTTTGTTCGGATGGGTTTGGTATGCGTGTCGGTCGTACGGCTTGGGCTCCGTACGAATCGGTCTGCTTTTGCACCCATTGCATTGTACTGCGTGGGTCGGAGTTCGTGGGTACGTTTCGTTCGGATCATTTCCTGATGCGTGTCGGTCGGTTCGATTCGCGTGGTATCCCGGCCGGATAGCTTGTTTCCGGCCGGGTCGGTCGTTCGCCTTGAGTTCCGTGCGAGTCGGTCGTGATTCCCATGCATTTCATCGTACTTCCCAGGTCGGGCAACGCCGGTTCGTGTCGGTCGGACTATTATCCCGTACCGAGTCGGTCGGTATTTTTTCCGGCCCAAATCGGATTCGGCCCCTTAGTCTGCCTATTAATGCTTGCCGCGATTTGTGCACTAAATGAGCCGAATTTTTAAAAAGTAAAATCATTCGATTTCAACAAAACTTGAAGGCATTATCTGGGTCAGACAGCCCTAGCATTGATGAGGTGGGCTGTCTTTTGCCCCCTGCTTGCACTTTGGCTCAGTTTAGGCCTATTTACATTGGAGGAGTCTAATAAGGCCTTTCTGAGTTTGGAGTCAGGTTCTCTGTCCGACCCGTAACCTCCTTCGGTGTTTGCTCTGGTGGCTGAATTATCAATCATGTTTTTAATCAGCTATGAAGACAAGCTCTACCTGGCGTGACTGTGACAGTGTGCCCCATGGATTTACTCACAATGTAGCAATCTACTCACCCAGTCAACTAAGTTGCGACAGGCCATGTTTTATGAAGATCTGTCCAAAGAACAGAAGGGTAAATGGGGGTGGGGTGGAAAAGTGTTTCATTTCTCATTTTAGCTTTTGTAAGAAATCTTGCTGAGGGATAAAGAAAAAAATGCTGGATAGATTTACACCAAACCTGGCTCCAACTTAGAACTTTACTCAGAAAGTGTGTTTCTTTTGGTGTAAATCCGTTCAGTAGTTTTTGAGATATTCACAATACAAAGGGTGCTGAGCGGGACATACACACTTTTGAACTTCTTATCCATTGAAAAGCCATTTTTTTATTTGCTTATACTTTACCACCATTTGATTAAAGGGCTGAATTTGGCCAACACTCTGTTAGTTTAGATAACTATTGGTATTTTGAACCTTATGCATATATATAAAGGGGAGGTGGGACAGTTAAGAAGGGGAGGGGAAAAATGTGTACATTTTGTAATTGGTGTGGCACTGTGAAAGGAATCTGCACGAAATGTGACATAGGCTAAGAAAGATTAATTTTCTATTGGTATATCAAGTTGTGTGCCAAACCTTAAAGGAGGAGAATAGTTAAAGGGGTGGAAAGGTTCAATAACATTTTCATTTGTTTACAACTTTGGCGCTGTTTGATCAATCTGTGTAAAAGTGTGGCAAGTAGTTAGTAAGTGATACCCAGGGCAGGTATTGTGAGTTTCTTGAAGAGCCAGTGGGGCAAAGCTAAAGAGCAGGGTCAAAAATATTTTTGATTTACTAATAACATTGACCCTGTTTGATGGATCTGCAAGAAATTTGGCAGGTTTGTTGCACTTCTTGCAACAGTTTTAATTGCAGACAGATCCAGTGAAGGGCAAGTTAAAAAAAGGATGGAGGGGCAAAAAAGTGTTCACATGCTAACAACACTGGCACTGCATTATAAATGTGCATAAAGATTGTCAGAAGCTTGAAAAGTTCATTTTTTGATTGGTATGAGAAGTTTTGTGTCAGTCTATCAAGGAGGGTAAAGTTAAGGGGAGGGTGTAAGAAATTGGGTTACTGGTTGAGGGGGTGAAATCCTACTCAAGAAGCAGCCACAATCCTCATCAAGGTGAGGCAAAAGCAAACCCCAAATTAACCTGCGCTCGACCGTCTGGTAGCTTGGCATAGAGCAGTCAAGCTTAACTTAGAGGCAATATGTAAAGTATTTATGCAGCATTTTAAACAGTAATAAAGTTAAACACAGCATCAGAAAAATCCCACACCAACTTAGAAAAAGAGTACATTTTAAAAAATAAATCACAACCAAAATGACAAAAATTCAATCAGTAGAACTGGAGATATGCAATTTTAAAGAATTAAGTGAAAATAAAGCCATAAAACACAAAGCGCCAACTGTGGATATCTGGTCCCGCTAGACCAGGACAAAGTCACAAGTTCAGGCGATCGTGATGAAATGCGGGCCAGCTAAAGGGACCTGGTCAGGCCCACTGAGCAAGAGTACCATAAATCCTGGCTGCGAAGAGTTGAAGAGTCTCGTGTTGAGGTTTCGTTGCACAAACCAGGGTGATGTGAGGTCCTGGTTGGACATGCATCACACAGCAATGGTTCTGAGGAGCAGCGGGGCTGCAATGTGAGGTCCTGCATCGTCCTTGAGGCCGTCGACGGGGCGCTTGCGATGCAAAGTTCTGAGTCGAGGATGCATTGTGCACTAGCTAGTTCAGAAGAAGCTGGGTGGCATCTGATGCGGTGTCCTGAGTTGTCATTGAGGCTGACATCGGCAAGAGGCTTGTGATGCAAGGGCCTGCTTCAAGGATTTAATGTACAGCAGCGGCTCTGAGGAGTCCCTTCGCCAGGAAAGTCCACGCAGCAGAGGTGATGCGTCAATTCTGATCGGGGTTGCCCCGACCAGCAGAGTAGATGCGTTGGCTCTGCTGAGTCCACAGGTGAACTGGCAGAGCACCTTTAGGCCCACTTCCAAGGGTCCAGGACTGGGGTGGCACCACCTGGCAGGGTAGGACTCACAAAGGGCAGTGTCCAGGCACTGGCGTCAAGGTTGTTGGACGCCTGTTATGTCCCTGAGGCCAACTAGCCCTTCAGTCACTCTGGGGTCCTGGGTTTAGAGATGCAGGTCCAGTTCTTCTTACTCAGGCAAGAGGGCAGCAGGTCACTAGAGCACGGCCGCAGTCTTTCAGAGCAGGAGTCCAGCACAGTGGCAGTCCCTTTCAGCAGTTCTGCAGTCCTACTTCCTGGCAGATTCCAGAAGTGTACTGAAGAGATTTCGATCTAATGGTCCTACATTTATACCTGCTGTCCATGTTGAAGTGAAGGAAGCTTCTAAATGTTTCCAACCCCCTGACTTGTTAGGCATCCCCTTCCTCCCTGTCGTGGCCCCAGCTTGTGACAGCCCTTTGTGAGAGTGCTCATGCAGAGCCTTTGTGATGTGCAAGTGTGGTATGTGACAGATCCTCTCCCTTGTTAATTCAGATTGGCCCATCCTGCCAACACATGTCTTCCCTGTGTCCCACTGTCTGGGAGCAATACACAAAGATCAACTGTCAGCTACATCTAGTCATGTGACTCTGGATCAGGCTCCAGGCACCAAATTGTTAGAACCAGAAAATGCCAACTTTCTAAAAGTGACATCAGAATTGTGACTTACAATCTGACTTTACCATTAAAGAAGGCTTTTAAGTACAATTCTTTAAACACCAGACTCGACCTGTCTATCCTCTACATGTGGCCAATTTGCCTTGAATATCCAAATTTTGCACACCACTAGTCCAACGCCTATATTTCAAGCTATGGTCATCTCAAGCAATAAAAATTTTAATACGGTGTTCACAGGCTTCCCCAAGGTCCAAATTGCGCTTCTCAAGCACTCCTTCACTTGACTTCCTGGCTCATATCAGGATGCGCAACTTTGAAAATAGATGAATACTGGTGTTTTTTTATTCTTCACAACAACTTAAAAGCATCGGAAAGTCACGATTGTCACCATAAACTCACTTGCGTAAAGTTTCGTGCCCTACTGGATGGAATCACAGTATTCGAACGGGTTACAGGAAATTCAGAAGAGAAAAACTATACAACCCTGCATCATAGCCACAACACTTCCAAAGAGGCCTCTAAAACTGGACAGGGTAAAAGAGAGGTGACCTAGGTAGACATGATGCTCTCAGGGACATTTATTGACCGGCATACAAGCCTCTTAATGAGAACAACACACCTTTTCAGCTTGATATATATTTCCCTGTGCATCCACAAAATTCTTCTTGTTCGACCCATTGCTTTGTTCTGTTTTCCCACTTTGACATCCTCTCACATGAGTTTTTCAACATACTTCAGGACAAAATATAAACTGCTTCTGCCCATGCTATATAAGTGTTTTGTATATGCAAATCTTGCACTGTTGCTGCTTGTTATGTAACTTTTTTGTGTATTTAGGGGAAGCTTGCAATTCTCCTCTCTGGTACTTGTGTGTAAGGGTCAGAGAGTGTGTGTATGTGCCCCATAGCCCATCGTGGAGCCCTGCCCTTTTCTCCCGTAGATTCCCTGTCACTCAGCGGATATGCTTCCTCGTCAGTGTCCCACCACTTTCTGCCCCCAGGCTTTGCTATGTGTCTTGCGAGCCCACATCAGTTCCCTTCACTCTCTTCCCCTTCTCGCCGGCTGGGTTTCATTAGACACCCCTAAAACTGTGCCCCGCTCTTCTTACCTTCCTCAATTCTGCTCAAAAACAATGTCACATACCACCAAACTCTCATCACATACCACCACACAGTCGTCATCACTCACAGACACACATACCACAACTTTGAGGCAGTGCTTTAAATGGGCCAGTACTGTCCGGTACTGAGTACCGTCACTTTTTTACTTTGAGAGGGAGAGTACCTGCACTTCTGAAGAGTGACCTAATGCGTTTAATTGGAGAGTACCGGCACTTCTCAGAATCAAGCAGGTACTCGTCTACAGAGTACCTGCACTTCTATTTTTCCATTTCAGGCACTGCTTTGAGGGCAGATTCTCCACGGCCTCCTGTGCTGCTACTTTTTTGTGTAGGTCACGAATTTTGCACCTTTGCTACATGTGCTGTACCTGTTCTTTGTATGAAGAAGCAATGCTGCAGTATGTGAAGCACACTCTTCTGTGTAGGTTAGTGAAACTGAACATACAGTCCCTGCTGTGCATACGTGTGTGTGTGTGTGGTCTGCTACCTATGTTGAACCTGTATTGTGTCCTGTTGAAGTTTAGTAAAAGTACTTTCAACAAAAAGCTGAAACGATTGTACGTGTTCTTTGTCCCTGTACTAAACCATGATTTACTTACAAGGAACACCGATCCATACACATACTTCAACAATTGACAGCTTGGAGACCTTCCTCATACTTTCTGCCGGCACTATTTACAGTAGATTCCTGCTGGTGTAAGGCAGGTGCTCCGAGATGGGCATGCCGGATGCTGTCTGATGAATACCCAAAAATGCCCACTTATGCCTTTCAGTGCCATGAGTCTTCTCTGAAATCTACTGGCAAAGCCCTGTTTCCCAAGCTTCCAGATGTTATGCCGCATGACATTCTCAAACATGAAATGCATGAGCCCATTACACACACGTGTGTTATATTTACGTGTGTTCACTACGTATGCATTTTCCTTTTGAAACAGTTGCAAAGAACGCATGAGTAAGTTATGACCTTTTTCCAGTCCTAAGTACACCTAATGCATGAAGTGGCCCCTCTATCTTTAGTTCATATAGAAAACTAAGGGGCATATTAGCAAGAACATGCGATAAATATCGCAAACCTTGCTTAGCGCGACTTTTTTTATGGGCGGCTATCGCTGGATATTACCGCGGAAATAACATGCTATTAGCAAGGTTTATCTCCATTGCGATAAAATATCCAGCGATAGCGACGAAACCCAGCTTTAACGCGAGAAATCCAGCGATAAAATCCTATCGCTAATTCTGGGGACTTAACCTTACAATCCACCTCCCATTGACTTTCATTGCTAAGTCATGTTTTTATCAGTTCTAAAAAACAAGCGCTAATCGGGGTTAGCGCGCGTTTTTTTATCGCTTCGCGGGTATTGCTAATAGGCGATAGGTATGTAAGCGACTGTTTTCTGTCGCTTTTAGTTGGGAACGCCTACCTTGCATGTCATTAGCGATAATTATCGCTGACATGCAAGGCGATGTAAAACCCGGCCGCTATCGCCAGAAAGCTGTCGCTAACGCCTGTTAGCGACAGCTTGCTAATAGGGCGTTAAAAATATCGCTGCTTTAGCGGCAAAAAGTGCCGCCAAAGCGGCGATAAAGCCCTTGATAATATGCCCCTAATACTCTAAAAGCAGTTACTAAGCAGCTTCCATCATGTGCAATGCTCTCCTTGTATGGCATCTTGACTGGGTTGAAATCACTGTCAGTTTCTGACAGAATCCCCCTGCATACAAGGGGTGTTGGACACAAGGCTCTCTGCCAGGCAATAACTACCTTTGATTTACTCTTGTTTTATCACTATTCATGTCGGGGAAAAATGCACTGTAAGAAAACCCGTATAATGCAAAGCAGTAATCATTTGCAGATTCCCCTAGCACACTGAGCTGACTGGGGGGAGAGAATTGTTGTTAAAAGGCTGAAACAAGGAACAGTTGTGCAAACTTTGCTGAACTGGATTAAGGGAGCGCAGTTTTAGTGCTCCCAGCTCTGCAAGTTGTGGATGTAGTTGTGACATAAGCATCAAGATCAATTATGTGGGATTTGCAGTTACACTCCGCTTGTGCCAGCCACTTCTACCACATATGGCACCTAGCTGACTAACTCGTGCTGGTCGAAACTCACAGCCTCAAAGGGTATGTTCATGTGTTCCCGTCGCCACGGTCACTGGAGCGAGGTGATGGAGAACGAGCTTTTGTTGTTGTGGTACCCTGAAGTTTAATTGCTTAGTTCTTGGAAATAAGGCCCTATTGTTACTGAGGGGGAAAAAACTCACACAGATAGAAAAGATTGTTTATTAGGAGTGCAATTTGGATAATGTTCTGGAGCCGCTCTGCAATGTTCCCAGTCTCATGGAAATAGCTCTTGTGTACAGATCCAGTAAACTCATAAATTGTTGATTTTACATGAACAATACATTTGCGCACTTTTTTGTGTTTCAATTCTTTACTCGTTTTTTTTAAAAACAGACATAAAAGTGAAAAAAGTATCACGAATTTATCTTTGTCCTTTATCTGGCTTTGATGCAATGCTGTGTGCATTTGGAGGTGAAACCAAAAGTCAAACCAAAACCAACAGTTGCCTAGACCAGATTATCATTGAATGAGGGAGAACATCAATGCTTTAATGAATTATTCCTGGGCTGTGGGATGCAAAAAGCCATTAAATGGTATTGCAAGGGCACTGATCCTTGGGTAAGGCCATAGACCCAATGCACATCAAAAGTATGGGTGAAATCTTACATCCAGACCTGTCCTTCATACCTCAAATAAAAACAATGGTCCAATGAACCAAGTTCTGACTTCTTCTAGTCCCTAATCTCTTATTGTGTCTCAGTGGTGTAGCTGGGACTCGGGTCAAAAAGTGGGAGAGATCCCTGGAACCCCATTTACTGAGATTTGTATATCCATCTGTGGATCAGGGAGCGTTTCTTTTCTTGCATTAGGGCTCTTTCTCCTCCTCTATACTGCAGGTAATTGTTCCAAAGAAACTAAAGCGTGGAGATGAGAAGAGCCCTGATCATGGCACTAATGAACTACTGCTCCATATCTGGCATCAGCACCCATCTAAATGAATTAAACACATTTCTACAAAGTTATGTGAACATCCACATTCCAACTAAAACATACAAGTGTAAGCCAAATCCTTCAACACCCAGGTACTGCACAGACCTCACCGACAACAAACACTCTATTCACAGGCAAGAAACAAACTGAAAGAAAAACAGAAACCCCAATGACCTCACACTACTTAAGTCCCTTGCCTAACATGCAAACAGCACAGTAGCCAAAGTCACATTTTGTACGAACACCATCAATAAAGCTGCCAACAGAACTATAACATTCTTCAAGACAGCTAAGCTCTGCATCAACCGTCCACCGTCAATGGCCAAGTGCAGCAACATCAATCACTTCTTTAATGAAAAAACACAGAAGACCAAACAGTACATCCATAACTACAAGCTTAGTTTTTCACTGACACCGATACTGTGCTGCATACTCAGTGGTCATCCTTCAAAACCGTGTTTCTGGAGTAGCTCTCACACCCCTAATCACCATTCTCAGTACCTTCCTTACTCAAGGCATCATCCCTGAAGCTTTAAAGACAGCCAAGATACTCTTTAAAATCCACATTAGTCCCCGCGATCTCAACAAATACTGTCTCATCATTTCTCTTCCCTTCATCAGCAGTAACACATAAACACCAATCATCTATGTATGTGTTTATGTATGGATTCAATATTTCTTTAGTGCACACCTAGCCAAAAGGCAGCAGAGTGCTGTACATGGTCAAAGACAAGGCTAAAGTCAACGAGTAATAGGAGAAGAAGCTTGGTTGTGGATAGTTAATGCATTGTGATATACTAATCTTTAAAGAGGTGAATGTGAGTTTTCAACTCTTTCCTAAACTTGAGCAGGTTTGGGGTGGTCCTGATGCAAACAGGATGTTGGTCCAGATTTGGTGCATAGATGGAAAAAGTCTGCTGTCTTGTTTTTTCATTTTTACCCTTCTTAGTCTGCAGTCCGATGGTGTCATGGATGCAGATGTGAAGAGAACCACCAGAGATGGTGAGCGTGTCTACAAAATAAGCAGGGGTTTTGTTCGCAAATGGCTTTGTAAATGATACCGCTGGCTGTGAAGATGATGCTGGCAGGAGTGGAGTCTGGGAGACCATGGAGTAGGGCATTACCACAATCCAGATGAGGACAGAGCTGGTACCAGGCCGTCTTTGTTTTATTGGCAATGTGTTCACTGAAGGTGAGGTTGATGTCCAGAGTGAATACAAGTGACTGGGCATTTGGTTATAGTTGGTGTTCGAAGCTGTCAATGCTCATGTCATTGAGCCGGATTTGTACTGTATCTTGTTTGTTGTTCTTGGCAAACAACAGGAATTCTATCTTGGTTAGATTGAGCTTCAGGTAGGCACTGGACGTCCAGGTCTGGCTGATGTGCAAGCAGTGTTTGAGGCATTGGATGTCTGAAGCAGAGGGGGCTTTCTACTATATGAGTGCCTATCTGGGGTTCAGATTGGGCTGCAGCACTGGGATAACAACCTTACAAGTCACATACAAGAGCCTCCTGACCACAGATAAAGATAACACCTGCCACCTGAAATTACTGGGCCTCGCACCTGTCTTCAACACCATTAACCAACCCTTCCTCATCCACACCCTCAAGTCTTGAATCAGAATCACTGGAACTGTCCTTCACAGGTTCTTCTCTTACCTACCTACCCAACACCAGTTGTTTACATGGACACCTCCACAGCCCACAAGCTCTCTATCACCCATGGTTTTCGCATGGGTATCAAGTTGGCCACTTTCTTCTTTAATGTTTACTTCTAGATTCCCGGGGCCTCAACTAACCTTTAACACCGTGAATATGTGCCAATAAGCCAATGACACACAAATGTACTAGAAAGTATCTTATCGCCATGCACCACTCGCACCTCATCCAGATTTGGAAGTACAGCACCTACTTAATGCTTAACCAAATTAAAAGAATTCCTACTATTCATCAAGCACAGCAAGAAACAACTAGCCTATTCCTCACTCAACAACATAAACCTGGATCAATTTGAACCCCGACTTTCACCCAGTGCCAAACCATTTGGATTCACCATGAGCACTGACTTCACACTCATCGCCAATAAAACAAAGATGACCTCGTACCACGTATCTTAACTAAAGAAAGTGAAAACATTCTTCCAGAAAGTGATTTCAGAACTGCTGTTCGAGCCATTGTACTTTCACATCTTGATGGTGGCAATACCTTCTCCACTGCCCTCCTAGGAGTAGCCTATATGCTGCAGTATGTCTTATGAAGGCCCTAAAGAAATATGACTATAGCACCCCCACCCTCATGGAACTCCACTGTCTCTGCGTGCTGGCCCCCGCCATCTTAAAAATCAGCAGCATCATCTTCAAAGCTATTATGACCAGCTCCCTGACTATCTGGCTTACGAGCTCACCATCATTGCCGGCTGCTGGCATACCCCGAGCCAGGACACTATCAGGCTGGAAACAAAGAAGAGCAAAAGAGAAAAACAAAGCAGCAGGCCTTTTCCAGCGATGTAACTATGATCGGATCAACAGTGCTGTATCCATCAGTACTGCGACAACCCTGCTAGAATTTAGCAGGATGGGCACAGTTCTGATGGATACATGGTTGCTCCTGAACCAAAGGGTTATCACAGTACATGTAAGCAGAGAAGATCATTTGAGTAATAGGTTATACAACAGAGGGTGAATGGATAGTGCACGGAACTTCTGAAAACATCACGGATTACAATTACATTTGCTTGATCAGTAATAGATTTTAGTAGAAGAGGCAATATTAGCTTCAGGCAGGTTAGAAAAGGTGTGTTTAACTGCCTTTGCAAGTGAGAAGGACGGCTTTTGTTTGAATGTCGAAAGGCAAAGTGTTCCAGGTGGTAGTTGCAGCAGTCGCCGCTTGCAATACTCGCGGGTAGGGGGTGGGGAGGGAGGCGTTGTGCGGGGGTTCGCGCAGGGGTTACCGCGGGGGGGGTTAAAATAAAAATAAAAGAAGAAAACCTACCTCACCGGGTCCCGCGCCACCTCTGCTCCTGGGCCGGGTCCCGCATTCCGCCTTTTCCTGAACAGGAACAGGCATGCTCCCTCCCCTCCTGTAAGCCAATCACAATGCTGCAATGGCAGTGTTGTGATTGGTGCAGAGTCGCGGACAGCGCCCAGCCGGGCACCTGTAGGGAAGCCATTTTCTCTATGTAGGCTGCATGCAGCCTACATAGAGAAAATGTAGAGTGCTCATGACTGCTTTGGTTGGCCCCATGGCCGACCAAACAGTCAGGGTACTCAGAGTGGTGCAAGCCACTCCTCCCCGACCCGCCCACCCGCCCGCCCCCAACCAGGCATACCCTCTCGCCCGCCCCCAACCAGGCATACCCCTATCTTCTGCTTTCTCGCAGCGCGAGAAGCAGAAACATAAAATGGTATTAAAAATACCATTTTATGTTTCTGCTTCTCACACTGCGAGAAAGCAGTGAGGTGGTGCTCCTCCGCACTAATGGAGGAGCCGCCCCTGAGTTGCAGTTCTAGCGAAGGTGTGGTTCTGAGCAAATAAAATTCAGAATCTGGTTACCTCCAGTTATAGGGAGTTTCGGCTTCTGCAACTTTCTTGGATACCCAATATTTCGGGCGGTTCTGATAAGTATTGTGAATTTGTGGGTGAATGTCTTCATGTGCAAAGCAGCATAATTTGAAATATATACTTGCTCCTACTGGAAGCCAGTATCAGCCATGATGAGGGGGAATGATGTGGGATGAATTTCTTTCTGTGACCGTGATCAGTTTGTCGGCAGAACGATACTCCAGAGTATACATATTAACATCGTTGAGGCTTTCCTCATAGGACTTGTGATTTAAATTATTCACCAGTTGGGTTGCACATCTCTGGACTCTACACAACCTGTTTTTACCATTTTGAATCTATCACCCCCAGCACTGAGAGCACGACGTAGGACAAGATCTTACTTATATTGTTTTCACTGGTAACACACGCTCCCTTTCTATGTTACTATATCAACCCCCTATATGACATGGACATTAATCCTGCTTTCTACATGACCTGATAATGAGATTCAGGGACATCTGATGAGTTAATTCGGTCTGGTCACTTTATAACACTCCAATGTCCTTTTTTATAGTGCTTTTTCAGCATTTCACTGAAGCCAAAGCCGAAATGCAGGATTTACCTATGGCTACATTGAACAGAAGTTTTCACTACATCATTTATAGTTTGTCTAAGTCCTCCCGTGTACCATTCGTACATCTTCTGGGAATCAAGCTCTTGACAGACCTTTGCATTATCTGGGAGTAGGTATAGCTTACCATGCACCACCGATGCAATGCTGCTTGCAAAGCTCTACTATGGTATAAAAAGGTAGGAGTGTATGAATTCAAGTACAATAACATAATGGTTGCTCTTATTTGAGGACAGTTCATTCAGATCTTTTGTACAGTTTCAAAAATATTGAAGGTTTTAAGTATGTCTATGGTAACATAAACTGGACTGGCTTCAGCTGGTTCCATGGTTTCGCACTCTTGCCGTCATAGATGGCATGTGAAATCATATTATTGCAGACTATGGGGTCGATTCCGATTTCGGTCGGAGGCGCACCCAACACTATTCGGCCGGGAAAAAAGCCAGGCGAATGCCTGTTTCCCGACCGATTCGCACATTCTTCCGAACGAGCAAGTACGATGCGCACAACTGCATAGATTCCGACCCAGTCGTACTCACCCAATTCAGGTCCTGTTCTCCGACCGAGCCGGATCCGTAAACGCAGAATCGAGTCGCACGGAAGCCAAAATGCAGCCCCGTCCGGCCGGACAAGTACGATGCGCTTTCCGTACGCGCCGAACCCGTCGCTACGCACGGCACGTCAAAGCATCCGGGAGAGGCGCACATAAGCTCCGATTCGCGCCACAACACGATCCACGGCTACGAGACGAACACGCCAGCGACGAGGACGAGGCGAAGCAAAGAGAAAGACGAACGAGACGAACCAACTATGAATCCCATCGTGCCGATCCTACCAATATTCTACATCTACTACCGGAACAGGCACGGACGCGTACGGCGCAGAAGGTAAGTCAGACACCAAGCACAAAAACAAACTACACGTACCCGACATATCACACACACACAGAGGGATGCAGAAATTACTTGCAACAGCAGCACCATAGGGGCGGGATGGCCATCACCAATACCACATATACACATAGGGGCCTGGATACCCACCACCACTACCACCCCTACTCAGGGGGTGCCAGATGCCTGTCACTACTCCCACCTCTACCCAGGGGGTGCCAGATGCCTGTCACTACTACCACCTCTACCCAGGGGGGGCTGGATGCCTGTCACTACTCCCACCTCTACCCAGGGGGTGCCAGATGCCTACCACTACTCCCACCCCTCCCCAGGGGGTGCCAGATGCCTACCACTACTCCCACCCCTCCCCAGGGGGTGCCAGATGCCTACCACTACTACCACCTCTACCCATGGGGGCTGGATGCCTGTCACTACTACCACCTCTACCCATGGGGGCTGGATGCCTGTCACTACTACCACCTCTACCCATGGTGGGCTGGATGCCTGTCACTACTACCACCTCTACCCATGGGGTGCTGGATGCCTGTCACTACTACCACCCCTACTCAGGGGGTGCCAGATGCCTGTCTCTACTCCCACCTCTACCCAGGGGGTGCCAGATGCCTACCACTACTACCACCTCTACCCAGGGGGTGCCAGATGCCTACCACTACTACCACCTCTACCCATGGGGGGCTGGATGCCTGTCACTACTACCACCTCTACCCAGGGGGTGCCAGATGCCTGTCACTACTCCCACCTCTACCCAGGGGGTGCCAGATGCCTACCACTACTACCACCTCTACCCAGGGGGTGCCAGATGCCTGCCACTACTACCACCTCTACCCATGGGGGGCTGGATGCTTGTCACTACTCCCACCTCTACCCAGGGGGTGCCAGATGCCTAACACTACTCCCACCCCTCCCCAGGGGGTGCCAGATGCCTAGGGGTGCCAGATGCCTACCACTACTACCACCCCTCCCCAGGGGGTGCCAGATGCCTACCACTACTACCACCCCTACCCAGGGGGTGCCAGATGCCTACCACTACTACCACCTCTACCCATGGGGGGCTGGATGCCTGTCACTACTCCCACCTCTACCCAGGCGGTGCCAGATGCCTACCACTACTCCCACCCCTCCCCAGGGTGTGCCAGATGCCTACCACTACTACCACCCCTCCCCAGGGGGTGCCAGATGCCTACCACTACTACCACCCCTACCCAGGGGGTGCCAGATGCCTACCACTACTACCACCTCTACCCATGGGGGGCTGGATGCCTGTCACTACTAACACCTCTACCAAGGGGGTGCCAGATGTCTACAACTACTACCACCCCCACTCACAGGATGGCTAATACATGACACAACAAGCACACACCAACATAAACAATGCAACATAAAGACATCCCCCCAACACCATGACAAGCGTGTGTAGACTTTGTCAAATGGCTACAACACTGAACATGACTTTGAACATACAATGTGACCCCCTATCACATGTGCCACACATAAATGTGTGTGGCCCCCACAATGCAAGCAGACCATGACCACTGTGGCAATGGGGTCCAACCCCCATCATCACAGTGACCAAAATGTAAGTGTGGGGCCCATAGCTGAAGCACATCTTGAACATTGTGGCAATGGGGTTCAAACCCCCATCATCACAGTGACCAAAATGTAAGTGTGGGGCCCATAGCTGAAGCACATCTTGAACATTGTGGCAATGGGGTTCAAACCCCCATCATCACAGTGACCAAAATGTAAGTGTGGGGCCCATAGCTGAAGCACATCTTGAACATTGTGGCAATGGCGTACAAACCCCCATCATCACAGTGACCAAAAGGAAAGTGTGGGGCCCATAGCTGAAGCACATCTTGAACATTGTGGCAATGGGGTTCAAACCCCCATCATCACAGTGACCAAAATGTAAGTGTGGGGCCCATAGCTGAAGCACATCTTGAACATTGTGGCAATGGGGTTCAAACCCCCATCATCACAGTGACCAAAATGTAAGTGTGGGGCCCATAGCTGAAGCACATCTTGAACATTGTGGCAATGGGGTACAAACCCCCATCATCACAGTGACCAAAAGGTAAGTGTGGGGCCCATAGCTGAAGCACATCTTGAACATTGTGGCAATGGGGTTCAAACCCCCATCATCACAGTGACCAAAATGTAAGTGTGGGGCCCATAGCTGAAGCACATCTTGAACATTGTGGCAATGGGGTACAAACCCCCATCATCACAGTGACCAAAAGGTAAGTGTGGGGCCCATAGCTGAAGCACATCTTGAACATTGTGGCAATGGGGTTCAAACCCCCATCATCACAGTGACCAAAATGTAAGTGTTGACATTGAAAAAGCTGCAACTGCCAAACTGCATGGATGATTCCTGGTCACAGAACAACAAACACATCAGTGGCAAAGTAGTGCTTGTGTCCCATAGCAACATAGATTGGGGGAGGCAAACACTGCAGTGCAAATAAGACATACCTTTGGCCATGTGCAGACAAACATCACCCATGGGGGCTGACACTGTCAACATTCATCAATGACACAATGACAGAAGTGACCATGATAATGCAGACCCACATATTTGCACCAATGGGCACACAAATTCAGATACCCTGTGGAGACTGTAGATGTGAGGTGAATAGATACCATACTATGGCAGCAATGGGACACACAAACAATGATCATTGTGCTGACTGATGACCTAGGAGTCCCAGGGACAGCAGGGGAAACCCACCAAACAACATACAGCCAATGGCACACTAAAGACATGCCAATGCAGTGGTGCAGATGCACAAACACAAACAGGCAGACCCACACTGCACATCAAACACAACAGGTGATGGGGGGTGCCAGTGTCCCCAGGCAACCACACAACACATGATGAGGCCTGAATACCAATTACACAGATGTGCATACAGTGCCACACAAAGGTAACTCATGGATCCAAATCCCCTATGTGGGCAATCAGGCATTGTTAGATGAGAGGGAGCACAAATCACACATGTCACACAAGCATGTAGGAACAGCAACTGACACAGCAAGACACAGAGACACCACAGCACTACCCCCAGGGTCCCCACAATGTGGTGACCCTGGGCTGCATTACAATCCCACTGTGATGACAAAGCTAGATGTCGTTCACACTGTGAACCACAGTCATGTGTCCTGAGCAACAAACTACCATCACACCTACACAAGCACAAATCAATCAGCACGGCCAGTAAGCCAAGGCCAACATAGAGGCAGGGGTCTAGCCGTGCAACAACTCTCATCTGCACACACTCAACACCACACACCTCGACCTCCAACAATGTGCAGCAGTGAAGCTCACATGCACTGGTGACATTGCACATGCACCCATGACAATCCCATGGGTGGTGGTGGGAACCAAGGTGCAGAAACACATCACACATGGCCACTCAACAAGACTCTTGAATGTCTGACACACTGCACACTACGCTGTACATGGACATGACGGCAATACCACACCAACCAATGGGATCCCAGCCACAGTCCCACACCAATGAAGAAGCCAAGGTCACCCACAAAGAACACACATAGACAACTACCAACATTGCAGCCCTGACCCTGAGGAGTGCCAGCAGTCACTCACACAACGTGTCACAATCACTGAAAGCTAACACAAACTGGAAATCACATGACAGGTGTAAACAACAAGTGCCAAGGGGAATCCTGACTGTGACCCATCTGCGTCTGCCCACAAACTCAGCCCTCACAGCCAACACACCTATGGGTGACACCCTGATGACCAGTAATGTGCCATGCACCCACATCACAGAGAACCCAGGGAGAAGACTTTGGGGGAACATAGGTCAACTCAGCAAGCATCACAAACAGGAACACCACTAGGGATCCCAGCATGCACAGCAAAATGGAAGTGAACACACAGACATGCTCATACAACACACACCTTGGGCGCAGGCGATGTCACAGGAGTACACACTGCCATGAGGGGACTCCACTCCTGTGTGAGGAAAGCTGTGCCATATGTTGCCACAGTAGGGCTCCATCATGTCAGCAGAACACTTGGTCACACAGTCAACAATTTGCACCAAATGAAGGCTCCCGTCACATCAGCCTGGTCATGGGAGAGTCAACAAAATCATCAGCACAGATCCAACACACATGTATAGCAAGTTGCACTGACAACACAGATGAGTCCTTCCCCATTGATGCCCAAACCTGCATGTCCAGGGGAGATGGCCACACGGTCAGGGAAGTAGAATAATTGAACAATGGCAAGCACAACAGATGTGCAGGGGTGGAAGCCACAGATGTGACATTGCTAATGTAAGTAGGAAATCCCATTGCCAAATATTGAAAACATGACACCCTCAGATGCTGCTAAGGATGACATGGATACACCACAGGATAGGACACATTCCCCCTGGACCACGTGGGTTCCTGAACAGTAACACTTCATTTTCATGAGACCAAATATCACCATCACTGCAGCAAGGGCATGGTTAGCATCATCAACATCATGTACATCAGAAGCAAAAGCACTAGAGAACAGAAAGTCGCTTTATTCAGCATATGTGGGTTCAAAAGTTGAAGTCCAGTAAAAAAGAAACAAAGGCCAATGGCCAGTCCATCCTGAAAGTCAAAACAGTGTGACAGTGGCAGATGTCACCCTACGCATGCCTGCACTGATAAAAACCAGGGACAATCCCCTCGGAGGGGTATACGGGGGGCAGGCCAGGCACCGCAGGGACAGGATCAGGGCTCACCAGAAGGAGGCAGGGAAGGGGTGGTGGGTGCTGAAGAGCCACTGACAACTGCAGTGGAGGTGTCTGACATGGTGTGTGCCGGCACAACTGGGGGGCATGACACTGATGGTGTGGGTGCCGGCACGACTGCAGTGGACCGTGCAGATGGAGTGGACAGGTCCCCCACTGCAGTGCCCAAGTCAGACAGGGTGGTAGTGGACTCCACTGCAGTGCCTACCTCCAGGGGAGGAGAATGGGGATCAGGTAAGGTTGGCAGGACAGAGGGGGAGGACACCGTCTCCACACCAGTGGCACAGACAAGCGCAGCGGGGGGTGTGGGGCCGGAAGAGCAAGTGGCATGGGGAGAAGGCCGGATCTTTTTGGGGATGGTGTATCTGTGGGTGGGGGAACCTGGGGCAGGGTGTGGTGGTGGCACCTGTGGAGTGGGGGCCTGAGGGATGGAGGAAGGAGACTTGGTGCCTGAGCTGCAGGGCGGCGGCGGGGTCTTGCTCTTCCGGGTCCGGGGGGACTTGCGGATGGGGGCATCAGTCGGTCTGCTCCTGGGGGAGGGTGTCCGGGGGCGAGGGGCACTCCGCTCCGTGTGGGTGGGCTTCCTCTTCCCTCTGAATGCTGGATCAGCTGGATCGGAGGGGAAGAGGCCGAGGTCACTTAGGAAGAGCCGCTGTGTCTTTGGGGTTGCAGGTGAGGCAAGGGAGGGGGCTTTGGAGGGAGAGGCAACTGAGGACTGCGCAGTGCTCGTGGATGCATGTTTGTGTGCCTGGGCCCCATCCCCTGTGAGTGTGGTTTCAGTCCCCTGACTGTGCGTGCGTGTGCGTCTTGTTTGTGGTGTGTGTGTCTGTGTGCTGCTCGTGTCTGTGCTGGTGTGTGCCAGTGCCGGTGTGTTTGTGCTTGGGACAGGTAAGGTGCTGGGGAGTGTGGATGGGGCAGAGGCAGGAGGGGTGAGGGACTGATGGAGGAGGGACACTGCTGCCGTCAGGGAGGAGTCCATGGACCTACTGCCCCTCTGTAGGGCAGACATGCCCGATGAGATGCCCTCCATGAACGACATCAGCTGAGTCAACAGAGTGGTGTGTGCATGGAGGACACTCAGCATCACTGTCTGCCCTACATGGAGCTGGCGAAGGAGGTACACAGACTCCTCACTCAGGGCAGCAGGGGACACAGGGGCAGGGGGTGCGGTGCCTGGTCCGAAGGAGACACGCTCCCGAACATGGGAGCCTCCACGGACTTCGGGAATGGGAGCCGATGGGAGGGCGGTGGTGGTGCTGGTGGTGGTGGCTTGGACAGCAACACTAGCTGGGGTGTGGTGGCTGCTGACACCCGCATCCACAAGGGAGTCATCCTCCGAGCTGCTGTGGTCCTCAGCTGAGGTGGATGGTGCTGAGGACTCCTCGGTGTGGCTCCCCTCGCCCTCCGTGCCACTGGGTCCCTCCGACCACTCCTCGGCTGCTGACCTAGTTTGGCTCTGCGGCTCCTCCTGGTCCGTGGAGCTGTCCCCTCCTGTGGCTGTGGATGTATCTGCAAACAATAGGGAAACAGACAGACATCAGTCACCTGCACCGAACGCACACACCACAGTAAGTACAGCACATTACAGAGCAAGCCCTGGCATCCTTGGTTGAACATTGCCAAAAGTGCCCAAACAGAATAGGAGTAGCCAATTGTCAGTCTGATGGTCAACCATGGCACTCACATCCCTCCTGGCCTTGCACCCATCTGTCTGGTGTCTGTTGGATGGCAATACCCCAGTGTGGACACATGCACCACCTACACAGTAGTTGTACAGTGCAGAAAACACGGTGAAGCATGTGAACATGCACACATCACAACTCTTGCCACTGAGTCAGTACAGGTGTCCGGATGAAAGGGATGCACAGATTCAAATATGAAATGCATTTGATGCATACCAGCGACAGACACCATGATGCACCCATGTCCTGATAGCCATTGCCACAATGGTGTGCATGTAGCACATGTCACTCCCCTGCAGGATCACTCATAGGAAGTTACATGCCATGGCACAGGCATGCCTGCTAAGTCATACATCACTGTCTCCAGTCACATGGGCAGGGCAGCCAGACAACAACAGTCTGCACTGTGTCACAATAGTAGGTCATGGGGAATGCAAGTCCTGGAGCTGAACAAGTGCACATGTACATCCCCCACACACCACATCATCTGAACCCTTATCTGTCCACGTCATACCGATTGGACATATGGGAGACCTGTAACACAACCCTCTGAACCTGAGCACCTCACAATCTGCTGTGAATGGGAAACAGCTGCCTGAACTTCACATTCGCATACCCCAGTCTGCACGGTCAGGTGATCAAACACCTATGTGTCACCCAAGTATCGTCTCCTATGGTCACATCTCCGGTGGCATGCTGAGCCCCAACCGAGAGACACCCCAGCAGTCATGACAACGAAGCCACAGCACACTGACACAGAGGCAGACACCTGAGGGGACATATCACTGAGCACAACGTGTCAGCTGATACACGGGAGTGGGAGTACAGAGTGTATTGTATGGCCTGGAGTAGGCATGACTGTCCTGCCCCACATGAATGAGGGATGAGCCCTGGACAGTAGGCAGCTGGCTAAGTATGTGTGACACACGTAATATACACACTCCTGGGGCCCAAGGATTGTTCCCACCCGCAGCATGGGTGTGTGCCAGATATCCCAGGCACATGTGGTGGATCAGCTCAGCAATTGGACCACATATCAAAGTAACACGCAGATTACATGTCAGAACACAGGCATTGTGTAAGCAAAGGACCCACCCATGATGCCCACCACAGAGTTAGGGGATACAGATGCTGTCCCCCACCTTGAGTCAAGCAAACTGCAAGGACACAGTACCCAAGTGACACAATTCCCTGACTGCAAGGGCCACACCTGGGTATCAGATGAGGAGTGGGCAGTGCACAATCGAGGGACATGGGTCCTGGACCACATGACTGATGTACTGTGGAAGTTCAACCAGGCCAGAGGAGGGCACATAGCATGGCAGACAAAGTTCACAATGCAGTCATGGACTCACCCCCTCCTTGCTGCTCTCTAGCCTTCAGTTGCCCATCCAGATCAGGGAAGACCACCGCCAGGATCCTGAGCATGTGGGGGTCAGGGTCCGGTGTCCGCCCCTCCTGCGAGGAGGCGACAGCTTCAGCTGGACCCGTGCGATCCTCCGGGTCCAGCCCCGAAGGTCCTGCCACCTCTTCTGGCAGTTGCGGATCCGGCGCTTGTAGTCCCCCACGGATCTCACTGCCCGGACGATGGTCAGCCATATCTTCTGCTTCTGGTGGGCATCAACCTGTGAGGATGACAAAGTGAGAATGCCATTACTACACATGCAACATATCCGTGCATTACACAGTTGGATATACATGTCTCAATCACAGGGGCACATGATGTACACAGGCAGTGCAACGATGGCTATGGACAGTATGCCAGCAGTTACTACATGGTATCATTGCCTGGGAAGTAAAACCTTGTTTAAATGCACTGTCACTGCACTATACCTGTTCAGTGCATGTAACTACACACTATGGGGGGTGACAACTACTCAGTGAGCCTGCTAGCCAGTGGCGTGCAGACTGTTAGCCTTGCTAGTCAGACAACATGCACATTTAGTAAGGCAGTGGACAGCACACTCACCTGCTCCCCTGCTTTCCCATACAGCTTGCTGTACTGTGGAAGGAGGCTGTCCAGCAGGGCCTGGTTCTCCTCAGTGCTGAAGGCTGGGGCTCTCTCCACAGTACGTGCCATTGCAGGGTCCAGAGGGTGCAGATACAGCAGCAGTGGTGGTGGCAGATGTCGTCCTGGAGCATGTAGTGCAGGCAAGTGAGCTCTCAGGGGAACAGCCAGCATTATATGTGTGCTGCAGAGGCAGATACTATCCCATGTGTCCAAAGTGATAGGTCCAAGTCTTTAGCATCTTCTGAATCTGGCCAATCCATGGAATTGCACCACTTACACACACCCACAGCATCCTTCAAAAGTTCAACTTCATGACACCCATGAATTTGCAACATTGTTGTGGGTGACCAACTGAATTTCCAGCATCAGACTCGTTCAAGATTTGAAAACGCGTCCGTTGCCAGGCCAGGCCATAGCCAATGGGTGCGCACCGATCGGTCCATTGCTGTTCAACGCGTACTCCGGATACAACGCGTACCCGCTCACATTGAATGCAATGGGCCGGCCGGGCACACCGATCGGTCCATTGCTGTTCAACGCGTACCCGGATACAACGCGTACCCGCTCACATTGAATGCAATGGGCCGGCCGGGCACACCGATCGGTCCATTGCTGTTCAACGCGTATTGCGGATACAACGCGTACCCGCTCACATTGAATGCAATGGGCCGGCCGGGCACACCGATCGGTCCATTGCTGTTCAACGCGTACCCGGATACAACGCGTACCCGCTCACATTGAATGCAATGGGCCGGCCGGGCACACCAATCGGTCCATTGCTGTTCAACGCGTATTGCGGATACAACGCGTACCCGCTCACATTGAATGCAATGGGCCGGCCGGGCACACCGATCGGTCCATTGCTGTCCAACGCGTATTGTGAATACAACGCGTACCCGCTCACATTGAATGCAATGGCCAATGTGTGCGCACCGATCGGTCCATTGCTGTCCAACGCGTATTGTGAATACAACGCGTACCCGCTCACATTGAATGCAATGGCCAATGTGTGCGCACCGATCGGTCCATTGCTGTCCAACGCGTATTGCGAATACAACGCGTACCTGCTCACATTGAATGCAATGGCCAATGTGTGCGCACCGATCGGTCCATTGCTGTCCAACGCGTATTGCGAATACAACGCGTACCCGCTCACATTGAATGCAATGGCCAATGTGTGCGCACCGATCGTTCCATTGCTGTCCAACGCGTCCCTGTATAAGTCACTGGCATATGTCGCCATGCCTGTCACAGGTGAATATATGCCAGCAACATATACTTCCCAGGGAGTGAGGGGCACACCTACAACACCACACCCTGTCCACACTGTATCCTGAGGCATGTAAGGCTGCATTACCTATTCCGTGTATGGGGGTGAACATGTTGTTCTGTGGGTGGCACTTGGGGGCAGCCACTCCCAGGCTGTGCACGTGTTCATGGGGACAGAATCCTTGGTGTTTCATGTACATGACCACTGTGATGTGCAACTGTTCATTTCTGTGCATGTGGCATGGTCACATTTCACGGTGGTGTATGTGTATGTCATGTCACATATCCCCTGAGTCCCATGTGTGAAGGTATGTACGTCCCAGGGTGACCCATTGCCACAATAGTGATGGTCCTCCACAGTCTGTGTGCATGTTGTGTTTACAATGTCTCTGATTCCATGTGCACAATGGGAGACAGTCTCCACATCCACGTTGTTTGTGCATGGACTTTGATGTTGTACGTGTGTGTGTCACAGACGTCCATGTCTGTCCTGCAGAGGCAACAGGGACCACTACCTGTGGGGGTCATGGTTGTTTTGCTGTGGTGTATTCATGATACACCATGTCATGCCAGTGTCCATGTGGCAATACAGGGTCCCTGGGAATCTACCTGTCGTTGAGCTGTGATGCCTGGGGCACATCTGTCCTCACATGTCACTGTGGGGTGTGTTTGGAACGTGGCAGCAGGAGATGGGAACTGTGACACGGCCTCATGATATCCCATGGCACAACCTGGGACTTGTTGATGCCACTTGTTGAACTGTGATGTTAGATGTTGGCCATGTATGTGCCATACATGTCCTTACGGAACTGCACACCTCATGTACTTGTGCCTCATAATGATGTATCATGTGATATTGAGTATGGTCAATGCCACATATGTGGGGTGACTGACAATCTTTCTTTCTTCACCTATGCACTGCAGGGCACCAGCTGTCCATAGACCATTCCCTGACCTTGCAACCATGGTGGAACGGGACTGCATCCGACGGTACCGCTTCACCAGGCCGCTGATTGAGGTGTTGACGGTGCGGTTGGCCCCACATTTGCAAGCTGGCCGGACATACCCTACAGCGCTGACCCCCAAGGTGAAGGTGATGGCAGCCCTACACTTCTTTGCCACCGGTACCTTTCAACACACTGTGGCGACTGCTGGTGGGATGTCACAGACCATGTTCAGCCGTGTGCTCCGCGATGTTTTGGAGGCTATGTTGATTTACCTGAACCAGTACATCTATTTCCCTAGACTCCAACAACTCACTGACGTGAAGAGTGACTTCTATGCCCTGGGGAGGATGCCGCATGTCATTGGCTCCATTGATGGGACACATGTTGCTTTGGTACCACCACAGGCCCAAGAGCAGGCATACAGGAACCGCAAACACTACCACTCGGTCAATGCACTGGTGGTATGTCTTGCAGATATGAGCATCTCACACGTCTGTGCCCGTTTCCCCGGTTCTGCACACGATGCCTACGTGATGAGGAGTAGTCGCATCCCGAGGATGATGTCACAGATGCGGAACCAGCGTGCCTGGCTTGTTGGTGTGTACTGACTTAGTGCCATTGTGTGTGTTCTGCAATGTAGTGTTCCACCCTCTTTTCCAACTCAGCTAATGTGCAATTGTCTGTATGTAGGTGACTCCGGATACCCCAACATGCCGTGGTTGCTGACGCCCCTCAGGAACCCTGTGACACCAGGCCAGATGCGCTACAATGAGGCACATGGTCGGACCAGGAGAGTGATTGAGCGGACATTTGGTCTCCTGAAGAGCCGCTTCCGCTGCCTGGACAAGACAGGAGGGGCCCTCCCATATGCCCCAGCAAAGGTGTGCAAGATTGTCATCGTCTGCTGCATGCTACACAACCTGGCAGTGCGGAAGGAGTTGCCTCTCATCCTGGATGACGATGACCAACATCCGCCACCTGTGGAGGATCCTGGCCTGGACCACGATGCCAGTGAGTGATGATGATGATGGTGATGTCCGCACACAGCTCATCACCAACTTCTTCAGCTGAATGTGAGTATCCAGAGATGTCATGTCAATGATGTGAGTATGCATGATATGTGTTGGTGGTGCTCTGGTGCTGTTTGAGTGTGTCCATGTGCTACATGACTGTATGCGTGTAGCGATGTGTCCTTACAGGTAGTCTGTACTCCCCAACAGTGTTGACATGCTAACTTGGTTCTGGGTGGGTATCTTGTGACATGTATTGGGCATGAGTATTGCAGTTCTGTCCTGTTCTTCAGTGCTTTTGACTGTGTTTCATTTCTGTCCTTCACAGGGTACTTTCAGAGTGGTTTGGTCAACTGTGATCCCCGACACCGTGATTCGACTTCCAGGGTGGTAGCTGTCGTGTCCCTACAGGTGATGTGCGCCACACCCATGGACTTCCTTCCTTCTACACTTGTTGACTGTGTGCCCGCTGCCAGGTGGGATTGCCTTGCATCTGTAGTGGTTACAACATGTTGCAAATGTGTAATAAACCTGTGCTTCACTTTGTGATGTGCGTTGTCTGTGGTCACACATCTGACTGACATTTGCTTACTGCACCAGTGGGCTAGTTGACAGAGACTGTGAATAGGTGTTGTGTCTGTGCATTGCACCGTATTTCCTGGCAACATCAGTGTAGGCGATGAGTCAGATGGGCTAGGTGTGTATATGTTGTGTAGCCCTGGTGGTGTGTCTCCCTCATATGTGTCACGTTGCCATGACTCACATGCCTGTGTTGTACTTGCTGTAGCAGTTAGCATGCACAGTGTAATTTCGCAGGTCATCATCTCCATGACAGGAACCACGTTGGAATCACAACAGAGGCAGGTATGGTGTATTAGTGTGTTTATTGTCATACATGTGTGTGTATAGTGCACAGGATGGTGGGTGCTGTACATTTTGATTGCAATCCAAAGTTCCTAGATGAATTGGAAGTCCTGGTAGCAGATATGTCCAGAATAAAGTCCACAGTCATCTGATACATTGGTCCAACTTGTACTCCCCATGTCATGTGGGGGAGTTGTGTTGCAGTCAACAGGGTGAACAGTTTGCGCACAAAGGTGATTATCCAGTACAGGTTTTGGCTTCCTGGGGGTTGCACATGGCCATCGGCCTCTCACTTGCCCCTCCTCGGACGACCCCTCTTCTTTGGGGGGACCCTCAAGTGCAGGCTGCTGCGGTGCAGGGGACTCTCCGCCAGAGTCATCCTCCCTCCCTGTGGCAGTTGCAGTTGTTTCAGCACCAGATGTTGTGGGCACACAGGGAGGTGTTGACTGGTTGCTGCTCATCTGGCGGAGGCATTGTAATATGTCCCTATGCACCGCCGTCATCTCTTGCAGTGTGTCCCACTTGGACTCCACGCGGGACATGTGCGAGTCCAAGCAGGCATGATGGGCAGCCTGCTGCTGTTTAATGTCCCTGAGGAGCCCCACTACCTGGCTGAGCTCTCCGGTGCTGGACTGGTACGCATCGGCTATGCGTACCAGTTGTGGGTCATCATGCAGTCCAGACCCCTCTGCGATCAGTGACCTATGTCTCCCACCACTCCCACCACCCCTGGCGACACGTGCAGTACCTGAGGTGGCACGCACAGGTGACCCTGGGCCCCCTTGGGGGTTGTTGGTGGTGTTGGTGTCCATAGCCCCACGTTGGTCCAGGGTCCCTGTGCTGGTGGTGGTGGTGGTGGTGCTCCTTGGTCTGTCCGTGTCAGCAGGGGTGGTATGTGTGTTGACAGTCGTTGGAGGGGTGGGTGCAGGGGGTGCAGCTGGTGGTCCTGCTGGTGCTGCATGATGACTTGCTCCGGAGGTGCCAGGTAGGTCTTCGTCATCCGAGGAGGGCAGAGGCTGTTCCACACCAGTGAGCTCCGTTTCCCCTTGAGCCTGGGACAGGGACTCCTCAGCGTCTGCTGCTGTGTCCCCATCATCACCTGTTTTTGGGAGACACACACAATGTATGTTATGTTTCTGCAGGCATGAATGGTTGACACACATGACAGTTGTGACTGTACCTCTGGATGCGGGCCTGTACATTGCATTGTCCTAAGTTGTCACAGTCAGAGGTTGATATTGGTGTAGCACATTGTCCTGCATACTTTGGGCATTTCTATATGAATGTTGGGGTGTGTACATGGTCTGCATTGGTTGTATTTGGTTGACATCCGGCCCTCCTTCCCACCCAGCCAGATATTCCACCATGGAACGTGCTTCCATTGCAGGGAGTGCAAGTTGTCTTTCAGGATGTCAGTCAGTGGTGTCCTGCTGTTGGTTGGTGCACAGTTGCCAGCAGGGCCTTGTGCTCCCCACTGCAGTACCCAGTGTCAGCCATCTTGTCAGTTCTTTTCCACTCCCTGTGATGTGCACATGGTTCAGGGTGGTGTTGATGGGACAGTTGTGGGGGTGACCAATATCTGTGACTACCACTCCCATCATGCTATTGCCTCCACCCCACTTCCCAGCATGCCCATGCTTCCTTCCTTTTGATTCTGCTTCACTGTGGGGTTAGTATGCCTGTGCAATGACAAGATGGCTGACAGTGTTATCCTGGGGTTAGTTTTGCTGCAAGTCACATGTGTGTCCCTGTGCTTCACACTGCATGACCCAGGGTTGTGGTTCTTTGTGGGATATTTGATTAGAGTGTGAGGCAATGCATTCTCCCAGGTGAGTTGTGTGGAGTTTGAGTTAGGGGGATGTGAGTGGAGCTGCTGGTAACTATGGTCAGTGCTGTCAGTCCTCCTTCCCACCCAGCCAGATATTCCACTCATGGAACGTGCTTCCATTGCAGGGAGTGCAAGTTGTCTTTCAGGATGTCAGTCAGTGGTGTCCTGCTGTTGGTTGGTGCACAGTTGCCAGCAGGGCCTTGTGCTCCCCACAGCTGAGTACCCAGTGTCAGCCATCTTGTGCAGTTGCTTTTCGACTCCCTGTGATGTGCGCATGGTTCAGGGTGGTGTTGATGGGACAGTTGTGGGGGTGACCAATATCTGTGACTACCACTCCCATCATGCTATTGCCTCCACCCCACTTCCCAGCATGCCCATACTTACTTGCTTTTGGGTGGACTTCACTGTGTGTGAGTGTGAGAGCAATGGCAAGATGGCTGACAGTGGTGTCCTGCTGTTGGTTGGTGCCCAGTTCCCAGCAGGGCCATGTGCTCCCCACAACTGAGCACCAGTGTCAGCCATCTTTGAAGTGGCTTTTGACTCCCTGTGAGGTGTGCATGCTTGGGTGTGAGCTTGCTGGGCCATGTGGGTGGGGGCTGTTGGGCTGTGACTACCACTCCCATCATGCTATTGCCTCCACCCAACTTCCCAGCATGCCCATACTTACTTGCTTTTGGGTGTACTTCACTGTGTGTGAGTGTGAGAGCAATGGCAAGATGGCTGACAGTGGTGTCCTGCTGTTGGTTGGTGCCCAGTTCCCAGCAGGGCCATGTGCTCCCCACAACTGAGCACCAGTGTCAGCCATCTTTGAAGTGGCTTTTGACTCCCTGTGAGGTGTGCATGCTTGGGTGTGAGCTTGCTGGGCCATGTGGGTGGGGGATGTTGGGCTGTGACTACCACTCCCATCATGCTATTGCCTCCACCCCACTTCCCAGCATGCCCATTCTTACTTGCTTTTGGGTGGACTTCACTGTGTGTGAGTGTGAGAGCAATGGCAAGATGGCTGACAGTGGTGTCCTGCTGTTGGTTGGTGCCCAGTTCCCAGCAGGGCCATGTGCTCCCCACAACTGAGCACCAGTGTCAGCCATCTTTGAAGTGGCTTTTGACTCCCTGTGAGGTGTGCATGCTTGGGTGTGAGCTTGCTGGGCCAGGTGGGTGGGGGATGTTGGGCTGTGACTACCACTCCCATCATGCTATTGCCTCCACCCCACTTCCCAGCATGCCCATACTTACTTGCTTTTGGGTGGACTTCACTGTGTGTGAGTGTGAGTGTGAGAGCAATGGCAAGATGGCTGACAGTGGTGTCCTGCTGTTTGTTGGTGCCCAGTTCCCAGCAGGGCCATGTGCTCCCCACAACTGAGCACCAGTGTCAGCCATCTTTGAAGTGGCTTTTGACTCCCTGTGAGGTGTGCATGCTTAGGTGTGAGCTTGCTGGGCCATGTGGGTGGGGGATGTTGGGCTGTGACTACCACTCCCATCATGCTATTGCCTCCACCCCACTTCCCAGCATGCCCATACTTACTTGCTTTTGGGTGGACTTCACTGTGTGTGAGTGTGGGAGCAATGGCAAGATGGCTGACAGTGGTGTCCTGCTGTTGGTTGGTGCCCAGTTCCCAGCAGGGCCATGTGCTCCCCACAACTGAGCACCAGTGTCAGCCATCTTTGAAGTGGCTTTTGACTCCCTGTGAGGTGTGCATGCTTGGGTGTGAGCTTGCTGGGCCATGTGGGTGGGGGATGTTGGGCTGTGACTACCACTCCCATCATGCTATTGCCTCCACCCCACTTCCCAGCATGCCCATGCTTCCTTCCTTTTGATTCTGCTTCCCTGTGGGGTTGTGTGTCTGTGCTGACAAGATGGCTGACAGTGTTATCCTGGGGTTAGTTTTGCTGCAAGTCACGTGTGTCCCTGTGCTTCACACTGCATGACCCAGGGTTGTGGTTCTTTGTGGAATATTTGATTAGAGTGTGAGGCAATGCATTCTCCCAGGTGAGTTGTGTGGAGTTTGTGTTAGGGGGTGTGTGAGTGGAGCTGCTGGTAACTATGGTCAGTGCTGTCAGTCCTCCTTCCCACCCAGCCAGATTTTCCACCATGGAACGTGCTTCCGTTGCAGGGAGTGCAAGTTGTCTTTCAGGATGTCAGTCAGTGGTGTCCTGCTGTTGGTTGGTGCACAGTTGCCAGCAGGACCTTGTGCTCCCCACAGCAGTAGCCAGTGTCAGCCATCTTGTCAGTTGTTTTCCACTCCCTGTGATGTGAGCATGGTTCATGGTGGTGTTGATGTGCGCATTGTGAGGGTGGGCAATGTCTGTGACTACAACTCCCATGATGCTATTGGCTACACTGACTTGACCAGCATACACAGGATTCCTTCCTTTCAGTGGGCTTCACTGTGAGGTGGTGTTGTAGTGGTGCCTACATGTCTGGATGTGTTTGTTAGTTATATTACTGCCACTGCCTAGCTGTAGTTGTAGTTGTGTTTGTACATGTGATGACACAGTTACATATCACTATGAGATGGCATGTGTTGTGTTTATCTGACTGACATACACAATTTGGGATGATTCTGTTCTGGTTGGTGTGTATTTGCTAAGGGTGCATGGTTTGACTCTCCCCTTGACAGTGATGTGTGTGTATTGTCGCACAATATTGTGTAGATTTGTTATGTACTCACCAGGCTCTGGGATGTTTTCTAGTCCATATACGCTCACTGGTGGTAGGATGGCCCGCACCTTCTCCTCCCAGGGCCTGAGGTATACTGGTTTGGCAGGAGGGCCACTGCCGGTGTGTTGGCTCAAGAGGTAGTCCTTCTTCATCAGCTCCCTGACCCTCCTGTGCACGTCATACCACCTGTTCTGGATGTCTCCCTTTGTGCGCAAACATGGTGATTGTGCGTTCACCCTGTCGACAATCCTCTCCCACATCTTGGTTTTCTGCGACATGGGTGTCTGTTGGACCAGTGTACCAAACAGCTGTGGCTCTACCCTGAGTATCTCATCTACCAGGACTTCCAATTCACTATGTAGGAACTTATGATTCTTCTTTGGGGGCATGGTGATGGGTGGTGATGGTAAGTGATGTGTGTGTTGGTGTGCAGGTGAGGGGGTGTGAGTGTGTGTTTAGCTGGGTGTATGTGAGGGTGCTATTTGTTGAGGTGCTGATGGAGTGTGGCTTGTGTGATGGATGAGCTGTGGGTGGGTGGGTGGTTGCTGTCTGTTGTGTGCTGGCAGGTCATTAGAATTTGCAAAGGATCATGGTAGGGATTTGTGTCCTTTATATGGGTGGAGGTGTGGGTGTGTCTTTGTTCCCTGTCCCCCCCCCCAGTATTTATTGGCTTTGTAATTGCTTGTTTGGTCTTTTTTTGTGTGTTTTTCCCTTTGTACTTTTTGTGCATGTAGGAGACGTTCTTGTGACCGAGTCGGACCCTGCAGTTGTCTCGTACGAGCTTCTCCGAGTCGTTCACGCTGTGTTTGTGCTGTTTTCTATGCTGCGTACGCGTCGGTCGCGGTGTATTGGGTTGCTTCTGCTCGCAGTTTTGTATGCGTGTCGGTCGTACGGCTTGGGCTCCGTGCGACTCGGTCGTGTTTTCCACGCGTTGCATCGTACTGCGCGGGTCGGACTTTGCGGGTACGTTTCGTTCGGGTTCATTCCTGGTGCGTGTCGGTCGGTTCGATTCGCGTGGTTTTCCGGCCGGATGGCTGTTTTCCTCGCGGCTTGGTCGTTCGGCTTGTGTTCCGTACGAGTCGGTCGGATTTTGCACGCTTCTCATCGTACTTTGCGGGTCGGCCTGCACCTGTACGTGTCGGTCGGAATTAATTCCGGCTCCGAGTCGGTCGGTACGTTTTCCGGCCCGAATCGGAATCGGCCCCTATGTATTACACTCTTTTCATGTCAATTGAATATTGTTTTCAAGAACTGCATTATTTTTCTGCAGTCTGATATCAGACTGATTAGCCTGTGGGCCTATTCTCCACTGTCATGTTTGTGAAGCTGCTGTACTTCGGCCCAACTCCAGGCCTCCAACAGTTTTCCTATCACTAGCGAGCAGCTGTTTGGTGGAGTTACCACCAACCTTCTTCATTTCATTTACGCACTAGAACAGCGGTTCTTAACCTGTGGCCCTCGGACTCCTGGGGGTCCGCGACACCTAGTTAGGGGGTCCACAACTGCTTAGAAAATTAAATAATATCACCAGATAAATAAAGTGTATAGAAATCAAGTGGGAAAATATAAAGTAAAAAAATGTAAAACGTTCTGTTAATATGAAGAAATTTAAATTTTGGATGTTAAAAAGTAAGGGCCTCATTAGAATGTCGGGAGGACCGCCACCGACATCCAGTGTATCAGTCTGACCTCTAGATTAAGGTACCGGTGGTCGGAGCAATTTGGGTGGGGGGAAAGACCACTGCCTCCGACAGGCTCAAGGAGCCCGTTGGGGCAGCAGTCGTAGTCTAATCCCTACAATGGAGACAGTGCCTGTGGAGGCACCGCCGCAGGGATTAGGATGCCCTTTCCCTTAGTGTTGGACTTGGCCCTTTTGCAGGTTCATCCCAGAACTTTTTGCCTTCCTCCTGTTTTATGACTCTGGGCACTTTAACACTGCTGTTCAGTGCTAAAGTGCATGTGCTCTATCTTCTAAACGTGGTAAGATTGGTCTACACCTGTTTGGCATATTTAATTTATCTGTAAGTCCCTTTTACAGTGGTATCCCATATGCCCAGGGCCTGTAAATTAAATGCTACTAGGGGGCTTGCAGTGCCTCTTGCGCCACCCACCAAAGTAGCCTTTCAAACCTGTCTCAGCCCTCTGCGGCTGCAGGGCCTGCGTACACACTTTTACTGCCGCAGTGACGTGGCATGTAAGGTGGTTGCCATGTCTGAAACTCCCCTTTTACTACATATAAGTCACCCCTAAGGTAGGCCCTAGCTAGCCCTATGGGCAGGGTGCTGTGTAGGTAAAAGGTTGGACATGTGCCTTAACTGTGTGGCATGTCCTGGTAGTGACAAACAGCCTATTTGGTTTTTCACTGCTGTGAGGCTGCCCTCTCATAGGTTTGCATTGGGGATTCCCTGATATGTACTTCAGTGGTAATTTCTGATATGAGAGGGGTAGCGTGGCCATGTTTGGTATGTTGGTACTCACATGCTCATTACTAAAGTTAATAAAAAATTAATGAAACAGAGCGCGGTGTCCCTGAGGCGGGCGCCGCGCTCGGTATTAAATGTAAAAAAATACATAAATAAACCGAGCACGGTGTACCCTGAAGCGGGCGCCGCGCTCGGTATTAAATTTAAAAAATAATAAAATAAGCCAAGCATAGTGTCCCTGAAGCGGGCCCCGTGCTCAACATGCAAAAACCACAAAATAAAGCAGCCGCCATTGTCCACATCAGTGTCAATAACAAAAATAGTGCTCACTCACAATATAAAGCAGTCAGTGTAACGTGCCAAGTAAAAGATCCAGTCCTTATGGGCGGTAACAAATGGCGACAGGGCGGTAACAAGGAGGGACTAACAAGCCTCATTATCAATCGGAAACCAGCATTTACCAAGGACAATGACACCAGCCAATGAAAAATATGGGAGGAGTGTGTGCGGGCCTTCCACAGCATACCCTAATACAGCATACCTCGCAGAGGGAGCAGTGCATGCGCGCTGCCGCTAGGCTCGACCTAAAAATATTAACAACAAAGATATTCTTGAAAATGCCACATCTTATTCTGTTCCCTTCCTCTAATGAATAGTCTCTAAGCTTGACAGTTTATTTAGGAAATGACTGTCCCAAACCACTCACTTAGGGCCTGATTACAAGTTTGGAAGTGTGGGAGTGGGACTGCGATGCCGGCGTCCCACTCCCGCACCGCCAAACCAGTGTGCGCACTGCCTGCCAGATTATGACTTTTTAAGTCACTGGCAGGTGGCTCTTTGGCATTCCCACGGCGGTGCCTATGAAATAGGCACCGCAATGGTAACGTCAAAAGCAGTACCAGCACGACATGGACTGATGTAGTCCATGCCATCAGGTACTGGGGTGCATGCACAGAAGCGGGCACAACATTGTATTGTATTGTATTGTAATTGCATTTATATAGCGCTTACTACCCCTGACGAGGCGTCGAAGCGCTTTTCGGCGAGTAGCACGCTACTCCGGGACCCATAGAGGATTAGTGTTGAATTAGTATAGTGAAACATGCAAGTACATTTTAAGTGGTGGATAGGTTAGTCAGTTATTTGGATTTGGAATGATAGCAGAAGGATAGAGGAGGAAAAAAGGTTTGTATTTATATAGCGCTTGTTACCCCTGATGGGGTGTTGAAGCACGCTACTCCGGAAGCCCATAAGTATTAGTGTTGAATTAGTATGGTGAAACATGAAAGTAATTTTAGTGGTGGATATGTTAGTCAGTTATTTGGATTGAGAAGGGTTGGGGAGGGTAGAAAGGGAAGAAAGGTTTGCATTCATATAGCACTTGTTACCCCTGATGGGTGTTGAAGCGCTTTTCTGGCGAGTAGCACGCCACTCCGGAACCCATTAAGGATTAGTGTTGAAAATTAGTATAGTAAAATATGAAGTAATTTGAGTAGTGGATATGTTATTCAGTTATATGGGTAGAGAAGGGTAGGTGGCGGGATAGAGGAGGGAAAGAGGTTTGTATTTATATAGCGCTTGCTACCCCTGATGGGGTTTTGAAGCGCAAGTAGCACGCTACTCTGGAACCCATAAGTATTAGTGTTGAATTAGTATGGTGAAACATGAAAGTAATTTTAGTGGTGGATATGTTAGTCAGTTATTTGGATTGAGAAGGGTTGGGGAGGGTAGAAAGGGAAAAGGTTTGCATTTATATAGCGCTTGTAACCCTGATGGGGTGTTGAGGCGCCTTATTGGCGAGTAGCACGCTACTCTGGAACCCATAAAGGATTAGTGGTGAATTAGTATAGTTGAAAATGGAATTTGAGAATTGAACATGTTAGTCTGTTAATTTTGATTGAAACGGATAGTGGAGGGATAAAAGAGTGAAGGATTTTTTTTTTTAGGTCTTAGCAGTAGGAGGAGGCTTTTGGATGGGTAAAAGGGAGTTTTGGAGGGGAGGAGTCAGGGAAGAGTTTAGAAAGGTTTGTTTTAGGGGATCAGTATAGTAAAAGAGGTGTCAGATGATGCAAGGAGGGGTAGAGTAGGAGAGAGTCTAGAAAGGGTTATTTTGGGGATCATAGTAGTGCTATGGGGTTTGGGATACATGAGAGTGTGGATGTAGAGGATATATTGATAAATGTATAGGATGAGAGATAGGGTAGTGCATTGGAAAGAGTAGTAGAAAGAAGTTTGAGATGAGTCAGAAGGTTGGGCTAGAAGATATATTGAGATAAGTATAGGCTGAGAACTAGGGTAGTGCCTTGGAAATGCTAAATTAGAAGAAAGTGATAAATATATAGATCCATAAGTACATTGAAAGTATATAGATACATAAAGGAGGTAAGTATATGTAGATTAAAGATATTGATAGAGGCACAGGATGAGAAATAGGGTAGTGCATTGGATATGCTTTTTCAGGAGAAAAGTAACAGAGACACAGATCCAAGTACATGGAAGGTACATAGATGCACAATGGAAGTAAGTACATGTAGACCAAAGATGATATTTATTTATTATTATTATTATTTTTTTTTCTCTCAACAACATAATTATTCTACATGTTTATACAAAGCAATACACAAAGATAGGTACATGTCTATAGTGAAAATAAATGCTTATATACAGAGGGATATGCTGTAAATTTCTGTTTGCATATGGTGCTTATGTGGGGAAGAGCCAATTCTTGAGTAGTTTTCTGAAGATAAGGTGGTTGTCGGTGGATCTTATGTTGGGGGGTAAAGAGTTCCATAGTTTGGCTGCTTGAGCAGAGAAGGATGTGCCACCCATGGTTTTTTTCTTGTATCTTGGGATTTTGAGGCGAGATGCTCCTTTAGAGCGGAGATTCCTCTGTTGAATGCGTTTGGTGATTTTATTCCTGATGAAGAGCGGTCCTATTCCATGTATTGCTTTGTGGGTGATACAAAGCAGCTTGAACGTGGATCTTCTGGCAACCGGTAACCAATGCAGGGCTTTCAAGGCAGGGGAGATGTGGTCTCGCGGTTTGATATGCAAGAGTAGTCTGGCAGCCGAGTTCTGAATTCGTTGTAGTCTTTTCATGGTTGTTAAAGGTGATCCGTGGTAGAGGCTATTGGCGTAATCGAGTTTGGACAGAACAAGAGAGATGGTAGCTTGGACCTTGTGCGGAAATCCCACATGAGGGAAAATTTGTCGCAGCGTTTTTATAGTGACAAAGCTTGATCTTGCTAGTTTGTCCACTTGGGCATTCATCGACAGCTTGGAGTCCATGGTCATTCCGAGGTTTCTTACTTCCTTCGATACTTTAGGTGGTGATCCCAGTTCATTAGGCCATGCGGCAAGCGGGTTGTAATGTTTCCAATCGCCACACGTGAGTATTTCCGTTTTCGAAGTATTCAATTTGAGATGGCTCCAAGTCATCCACTGATCCACGGCTCTGAGACAGCTGAAAATTGGTGATTTTCCAATGTCTTTGGGGCATTCCAGTTGAAGGAGTATTTGCGTGTCATCTACATAGTTATAGCACGTGAGGTGAAATTGATTGATCAGTACTGGTAATGACTTCATGTAAATGTTGAAAAGCATGGGCGAGATGATAGAACCTTTTGTGGAGTACGGTTTGGACGAGAAAGGTGGGGTATGGATGACAGTTCTGTTTCGAAGGTAGGACGCGATCCAGTCTAGAGCAGTTCCCTCTATGCCGGCTTCATAGAGTCTTTGTTTCAGAGTGTCATGGTCAACCGTGTCAAAGGCAGCCGAGAGGTCCAAGAAGAGTAGCGCAGCAACTCCGTTGCAGTCAACTGTATTTTTCAGGTCATCCCAGATGGCAAGGAGGGCAGATTCAGTGCCTCTCCCGGACGGAATCCTGTTTGGAAGTCTGAAAGTATGTCATTCTCTTCAATGAATTGTGACATCTGGGCGAACGCTGCTCTTTCTATCAGTTTGCCCAGGAAAGGTCCATTTGTAATGGGTCTGTAGTTGTCAGGGTTCAGCGGGCCCAAGTTTGTTTTCTTCAGTAAAGGGCGTATGTGTTATTTTTTGAGTTCTTCTGGAAATATTCCGGTAGTGAAGGAATCGTTGATGATTCTTCTTACTGGAGTGGCAGCAGAGGTTGTTAAAAGAATTGTCTTGAAAATTTGTGGTGGACAGGGGTCAGAAGGGCTGCCGGCAGGCCTGCTTGCTTTGACCAGGTCCATAAATTCATCGTGTGAGATATGTTGAAAGGAACGGAGAGGCTTGGTTAGAGTATTCTTGGATTGCTGTTTTGTACAAGGGTTAGTGCTGTTGCTTTGTTTCTGTTTTAACATGTGCCCCACTGCATGCACGCCATCGCCCAGAGGCAACAGGGGTATTATGCTTGGCGGCACCACAGCGGTCCTGCCAAGCTAATGTGTGCCTCAAGACTGCCGTGCCACCACCAGGGATCTCTGATCCCTGGCAGATGCTGGGGTGCAATGGTGGTCCAACTGCCCTACTTCTAATGGGGCGGTCGGACAGCCAGAGCGGCTGTGGCTGGACCGCCACCGCCGTGCCACCGTGAGTCTCATAATCAGGCCCTAAGTGTTACAATTATTCTTCGTTTAATCAGTATCCTCATCATGAACAGTAAATACAATCTGAACATTGAAACTACAATCAGACCCCATTGTTAAATGAACCTTAGCGGCAACAGCTTCAAAGATTTAACTAATTGAAAATGTTTACTAAAACCTTAATTTCTGAACTACACAATGAATCGTTCTATTCCATTTACTTCAGAGATCAAAACAACATGGTATTTCAGTCAGAGATAAGAGCACTTTTTATGTTAACTTTAAAAAATAAACATATAATACAAAATATACATAACACGTTGTGAGAAAATACCTCTTGGTGTAGTAAACCCAATTTTTTGCTGAATTGATTTGCTAGTTTTTAGGCTCTGCACACTATGGCACTGCTGTTCTGTGCCCAGTGTATGTGTTCTGACCCCTACAACATTTAAGAATTTTCTAATCCCTGACTGGCATATTTAACTCTCCTTAAAAGGCAATAGCATATTTTAAGGAGCAAGATCAAGCTGAGGATAAGGTGAGTAATTCAGTTAAAATGGTAGCAATCCTTAGATGCGACCACTGCCACCTTAGATATGTCCAACGGTCCCCCTTGGAAATCCTGCACCCCAAACCTTCCACCTAATGACTCAAGCTCCTGAGGAAAGACCTCCCCACATATGTTATTGGAACTGCAGCCATGACATGGTACCTTAAATGTCACCTATGTCTGCAGCACTTATTATGCTATCCACTAGTGTGAAAAAGGAGAACATGGCTCTAGTCCTACCATTGTAGCCTGACTGCTGCAGCGTAAAACCTGCAATACGACCTGTTAAAATAACCATTTTTAACAGGTAAAAAAACCTTCCTTTTAAATATCAATAGGTCACTCCTATGTAAATCTTGTATTACATTAAGTAAGGTGCATGGCATTTAAAAGCCGGACATGATGCAGACATTAGGACGGAGACATTATTCATTTGGTATGGTCACGTCCCTTTTTGGAGCACTATTTGAATATAGTCATAGGTACCATGACCTGTAGTAATGGTCTCAACCTGCAATGATCAGCAGAACTTATCTTCCTGCATGATACCCTGTCCATATAGGACATATCTGGACATGCCAAAGACAGGTTGATGCAGCCCTAGCCATTTTGCGGCATTGGAAGCAGTACACTCCTCCTTCTTATGAAGACTGAACACATGATATGACAATTACACAAATGCATCATATATCGTTTGATGGACTAAGTCACCATATTTCAAAGTATTTGGTCTTCCTTCCTAATATCAAGATTCTAAAACTTGAAAGCTCTGTTTTGAACATTATTGTTGCCTGGGTAGGCCTTTAGGCTCCCTTCTCTGTTTTGTTTTAATTACTTATAGCTCGTTGGTTATCCAGCAAATGGACAAAAGAGTAAAAGTTATGTTATTATAGTTAATCTTGCACGCTGCTAGACTGTGGGATTGATACCTTTTTGATACAAAATGATATTTCATATATTTGAGTCTCAAGGTAACTACTTTGTCCATATAGGGGCTCATTACGATGTCGGGCGGAAAGCCTCCTCCTGACAGTCGAAAGTTCCCCGCCTGCGTCGAAGCCCTTCTGACTGACTCGGTCGGTTTACATTCCGACCGCCCAATTACGATGTTCGTGGTCGGAATGTAAACCACGCGGTCATTCCGAATTGGTTCCGTTCAACTCGCGGAGTTTTTATGTCTGTCAGAACCGCATTGTACACCCCTATGGACAGCGTTTCCGCCCTCTGGATTACGATGCAGCCTACAGTTGATGGCCGAGGGGGTACCTAAGGGACCCCCTTGCAAAACCCTGCACTGGGTGACAGGCACCATGGGGTGCCTGTGACAGGGTGCAGGGTTTTCCGCACACATCCCATTTCCCCATAGGAGCATGTATTACGGACGGTTTCGGGCGTAACACGAGCTCCCCTAGGAAACAATGGGACTCCGACCGAACAGTGTTCAGTCGCATCATAATCCGGCAGTCAGAGCCGCCTACAGCAAGTCAGTCGGTCCCGAATCCAAGTCGGTGTCGGGCGGAGGCTTTCCACCCGACATTGTAATAAGCCCCATAGAGTATTGTGGACTATGAATTTTCATAACTGTTTTGGATCTTACAGAAGAAAGAATGATATCCAGGGATGATTACTTAAATTTAGAGTCATACTATTTATAATCTCGCAATAAGATGAAAACATTCTTCTAATGAAAGATATCGATAAAATAAATAAATAAATACAAGTGGGACTTGTAGAAAACTAATGTTACCATGTCCCTTAAGTGACAAGGCCCTAAACGATATTTTCACTGTAGCAGGCCTAGCTGTCCTGTGTAGCAAACCAGAGTACAGATTAAAATACAAACATTGTATTTCGAGAATGGGGCCAGCTGTAAAACAGCTATTTTTAATAGTTGATTAAAATCCAATTCAATATTGAAGTTGGATTTCTAATAAATATTAAGGAAAAGTAACTTTTAGAAAGTTACCTTTTGCCTGCCTGAACTGTGAGACAGCTAATTAGCCTTAGCCTCTGCCAGCTCCCAACCTGTGCTCAGTCCAGGAAAAGGTGTCAAAGAGGTGTGATATTCCTCCCAGAAACACACATTAGGCTGACCTGATTGGGCAGGGATGGCTCCTCTGAACTCAATAGAATATGCAGTGTGGGGGCTGTGCCCTTCGATTGACACCAAAGTGTAAAATCCTGCATAACAGGTCATTAAAAGTTTTGCGCCTTTCAAAGGGAGCACATAAGATGTCTGAACAATTTTTGTATATTCTCTGTCTGACTTCTATCTCTGGGTTTGTTGTGGGTAAAATGTCTGCTTCTAATCGGATTTTAGTGTTAAATGTGGAAGGAACTCTAGGATTACCATAGTAGACTGCCCACTCACATCTCCAGCCCCAGAACCCTGTCACTCTGCATTTTGAGCCTGTTTGCAGAAAAGCAAACAGGGGTGTTGAGACAGAATATCGAGTTGGAAATGTCGACCTACACAAATATCGAGTTGGAAATATCCTGATTCAGAAAAATCGACAGCAAGAATATCGTGGTCAAGAATATTAAATTTAGAGTAAGAAATATCTTTTTTAAATATAGAAGTCATTAATATTGTTTGCAAAAATATAATTTAAAATATCGATTTTTTAATTAGTGTTATGTATTTTAGTTTATATTTTAAATGTATGTGATGTATGGTTTTTTGTATAAGTATTGTTTATGTTTTTTAATATATGTGTTACATTTTTAGTAGTTATCAATTTTATTTTAAATTTTGCGTTTTTAGTTCCGTAGTGGGTTGCGGATTTATAGGGGAATAGGGTGGGAAGTAATTTAATTATAATAAATTAATGATTATTTTTTATTTATTTAATTTAGATTTTTTAGTGTTAATAGTTGGAAGTAATTTATTTGTAATTATTTATTAATTGGTTGTTAATTAATAATAATTAATTAGTTGATAATTCATTATGGTAATTGTGTACTTTATTTAGGTGCGGGTTGTGGGGTTTATAGGGGTAAAGGGTGGGAATTTATTTTTGATTAATTAATAATTAGTTGTTAATTTATATTAATGAATTGATTGAAAATTAATTATGGAAATTGTGTAATTAATTTTAGGTGCTGGTTGTGGGGTTTATAGAGGTAAGGGGTGGGAAGTATATTATGTTTAATTAATTAATAATTAGTTGTTAATTTATATTAACTAATCAATTGCTAATTAATTATGGTAATTGTGTGATTGTTTTTAGGTGTGGGTTGTGGGGTTTATGAGGTAAAGGGTGGGAAGTAATTTATTTGTAATTAAATAATAATTAGTTCTTAATATTAACTAATTTATTGAAAATTAATTATGAAAATTGTGTAATTAATTTTAGGTGTGGGTTGTGGGGTTTATAGGGGTAAAGGGTGGGAAGTAATTTATGTTTAATTAATTAATAATTAGTTGTTAATTTATATTAACTAATTAATTGACAGTTAATTATGGTAATTGTGTGGGGTTTTTTAGGTGTGGGTTGTGGGGATTATGGGATAAAGGGTAGGATGCAATTTATTTTTAATTAATTAATAATTAGTTCTTAATTGATATTGATCAATTAATTGAAAATTAGATATGGAATTTACGTAATAATTTTAGGTGTGGGTTTATGGGGTTTATAGGGGTAAAGTGTGGGAAGTAATTTATGTTTAATCAATTATTAATTGGTTGATCATTAATGTTAATTAATTAATTGATATTTAATTAGGGTAGTTTATATTTTTTTGTGTGTGGGTTTTACTTTTTAGGGGTAAAGGGTGGGGAGAAAATTATTTTTACTTACTTTATAATTAGTTTTTACATACTATTAGTTTTTTAATTGAAAATAAGTTTAAATTGTGTAATTAATTTTTTTACAGTTTCATTTTACCAGTGGTTTGTGGGTTTTATAGGGGTAAAGTGTGGGAAGTTTATTCATTTTCATGAGTTTTAATTTGTTTTTTATATATTAATATTTCTTTAATTGGTAATTAATTATGTTAATTATGTAAGTAAATTTTTTAATAAAATTTAGATTGTGTGCTGTTATAGGGTTGGCAATAAAAACATTAAATGTATGTAATAATTAATGTTTTTGATTCTAAATAATTTCTAATTAAAAATATTTATTTGCTTGAAAATTATTTTTTATTTTATTTAATATAATATTTGTAGGTATTTGTCATATGCATTTAACATAATAATATGTTTTTTAAATTTGTAATATTAAATATATTTGTATTTAATTTTTTAATATATTTATATATGTTTTTATTTATAATGTTTTTTAAATATTTTTGTTGTTAATATTTTGTTTGGTTTTACTTTTGAACTGACTGGAGTGAGAATATTAATTGTTACCCCTATACAATCCAACATGTTCCCTACTGTTGCACTGATTGGAGTGGGAATAGTAAATTTTATCTTGCCACTATCCAACACTTTCCCTACTGTTGCACTCACTGGAGTGGGAATAGTAAGTTTTACCCCTCCGCTATCCAACACTTTCTCTACTGTTGCACTGATTGGAGTGGGAATAGTAAATTTTATCCTGCCACAATCCAACACTTTCCCTATTATTGCACTCACTGGAGTGGGAATAGTAAGTTTTACCCCTCCGCTATCCAACACTTTCCCTACTGTTGCACTCATTGAAGTGGGAATAGTAATTTTTACCCCTTCGAAATCCAACACTTTCCCTACTGTTGCACTGACTGGAGTGGGAATAGTAATTTTTACCCCTCCACTATCCAACACTTTCCCTACTGTTGCTCTGACTGGAGTGGTAAATTTAAGTTTAAAGATTTTAAAATAGTTTAATGTTTTAATTTATAAAATAATGGTTTTTTTTAAATAGATTTTTTGTTATTGGTATACATATAAATATACATAATATATATGTATATATATATATATATATATGTGTGTATATTTTTATATAATTTTAAAATTATAAAAGAAATTAAAATTAATAGTTTATTAATTGTTTTAAAGTAAACATGTATATATATATAGATTATTATGTATGTGTGTTTAAAAAAAATTACGTTTATTTGTTATATTTGTTAAAATGTATATTAAATCCACTTTATTTTTTTCAGATTAAATGTATTATTAAATATATTTAATATTTATTATTTTATTTTATATATATAAAAATCGATATTTTGTACAACTATATTTTTAACATCAATATTTCTTTTTCGATATTTTTGTACTTACCTGTTTAAGTACAGGGAGTCGATATTTTTTACTTCTATATTTTTTCACCGATATTTTATACTTCTATATTTTTTACTTCGATATTCTGTCAGTGAACCCAAACAGGAACTACTGCAAAAGCAGGTAGTCAGAGCCTGGGAACATTTACTCTATTGTTCAGAGAGGGACTAGAAGTGTATCATGGTGCCCTCACCCACGGGTTGGTGAACGCTACAAAGATGGACCTTCATCCAGCCTGCCTCAGAATAGTGCTGAACTTGAGAAAAGACTGAACCTGCTGCACTTGGCTTCTGTTAAATATATGATAAGGACTTGTGAAGGTTGGACCCATGTCCACTTGTAATCCAAGGATAGGAGGATATACAAGGATCGTAAGGATGATCCCTTGGGTGGCTCCTGGAACATAAAAAAGTTGAAGAGAACATTTCCAATAAGACTCCTAGCTGACCAGTGGTAAATGGGCCGGGGCTGGACTTTGCTGTTGCTCTCTGCCTAACATCCTGAGAGTCTCTAAGTGTTCCTCCTGCGGTCATGGGTGCTTTGGAAGACTACTCCTGTGGTTGTTTGGGCACCAAAAGAGCTTTAGGAACTCTTTCAAAACTTTTTGCTCCAGAGTTTCAAGGGGACTGACCGCAAAAAATATCTGACTGGCAGTTCCAAAGCCAATCTACTTGTTGTACCCAACCAGGCCCCTAGCTGCGGTCAGACTCAAATCGTGGCTAGGTCCAGGTCTATTATTACCATTGATCACAATTGGCACTTTGTCGAGCTACTTTCTCTTAAGTATACAAAAATTCCTATCTCTGATTCCCAATATTGGATTTTTGCTGTTTTGATGTCACGTTGCTTATTAAATTTTACCCTATTTTTATAAATTAGAGTGGGATTTCTATTGTGATGTGTTTTTTGACTTTTTAACTGTTTTGGTTTTTCTAAATGCTTTCCATATTGTTTCTTAGTTCGGCCGGCCTGCTCTGTGCTACAGTTACAAGGGGTTTGGCTCAGGGTTAAATGACTGAAACCTTTGACTGGACCTAACAAGATAGTGACTTTATTACTTGTGGTAGACTCCCAGTTAACTCAACTAATAAACCACTTTTTCACGCAAACAGCATACAGTATGTAACCTTGGCTCTTAGGTGACATTTGAAAAGTGCTTGGCTTTTGACCTCGAGGTTCCCTGTGTCACCAGAGACCCCTGATGGCAATATGTGATTATATGACAATTACCCATCATGTACATTCTATATATCTATGTAAATTAACAATATTTAAAGAAATCAAAACACATGACACAACAATATTACCATGAAATTGCATGCGTACATATTCATTATTTGCATGACATTTGTAAGCTATCCTAGATATTTCAAACCCTGCAGTGGGGCATAGGTCCACTTTTTATGTTTTCTCCATGAATCTTTTTTATGCCCTGTGTTTTTACTGTTCTTTGTGTTATGCTTATTCATGCAACAATTGTTCAAAGTTTTCAGTTCCCATACATGAAGGAGATATGCTCTTTGAGACTCCCAATATTGTAATTATGTGTTGGGCTATATTTAATATATTTATCAAAAAAGACACATGCAACATTCTCGTTACTACATCTGCAAATGAAGGGAACTCAAATCAAATATTTATAATTAGACAAATCAGCACCTCCAGGGGTAATTGTTGATCTGCACATTCATATAAAGGGGAAACAATGGGTAAAATAACAGTGCACAAGGTTTTGGCATGTGCATGATTTATTATACCAATCAATACAATACAAGATGAAAACCCGCAATGTAATTACAACCCAAGACTAAATATGTTTCCTATATTCGAGATTTTACAATAGATTATACATTGCAAACGTAATTAATTCGCTGGTCGCTGTGGGGGCTAGATGACTAAATACAACTTCCACTTAACTTGTGATTCTTTTCCAATGTTACTGGGGGAAATCAAGTGAGCGGTTGGCTGCGCATAGTTCCTGCTGCTTGCATAGCCAATGCTTTGCTGTGCTTGTACAAATAAACACCCTACACCGTGGAATGGCTTAATTAGAATTACTTAAAGTGCACTGCCCCACAAGGGAAACTTAATGAACTCTATCAACTAAAAACAAGTCCAACTTTATGATTGATTGTTTAACCTACCACCCACATCTACTGCTCACGACGAGAGAAAGGCGGTGCTTGCCTTGCACTTCATCACATCAAAAACTACCCTGACGCATACCTAAAACCACACCTTGGGGTTTATCCCCACTGTTATTTTACTGTATGATTCCAAGTTTTAAAAAAATTTAAAAAAATACTATATAAGCACATGTGCAAAGTGAAATGTGCTATCTATCACCATTGTTAAGTATGGGGGGCCATGACTTGTGAGAGTGGGTAATGATGCCCTTCCCTCCCTCCCTCAACATTGGTAACAAGTAGCATATTAAACTCTGCACATTTACATATATGGTTTGTGCGAAGGTATTTTTTCATGTATATTTGTTTTAATCAATAGTATTTAACCAAAACCAGGATTCGATGGGTTACATTTGTTCAGTATGTTAAAACCACTTTGAAGAGGCCATCTAACAATTAGGAGAGTTTGTTCTCTGTGTGATGTAATTATTACAATCACTCTATAAGGTAGTAAACAGTGTTTTTTTGTCACGTTTACTGTACTGCGGTATTGAACTTGAATTTGAACTTTGCATTATAGTAATACTTGTGTTAATGTGTGTTTATTAATACATTTGCTCTAAATACCATGTGTTAGACATTCCTATTTTCACTGGCATAAATATTTTATTGTACTTTACATCAATGATACAGATGGACATTTCAATGATTTGGCCAGTATCTTGTACGATACTGAGTCTGACGGGTCAGAACTGGGAATGTTATGTAGATCCCAATTACCAACTTGTTTTCCCAATGCAAATTCATACAGACTATGGGGCCGATTCCGATCTCGGTCGGAGGCGCACCCAATACCATTCGGTCGGGAAAAAAGCCATGCGAAAGCCAGTTTCCCGACCGATCCGTACAGCACACCGAACGAGCAAGTACGATGCGCACAACAGCAAAAATTCCGGCCGAGCCGTACTCACCCAAACCAGGTCCTGTTCTCCGACCGAGGCGAATCCGGAAACGCCGAATCGAGTCGCACGGAAGGGAAAATGCAGCCCCGTCCGGCCGGACAAGTACGATGCGCTTTCCGTACGCGCCGAACCCGTCGCTACGCACGGCACGTCAAAGCATCCGGGAGAGGCGCACATAAGCTCCGAATCGCGCCACAACACGATCCACGGCTACGAGACGAACACAGCACAGACGAGGACGACGCGAAGCGACGAGGACGAAGCGAAGCGACGAGGACGAAGCCAAGCGACGAGGACGACGCGAAGCAACGAGAAGGACGAACGACACGAACCAACCATGAATCCCTTCGTCCCGATCATACCAATATTCTACATCTACTACCGGAACAGGCACGGACGCGTACGGCGCAGAAGGTAAGTCAGACACCAACCACAAAACACATACAACACGTACACGACACATCACACACATACACTGGGAATCTGAATATACTTGCAACAGCAGCACCATAGGGGCGGGATGCCCATCACCAATGCCACATATGCACACAGGGGCCTGAATGCGCGCCACCACCCCAACCCAGGGGGGCTGGATGCCAACCACCCTCAACCAGGGGGGCAGGATGCCTACCACTACTACCACCCTCACCCAGGGGGGCAGGATGCCTACCACTACTACCACCCTTAGCCAGGGTGGCAGGATGCCTACCACTACTACCACCCTTAGCCAGGGGGCAGGATGCCTACCACTACTACCACCCTTAGCCAGGGGGGCAGGATGCCTACCACTACTACCACCCTCACCCAGGGGGGCTGGATGCCTACCACTACTACCACCCTTAGCCAGGGGGCAGGATGCCCACCACTACTACCACCCTCACCCACGGGGGGCAGGATGCCTACCACTACTACCACCCTTAGCCAGGGTGGCAGGATGCCTACCACTACTACCACCCTTAGCCAGGGGGCAGGATGCCTACCACTACTACCACCCCAACCCAGGGGCGGCTGGATGCCTACCACTACTACCACCCTTAGCCAGGGGGGCTGGATGCCTACCACTACTACCACCCTTAGCCAGGGGGCAGGATGCCCACCACTACTACCACCCTCACCCAGGGGGGCTGGATGCCTACCACTACTACCACCCTCACCCAGGGGTGGCAGGATGCCTACCACTACTACCACCCTTAGCCAGGGTGGCAGGATGCCTACCACTACTACCACCCTTAGCCAGGGGGCAGGATGCCTACCACTACTACCACCCTTAGCCAGGGGGCAGGATGCCTACCACTACTACCACCCTTAGCCAGGGGGGCAGGATGCCCACCACTACTACCACCCTCACCCAGGGGGGGCTGGATGCCTACCACTACTACCACCCTCACCCAGGGGTGGCAGGATGCCTACCACTACTACCACCCTTAGCCAGGGTGGCAGGATGCCTACCACTACTACCACCCTTAGCCAGGGGGCAGGATGCCTACCACTACTACCACCCTTAGCCAGGGGGCAGGATGCCCACCACTACTACCACCCTTAGCCAGGGGGGCTGGATGCCTACCACTACTACCACCCTTAGCCAGGGGGGCAGGATGCCCACCACTACTACCACCCTCACCCAGGGGGGCTGGATGCCTACCACTACTACCACCCTCACCCAGGGGTGGCAGGATGCCTACCACTACTACCACCCTTAGCCAGGGTGGCAGGATGCCTACCACTACTACCACCCTTAGCCAGGGGGCAGGATGCCTACCACTACTACCACCCTTAGCCAGGGGGCAGGATGCCCACCACTACTACCACCCTTAGCCAGGGGGGCTGGATGCCTACCACTACTACCACCCTCACCCAGGGGGGCTGGATGCCTACCACTACTACCACCCTCACCCAGGGGGGCTGGATGCCTACCACTACTACCACCCTCACCCAGGGGGGCAGGATGCCTACCACTACTACCACCCTCACCCAGGGGGGCTGGATGCCTACCACTACTACCACCCTTAGCCAGGGGGCAGGATGCCCACCACTACTACCACCCTCACCCACGGGGGGCAGGATGCCTACCACTACTACCACCCTTAGCCAGGGTGGCAGGATGCCTACCACTACTACCACCCTTAGCCAGGGGGGCAGGATGCCTACCACTACTACCACCCCAACCCAGGGGGGCTGGATGCCTACCACTACTACCACCCTTAGCCAGGGGGGCTGGATGCCTACCACTACTACCACCCTTAGCCAGGGGGCAGGATGCCTACCACTACTACCACCCCAACCCAGGGGGGCTGGATGCCTACCACTACTACCACCCTTAGCCAGGGGGGCTGGATGCCTACCACTACTACCACCCTTAGCCAGGGGGCTGGATGCCTACCACTACTACCACCCTTAGCCAGGGGGGCAGGATGCCCACCACTACTACCACCCTCACCCAGGGGGGCTGGATGCCTACCACTACTACCACCCTCACCCAGGGGGGCAGGATGCCTACCACTACTACCACCCTCACCCAGGGGGGCAGGATGCCTACCACTACTACCACCCTTAGCCAGGGGGGCTGGATGCCTACCACTACTACCACCCCAACCCAGGGGGGCTGGATGCCTACCACTACTACCACCCTTAGCCAGGGGGGCAGGATGCCCACCACTACTACCACCCTCACCCACGGGGGGCAGGATGCCTACCACTACTACCACCCTTAGCCAGGGTGGCAGGATGCCTACCACTACTACCACCCTTAGCCAGGGGGGCAGGATGCCTACCACTACTACCACCCTCACCCAGGGGGGCTGGATGCCTACCACTACTACCACCCTTAGCCAGGGGGGCAGGATGCCCACCACTACTACCACCCTCACCCACGGGGGGCAGGATGCCTACCACTACTACCACCCTTAGCCAGGGTGGCAGGATGCCTACCACTACTACCACCCTTAGCCAGGGGGGCAGGATGCCTACCACTACTACCACCCCAACCCAGGGGGGCTGGATGCCTACCACTACTACCACCCTTAGCCAGGGGGGCTGGATGCCTACCACTACTACCACCCTTAGCCAGGGGGGCTGGATGCCTACCACTACTACCACCCTTAGCCAGGGGGGCAGGATGCCCACCACTACTACCACCCTCACCCAGGGGGGCTGGATGCCTACCACTACTACCACCCTCACCCAGGGGGGCAGGATGCCTACCACTACTACCACCCTCACCCAGGGGGGCAGGATGCCTACCACTACTACCACCCTTAGCCAGGGGGGCTGGATGCCTACCACTACTACCACCCCAACCCAGGGGGGCTGGATGCCTACCACTACTACCACCCTTAGCCAGGGGGGCAGGATGCCCACCACTACTACCACCCTCACCCACGGGGGCAGGATGCCTACCACTACTACCACCCTTAGCCAGGGGGCAGGATGCCCACCACTACTACCACCCTTAGCCAGGGGGCAGGATGCCCACCACTACTACCACCCTCACCCACGGGGGGCAGGATGCCCACCACTACTACCACCCTCACCCAGGGGGGCAGGATGCCTACCACTACTACCACCCTCACCCAGGGGGGCTGGATGCCTACCACTACTACCACCCCCACTCATAGGATGGACAATGCATGACACAACAAGCACACCACAACCTAGGGAATGCAAGATTAAGACATCCCCCCACCACCATGACAAGCGTGTGTAGGCTGTGTCAAATGCCTACAACACCGAACATGACTTTCAACATACAATGTGACCCCCTAGCACATGTGCCACACATATATGTGTGTGGCACCCACAATGCAAGCAGCCCATGACCATTGTGGCAATGGGGCCTAAACCCCCATCATCACAGTGACCAAAAGGTAAGTGTGGGGTCCATAGCTGAAGCACATTTTGACCATTGTGGCAATGGGGTCTAAACCCCCATCATCACAGTGACCAAAAGGCAAGTGTGGGGTCCATAGCTGAAGCACATTTTGACCATTGTGGCAATGGGGTCTACACCCTCATCATCACAGTGACCAAAAGGTAATTGTTGACAAAGAAAGAGCTGCAACTGCCAAACTGCATGGATCATTCCTGCTCACAGAACCAAAAACTCATCTGTGGCAAAGTAGTGTATGTGTCCCATTGCAACATAAATTGGGGGAGCCAAATACTGCAGTGCAAATGTAACATTCCTTTGGCCATGTGCAGACAAACAACACCCATGGGGGCTGAGACCGTCAACAGTCATCAATGACACAATGACAGAAGTGACCATCAGAATGCAGAACCACATATTTGCACCAATGGGCACACAAATGCAGATACCCTGTGGAGACAGCAGATGTGAGGTGAACAGATACCATACCATGGCAGCAATGGGACACACAAACCATGATCACTGTGCTGACCGATGACCTAGGAGTCCCAGGGACAGCAGGGGAAACACACCAAACAACATACAGCCAATGGCACACCCAAGATATGCCAATGCAGTGGTGCAGATGCACAAACACAAACAGGCAGACCAACACTGTCATCATACACAGCAGGTGAGGGGTGGGGGTGCCAGTGTCCCCAGGCAACCACACAACACATGAGGAGAGCTGAATACCAATCATACAGATGTGCATACACTGCCACACTAAGGTAACTCATGGATCCAAATCCCCTATGTGGGCAAGCAGGCATTGTCAGGTGAGAGGGAGCACAAAACACACATGTCACACAGGCACGTAGGAACAACAACTGACACAGCAAGTCACAGACACACCACAGCACCACCCCCAGGGCCCCCACAATGTGGTGACCCTGGGCTGAATAAAAATACCACTGTGATGACAAAGCTAAATGTCGTTCACACTATGAACCACAGTCAGGTGTCCTGAGCAACAAACTACCATCACACCTACACAAGCACAAATCAATCAGCATGGCCAGTAAGCCAAGGCCAACATGGAGGCAGGGGCCTAGCCGGGCAACAACTCTCATCTGCACACACTCAACACCACACCCCTCGACCTCCAACAATGTGCAGCAGTGAAGTACACATGCACTGGTGACATTGCACATGCACCCATGACTATTCCAGGGTGGTGGGTGGGAACCAAGGTGTAGAAACACATCACACATGGACACTCAACAAGACTCCTGAATGTCTGACACACTGCACACTACGCTGTACATGGACATGACGGCAATACCACACCGACCAATGGGATCCCAGCCACAGTCACACACCAATGAAGAAGCCAAGGTCACCCACAAAGAACACACATAGACAACTTCCAACATTGCAGCTCTGACCCTGAGGAGTGGCAGCAGTCACACACACAACATGTCACAATCACTGAAAGATAACACAAACTGGAAATCACATGACAGGGGCAAACAACAAGTGCCAAGGGGAAACCTGACTGTGACCCATCTGCGTCTGCACACAAACTCAGCCCTGACAGCAAACACACCTATGGGTGACACCCTGATGACCAGTAATGTGCCATGCACCCACATCACAGAGAACACAGGGAGAAGACTTTGGGGGAACATAGCTCAAGTCAGCAAGCATCACAAACAGGTACAACACTAGGGATCACAGCATGCGCAGATGAATGGAAGTGAACACACAGACATGCACATACAACACACACCTTGGGTGCAGGCAATGTCACACGTGTACACACTGCCATGAGGGGACTCCACTCCTGTGTGAGGAAAGCTGTGCCATATGTTGCCTCAGTAGGGCCCCATCATGTCAGCTGAGCACTTGGTCACACAATCAACAATTAGCACCAAATGAGGGCTCCCATCACATCAGCCTGGTCATGGATGTGCCAACGGAATCATCAGCACAGATCCAACACACTTGTATAGCAATGTTGCACTGACTACACGGATGAGTCCCTCCCCATTGATGCCCAAACCTGCATGTCCACTGGAGATGGCAACACGGTCAGGGAAGTAGACAAATGCAACGATGGCAGGCACAACAGATGTGCAGGGGTGGAAGCCACAGATATGAAATTGCCAATGTAAGTAGGAAACCCATTGCCAAATACTGAACACATGACACCCTCAGATGCTGCTATTGATGACATGGATACACCACATGATAGGACACATTCCCCCTGGACCACATGGGTTCCTGCACAGTAACACTTCATAATCATGAGACCAGATATCACCATCACTGCAGCAAGGGCATGGTTAGCTGCACCAACAACATGTACATCTGAAGCATGAGCACTAGAGAAAAGAAAGTTGCTTTATTCAGCATATGTGTTGAGGCCAAACGAAGTCCTGAAAAAAGAGCAAAGGCCAATGGCCAGTCCATTGTCAAAGTTCAAACAGGGTGACACTGGCAGATGTCACCCTACGCATGCCTGCACAATACCAGGGACAATCCACTAGGAGGGGCAACCGGGGGGCAGGCCAGGCACCGCAGGGACAGGATCAGGGCTCACCAGGGGGAGTCAGGGAAGGGGTGGTGGGTGCAGGAGAGCCACTGACAACTGCAGTGGAGGTGTCTGACATGGTGTGTGCCGGCACAACTGGGGGGCATGACACAGATGTCGTGGGTGCCGGCACAACTGCAGTGGACCCTGCAGATGGGGTGGACAGGTCCGCCACTGCAGTGCCCAAGTCAGACAGGGCGGTAGTGGACTCCACTGCAGTGCCTACCTCCAGGGGAGGAGAATGGGGAACAGGCAAGGTGGGTTGGACAGAGGGGGGACACCCTCACCACATCAGTGGCACAGACAAGCGCAGCGGGGGGTGTGGTGCTGGGAGAGCAAGTGGCAGGGGGAGAAGGCCGGAGCATCTTGGGGATGGTATATCTGTGGGTGGGGGAACCTGGGGCAGGGTGTGGTGGGGGCACCTGTGCAGTGGGGGCCTGAGGGATGGAGGACGGAGACCTTGTGCCTGAGCTGCAGGGTGGTGGCGGGGTCTTGCTCTTAGCACTCCGGGGGACTTGCGGGTGGGGGCCTCAGTCCGTCTGCGCCTGGGGGAGGGTGTCCGGGGGCGAGGGGCACTCTGCTCCGTGTGGGTGGGCTTCCTCTTCCCCCGGGATGCTGGAGCAGCTTCATCGGTGGGGAAGAGGCCGAGGTCACAGAGGAAGAGCTGCTGTGACTTTGGGGTTGCAGGTGAGGCAAGGGAGGGTGCTTTGGAGGGAGAGGGAACTGAGGACTGCGCAGTGCATGTGGATGCGTGTGTGTGTTCCAGGGCCCCATCCCCTGTGAGTCTGGCTTCAGTCCCCTGAATGTGCGTGCGTGTGCGTTTTGTCATTGGCGTGTGTGTCAGTGTGCTGGATGTGTGTGTGCTGGTGTGTGCCTGTGCCAGTGTGTGTGTGCCTGGGATGGGTAAGGTGCTGGGGAGTGTGGATGGAGCAGAGGCAGGAGGGGTGAGGGACCGTTTGAGGAGGGACACTGCTGCCGTCAGGGAGGAGTCCATGGACCTATTGCCCCTCTGTAGGTCAGACATGCCCGATGAGATGCCCTCCATGAACGACACCAGCTGAGTCAACAGCGCGGTGTGCGCATGGAGGACACTCAGCATGGCTGTCTGCCCTACATGGAGCTGGCGAAGGAGGTACACAGACTCCTCACTCAGGGCAGCAGGGGACACAGGGGCAGGGGGTGCGGTGCCTGGCCCAAAGGAGACACGCTCCCGGACATGGGAGCCTCCACGGACCTGGGGAATGGGAGCCGATGGGAGGGCGGTGGTGGTGCTGGTGGTGGCGGGGACAGCAACACTAGCTGGGGTGTGGTGGCTGCTGACACCCGCCTCCACAAGGGAGTCATCCTCCGAGTTGCTCTGGTCCTCAGCTGAGGTGGATGCTGCTGAGGACTCCTCGGTGTGGCTCCCCTCGCCCTCCGTGCCACTGGGTCCCTCCGACCACTCCTCGGCTGCTGACCCAGTCTGGCTCTCTGGCTCCTCCTGGTCCGTGGAGCTGTCCCCTTCCGTGGCCGTGGATGTATCTGCAAACAATGGGGAAACAGACAGACATCAGTCACCTGCACCAAACGCACACACCACTGTGAGCACAGCACATTACAGAGCAAGCCCTGGCATCATTAGTTGTACATTGCTAAAAGTGCCCTAATTGAACAGGAGAAGTCAATTGTCAGTCTGATGCCAAGCATGGCACTCACATCCCACATGGCCTTGCACCCATCTGTCTGGTGTCTGTTGGATTGCAACACCCCAGTGTTGACACATGCACCAAGTACACAGTAGTTGGACAGTGCAGAGGACACGGTGTGGACACATCACAGCTCTTGCCACTGAGTCAGTACAGGTTCACGGATGTAAGGGATGCCCAGAGTCAAATAGGAAATGCATGTGATGCATTCCAGCGACAGACACCATGATGCACCCATGTCCTGATAGCCAGCGCCACTATGGTGTGCATGTAGCACATGTCACTCCCCTGCAGGATCACCAATCAGTAGACACATGCCATGGCGGAGGCATGACTGCAAAGTCATACATCACTGTCTCAGTGATGTATGACTTTGCAGCCAGACAACAACACTCTGCACTGTGTCACAATAGTAGGTCATGGGGAATGCAAGTCCTGGAGCTGCACAAGTGCACATGTACATCCCCCCACAACACATCCTCTTAACCCTCATCTGTCCAGGTCATACCTATTGGACATATGGGAGACCTGTGACACTACCCTCTGAACCTGAGCCCCTCACACTCTGCTGTGCATGGGGAACAGCTGCCTGAACTTCACATTTACATGCCCCAGTCTGCATGGGCAGCTGATCAGACACCTATGTGTCACACAAGCATCGTCTCCTATGGTCACATCTCCAGTGGCATGCTGAGCCCCTACCAAGAAACTCCACAGCAGTCCTGGCGACTAATCCACAGCACACTGACACAGAGGCAGACACCTGAGGGGTCAAATCACTGTGCACAATGTGTCCTCTGATACACGGGAGTGGGAGTACAGAGTGTATTGTATGGCCTGGAGTAGGCATGACTGTCCAGCCCCACATGAATGAGGGATGAGCCCTGGACTGTAGGCAGCTGGCTAAGTATGTGTGACACACGTCATATACATACTCCTGGGGCCCAAACATTGTTCCCACCCGCAGCATGGGTGTGTGCCAGGTACCCCAGCCACATGTGGTGGATCAGCTCAGCAATTGGACCACAGATCAAAGTAACACGCTGAATACATGTCAGAATACAGGCATTGTGTAAGCAATGGACCCACCCATGATGCCCACCACAGAGTCAGGGAAACAGATGCTGTCTCCCACCTTGAGTCAAGCAAACTGCAAGGACACAGTCCTAAGTGACAGAATTCCCTGCATGTAAGGGCCACACCTGGGTATCAGATGAGGAGTGGGCAGTGCACAATAGAGGGACATGGCTCCTGGACAACATGACTGCTGTACTGTGGCAGTTCAACCTGGCCCGAGGAGGGCACATAACATGTTAGACAGAGTACACAGTGCAGTCTTTGACTCACCCCCTCCTTGCTGCTCTCTGGCCTTCAGCTGCCCATCCAGGTCTGGAAAGACCACCGCCAGGATCCTGAGCATGTGGGGGGTCAGGGTCCGTGTTCCGCCCCTCCTGCGAGGAGGCGACAGCTTCAGCTGGACCCGTGCAATCCTCCGGGTCCAGCCCCGAAGGTCCTGCCACCTCTTTTGGCAGTTGCGGATCCGGCGCTTGTAGACCCCCACGGACCGGACAGCCCGGACGATGTCCTTCCATATCTCATGCTTCCGATGGGCAGAAGCCTGTCAGGATGACAAAGTGATAAGGCCATTACTACACATGCAACATATCCGTGCATGACACAGTTGCATATACATGTCGCAATCACAGGGGCACATGGTGTACCCAGGCAGTGCACGGCTGCCCATGGACAGTTTTCCAGAAGTCACTACATGGTATCATAGCATGGGGAGTAAAACCCTGTTCAGAAGCACTGTCACTGCACCATACCTGTCCAGTGCAAGTCACTACACACTATGGGGGGTGACAACTACTCAGTGAGCCTGCTAGCCAGTGGTGTGCTGACTCTCAGCCTTGCTAGTCAGACAAAATGCACATTCAGAAAGGCAGTGCACAGAACACTCACCTGCTCCCCTGGTGTCCCATACAGCTTGCTGTACTGTGGAAGTAGGCTGTCCAGCAGGGCCTGGTTCTCTTCAAGGCTGAAGGCTGGGGCTCTCTCCACAGTACGTGCCATTGCAGGGTCCAGAGGGGCAGAGACAGCAGCAGTGCAGTGGCAGATGTCGTCCTGGAGCATGTAGTGCAGGCAAGTGGGCTCTCAGGGGAACATGCAGCAATATATATGTGCTGGAGAGGCAGATACTGTCCCTTGTGTCCAAAGTGATAGGTCCAAGTCGTTTGCATCTTCTGAATCTGGCCAATCCATGGAATAGCAGCACCAAAACACGCCCACAGCATCCTTCAAAATTTCAACTTCATGACATACATGATTTTGCAACATTGTTGTGGGTGACCAACTGATTTTCCAGCAACCGACTCGTTCGAATATTCGAAAACGCGTCCGTTGCCAGGCAAGCCCATTGTCAATGGGTGCGCACCGATCGGTCCATTGAGGTACAACGCGCACAGGGGTACAACGCGTACCCGCACACATTGAATGCAATGGGCCGGCCGGAGGCACCGATCGGTCCATTGCAGTACAACGCGCACAGGGGTACAACGCGTACCCGCACACATTGAATGCAATGGGCCGGCCGGAGGCACCGATCGGTCCATTGCAGTACAACGCGCACAGGGGTACAACGCGTACCCGCACACATTGAATGCAATGGGCCGGCCGGAGGCACCGATCGGTCCATTGCAGTACAACGCGCACAGGGGTACAACGCGTACCCGCACACATTGAATGCAATGGGCCGGCCGGAGGCACCGATCGGTCCATTGCAGTACAACGCGCACAGGGGTACAACGCGTACCCGCACACATTGAATGCAATGGGCCGGCCGGAGGCACCGATCGGTCCATTGCAGTACAACGCGCACAGGGGTACAACGCGTACCCGCACACATTGAATGCAATGGGCCGGCCGGAGGCACCGATCGGTCCATTGCAGTACAACGCGCACAGGGGTACAACGCGTACCCGCACACATTGAATGCAATGGGCCGGCCGGAGGCACCGATCGGTCCATTGCAGTACAACGCGCACAGGGGTACAACGCGTACCCGCACACATTGAATGCAATGGGCCGGCCGGAGGCACCGATCGGTCCATTGCAGTACAACGCGCACAGGGGTACAACGCGTACCCGCACACATTGAATGCAATGGGCCGGCCGGAGGCACCGATCGGTCCATTGCAGTACAACGCGCACAGGGGTACAACGCGTACCCGCACACATTGAATGCAATGGGCCGGCCGGAGGCACCGATCGGTCCATTGCAGTACAACGCGCACAGGGGTACAACGCGTACCCGCACACATTGAATGCAATGGGCCGGCCGGAGGCACCGATCGGTCCATTGCAGTACAACGCGCACAGGGGTACAACGCGTACCCGCACACATTGAATGCAATGGGCCGGCCGGAGGCACCGATCGGTCCATTGCAGTACAACGCGCACAGGGGTACAACGCGTACCCGCACACATTGAAAGCAATGGGCCGGCCGGAGGCACCGATCGGTCCATTGCAGTACAACGCGCACAGGGGTACAACGCGTACCCGCACACATTGAAAGCAATGGGCCGGCCGGAGGCACCGATCGGTCCATTGCTGTTCAACGCATCACTGTACATGTGACTGGCATATGTCAGCATGCCTGTCTCAGATGGACATATGCCAGCCACAGATAGCTCCCAGGGAGTGAGGGGCACACCTACATCACGACAGCCTGTCCAAACCTTATCATAAGGCATGTAAGGCTGCATTTCCTATTGTGTGTATGTTGGTGTACATGTTGTCCTGTGGGTGTCACCTGTGGGCAGCCACCCCCAGGCTGTGCACGTGTTAATGGGGACAGGATCCTGGGTGTTACGTGTACGTGACCACTGTGATGTGCAACTGTTCATATCTGTGCATGTGCCATGGTCACATTTCACAGTGGTGTTTGTGTATGTCATGTCACATACCCCGTGAGTCCCATGTGGGACGGTATGTTTGAGCCAGGGTGTCCCAGTGGCACAATAGTGATGGCCCTCCACAGTCTTTGTGCATGTAGTGTTTACAATGTCTCTGATTTCATGTGCACAATGGGAGACAGTCTCCACATCCACGTTGTGTGTGCATGGACTCTGATGTTGTGCGTGTGTGTCACAGACGTCCATGGCTCTCCTGCCATGGCAAGTGTGGCCACTACCTGTGGGGGTCATGTTTGTTTTGTTGTGGTGTACACATGATACTCCAGGTGATGCCAGTGTCCATGTGGCATTACAGGGTCCCTGGGAATGTGCCTGTCGTTGAGCTGTGGTGCCTGGGGCACATCTGTCCTCACATGTCACTGGGGGGTGACTGTGACACAGCATCATGATATCCAATGGGCCAACCTGGGACAAATTGATGCCACCTGTAGGACCGTGTTGACAGATGTTGGCCATGTATGTACCATACATGTCGTTCCGGTACTGCACACTTCATGTAGTTGTGCCTCATGATGATGTATGTTGGGATCTTGAGTGTGTTCAATGCCGCATATGTGGGGTGACTGACGATCTTGCTTACTTCTCCTCTGCACTGCAGGGCTCCTGCTGTCCATCGGCCATTCCCAGACCTGGCAACGATGGTGGAACGGGACAGCATCCGACGGTACCGCTTCACCAGGCAGCTGATTGAGGATTTTGCAGTGCAGTTGTCCCCACATTTGCAGCCTGGCCGGCCGTATCCTACAGCGCTGACCCCCAAGGTGAAGGTGATGGCAGCCCTACACTTCTTTGCCACCGGTACCTTCCAACATACTGTGGCGTCTGCTGGTGGGATGTCACAGACCATGTTCAGCCGTGTGCTCCGCGATTTCTTGGCGGCAATGTTGCTCTTCCTGAACCGGTACATCTATTTCCCTAGACTGCGACGACTCACTGACGTGAAGAGTGACTTTTATGCCCTGGGGAGGATGCCGCATGTCATTGGCTCCATTGATGGGACACATGTGGCTTTGGTACCACCACAGGCCCAGGAGCAGGCCTACAGGAACCGCAAGCACTACCACTCGGTCAATGCACTGGTGGTGTGTCTTGCAGACATGACCATCACACACGTGTGTGCCCGTTTCCCTGGTTCAGCACACGATGCCTTTGTGATGAGGAGTAGTCGCATCCCCAGGTTGATGGCACAGATGCAGAACCAGCGTGCCTGGCTTGTCGGTGTGTACTGACTTTGTGCCATTGTGTGTGATCTGATCTGTAGTATTCCGCCCACTTTTCCAAGTCAGCTGATGTGCACTTGTCTGTCCGTAGGTGACTCGGGATACCCCAACATGCCGTGGTTGCTGACACCCCTCAGGAACCCTGTGACACCTGCCCAGATGCGCTACAATGAGGCACATGGTCGGACCAGGAGAGTGATTGAGCGGACCTTTGGTCTCCTGAAGAGCCGCTTCCGCTGCCTGGACAAGACCGGAGGGTCCCTCCCATATGCCCCTGCGAAAGTGTGCAAGATTATCATCGTCTGCTGCATGCTCCACAACCTGGCAGTGCGGAAGGAGTTGCCTCTCATCCAGGATGACGATGACCAACATCCGCCACCTGTGGAGGATCCTGGCCTGGACCACGATGCCAGTGACGATGATGATGATGATGGTGATGGTGATGTCCGCACACAGCTCATCACCAACTTCTTTAGCTGAATGTGAGTATCCTGAGGTGTCATGTCAATGATGTGAGTTGGCATGATGTGTGGGTGGTGCTCTGGTGCTGTTGGAGTGTGTCCATGGGCTACTTGACTGGATGTGTGTTGCGATGTGTGGTGACAGGTGGGCTGTACTCCCCAACAGTGTTGACATGCTAACTTGGTTCTGGGTGGGTATCTTGTAACATGTATTGTGCATGAGTTTTGCTGTTCTGTCCTGTACTCCATTGCTTTTGACTGTGTGTCATTTCTGTCCTTCACAGGGTACTTTCAGATTCGTTTGGTCAACTGTGTCCACCGACAACGTGATTGCACATCCAGGCTGGTAGCTGTTGTGTCCCTACAGGTGATGTGCGCCACACCCATGGACTTCCTTCTGTCTACAGTTGTTGACTGTGTGCCCGCTACCAGGTGGGGTTACCTTGCATCTGTAGTGGTTACGGCATGTTGCTACTGTGTAATAAACCTGTGCTTCACTTAGTGATGTGCGTTGTCTGTGGTCACACATTTGACTGCCATTTGCTTACTGCACCTGTGGGCTACTTGACTACAACTGGGAATGGGTGTGGTGTCTGTGCATTGCACCGTCTTCCCTGGCAACATCAGTGTAGGCAATGAGTCAGATGGCCTAGGTGTGTATGTGTTGTGTAGCCCTGGTGGTGTGTCTCCCTCATATGTGTCACGTTGCCTGTACTCACATGCCTGTGTTGTCCTTGCTGTTGCAGTTCGCATACACAGTGTAATTTTGTTGTTCATCATCCCCATAACAGTACCCACGTTGGAATCACGACAGAGGCAAGTATGGTGTATTATTGTGTTTATTGTGATACATCTGTGATAATAGTGCATAGGATGGATTGTGCTGTACATGAATCTTGCAATCCCAAGTTCCTAGATGAATAGAAAGTCCAGGTAGACAGGATCCCCAGTATCGGGGCCACAGTTGTCTGACACATTGTTCCAACTTGTACTCCCCATGCAATGTGTGGGAGTAGTGTTGCCATCAACAGGGTGAACAGTCTGTGCACAAAGGCGAAAATCCAGAACAGGTTCAGGCTTCCTGGGAGTTGCGCTTGGCCATCAGCCTCTCACTTTCCCCTCCTCGGACGACCCCTCTTCTTGGGGGGGGCCCTCAAGTGCAGGCTGCTGCGGTGCAGGGGACTCTCCGCCAGAGTCCTCCTCCCTCCCTGTGGCAGTTGCAGTTTGTTCGGTACCAGATGTTGTTGGCACACAGGGAGGTGTGGACTGGTTGCTGTTCATCTGGCGGAGGCATTGTAAAATGTCCCTGTGCACCGCCGTCATCTCATGTAGTACATCCCACTTGGACTCCACGCGGGTCATGTGGGAGTCCACACGTGACATGTGGGAGTCCACACGTGACATGTGTGACTCCACATGGGACATGTGGGAGTCCAAGCGGGCATGATGGGCAGCCTGCTGCTGTTTGATGTCTCTGAGGAGCCCCACTACCTGGCTGAGCTCTCCGGTGCTGGACTGGTACGCATCAGCTATGCGTACCAGTTGTGGGTCTTCATGCACACCAGCAACGTCTGCAAGCAGCGACCTCTGTCTCCCACCCCTCCCACCACCCCTGCTGACATGTGCAGTGTGTGCAGTTGCACGCACAGATAACCCTGGTCCACCTTGGGGGTTGGTGGTGGTGGTGGTGTCCATGGCCCCAGGTTGGTCCAGGGTCACTGCGCTGGTGTTGTTCCTTATTCTGTCCATGTCGGCAGGGATGGTATTCGTGGTGACAGTCGTTGGAGGGGTGGGTGCAGGGGGTGCAGCTGGTGGACCTGCTGGTGCTGCAGCTGGTGGTCCTGCTGGTGCAGCATGTTGACTTGCACCGGATGTGCCAGGTTGTTCTTCATCGTCCGAGGAGGACAGAGGCTGTACGACGCCAGTGAGCTCGGCATCCTCTTGAGCCTGGGACTGGGACTCCTCAGCGTCTGCTGCTGTGTCCCTATCATCACCTGTTTTTGGGAGACACAAACAATGTATGTCATGTTTCTGCAGGCATCAGTGGTTGACACACCTGACAGTTGTGACTGTGCCTCGGGGTGCGGGCCTGTACATTGTATTGTCCTAAGTCGTCACAGTCAGGGGTTGATATTGGTGTGGCACATTGTCCTGCATTATTTGGGCATTTCTATGTATTCTCTGGGGTGTGAACATGGTCTGCATTGATTGTGTTTGGTTGACAGCCAGACCTCCTTCCCACCCACCCACCCACCCAGTCAGTTATCCCACCATGGAACGTGCTTGCATTGCAGGGAGTGTAAGTTGTCTCTCAGGATGTCAGTCAGAGGTGTCCTGCTGTTTGTTGGTGCACAGTTGGCAGCAGGGCCTTGTGCTCCCCGCAGCAGTAGCCAGTGTCAGCCATCTTGTGAGTCCTTCTCCACTCCCTGTGATGTGAGCATGGTTCAGGGTGGTGTTGATGGGCCAGTTGTGAGGCTGAGCAATGTCTGTGACTACGACTCCCATCATGCTATTGCCTCCACCCCCTTCCCAGCATGCCCATGCTTCCTTCCTTTTGACTCTGCTTCCCTGTGGGGTGGGCTGGCTGTGCTGACAGGATGGCTGGGAGTGTTGTCCTGGCAGTTGTTTGGCTAAGAGTCCCAAGAGTGTCCCTGTGCTTCACACAACATAACCCAGGGTGGTGGTGCTTTGTGGGATCTTGTGTTAGGATGGAGGGCATTGCATTCTACCAGGTGGGTACTGTGGAGTTTGTGTTGGGGGGGGGTGTGAGGGGAGGTGCTGGTGACTATGGTCAGTGCTGCAAGTCCCCCTTCCCACCCAGCCAGCCGGATATCCCACCATGGAACGTGCTTGCATTGCAGGGAGTGTAAGTTGTCTCTCAGGATGTCAGTCAGTGGTGTCCTGCTGTTTGTTGGTGCACAGTTGGCAGCAGGGCCTTGTGCTCCCCACAGCAGTAGCCAGTGTCAGCCATCTTGTGAGTCCTTCTCCACTCCCTGTGATGTGAGCATGGTTCAGGGTGGTGTTGATGGGCCAGTTGTGAGGCTGAGCAATGTCTGTGACTACGACTCCCATCATGCTATTGCCTCCACCCCCTTCCCAGCATGCCCATGCTTCCTTCCTTTTGACTCTGCTTCCCTGTGGGGTGGGCTGGCTGTGCTGACAGGATGGCTGGGAGTGTTGTCCTGGCAGTTGTTTGGCTAAGAGTCCCAAGAGTGTCCCTGTGCTTCACACAACATAACCCAGGGTGGTGGTGCTTTGTGGGATCTTGTGTTAGGATGGAGGGCATTGCATTCTACCAGGTGGGTACTGTGGAGTTTGTGTTGGGGGGGGGTGTGAGGGGAGGTGCTGGTGACTATGGTCAGTGCTGCAAGTCCCCCTTCCCACCCAGCCAGCCGGATATCCCACCATGGAACGTGCTTGCATTGCAGGGAGTGTAAGTTGTCTCTCAGGATGTCAGTCAGTGGTGTCCTGCTGTTTGTTGGTGCACAGTTGGCAGCAGGGCCTTGTGCTCCCCACAGCAGTAGCCAGTGTCAGCCATCTTGTGAGTCCTTCTCCACTCCCTGTGATGTGAGCATGGTTCAGGGTGGTGTTGATGGGACAGTTGTGAGGCTGAGCAATGTCTGTGACTACGACTCCCATCATGCTATTGCCTCCACCCCCTTCCCAGCATGCCCATGCTTCCTTCCTTTTGACTCTGCTTCCCTGTGGGGTGGGCTGGCTGTGCTGACAGGATGGCTGGGAGTGTTGTCCTGGCAGTTGTTTGGCTAAGAGTCCCAAGAGTGTCCCTGTGCTTCACACAACATAACCCAGGGTGGTGGTGCTTTGTGGGATCTTGTGTTAGGATGGAGGGCATTGCATTCTACCAGGTGGGTACTGTGGAGTTTGTGTTGGGGGGGGGTGTGAGGGGAGGTGCTGGTGACTATGGTCAGTGCTGCAAGTCCCCCTTCCCACCCAGCCAGCCAGCCAGATATCCCACCATGGAACGTGCTTGCATTGCAGGGAGTGTAAGTTGTCTCTCAGGATGTCAGTCAGTGGTGTCCTGCTGTTTGTTGGTGCACAGTTGGCAGCAGAGCCTTGTGCTCCCCACAGCAGTAGCCAGTGTCAGCCATCTTGTGAGTCCTTCTCCACTCCCTGTGATGTGAGCATGGTTCAGGGTGGTGTTGATGGGACAGTTGTGGGGGGGGGGCAATATGTGTGAGTGCGACTCCCATGATGCTATTGGCTACACTGACTTGGCCAGCATACACAGAATTCCTTCCTTTGAGTGGTCTTCACTGTGTGTTGGTGTTGTTGTGGTGGCTACATGTGTGGATGTGTGTGTTAGTTCTATTTGTGCCACTGCCTAGCTGTAGTTGTGGTTGTGTTTGTACATGTGTTGGCACAGTTGGATGTGACTTTTTTGATGGCATGTGTTGTGTTTATCTGACTGACATACACATTTTGGGATGATTCTGTTCTAGTTGCTGTGTAATTGCTATGAGTGCATGGTTTGACTCTCCCCTTGACAGTGATGTGTGTGTTTTGTGGCAGTTTATTGTGTACATTTGTTGTGTACTCACCAGGCTCTGGGATGTCCTCTAGTCCATATACGCTCACTGGCGGAAGGATGGCCCGCACCTTCTCCTCCCAGGGCCTGAGGTATACTGGCTTGGCAGGAGGGCCACTGCCGGTGTATTGGCTCAGGTGGTAGTCTTTCTTGAGCAGCTCCCGGACCCTCCTGCGCACGTCATACCACCTGTTCTGGATGTCGGTCTTTGTGCGCCGACATGGTGATTGGGCGTTCACCCTGTTGATGATCCTCTCCCACATCTTGGTTTTCTGCGACATGGGGGTCTGTTGGACCAGAGTGCCAAACAGCTGTGGCTCCACCCTGAGGATCTCGTCTACCATGACTTCCAATTCACTATCTAGGAACTTGGGATTCTTCTTGGGGGGCATGGTGATGGGTGGTGATAGTGGGTGCTGTGTGTGTTGGTGTGCAGGTGAGGGTGTGTGGGTGTGTGTTGTGCTGGGTGTATGTGAGGTAGGTATTTGTTGGTGTGCTGCTGGTGTGTGGCTTGTGTGAGGGATGAGCTGTGGGTGTGTGGTTGCTTTCTCTTGGGTGCTGGCAGTGGAATGGCATTTGCAAAGGCTCATGGTAGTGATTTGTGTCCTTTATATAGGTGGAGTTGTTGGTGTGTCTTTGTTCTCTGTCCCCACCCCCCCAGTATTTATTGGCTTGGTAATTGCTTGTTTGGCCTTTTTTTGGTTGATTTTTCCTTTGTGCTGTTTGTGTATGTTGGAAACGTTCTTGTGACCGAGTCGGACCCTGCATTGGTCTCGTACGGTGTTTTCCGTTTCGTTCACGCTGTGTTTGTGCAGTTTTGTATGCTGCGTACGCGTCGGTCGCGGTGTATTGTGTTGCTTCGGCTCGGTTTTGTATGCGTGTCGGTCGTACGGCTTGTCCTCCGTCCGACTCGGTCGTGTTTTTCGCGCCTTGCATCGTACTTTGCAGGTTGGAGTTGGCGGGTACGATTCGGTCGGATTTGTTCCGGGTGCGTGTCGGTCGGTTGGATTCGCGTGTTTTTCCGGCCGGATTGCTATTTTCCGAGCGGGTCGGTCGGTCGGCTTGGTTTCCTGACGTGTCGGTCGGATTTATCGCGGCTTGCATCGTACTTGGCGTGTCGGGCGCCACTGGTACGTGTCGGTCGGTATTTTTTCCGGATCCGAGTCGGTCGGTGCTTTTTCCGGCCCGAATCGGAATCGACCCCTATATATGCAGACATTTGTTCAGTTAAAACATTTCTATGGTGTGGTAATTTCACACATCATAGAGTCTGGATTTTTCCACAAACACTGTTGGCATCTAAGAGCCCGATTTTGAGTTTTGCACGGTGTGCCGAGATTCTGGTTGGATTACAGGTTTGAAACTCCATACAGGAATCCTGCAATTAACAAGCTAGACTCCTGGAAATGGGTTACAACTAGATTGACGGGGCAAAATTTGACACGCTTTTAGCAGGTGGCGAATGTCTGCAAGGACTCCTGTGCAGGGGGGTTAAGGAAAGTTAGAACAGTAAGAGAGGATAGGGTAGGATGTTGCCTGGTGGGCAGGGAGGGTTCATGTACAGGCCACAGAAGGGGTCTGAGTTGCAATGCAGCCCTTTCCTAAAGTAATTTTCACAAACTGATCTTCCGACTGGTAAAATCGGGTCCTCCTGTGCTCCCAAACTCAGAATATCCAGGTACGGGAGCACCAGACCACTGATGATTGTGTGGAACAGAATTGCAGATCAGAATTCCACTCTATGCTTATCGACTGCCTGCTTCCCCGTCGCAGTACTGTGTCTGCATCTTGGTCCCTGCCGCTACTCCAGCCCAGGCTATACTCCATTGCGGCTTTTCCAGCGAACTACGTTGAGCTTTGCTGCTCGGCACCTTTGGCCTGTTTAACCAGAAGTCTCTCTGACTTTGAGGTAGGTAGCTACCTCGCTGCGACTCTTTCCCTCTTATCCCTCTCCTTTTCTCCCTATCCTAGGTTTTCTGACTTTTCTCTTCTCGGTATGCCAGCAGTTTATTTTCCCCACTGAGAATTTCTCTCTTTCATCCTTCACATGTCTCCCTATCTCAGGTTCTTTCATTACTTTCTTTACGGTTTTGTCAGTAGTAATTGTTCCGAATTGAGATGATGTTTCACTGCCTTCTGCTTGTTCAAGGCGGGATTACTTTTGTTCTTCCTCCTTAATGATTGTGCACTTTTTGTTCCATCATCAATTTGAATAGAACTCTCTTGGATCTATCTTTGTTTGAGTACCAGTGCTGTAAGAATATAATATACGTCATTATATTTGCTTCATCTGTTCAGTATGTTATCTTTATTTAGTTATTTGATTTATATAAATAATAACAAGGCAAAAGTAACTTGTTGTAGGATTGAATATCATTGTATGTTCATCTATTTTCAGAATTTTCCCACCACTTCACCGTTCTGTTACCCACGCCCTGAGGAAGGTGGTTGGCCATATCCGGTCTTCACACCGAAACGCGCGTCGGCGTTTGTGACACTTCAACCTTTTGTTAGAAATTTGTTTTACTCTTTTCCCCCCTTTAGATTACCATTGTATTTGCCAATATATTTCTTGTATTATCGTTTTATGTATATATTTACGATATGTATTGAGCACATTGGTGTTCTTTAGATATTTTGACCTACATTTCCGAGGAAATTGGCGGGCACATTGTTGTTTATGTTGCTTTGCCAAACTATTTAAGTTATTGTATGAGTGTTGTGAGTCTGAATGAAAGAGGTATGATAGCATGTTCGCTTGTCTGAATGCGATTGAATGATTGGTGGGATTGTATTTATTTGCATTATACTTGTGTATTTTTCCTTTTCATTGAATCAATAAATTTATTTTGTGATACATCTGTTCCCTATATTCTTCAGCACTGTTCAGATTATTATTACAAATGACGTGATGCATATTGTGAAATAAATAGGTAGGGACATTTTCTTGTTTTATTGCTCAGAATTCCACTCATAACAACATGTAACCAGGACTTTAGTTCACATTTACCGCTACACACGGAGGGGCATATTTACAAATTTTTCATGCAATGCAGGGCCGCAAGCAAAGTTGTTGTGCTGTGTTGCATGAAAAGGAGACAGCAAAAATGCACTATACTTACTAAGGTATGGCACATTTCTGCTGTCACCTAGCGCCAATGCTGGTACCTACACACCATGGTGCAAGGGTGCCTGCATTACAGGTAGGATTGTTTTGTTCAGGATGGTTTAAGGCATTTTCCTTTTTCCTGTGTGCTGCAGAATGCAGCATGCATAAAAAGAGGACGTAATGAGGGAAAATAAAGATATTTCTCCTCATTACGCCTGGTTCAGGGAGGCGGAGCATTTTGGTGCAATCCCAGGTTTACTCATTTTAGTAAATCTGGGATTGCGTCAAAAACCATGAGTGGATGCTTGAAAACCCCCATACACCACCCATGGAACACCTCTCTAACGCAAACGTTACTTTTTGGGAAAAATCCCAAGCAAAGCCACGCAAATCTGATTTGTGTGGCTTTGTAAATCTCAACTAACATTTTGTGTTGTGACTCTGCCAAAAAAGTGGCGGAACCACGATGTAAAATGTTAGTAAATCTGGGCTGGAAAGAGCACTGAACGGGTGGCAGTTAAAAATGCTGTTGTGGGAAACACCAGTGCCTTTGTTTCTAAACTGAAAGAAGGGTAATTCTTGCTGCCTCAGACATTCAGAAGCCCAATTGTCTGGAACATCAAATCACAAAAGCTTGAATATTAATCTTCAAAAAGTTGGACTCTTACAGCCATTGCATCATTATTGTTGTTGGATAAATGTTTGATTATAATGCTGATGAACCTCAAATTTAATAAAATCTACAATAACACAAGTTAAGTATGAAACACAACAGGATATTGCTGAGGGATTAGGTAGTTTCCTACAAACTACTCGCGCAGCCCAAGTAAAAAAATGAATCGAAAATAGTACAACCAAAAGAAGGCAGAACTTAATTATAAAATTTAGCAGAAAATGAAACAGCAGCCTTGCAATAATCGTCTTGGCGATGAAATACCGACAGGCCAGGAAGGGACATAACTTGTCAGCGGTTCCTTCAGAGCGGAGAGAATTTGCCTACTGTCTGTGGCGGAGAAAGAGACGCGCTACCTGAACAACCCCGCTGAGTCATTCAGTGTCACAGATGGACTGTAGAACGGTTACGTCACAAAGGGATTGTGGAAAGTGCTGTTCTGTAGATGATACAAGGATTAGCTGAAGTTTCACAGGATCACTTGCATGTCAATCAAAATGTCTCGTCTACTTCCTGTTCTCAAGTTCGAAAATTCCTTTGTCTATTACAATTCATAGTAGCAAAGCTAATTTCATCAAATGAATTACGTGACAAGTAAGGGTTGACTGGTTTGTATATAGGAGGCAAGCTCCTTACAGTGTCGGTCTGTAGGCTATATGACGTCTTGTGACATCTGTCCGACCAACAACCTTGAAGAGTAAATACACCAGTCAGGAGTAAAAGGGAAGGACTGGGTAACAAAAGGAGCAGGAGCTACAATAGCATAAGACTCTGGGGCCGATTCCGATTCCGGCCAGAAATCTCTCCGACCGAGCCGGTCCCGGAGAGATTTCCGACCGAATCGGACTCTGGCAGTCCGACCGAACGAGTACGATGCGCACGCATGCCATCGGACTCGAGTCGGTCGGACTCCCATTGAAGTCAATGGGAGCCGGTCGTACAACGCGTACGCGGGCTCCCATTGACTCAATGGGTGCGAGGCGGACAAGGGCGCCCCTTACAGCGTGTACGCGTCCATGCGCATCGCGGCGTACATGCACAGGTAGGGGGACCCATGGGTCCCCCCTGTGTGCGACTCGCGCGCCTACGCGTACAGGGGGGTCCGACGCGGACCCCCAAAGTCCGGCTCCGACAGCTTTTTCGAGCCGGACGGTGCGAGTCGGTCGGACTGCTCGTGGCGCGCATCGTACTTACCCGGCCGGGATACGTCTCCATAGCGCGGTGCGAGTCGTGTCCATGCGAGTCGGTCGGAGCGTGTTGAAGCCGCGTTCGAGTCGGTCGGAGATTTTGCGGGTGCCTGCATCGTACTCGCTCGGCCGGACCCGCGTACGATTCGGTCGGGAAATAGGGCTCCGAATCGGATCCGGTAAAGCCAAATCCGATTCGGAGCCCTACCGGCCGAGATCGGAATCGGCCCCTTAATGTCCTACACAATATGTAATGGCAGCCAACAGTGATGTTTAAACAGACTGAAGAAGACAAAAGGACTTTCAAATATTGTCAATACAATGATGTATGACCATTTTTCCTTATCAAGGGGGACCAACATATGCTTAGCCGGTGATGACATAGTGACCCAAAACTGACCACAAAGAACACTGTACTTCACGAGAGCTGAGTTTATTGAATCGCTTCTGGTTTCCTTCAGCATTATTGTCAATGAGCAAGTAACAACAACATTTGGGGCCCTCAAAAGGGGCAAGGTTGCGTGAATAGAGAACTAAGGGTCTCTGATGCGCGAGCATTTATTCCACACCCCTAAGTTGTGGATTTGATTAGGATTCCAAGCTGAATCCTCGACAAATGAGGAATTACTGGGCGAATTAGTAATTCTGAGTCTTTTCCCCTGGTAGTCCCTCATTTTATCCCAAAGTTTTTCCTGAAATTTCCCCTGCGCTTTCGCTCAGAGATTTTGGCTTCTTGCACCAGTTGGATTCCCCAAGTGAAAGTACACAAGCTACAGTGTTCATGAATATCTCATACTTCTGAAAGGGTTTGTAACTGCTGATATCTGCCCAACCAGAATGAAAGGCCTTTGAAGGTGTTTGTGAAAAACCAACAATTTAAAATGATTTACAGATTAACACATTATTCTGAAAAGGGCAAACAAAAGAAAACTGATAGATGAACAGCGGGAGAAGGAAAACATACTGTGACAGAACATTAGACAGTTATTCAGAAACGGCAACAACTGTCCCTATATGATAATTGACTTGTCTAAAGATGCAGTCATTTTCTTAGTTTATCATAAAAAATCGCATTTTGGAAAAAAGAAGATGCACTCTTGATCCAACACTAATACCCTTAGCAATTTTTCAGCCTTCATATTTATGTCAGTTCTGGCTCAGAGGTGATCATGGTGAAAGGCTAGTGGGATATTGCTCCCTTGACTTACATTTACATGCTCCTTTGCAGCCTGACCTAACATGAATGTTAAACATTATTCCAGGGTGGCCAGATCCATGCCACATTTTCAGGATTTCCACATGGAATATATTTACATATCATGCTTTTAAATGGGAAACGTCTGCATAACTAAACGTTATACTGAAATAAGACATGGAGCAGAGCTTCGTTGGCCAATGCTTATCACGTCTGTATTAACCACTGCACTATATTTTATTATAGTAATACTATCAATTCCAGGAATTGTGAAGTTATTTGTAAATGTATTGATATGATTCTCGAAACCTTCCAGCTAAGGGCCTGATTACAACTTTGGCGGTGTGGGAGCAGGTCGCCACGCCAGCGCCCCGCTCCCACACCGCCAAAGCTGTCCGCGCACTGCCCACCAGATTATGAGTTTCCTCGTGGTCTGGCGGGTGGTGCTTTGGCGGCCCTGCGGTGGTGCAGTTTTAAGGCTCATATGTGAGCCTTAGAACTGCACTGCAGAGGGAGCGACAAATACCGTTCCTGCACGGTTTGGACTATGCAGTCCATACCACCACCGATGACCTGTTGGAGGCGGTCCGCCCGCCATCGCAATTAGGGCCTAAGTTTTGAAAATGAGTTCATTATTATTAGTTTTAACTGTATTTGTTTTTATTTATTAACTAATTTTGTAATAATGTTCTATTTAATTGTTTAATATTTGTAGTTTTTTTGGGGTAGTTGGTAGGGAAGTGTATTTATTTTAATAGTTTTATTTTTTAAATATTTATCTATAATGTATATAGTTTTTAATTTAAATATGCTGAAATATTTTTGTTTTGGAATTTAAGTGATTTTTTAAAATAAAGTTTAGTATTTGGGATTTTATATCTAACTCCCTCAAAGTACAACACTTTCCCTGCTTTTGCTTGGATTGGAGTGGAATTAGTAAATCTAACCTCTCTGAAGTCAAGCACTTTAGATACTGTTGCTACAATTGGAGTGGAAATAGTAAATCTAACCCACTATAGTTCAACAATTTCCCTGATTTTACTTATGTTGGAGTGGAAATAGGAAATTTAGCCTTTCCAAAGTCCAATAGTTAGCCAACTTATGCATACGCTGGAGTAGGAATAATACATCTAACTACTCCAAAGTCCAACATATCTGTAATGTTGTTTAGATTGGAGTGGGAATAGTAAATCTATCCCTTCCAAAGTCCAACACTTTCTGTACTCAGGGTCGGACTGGCCGTAGCGGGCACCGGGTGTTTCCCCGGTGGGCCGCTAGGGCGGGGGCCGGTTTTGTGCCCCTGGGGGGGCGTTTTTGTTACCGGGGGTCGGCAATATCGGCCCCCTGTAACAAAATCGGCCGAAACCGGCACTCGCAAACTGCTCGGCTGTACCCCCCTTCACCCCAGGGGGGGCCGGCGGAGCAGTTTGCCAGGGCCGGTTTCGGTTGCCAGTCCGGCCCTGTCTGTACTGCTGTTTGAATTGGAGTGGGAATAGTAAATCTAACCCTCCCAAAGTCTAACACTTTCCCTGCTTTTGCTTAGATTGGAATGGGAATAGTAAATCTAACCTTTCCAAAGTCTAACACTTTCCCTGCTTTTGCTTAGATTGGAACGGGAATAGTAAATCTAACTATTCCAAAGTCCATCCAACACTTCCCCTGCTTTGGATTAGATTAGAGTGGGAATAGTAAATCTAACTCTTCTGAAGTCTAACACTTTCCTTATTGTTGCTCAGATTGGAGTGGAAATAGTAAATCTAACCCCTCCTAAATACTAGACTTTTCCTGATTTTACTTACGTTGGAGAGGAATAGTAAATTGTGATCCTACTTATTTTAATTAGCTGCTTCCTACACGGTCAGGAATGTTGAAAATATGTGCGAGTATAGTGTTAACTTATTTTTCTCATTAATTTTGGCACTAGTCATAGAAACATTACATTTATATTTCACCTTATTTTTTGCAGATCTTTTGGGGTTTCACTAAAGAATTTTCCTCTTTTTTCCACAGAAATTTTCAAATACGTCTGCAGATTTTCACATACGTTTCACAGAACTTCTCAGCATCCACTTAGCTTACTTCAAAAGGGTATATGAGGGTAACAAGACAAGGCCTACACTCCCTATTCTCCTAATTTTCTCCAAAATACAAACAAAATTATGGCTAGATTGTTACTTAAACTATGGCTCTAACTTTCCCACCTATGGGCAGTGCTTGGCTTTAGCGCTGGCGGCACCTGATACAATAATGTTTTTGGGCGCTCCTGTGACCTCCCTCTCCAGGAATTCCCTTATTACCACCCTCCAACAGTGCCCATCATCTCTTTATAGTCCCTTTCTTTTTACAGTGCTACTAATACCAGTGCAGTGTGTCACAACACTTTACATCACATACACATTATACAGAGACAATGAATCATACGTGTGTAAATCAGTCTTTAGAAAATGTTACAAAGGACAATAAGGATTACAAAGTGTAGGAATCACATGTCATCCATACTAGTAGGCGGTATACTTTAAGAGTGTTTGGTTTGGAGAAGCAAATACTCTGGATTTAAAATGTACCACAGTGATTGCCGTTGACTTTAATTGTAAGAATATATTTCTACCCAAACAAACCCTTTTTAGCAACATTAGGATCATGGAAGACTGGGGAATAAACATAACCTTCTAACCTAAAGCATGCAGTCTGTATACAGCTCTTTGATGACAGGTCATAGGTTAGAGTGCAAAATTAGGATTGTAACTTATGAACTGCAAATACCAAAAGGATTTCTGTAACAAAAGCAGTAACCCACTAAGTAATCCACATAAAATAAAGTTCTGTGATATCTATGGTACACGTTCTTTGCAGCAGGCACGTTAATCCTCTGTGTTACTTTATTGTGAGTCAAAAATGCCACTAGACAAAAATTTGATCTGTCACCAGCAGAAACATTAATCACCAGAGGTATCTTGAGATTTTTATTGTTGCCTGAAAACTGCTGGGCACACAAGGAACTCTGAAGAATGTGCTTTTAAACCCATAAGTTATTTTAAACATAGCACTCCCAACCATGTCAGTGCCAGGTGCTGCTGCGCCAGTAGAACCACCCTAAAGCCGGCCTTGTTAGTAAATAGGGCACACAAGGAACTCTGCAGTAGGTGTTTTTAAACCCATAAGTTGTTTCTAAACCCAGTGCCTCCCTAGCTCAGCACCAGGTGCGGCTGCACCGGTCACACCATCCTAAAGCCGGTCCTGCCCAAGGGTGCCTGAACGTAGTTTAGTGCACCAATGCTTTAGCATGAAAGTCCAGGTTATTGTAGCAGCACACAACCCCACTTGACATACTTGTCAATTTGGTGTCCTTGCTTTCTAGGTTACTAAACAGTCCCGTAAAGGGGTCAGGAAGGCAGTGGTAATTCAAAACCTATTTTGTTCTTTAGAATAGCACACAGAAGTACTGCTCTAAGAAAAAGACACTATATATTTAGGGGTGTTTATTTCAACAGTCTCATCCTGTTGCTTAGTACATGAGTACTAACCACACAGAATATAATTAGAACACCACCAATGCATGTCACTAGTAGAAAGAGTAATATAAATATTTCTAACATGATTAGAATGTTCCTAGCAACCTAACACCTTAAAGACTACTTCTATGAGCTACACTATGAAGCCATGGAGTAGCTAACTTACCTCTAGAGTTTCTTGGAATTCAGTGCACTACACACTTGTTCTCCACATAGCAGCTATGATTAGAAAACTTCAGCCAAGAGAGAGTGTTCCCTCGAAAGGAAAACACATATCATCTGTGTTCACCTCCTCTCCTCTCGGTATCGGCTCTTAGCATAGAAATGGATGCTGCAGCAGTCTGACAGGTCCTCCTGCAATAACCTGGGGCAAAGCACTCTCTGATTTGCCGGTCAATCCATGGGGCTTATATAGGGTTAAACACTGACTTTTACCCTACATTGGGGGACTTTCCACTTGGTCCAATCCATAACTGGTATAAGCCAGCAAGATGAAAATACTTCAGTTTTCACTACATGTTTATTTTGCACATTCCCTGTCACAGCTTGAAATGTACATATCCAGGAACTTGTAGTAGATATATGGTGCTACGGTGGTAGCAAAATCATTGTGTGTATGAATAGATAATTTCACAAGTTCTGTAAAAGATCATTACATGCAGTATATGGGCCAAAGAAAGACAAGCTAATGAAACATGCTCAAAATGGAGCCTTGCCTTGGGATCTTTACGATAAGATCACAGTGAAAACCAACCATGCTTCCAACTTTTGTTTCTGCCAATCAAACTATGTGTCTCTGACACAGAGCAATGTATGGACCATGTGCACAACACACTTAAAGGAAAGGTACCTCACGAGCTCTTTCAAACCAGTACAGTCAGATTCCTAGACAGGATTCACTATAATCTCATTGCTGGAGCCATTTCCACAGGGATCAACAGTCATTAAGCTTAGACTCTATGATATCACTTCCCTGATGCTATCCCCTGCAACCTCTGTGCCTAAGAATTAAAATGGCACAGATGTTGCTGCCTTAAACTAAATCCCTAAACTATACTGTCCCTCAATGTGAGGAAATAAGCTTGATGTGAGCTCTGCTTCATTTAGTCCTGCAAAAAAAGCTTACAATTGTATAAGGAGCCTCTAACACACAATTTCCATACACTTTTGATGACCCTGCAACATTTAAAAATCAATGGACAAAGCTAACATGCTTCTGACTCTCCAGTCTCTACTTATGACAAACCAAATAATTTGTAAACTCAACAACGTGTCTGCAGTGTAGCAGATGGACCTACCCACTTCCCAAATGCATCTAATTGTTGCATAATGTAGGATTTGTACTTACAGTATGTGTGAACATGAACATATTTTTATAGTCAGAACTGAACTTCTAATTCTTAGACATTATTGTCAGGCCTCTTTGTTAGTGTTTGCAAAGTGCACCTCAACACACCCATACTATCACTGACAACATTTTGCTCCCTACATCTTTATGTCAAAAAACACTGAAAGGAGAGACTGACTTATGAGCTGCCTTAATCATAGGTTCAGTGTTTTCCATCTTAGATAGAAAATCTACATTTCACACAAAAACACAATGAGGGCTATTCACAAAGGTATTTTGGAGTAGTTAGTACTCCTGTAGTACTCTTTTATGTACTTTTACATGCCTTTGAGAACTGAAAATATTCCTTGAATGCCCATATACAATTAGCACAAATAGAAAGGACTGTGCCCTAGGTGCACTTTTACTGACAAAGATTTGGACTTTTTGGGCCCAATTCACAAAGATATGTATGAGTATCTAACAGAGTACTCCTGTAGTATGACTTCCTGCACTCATTAATGCTTTTGTGAATAGGGCCACAGTGGTTGTCTCACAAACAGAGTTATGTTTAACAGTACAACTGTACTCCTTTTTCACGAAATTACGCTGGCAAACGTATAACAGTGCAGACTAAGAAGGCAGGCGAGCAAAAGCAATGCAAGCCAATAAGCCCCATAGTCTTGAAGATCCTTTGGATGCTTTGAAGAAGATTCAGAGACATCACCAGTTTCCCTAGGGTCAGAGCAAAGGAGATTTACATGCCACCCCCTTAAGCTTCAATGTCGAAAGGTGGCCCTCGATATGACGATGGTGACAGCAGCGCCACCCTCCTACTGGCTATGCTGCAAGTCTCACTGAAAAAATGCCTTGCACAAATTCAGCCCAATGACAGCTCTGGGGAAGCTGGAGAAGAGTGTAATACTAGAAACCTGCAACTCAATACTGCATCTGTCATCTTTGTGCTGCAATCAAAAAAGGCACGGGATAGTCCCTGCATAGAAACTACTGCTCTGTGTAGGGTTCACCATCACAGAAGTGTTTGTGTTTTATGTCTGTCATTGTAGTCCTTCAACGTGAACCACCACAGTCTAAGTGCGAAGTGCCTTATGTGGAGTTTGGCAGATGGGAGACCCCGTCAAAACATGGCAGATATACAGGACGCTGTATTAGAGATAGCCACCACATTTGTGATAGGCAATCCTGCCCTTCAAACTCTAACTAAGCACCTAGGTTTGCACTAAGTACACACACACATGTACAACACTGATTCAAGCTGCGAACAACTATGCAAATTACTTCCACAAAAAACTAGCTACAGATGGCTGCCTACACCACATGTTTCATGGAAGTCCTGATGCATTTGTCTGAACGTGGGCCCATATGAGAGTGATAAAAATACTTCAAGTACTTCAAATTCTTCTCTCGGGTTTTATTTAAATGGTGCTTGTGCTTTGTGAGCTACAGATAATTCTAGTTTCCCTCATTAAATACCCCACGTTAGCAGCCACTCATAAAACTATACTGACATGCATTCTTTTCCTTCTTTTCCTGTTTCTGGTTGTTTTTGCAATCCTTACAGCTGTTGAGCTGCTCTTTGTTACTGAGTTAGTTTGCCTATGAAACTGTGAATCTCTCTCCTTTGAGATGGTAACTCATGCCATCATACAAACTGTGAGATGCTTCCTAGTAGCTTTTGTGCCTCTGTATCGAAAGCATCTTTCTTGCAGAATTAATAAACATAACTACAAAGTCTCATCCTTGGCTTTTCTTTGAGACACATGATTGGGAGACAACAAAGCAAAGCTAAAGTAAGCACCATCAAGGCAAACACTCTTTAGCGTTCTTGTTTCATAAACAAAAGTCAATGATGTCTTGTAATCACCACCTGACCTGGGGGAAGAATGAGGTAAAATACTTTCAGAAAAAAACAAAACTGGAACATTTGCCTGATGTGAAACTGGTCTATCACGACAGCTGTTGGTACAGAGACTCCTAGGAGGCTGGCCAGTCCACATGAACCCACATTCTGTTTACACCTTTATCGTACAGCACCTAAGACTGCAAGTACAGCACAATCGTGGTGTGACCAGCAATAGTAACTCATCACTCGAAGTCAACTCTGCTTCCCAACTAATCCCTCTTCTGCTGACTTGCTCATTGTGAGCTGCACACTTGCAAGCACATTTGCAAAAGCGTAAAAGAAGCAACAAAAACCCCATGATGTATCACACCTCACCAGACAAAACTCCATACTAGTGTTTACCAACTAGGAATGACCTGTTTTGTGTTACTGTCCATCACCTGAGCCTCCTCTCATGAGTTCATTTCAAGGCGTTTACAGTACATAAAAGGAAACAAACCATCAGGTCAGATGCTGAGATGTACTGGCCCAATGCTACAATCAAATTCATTCCACAATGGTTCTTCTCAATTCTCCTGGACCTGCTTCATGCAGGAAGCTCAACTTAAACTCAATTATTGTTCAACCAGAAGCGTATTTCAATGAAAGGGGATCAATGTTGCATGCACTTTTCTTGTTGATTACATCTGGACTTACCATACATTTGTTGGGTTTTTCTCCAGAGTGGACCCTCATGTGAATCAGGAGCTTGTAGCGTGCATTGAAAGGTTTGTAGCGGCGGACACAGCCTGCCCAGAAGCACGTGAAGTCTTCTCCTTTGCGCTGATCGATGTGCGTCTTCTCAATGTGCCGGACCAATTCGTCTTGTTGGTCATAGCCAGCGTTACAGTCTATCCATCGGCAAACCTGCTTGCAGTGGCTGATGTCCAGCTCATCGCCGTCATGGTGGTGGAGAGACTTTGGGGACATGGGGACGTGCAAACGAGCCAGGGCCCCTTGAGAGTGGCCTAAGTGCTGATGCAGATGATAAGGGGGCGGTAGAGCCGTGTGATGCTGGAAGAGGTCCGCGTTGCAAAAGTCATCTATTGGCTCCTGTTTTAGGAAGCTCAGCTTCTGCCTGCTGTCTGACGCTCCCTGTTGAGTGATTGCACCATTCATCATGAGGCTAAGGTTTGCATGTCCTTCTCCCTCATGCATTTGTAACTGTTCACAGTCTCTCCTGGCACATTCGGCGGCGACAGGTACAAGACTCGCCGCGGGGGAGGGTAGATTGCACAGGTTCGTAGGCTGAGCGCCAGTCTGGGGGTGAGCGGATTTCTGAACACTGTTGTTACAGATCCCCCCAGGATGGGAGGAAAGGCCGGCTGAACTAGTCCTCAGCCCATTCATGCAGGTGACCAAGGAGGCCTGCGATGTCCGAATGATGGCTGTGATGTCAAGCCCTTTGGCTGCCGACAGCGCCCCAGAGAGGCATCTCTTCCTCAGGTTGCCTGCCTGCATCCTGGATGAATGCTGAGGGCTGCCAAGTGACAATGGACCTGGGGAGGAGCTATGCTCATTGTTGAACAAGTAGGATGAAAGGGAGTCTGCAAAGCTATTATTCATAGCGTTGGCTTCCGGGTGCAGGCTGCTGGCTCCGCGTGGCTCCGCCCCGTCAGCAACCCTTCTGTCAGCAGGGATCTCCGATAGAGCTTTGTAATCGCCCGGCCTCTCTTGCTTGATGTGCTGAGGGGTATGGTTTCCATTCACATAGGCAGCGGCACACATCGCATCTTGAAACCTCGCGGACCTGCAATGTAGTTTCAGAAAAACTTTATTAGCTCATAGTAAAGTTCGGGTTTCTTGTCTGCACAAAAGCCTGTATCTCTGAAGTACAGCAATATCCCTATAAACAGATGTTTTATCAAATGTCGCAAAAACGTGCTCCATATCAGGACAGATTAACATCCGTGTATTTGGCTTCATGGAAAACTATTTGCACCGCTATAATTATACAAGTGTGAGGTACTTCTTTTGTAGACTGAACTTTGATGTAAACATGTATCAATAAACATTTGCTATTGCTGTATATAAAACCTTTATGTTTTTTTCGACTTTACTTGTAGCCAGCATGAAAACCGTGGCATCTATATATGGGTTCCGATGTGAACTTTATGGTCCTTTCCAGGCACTGAAATGTTATCAGCAAAGCGTTTGTTCCACATATTCAAAATAACCAAGAAAGTTAAAATGTTGTCTTCTCCAACCTAATAATATTGTGGTGCAAAAGTAATTACTCTGTATTTGCTTTTGAATTCAAGTTTTCTTTAAAGTCATTTTGCATCATGAGAACAACTTCACATCATAAAGAAAACCGTAAATTTTACTCTTCTCCACTCCTGATAGTCATGTTTTCTACAAAAAAAGCAAATCGAGTGAATGAAACCAGTAGCTTTAGGATTAAGTGATGAACAATCACTGGCAGACTCTCTAACACATGAACTGTTATGGTGTAAAGTGTAGGGGGCGTAACTCGTGTAATTCCTTGTAGCGTAATCACACGCAAATACCCAAAAATTCCAAGAGATTGAGCAGATTTTTCTTAGTGCAAAAAAGTCCCCTTGCAAATAAAATGGATGCATTTTGCGCTATGAAATAGCACTAAATGCAACAGAACATGAATAGAGCGCACAAGCAGCCGCTCACGCTCGCTAAATGTGCACTTGGGATTTGATGTTCCCCCAACTTACTCCCAGTATTCAACACTAGTTTCTTAGCCCAAAATGCACCCATGTGTCATAAATGCAAGCAAGGATGCATTTTGCGCCAATAGATTAGCACTAAATACAACAGAACTTAAACAGCAGCACTCACAGCTGTTCGCACTCTGTAAATGAGCTCTTACAGTAGCATTTGTTCCCCAAATTACTCTTAATTACGCAAGAAGATGTAATCACATTATTATTGGTAATTCCTCGTCAAAGAGTAACATGGAATTACCAAAATTACTCTGATTACTCCTGCGTAATTGAAATTCCACTAAGACCTAGTAAAGTGTCAACAATAATAAAGGTGCATAAAATATCAACCTCTATAGTTGAAAGTCATAATAAAAAGGAAAGTTTTTGTTGAATAAAATACTTTTGTATATACACCCAATCAGAGTATCTGCAAAGAGTACCTTGATCATATTATTGCTTTGACACTTAAATATGATGTCCTGTAAGTAATACATCATCTCTGTGTATCAACCTATGTACCGAGCATAACTGTAGGAACTAGTCTCATGGTCTAAACAGACAGATTTGTTATTCAAAATTTTCAGAGTTCATCAACAACTTCTGGACTAGCATAGCCATTGTGAGACTAGCGTACAAAGGTGATGGTAAGAAAGGAAGACCAAACAGTTCCACCCTGGGACTTTACTCAGTTCCGCCCCTCACATATGCAACGTGAAAGGGTCATTCTGAATCTTAATAGGGGTGCCCAAACAGACAATCTCCAAACCTTTATCCAATTTCATCTCACACATAAGAATGGTGACATAAGTGAGCAAAAGTCATTTTTACCAAAGATGGCCTAATAGATGTACACCTTAATTTTATCCAGTTTCATCATTCACTTTTGCAATCTAGGATAATTGTACAAAAGTACCAAAGTGATCTTACCATGTTGTATATTTCCTAGGGTGTCCATAAACGGGCTTTCCAGACTCATGTCCTTATATAGGCACAATTCGCCTTGCCCTTATATAGGCATAAAATCCTAGACCTTATTTAGGCATAACCCATGCACTCCAAATACAGGCATGGATTCCGACATCCGTCCACCCTAGCCTCACAACGAGTTCATGAAAAAAACAGACCCTTAGGCTGCGGGAGTTTCCCTTGCCCAGGACTATTGATTTCTTCAAGGACTCATATATTATGCATGAACCATTATTCCTTAGGGGTTCATTCATGACGTCTTTCGCTGCCCAACTCACGTCAATGCTAACATTTTCAGGTATAAATATACCTTCCCAAACCCCTGTAAATCAGAGGAGACCTCGACTTCAGAGGAGCCCGATTCCCGGCCGGACGCACTGAGAAGACGCTGTCGTTCCTGCACGCAGAGAGTCCAGCTTCCAGTGATCTAACTTCCCTTGCGGGGTGTTGGAGTTCGAGTCTGGGAAAGAGATTCCTACCTCTCTCATTCTTCAGGTATGGAGCAGACTAGAACCTAGAGGGACTCTTGGCATACTGGACTCTTGGCATACTAAGCTTAACATACTCTTAGTATACTCTAGTCAGGATTACATCACCTACTTCTACTTCTCCCTACACCTAGGATAGGTTAGGAACACTGGGGTAGAACTAGGCTAGAAACGCATCGTATGAGTACTCGCATTTTTAGGCTGTGTCATTTTATGTAAATGCATATATGCTGAAAAGATAATGCTAACGCAGTATTATTTATTTCTACGGCTCACTCTGTACATTATTTATCTCGCATACTGTCTTGTGATCGTAACAGCACATTTAACTTACAACAGAAACAAGACTGTTCAATAAATCCTTTATTGAAACGCCCGTCTGTTATTTCTGTGTAACTTTGAGAGTAACTAGACATGCACGACTGAGCTGAGTGAAATAGTTATCTATTGTTTCTACGACTCTGGGACACGTCCTGATTCTCTAAGGGAAACACAGTGGTCATGTTTTGCGGCTGCCAGAAACTACTCCCTTCTTGTCGTCAAGAAGTTTCTAGTTGCCTCTGAGCTAGCTGGCACAAGTAATTAAGTTGAATATACTCGATAGGGACATACCGACCTTAGTCCTATGTCAAACCTATAGGATATATTATTCCAATGCGCAGAGCCTATTAGGGAAATAGGAGCTACACTACATGGCGCCCAACGGTTTGGTAAGGCAGTAATTCAACGTTAGATACTGAGTAACTCAGCCGTGCTTCTTCTTTTTTCTCTCAGAGACCCCTACCCATATACTCCTAAAGACGTCTGGAGTGGGCAGGGTTAAGTATCCACCGCAGCTACATAGGGTAGTACCCTATATATTAGCTGTTTGGTTAGCTCAACGTTGAAGGATACAGTGTTCCAAAATATTGTGCACCTTATCTTTGCTTCCTTGAAACTTGTTCTACATTTTTCAAAAAACAAAATGCCTGACGGAGACAATAACACCGGAAACGGTGGAGCTGCGGCTGATCCAGCCCAAGCAGCACTTTTTAACAATACAGGTTTAAATGAAACCGAGGAGGGTGTCATCGACATCGCTCCAAACTTAAGAAGAGCCATTACTCTAAAACTTATAAAACATGGCCTATCACCGAGAGGAGGTAGAGCAGTTTTCGTGATAGAGGCACATGAATCCTTTCAGACAGAGGTATTCTATTCATGGGTAATATTTCCTGAATCCAATTCAGTAACTCACACATTTCACTTCTACAAAGAAGATGAACAACCAGAGGAATACATTCCTTTCGAGGATATTGAAATTCCATTAACATACCAAGAGCATCAGCTCTGGTTTAAAGGCGCCCTAAAACATCACAAAAACATAACCAGGCTCGGTCCACTAGGTAGACCAGGAGCAACATGGCCGATTCTAGCCGGCTATACACCTCATCCCGACATCGAAATAATGTCAGATGAGGAACTACTTACTCAACTCACAGAGTTAATAAAAATCTACAGACAATTGGTTCAATATGTCATGCGGACTTTTACAGTCCAACCACCATTAACAATTCCAAATCAAACCCCCCACCAGGGGAATACTCTAAAAATTACACCACAGACTCTATACGCAGTCATGGGTAAAATGCCCACTAAGCGGGAGCAAATTCCATTTTGGATAGCTCAAAAAATTACTCAAATCGAAGCAGTATTTCCAAATACTAGCCCACATGAGAAACACAGAATCCTAACCATTAGTTTACCAATGGGGATCACACCACAACTGGAAGACTGCACCACTTGGGGCTCAGTCTTTGCTGCCATCTATACTAAAACACATGGTATTCCATCGATTGCGGTAATACCTGATGTCCTAAAACAAATTCAAAACGAATACGGGGCAGAGCCTGCTTTAAATTTAGGTATGAAATTACTGAAAAATTTCGACCAGGTCTCAACAATAATATTATCTAATATTAAAGGGGAGGCAGCAGCAGTGGCGATCCGACAAAAATTAAGGGAATTTGATGTTACAGAACATCAAACAGAGCTACCCAGAATAATAGAACAATCTTATGCAGAATTAGGCAGAGATAGTTTGGGTGGAAGACCAGTAAAACCGAAACTATCTGAAAGTCCTGAGAAGGACTCAATTAAACAAACTCCTACATCTTCTAAAAAGAAGTGGGAGTCTACTAAACAAAATTAAAATGAGAAAGGTTCTCAATCCCGAGGTAGGTCTCCTCAAAAGGAGCCCTCTGAAAGGAGGTATAACCTCAGGAATAGGGATAATTTGAGAAAACCTGATAGGTATCAAGATACTGATACACGTTCCTCTCGTCCCTTTCAGGTCTCATCACAGACTTCGGAAAGAAGAGGACGAACAGAACATAGAGAAGAATGCGTGAAATCGAAAGACGACAAACACGCTCCAAAAATTAAAGCAAAACCTCAATTCTCCAAAAGAAAGTAGCAGGTCTGAAAGTAAGACATGCCGAGAATACTGAGAACACAACTCAAGAACGGAGAATGGGCTCAGACAATGCTGGACAGTGCAGCAGAAGTCACAATAGCTCGCCAGAACCTGAAGGAACTTCTGGAGATAGTGGACTTGAATGAGTACATTACAGTAGAGACTGTAGACACCAGGGTTAGTACTCCACAAAAGTTATTTGACATAACACTCCGGATGGAGGGAGACAAACCAAGACAGGTTAAAGCACTCTTTTGGGAAAGACTATCAAAGGGTTATGACATACTTCTAGCAGAAAAGGACTGGCCACCACAATTTGTCAGGGAGTGCCCACACGGCGAGGACATTATTATGCCTGCCTTCTCCAATCACATACCAATTCACCTAAAATATACATATGCCAGAAAATGGGCAGTGGCCCAGGCTCCAGCATTATATAAAAATCATGTAGGATGGGAGGGGGACTCACCTCACCATAAAATAAATCTGAAACATGAACCAACTGCACAAAGGCAGTATCCTATTAAGCAAGAAGCTAAAAAACAGGTCAGGAGATCTTAGATCAACTTGAATATCAAGGGGTGATTGAAACATGCACCTCCTCAATGAACAATCCTTTGTTTCCTGTCTCCAAACCAGACAATACATATCGTCTAGTTTTGGACTACAGACATTTAAACACTTGTTCTAAAACTTTTGCAGTGCAAAATGCACATAGCACAGCATTAATGAATAACATTGTGCGTAAAAAATACAAAACAACATTAGACATCTCAAATGGTTTCTTTTGTCAAAATATAGCACCTGAAAGTAGGTACTTAACGGCAATCTCCATAATGGGGACCCAGCGTCACTTTTGTCGACTCCCACAAGGGTTCAAAAACAGCCCAGGTTTATTCTCAGCGAGGGTAACGGAGTTACTACAAATCTATGACAACGAGGCATTGTCCTATGTCGATGACATCTATCTGACTGACGATAACTTGGACAAACACTTGAACAGGGTGAGCACCATTATATTGGGATTCGCCTCTGAGGGCTACAAGTTCAACTTTAAAAAGTCCCGAATTGCCCATCTCAATGTCCTATTTTTGGGATATGAGCTTTCAAGTGAAGGCAAGAGCTTGGCAGTTAACTTTCTAGAGAAATGTGCGCTGCTCCAACCTCCAAAGACGCTAAAAAACTTACAATCCATTCTGGGTTTCCTAAATTTTGGAAGAACATATATACTAAACTATGCAGAAAGGGTTAAACCTCTCTACGCATTAATTAAACCTAATTTTTCAATCAAAAACTGGACAAACGAACACACAGAAATTTTGCGTTCACTACAGGCTAACATGTTAGCAACAAATCACTTACAAACACGCGTAAGTCAAAGAAATTTGGTGATTCGAATAATTTCGGGTCAATGTGGATTCACCTACTTAACCTTCAATGAGGGTGAATAAGTACCAATCACGTACAAATCACATTTGTACACACAAGCGGAAATGCGATTCAGTTCTACTGAAAAAATTCTAACAGCAGTTCAAACAGCTGTAGCAAAAGAAAGAGCATTAGCCCAAGGGAAACGCATAATTGTCGTAACCCCGGTACCAGCTTTAGAAGCGGTCACAAAAGCAAGCATTCCTAATGCTAAAGCACTACATCCGAGATGGATACAATGGGTTAATTCTCTTGCTGCACCTGATGTTGAATATGTTTTTGATCCAGATTTAAAAACACAAGCATTTCTCCAATATGAACAAGATGTCCTCTGCCCACTGAGATTCTGCCTCTCGATCAGTATGAATTCATAATTTACACTGACGGATCCGCACAGCCCGCAACAGGGAGTAAGCAAGCTTACAGTGCAGCGTGTGCTATCGTTAAAGGTCGCATGCAAAATGGCATCTTCAGACCTATGGTCACAAAAACTCAATCACTAGGTGATTGTACAGCTCAGCGAGCTGAACTACAGGCATTCAAACTGGCACTTGAGAGTACGGATCGAGAATTCCTCACACTAATCGTGTGCGATTCATTTTCCTGTGTTCAGTCGTATAATGACTATATACGAACCTGGCTTGAAAATGGTTTCAAAGATGCGAAAGGTGTCACAATAAAGCACAAACTGCTTTGGGAACAAGTAGTTCAGTTGACAAACGAACTACCAAAGGTTCACATGATTCACACACTGAGTCATCAGCGTGATGGTGTTCACGTTGCAGGGAATTCATTGGCTGACGAAGCCGCAAAGGGGGCTGTTTAGACGGCTTCCGTAGCTGCGATCACTCGTTCAAAAACAAAAATAGACGGTGAGATAATGTTAGCTGTCAATGCTTCGAGCAAAGGCAGCAGTGCAGCATTACCAAAAAAGTTTCCACTCAAGTACTCTTATGTAATTGATGCGAACAACGTTCCTTTTGCTCGAATCACTGGAGTGGGGGATAGGGTAATTCCAAACATGGAACGAAGAGCAGCCTTAATTTATGAAACACATTTGGGGGAGGGTCTGTCACATCAAGGGATCTCAAACACAATTTTGAAATTAAAAGAGATGTACTGGTGGCCTGGAATGAATACACACATTCAAATATTCATCTACAACTGCTTAGACTGTAAATTACAGCGAGCGAGCCACCAGATACCATGCTGCGAATGCGGCAGCCCAGTACAGACACCACTGTTAGACAGTATTAGGCTATCTACTCGCCTGCGTCCTACTGGACAAAGGCATTCCCGCAAATACTGAATCTAGGTTCCTATGGTTATGGCCTCAGCGCTCGGCTGACGCTCGAACTGTTATAAAAGATTTGCGAGTCTTTATCGGCACATACTCAATAGGCACGCTACATTCTGACCAGGGTCCTGCGTTTAGCTCTAGGGCTTACAAGGAGGCCATGGCCAGTCTGGGCGTTGCATTGCGGTACTCCTCTCCATTCCATCCTGAGGGAAATTCTGTTGTGGAAAGGAAAAACTCGGGACATAAAGCAGTCTATAACAGCTAGGGTATTAGGTTTGGGTGATGGGTGGGTCAAACACCTCAATAGCGTACAGCGCGCTCTCAACAATCTGCCAAGAAGTTCTCTAGGGGGGTCACTCCATATGAGGTCCTATTTGGGACAAGAATGTGGGTTCCAGACTTAGAACACGTTGGCACAGTGGTGGAAAATAAACTATTTGATATCAAAGATCGTTTGGCTGTTTTACAGGATCTTAACAAATTAAGAACGAAACAAAGCAACGTATCCCTACAGCCAACCACCACTGGGGAAATATCGGCGGTCCCAGCAAGGCCTGTCTAGATTCCGAAAGTTGGGGATCTAGTCAGAGAAAAAATTGCGGACAAGAAGGAATTTGGACCTTCTTACAGACAACCAGTACCTGTTCTAGCTGTTCAAGGAACAAGGACAGTACTTCTGCCGCCCCTTGCTGGAAGAAAGGAGAAAAGATTTGTGTCCATCGACCTGATCAAACCACAGTATGTGGCCAATACTAAGCAGTAGGCCTCGTGGACTCCGACCTAGTAGCAGACGCACTCCTCTCGCTACTATTCAAGAGGTTCAGACTGAAAGACTGATCACGATCGAGAATTCAGCTGTAACAAATGAAGGACTAAGCAACCAAGCTATGGAACTCATCCCTCTTGACAACCAAATAACAGTTCGTCCAAATACACCTGTCTACACCAATGTGACACGTGAAGAACTGTCTCCTGTGATTTCGACAAATCCTGATGCAATTCCAACAATTGACAGAACTGCTTCTGGCTATTTCATTGACTTTGATACGTTCTCAGAAGATCCAAGTGAACCTGAAACGACGCCAGCATCATTCAAACTGAAGCAGCAAGTACAAGACTTTATTCACTTTCTGAAAAAGACTTATCTGGTTTCGCCATGGATTGAACTCTGGATTACATCTGGACTTTTTGTTTTTCTGCTCTGGCTAGCTTTGGTAACAACAGTAAGCGTGCTTATAAGTGGCAGATACATCCATGTGAACAGTGAAGGAAAAGACATAAACGTACTTTTGAAACCTCATAAATCTTCCCATCGTGAAGCAAGAGACTTGTCATCAGTGAACATCACAGCTGTTCCTATACACGATGGTATAGTGTGGGACAAAACAGATTATGAAATTTTCGGACCAACGGAACAATTGAACATTCCACATTTGTTTAAAATGTCACTAAGTGATTTAATTACGTCCAGTACCTATTCAGATGATTGGGACTTTGAGACTGTGACAGACATAATGTTTGATCTAGAAAAATCTGCTGCATTTTCTAAAAATGAATATTTAGAGAGTTCATCAGACTATGAAGAACTGTATTGTTATAACCACTATGGTCATCATTATTTGCATAAAACTGCATATCCAAGAAATGTGTTTATGTTTAACCAATGGGAACATTGTCCTACACCACCACAAGGTAGTTCAAAAACTTTTGTTAGTAAGTTTCCATATTTTTCAGGATACAATACATCTGACCCAGAAACGTTTTACTATAGAAATATAAACAAAACAGGTCTGAAAACTATGTTAACAAATACGAAACAGATTTACTCTGCAGCATTTATTGCCCAACTGTCTACACAGGGTTTCGACTTATGGAGAGACACAATTGAGACAAAGACTGTCTGGGGTAGTAAAGATTGGCAAGTACAGGGTATAGAAGCTTTGTTTAGAGCCTGTATCATCCCTGAACAAATACTGTTTTTGAATGAAACCGTCCAACAAACATCTTGTCTTGGATTAGCCAAGATCAAAGAGATGAAATCACCTTCTGTGCCAACACCTGCCAGTGATAATAATACAAAGGCAGTGGTGACAGTTGACAATATACTACAACTCAACAGATCTGATCCAAATTGGAAGAAATGGTTGATCTGGCCCATAGACACAAACAACTGTCAGGAAAGGTTCTTGAACAAAACTCAGGGCTTTACTATACATAGGCCAGACCCAAGATATGTCCAGAGACAACATCCGGGGGTAGTAACAACATATAGTGTAGGAAAACTATGCCTCGATTGGCTGCATAAATCTACACTACAGGATGTGAAACAGCACTTATCCTTACTTACAGGAGACGCAGATCTTAGGGAATTCTTGCTTGGACCAAGAAAACCGCGTCAAAAACGTTTCATATATGCCGGCATTTATGCTGCTTATAATGAAGCATGGAAAGTGTCACAAATAGAGGCCGCAGAACGAATACGTGAACTTGATCGTATTAATTTAGAGAAAACACTCTCTGTGGTCGACAATGGGTTAACAACTTTGTCCTCCAGAATATATTCATTGGATGGCATTGTATCCTCTGCTATCGACATTCTAGAACAAGATTTGGCTATGTTACAACAAGGTCAATCCCAATTACGTTCTATAGTGTTATTGAGCTGGACGCTGCAATCTTTGCGAGCGGGCTATGTGCCTTGGCGTTTCATCAACACGTCGTCTCTGTTTGCAGAATACAATCTCACTGATAAACAGATCGAATTGGCACAAAGAGGAGCAAGGTATACAGTGCTAAGCATTGAAAAACTGGAGAAGTTACCATTCACAGTGGCAGAAAAACCAGCTACAGAATGGGTTATTCATGGCAAAATAACATTACCTGTGACTACTTTTCAGTTTCAGTATTGCCTCAGACAAATGCAAGCAGGCAAATATGAAAGGTTGGGTAAGGAATACATTAAGACATCTTGGGATTTACCGTATACATATAGATGTTGGAGTGGGGATCGTGAAGTGTTTCTAAGCGGTACCAACTGTAAACATGCACTGACCGGTTCACTTATGTGTCAGGACATTTCATTACACGGGGCTTGTAATGGTTCTGTGGCGAATTTGTCTTGCCATCAGCGGGGTACACCAGCTGCTGTGGTTAATCCAACGTTTGGACAACTTTCTAACGGGAGTTACCTTATGTTGAATGATCAGAGTTGCTGCGAAATGTTGCCAGGCATCCCATATCTAGTAACGGTCAACTCCAGGGTCACTTGCTGTATGCAAGTATTGTTTCCCCCAATAGACACAGTCAGGGAGTCGCCGCTATGGCCTTCGCTGAACGTCTCATTTATAAGATTTGATACTTTGAGCAGAATGAAAGCCATGCTTTTACAGCAAACAGTGCCTTTGACCTCGGCCAAAGAAACCTATGATCTACAAGTAGCAAGGACTTCGGCTGAGATACAGACTTTAATACGTACAAACTGCCCTATACATTTCGTAGAAATGATATCGCGTATCTTTAACATGTCAGATACGACCGGAATTGTACATGTATTTAAGAGCATTTGCTCCGGTCTATTAGCACCTTTCCAGGCAATACTTGGAATTATCCCCAACTTTGCACATTCGGTGTTTGGTGGCATACCATTAATTCTCGCACTTGTTGCCGGAATTTTATTCATCTTTCTGCTATTGCGCTATGGCCAGCCTATTCGCAGACATCACTCCGAGCGAAATGGAGAAAGCTCTCCTTGAAAGAAAGTGCTGTGAGCGAATAGTACAGCTATTGGGCATGACTCGTCTACGGGACCTTAATACAACTTGGTTCCTGTCATTTAGACCAATCTGGCAAGATTGCATCTTACCTGTTCTACGATGCCTGCTATGCGGTGACGAATGCGTGTTGGACGCTTGTCTAACATATCCATCAGCCACGCCAAAGGATGTCGATACTTTGCTGGTACCGATAACGGCCCATGCTTTGTGTTGTCCCCAGAGGCTACCAATCCTGATGTCAGCATTCATTGAGATCTCACAGACGCTTCCGGCAGCTGCTGAGGTACGAGAGACAACTCCAGGCACACAGGTAACAACGGACGCGAACATTGCTGCGGCGACCTATGCTGAGAGCGATGCTTCACATCTTTGTGCGGTCAATCTCTTACACGAGGTGTTTCAACTTACACCAACGATAGTGGATGATGTTTTGTCTATTGAAATAGATGATCTCATGTTTACACCAGACCCGTAAATTGACTCTGATTCAGCATACTGTGTTCCAGAGATGCAGTAACAATTTGGCCTTCATTTTTCAACAACTTGGAACTCTACCAAATTTGAACTTTTGTCCCATTTTTTCGAACGAAAATGGCACTTCAATCTGCTTAAAGTAGAACTAGCCTTATAATACGGACTTGGCAGTACTTCCAGGGACACTTAGTCATCTTGTGTGTCTAGAACAGTTCATTTAATTTTTATGACAGGAAATAACTTTGATTTTGAACAAACTTATCGATCATTTTCGTCATATGTAAATATTGCTTTTATATTTCATTCCGATTGCATTTATTCCGAACTTTATGCTGGAAATGAAAAACATTGCTCAAATGTTGTACAGAAACCTTTGCATTTTTAATATGTCTTTTAATGCTTTTAGGATATGTTTTTATATGCAGTACTCCATTTTAATGTGTTAGCATTTTATATGTTTAGCATTTTAGTATTATCGTACACACGAAAGAGGAGTGGGTGTTGTATATTTCCTAGGGTGTCCATAAACGGGCTTTCCAGACTCATGTCCTTATATAGGCACAATTCGCCTTGCCCTTATATAGGCATAAAATCCTAGACCTTATTTAGGCATAACCCATGCACTCCAAATACAGGCATGGATTCCGACATCCGTCCACCCTAGCCTCACAACGAGTTCATGAAAAAAACAGACCCTTAGGCTGCGGGAGTTTCCCTTGTCCAGGACTATTGATTTCTTCAAGGACTCATATATTATGCATGAACCATTATTCCTTAGGGGTTCATTCATGACGTCTTTCGCTGCCCAACTCACGTCAATGCTAACATTTTCAGGTATAAATATACCTTCCCAAACCCCTGTAAATCAGAGGAAACCTCGACTTCAGAGGAGCCCGATTCCCGGCCGGACGCACTGAGAAGACTCTGTCGTTCCTGCACGCAGAGAGTCCAGCTTCCAGTGATCTAACTTCCCTTGCGGGGTGTTGGAGTTCGAGTCTGAGAAAGAGATTCCTACCTCTCTCATTCTTCAGGTATGGAGCAGACTAGAACCTAGAGGGACTCTTGGCATACTGGACTCTTGGCATACTAAGCTTAACATACTCTTAGTATACTCTAGTCAGGATTATATCACCTACTTCTACTTCTCCCTACACCTAGGATAGGTTAGGAACACTGGGGTAGAACTAGGCTAGAAACGCATCGTATGAGTACTCGCATTTTTAGGCTGTGTCATTTTATGTAAATGCATATATGCTGAAAAGATAATGCTAACGCAGTATTATTTATTTCTACGGCTCACTCTGTACATTATTTATCTTGCATACTGTCTTGTGATCGTAACAGCACATTTAACTTACAACAGAAACAAGACTGTTCAATAAATCCTTTATTGAAATGCCCGTCTGTTATTTCTGTGTAACTTTGAGAGTAACTAGACATGCACGACTGAGCTGAGTGAAATAGTTATCTATTGTTTCTACGACTCTGGGACACGTCCTGATTCTGTAAGGGAAACACAGTGGTCATGTTTTGCGGCTGCCAGAAACTACTCCCTTCTTGTCGTCAAGAAGTTTCTAGTGGCCTCTGAGCTAGCTGGCACAAGTAATTAAGTTTAATATACTCGATAGGGACATACCAACCTTAGTCCTATGTCAAACCTATAGGATATATTATTCCAATGCGCAGAGCCTATTAGGGAAATAGGAGCTACACTACAACCAAGGGTGCCAGTATAGGTGTACTGCTTAAATGTATCCTTCGTGGTTCCTCCTTCATGCCATCTAAATCTAATGTATAAGTGTTTTATCCAGGAAGGACCCTAAAGTGTCAACATCTGATGCAGTTGTCTCTGATGGTAGCGGTGAGTGTTTTGTTCTGAGGTAAATGGCATCTGCTTGTTCAAAGCAAACTCTGAGTTTTTAAAGTAATATAGTTCTGTTTACAGACATAAATTTATCTATCAGAAACACTTGCATGAAACTTCTCAGTTCTCAGTTTCTTCTCACAGGATGCATTGTTTCAGCCATGCACTATTTAGTCTCTGAGCTGTCTCCAATCAGTGTGCATTTGTACAAGTGACCAGCATAACTGGACATCATAATATTCATGACACTTTTCTAGTGACACATACTCTGGTAACATAACTCCTCTTTTTCAGGTGGTTATACTTTCCTATTCACCATAACATTGCTTTTGCTTTCTCGTTGACCTTGATGCATTGATTACTGATTTTGACGTGACCCTCTGTGACCCCACCAACACCCCTCTCCTGTCTGGAGACCTCTAAGTCTAATGTCATGAACTGTACAGTAGGGCAGGTCTTTTCAACATTTCTCACTTAACTGAAGTAAACATAAACCATTATGTCCAAGGCAAGTTTTCCAGGTTTTCAAAATTATACCTCACATTTCCAATCTTTGTTGTCCATTAACCCACGCCAGATCTGCAAATATTCAGACTTTACTTGCCAAATCATCTCCAATATGGCTTAATACTGCAATATGGCATTTAAGCTGAATGATTCAGACTCGAATCCCCTGACTACAATATTTTAACCTTTCTTCTATAGAAGGCATGTCGCTTATTCAAGCTCACTGCCTTCTTACGCTCAGCTACTTTTAAACATCACCTTAGTAAAGAGTCAGTCACACCGCATTGTGTTATGGAAAAGGTTGATTGACGGTTTCCATTCTAAGCTGGGACTAAAATTATTCATCACTCTTGAATATGCAGAACTGTGAGACTTCTTTACAGACCTTCTGTGTAGAGCAGTAGCAAATATTTTATGAACGTCGGAATTGATCAAACAGTAAAATAGCTCAAAGTAATTTATCTGCAATGACCTGGTGAAGACCTAACAACGACTTTTCCCCACCCGTGGCCAGAGCTAATGTGAGTAGCCAATCTTGCTTGGTCCTTGAGCGTGGCATACTTTTAAAAAGGTTCCAATGTAAATGCTTTCCAAACTGGAACTGTCATCTACAATTTGCAGGATTTCACATCTTGTTCTTTTCACAGACGTGCCGAAACAGTACCAGGCCGGCTCCTTAAAAATACCAAAAGTCCAAATGTGTTGATCATTATCTTTACACACATTATGGAACTTTCTGTTCTGGTTTTGCTCCATTTGCCTAATCTTAGTGACCTTTGGATTTTGCATTTAGAATGTGCAAATGGGACTGACTTCAGAATAGTTTGGTTGTTTGACTACTTTAATTAATGCATGCTGCTTAGCAACATTACAAAGTATTTGAAACGTCTTTTTCAGAAGATTTCAGATCCCACAAATTTTTCAATCCAGACCTTTTCATCTTATGCTTTTGGAGGGAAACAACATGATTCATCTTGGGAGCAGGTGCCCTGGAAGCGTTCCTGTGTGATTTCATCTGACTGTGCAGTTCTGTTGAGACATTGTAATCCTGTGGTCTGAAATGACTTCCCGGTGCCCCAGAGCCTCTGAGGTACGCTATCGGAATATCATAGGTGAAATATCATCCTACAAAAATATCATAACTTAAATATCAAGATGCCATACACAATGATGGTAAGTATATATCGGTCAGTACAGGTGTATTGTAATTAACTGCACGCATATATGCCGGCGGTTATGCGGCGGTGTAGAGGCATCCATATGCTTGGCGGGACTGCTGCGGTCCCGCCAAGCATATTAGGAGTTATCTCTCTGCCAGGGTTTTCATGGCAGTTTCTCCTCCATGTAAACCCTGGCGGAGAGGAAACAAAGGGGGCACTGTAGGACCCCCGGTGCCTCTGTGCTCTGTAGATGCACACAGGGGGGCGGTCCGACCACGGCTATGGTGGTGGGGCGGACCCGGAGCTGCACAGCCAAAGTCGTAATCGGGCCCTCAGTGATTTGCCCAAAATCACAGGTTTTGCACCGCCGAGACTCGAACCGGGATCCCCAGCTGCCAAGTCAGCTGCTCTGGCCGCTGCGCCACATCCTCTCCACTCCTGTGATACTTGTCAGGGAACTCTTTCCTTCGTCCCTTCGTCCCGGACGGTGATTGATACAAACAGGTTATTATTCATCACATAGGCGAAACTGATGCATTAACAATGCTTGTTCCACTTCCTGCTTCACCAACATCCTTGAGCAGAGAAATCAAATTATTTTGCATTGTGTACATATGCATAGCAAATGGGACAATCTTTGGGTACTACTTGTGCCTGATATTTGCACCACTTTCGCAATCTATGCATGTGCAGCAAACATTAAGCAGATTTCGAGTTCTTACCAGTGTGTGACCACTGTGGTCTGCTGACCCCCAGAAACTGGTGTTAGATATTTAGGGCTTCCATGAACTATGACATTTGTTAATTTTCAATGCAGTGTGAGCTTCAGATGTTTCGTGCGCTTAACTACAAAGGCCTGGAGAAAGACAGTCGCCTTTTCTGTGAAGCCCTGCCTGGTTTAAGCGATGTAGTCCGTAGTAATCTAACAATTCATCCGTTCCGATTTTCTGTAATAAATGCGCCCTTTGTTTGTTTCTCGTCACCTAACAATGGCAGACCTGTGAGCTGCTTTTGTTTATCGTAAATAAATGCATTGAAAAAAGTAAACATGTTTGCTTTTCCAGTGCAGTGGGTCAATAGCCCTCCAATGATGGGGTTTCGCTGAGCGGGCTTATAACTGCTATGTGAAAATGCAAGAAAAATAGATACAAATTTAAATAAGTAAACTTCGTGAAACACCTTTTTCAGTGTCATGAAGGATGCATTGGGAAACCACATCAGATCTGAGGAGCTACATTCTAATAAATTGAGGGCATTCCTGCTGAAAGGAATTATCAGGGTAAGCAAGTTGCAAAGAGGAAATTCGTCTACTAAAAGTAGATTTGCGAGACAAGTATTCTTATAAAATACTATTTAGTAGGAAAATGCAACAAATATTTTCGCAGGACAATTCTAAAGCGTTTCTTGTGATCGATAATCTTTTTCGACAAACGAAGTTGGGTGAGGATGACAAGCTGTCCAAAGTTCACACAATATGAAGACTAACAACTCGGCCCAATGTTGGGGGCAAAATTTGCCCCTGCGCCCACCCCCACTTTAGATTACAGGACCTCCGTTAAACAAGTTGTGCTAGTCAAGTACCCACGGAGAAAAGAGATCAGAACAAAGTTTAAAATTAAAGAAAAACAAAATGCAGCATCCACCGAATTTTCCCTTGAAAGTAGACTTATCACTCATTCCTAAAACATCTGGTCTCAGAAGGGATCAATGTTGATGAAGACAAACTGCTTGGGGTGTGCTGCTGCAACAGTGGCCATATATGCTTCCATCTAGGATGAATGAACGCAGCCAACTGGGTTTCACTGCTTGCGCATTGGCCCAGACAGCAGAGAAGTGCCAGAGGAGCAGCGACTTGGAAAGTCAGTTACCTCTGTGGGACTCCGCTATTACATAATGAAAAATTGATAATGAAACAAGGAAAATATCTGGCTCAACCATCCCAGAGCACTAATGCTTCTCAGATACATTCCCGCCGAGGAACCACTCATGGAACACCATATGGTATGCACTACTCTTTTTAACTGGACAGTGTCCCAATGCACCTCATTTTTCACTTGATTGAGCATGGAGCATATTTTATTGGCACTGAGGTGAAAAACAGAAATCCGAGACTGTGCATGCTACTAGGCACAAACTGTGAGCACAAGAACCTTGTGCAAGAGGTCAATTCAGTTCCAAATTGTAGAATGGGCATAAAATGGTTAGTAATCCATAATATCAACTGGGTAGTGTGGACTAGCAGTTACTACCCCATGTTTGTTCTGTGGCACTGCTTTGCTAACCCTGGCCTCAGGGGTTATGATGGCAGCTGCAGGTCCAAAAGGTAAACAAAGCTGCATTCTAAAGGAGTTCTACAAGCTACCAATGGGAGCCAGGAAACATTCAAATTCAAACACATTATGCAAGCATGTAAAAAAGACAAAGCTGAACACCACGTCAAGGGAAAAATGAAAACACACCTGCTCAACCCGAGGACTTCCGCACTCTCGCTCAACTCTATTCCAAAAAAATTTCCCTTCAAATTTGCAGTAAAAAATTTGAATTGGAAAAGGTAGAGTAAAAAAACAAAGTAGAGATCAAAGAGTAGAAAAGTACAAAACTAGAATAGATATCAATTGAAAGTACAAAAAAGTTGAAAACATAGAGGTAAAATGCATGGACTATTGTTGGGGGTAATGGATGGATTCGATTTAGGCTATGTTTAGGGATTAGTTTTAGGTTTAGAGACAGTAGGAGAGTTACGTTAACTTTATAGGTTGAGTTAGGATTAGATGTAGAGTAAGTGATAGTGAAGGGAAGATGTAAGAGAAGGCGATATGGTTGGAGTTCGAGTAAGGGTTAGTTTTAGTATTGGGGTACGAATGACAGTTGGGTTAGGTTAGATTTTGGGCTTGTGCAAGGATCAGAGCTAGAATAATGGCGGTTAAAATTGGTGGTATATGGTGGTGAAGGCACAATAGGTGGTGCATGGGACAGAGGTATCCAGCCCCATAAAATGGCAGACAACATGATGTAAGGGAAAAGGTTAGATCTAAGCAGAAAGTAACATTGTTTAGTGTAATTAACAAATGTAGAGATAAAGATTTTACATTGGTACCCCTACATTGTTACATTTTCTATAGACACACATGCAAGTCACTACTTTTCAGGGGTGGCTCCTCCATGACAGTGGAGGAGCGTTGCCCCACTGAAATGCCCCTCAAACTCCAGAGATGAAAAATTAAATGGTAATTCATTAATATTTTATTTTTCATCATCCCGTCCTGAAACGAGTGTCAGGACGGGGTGGGCCTGCTGAGTGATAGCAGGTAGGAGTGGTGGGCAGAGGGCTGCCTGTGCACTGTTTAAAGTGTGCATGTCTCTTTGTCTGGCCATCTTGCGGCGGCCAGCCAGCCATGAGTACTTTAAACCTCTCAACCCAGCTTTCTAAGACAGCTGGACTTGAGAGCAAATGCAGGCCTCCAGTGCGCTGGGGAGCGCCGAGAGAGGCCGCTCCCTCCAATCAGGGTGCTGCTCTCATGCGGGTTAACAGCATGTGCGCAGCACCAGGATTGGTCAAGGGAGTTTGCTGTTGCCCGCTCTGCAGTAGACGGAAGAAGAGGTCCGAGGTCCAGAGTGAGGAAGACGTGCAGGTAAGTTTTTTTTTGTTTTTAAAAAAATATATATATTTTCCATTTGCCCGTTCCCCCCTCCCCGTAGATGCCAGCCACCACTGCTACTTTTTAACAACTACATTTTGATATCTACGTTTTGAACAACACTTTTTTGGTATTTTAATGTTTTATTTACAACTTTATCTTCTTCAAGTTCATAGTCACAAGGTGATTCATTTTTAATTCCCTGCCCATGTCCCGTCCACTTCAAAGCCAATTAAACCGCTGCAAGTGGAAGAGGTGTGGTGCAGCGGCCAGGACGGCTGATTCCGGAACACGGGGCTCATGGTTCAATCCCCGGAGGCAGGTTAGCCCAGCACCATGTGACTCTGGGCAATAGCTTGCTTAATCTTCCCGACAGCCCCCTGTGCCTTGAGACCCTTAGGGGTGATTAGTTCGCGCTTTACAAATACTGGGCTATTATTATTTTCTGGCAACAAAACCTCTCAACTGAGGCAGTTTGCAATTAAAAAGTTTCTAGGATTAAATCTACAATTATGATAATGAACTAATTAAGTGAATAATCACTAATGGTTGCTCTGAACACTATGTTGTTGTTCTTGATTATTGTTTATTTCCATTTTTGCATCAACAGATGTGGTCGGATGGCTTTTTTTCCTTGTCTAGTTGGCTGGAGGCCAAAACATGCATGTGTAGTAGAGCCGTATATGGCGAAAGTGGTCTGAGTGCAAATCATTTGAAATTATGTGTGATGCCACAAAGAGTGCTGCTGTCAAGAGGTTAGTTCTACAGTGACCTGTGGGACTCAAAGGCAATAAGGAAATCCTTGTGACAAGTACTGTCATGTCCTTGGAAGTACAAGAGTCAAGTACTACTGCGAGCTCAGTAAAATTGCTAAGCACCTCGTCTTTTGATTTTGAATTTCAAGGTGTAGAGGCGTAGCCTGAGCCTGAACTGAGTGGAGGCGCTTGTGCTCAGCTCTGGGCCGGGGCTATCGCCTGACATGGATGAGGTGAGTACCGGAACACCCCGATGGTGGGAGCAGGTGGCAGAAACCCAGAGTCATATGAGAAGTGGTCAGTGGCAGCCTCAATGTGTGCAACCGTGGGCCTGAGGCTAGTGCATTATACGGCTGCCATCTTGCTACCTTTGGCCAATCTCGGAATATGAAAGAGAGGCTGGCCCACGAGTAGAAAGCTACACGGAAGCCCTGTGGGAGAATGCTGGAAGGTGGGCAGCTTTGAGAAGGGGGCATGCGGGAGTGTCTGCTGGGCCCCTTTCCTGACTGCAACTGCTCCGGGCATCGTGCTGGACCCCCTGCGGGGACAGAGAAAGCACTTGGCCCCTGTGTCAAGTGTAGCATGAGATGGCTGGGCCTGGGAGATCCTGGAGGAGGATATTGACGCTGGCTACTTGGAGACCCCCCGGAGACTGACCTCTTGGGGAGTGCTCATGCCTGGTGAACTGTCAGTGGCCAGTGAGCGGCTCCTTTTGCGATGCGGCCTGTCGGATTGGGAGACGGTGGTCTTTGAGTGGCGGTGACACTTGACTGTATGCTGGAGGTCGGCAACTGCAGATCCAGGCAGTTAGTGGGCGGTGGTCTCCTGGACCCAAACGACACACGGCAACGAGATGCTCTGGGGTGGTGGTGGCCTCTGGCCACAATCCATTACTGCTTTATGCCCCACAGGCCAGACTAACAGAAGTGGCTTGGGGATTTTTGGGACCACCAACGGTGGGCATCTTCGGGGAGTGGCCAGAGCGGAAGAATTGGCCTGCCAGAGCAGCAAGCCACCATGGCAGAGAAGAAAAGTACGGTAGGGAGTCCTCTTAAGAACGAGGACTTGACTGCCTGCCTGGGGGACCTCGATGATAAGAACTCCAATATGGTGGTAACACAACCGCAGCTGTGAAAACGGATCTGGCGTTGGCTGTTTCAGAGGTGACGAAGGACATTCAGGAGCTGTGTGACCGGGTGGCCACTAATGAGGACGATATTGTGGGCATGAGCCAAGAGGTAGACAAGCTCCTAGAGGCACATTCAAAGATGGACGAAGACATTAAGGCATTGTGGGGCAAACGTGCAGACCTGGAGGACCGCTCAAGGAGGGACAATTTGCGGATCTGCAACATCCCAGAATGTGAAAAAGGGAACAATGTGGTGGACTATTGCAAAGCTATCTTCCATTCTGAGCTTAAAGATGACCCCCAGCCATTCATACTCATCTTCTGTGCACACAGGGTGGGGCACCCTGTGGCTCCCCTGGGGCTCACGCAAGAGACATCTTAGCTGAACTGTGATCATTCCACCTCAAGGGTGTTATTATGAGGTATGCCAGGAAGACAGACGGTGCTACCTTCCGAGACCAAGCGGTGGATCTGTACCAAGATGTATCCCTGTTACCCTCAACAGACGACGATTGTTCGCCCTGGTTATTGCAGAACTCTGACGGTGGCAAATATGGTACCGATGGATGTTCCCCTTTGCGCTGTGGTTCCCCAGGACCCACATAGTCCACACGGTGAAGAAAGCGCAAGTGGTTCTGGTGCCCCCCCAAGGAACGCCCAGATGCCTCAGATGAGGCAGCAACTGAGAGCTAAGTGTCAGAACATGGAGCTAGCTGGGCGTCGAGCCAAGGGATGACAGTGGCAAGTCATGGCACAAGAGGCACAGGTGGGAGAGGGTTGGCCCCCAGCGGCAGACACTGAGGAAGATGGACACTGGAGAGGCAGAGCTGAGGTGAAGAACATGGAGTCAGGTATGAGGAGCACATATACGGACTGTTTCGTCATGCATGAAACTTCCTATTGCATGTCTAAGTGGGGGGCATTTGGTGTATTTCCCCACTGCAAGAGAAAGACACATGGACATATTATGCTTTCCTGAGAAGGGAAAGAAAACATTGTTGTCTTGGTTGGGCCTGATCTACTACTCTGGTCTAGTTGGTACATGTTAGTTTGGCGGTGGGACTAGGTGGCATTGTTCGGGTTGGAGGGGCCTGAGGGAGAGCGGGGAAGGCCACTTCACTGCTCACCACCGTGATGGGATTGTCTTGGTTCCTTTACCTTTGGTGTTGGGAGGTTTGGGGGAGAGGGGAGTTGAGGTGGGGGTGCGGGCCGGGGAGATTATGGTTACTTTGGAGGGGTCCACAGGCCCGAGCTTGAGGTCACATACGCTAGAGTTCGACAAGGGGGCTTGGAATTGCTATATGGCAGCCCAGATATGATTGCGGCACCGGGGGACCATTCGATCCTTCATACACCCTCGCACTATTGTTAAGATACTTACATGGAATGTGAAGGGGCTGAATTACCCAATCAAGAGGCATAAAATCTGGAGGGAGGTCAAAGGACTGCTCATGGATTTAATATGTCTCTAGGAGACGCACTTGAGATCCGGGGATACACATTATATGAGCCACCAGATGTACCCCATGCAATATTTTACAGCCTCATCAACTAGGAAGGGGAGTGATGATAGGTATCCATAAGGACTATCTAATTGAACTGGTCAGAGCTAGGAGAGACATATATGCACTATAGTTATGTGGAGGGGAAGGTACGGGATCACAAGCTGGTTATCCTCAATGACTATGAGCATGGCCCCACCTCGTCCTAACCTCGGCTGGCAATAAGGTAAGAAAAATAAAATGATAATAAAATGGTTTTATTGTCATTTTATTTTTCAGTGGGGCGACACTCTTCCGCCATAGCGGAGGAGCCGCCCCTGCTTGTGATTAATCTGACATCTGTATTTTATCACATAACACTGACGTGGCGGGGATCTCCCGAACATCTGCAATCGAAAGGATACTGAGGTCTGCAGTCAAAAGAGGGGATGAGTACAGGTCCTCCCACCAAAACCAAACTCAATACTGACAGGCTGGAAAGTTCCTAGGCAGTAACCAATTGTATACAATGGTGGCTGTAGCTGGTGATTGACAGGTAAAGAGAGCTCATCACAGGTCTTTAGATGCGGTGCTGAGCTAACCTTTGCCCTAGGAAGCACTTCGTCAAGAAGAACGTTTTCCTTTTCTGTGTAATCTGTGCTTCCTAATGATTGTAATGTGCTTTTTAGGTCGCGCATTCGAGACCTCTTGTATATATACTTTAGTATATACTTATATGTGTATGTACTTTGTGGGCTCTGGAGATCAGCACTAGGACTTGTCTGCTTCCACTTAGGGACTTTTGTTTCTGTTCAACTGCCTCTATTTAACTGTCTTGATAGAAAACGACCAGTAGAGGTCAGTAAAATACCAGAATTGCTTTCTGCTTGTTCAACTGCCTCTATATAACTGTCTTGATAGAAAACGACCAGTAGAGGTCAGTAAAATACCAGAATTGCTTTCTGCTGAGGGACTTTCTTTTTTATTTTTCTGCCAACTGCCTCTATTTAACTTTCTTGATAGAAAACGACCAGCTGAGGTCAGTAAAATACCAGAATCACTTTAGCATTCTCTAGATTCCAGTCCATAGAAATTGTCTTCCACGAGCACCCGTAGACAATAATATTTTTTTCAAATCTTGTATTTTTAGTGATATGAACACCAAAGGCCCTGATTTTATATTAAAAACAGAGCTTTGGACTATACCATTTCCCACTGAAAGGCAATATTTCTCTCTATGTGTTCCCATACCTGGCGTGTCACACAGTTTGGTGCTTACTTTCCCTCCATGTTAAAGAACAGTAGATGTTTCAGCACCCAGGCTAATGTGCTGCATAGCTAAATACATTTAAGGTCCCAAAGGCGAGACCGATATAATTTCAAATGCTTGTTATTGTTCTTTATCTACACTTAAGTAGCCTTGCACCCAATTTTCTGCAGGTCTTTCAAAGTTTCAACTGTTATTTTTCACTTTCATTCACTTGCATTTATATCATTCGTACGGTCAAGTCAAGAAGCCATCAAAGACCAATTTCAAATTTGGTTTCACAATGGGCAACAAATATGCAATTAAGCTCCACCGAAATCCATTATATTCAATTCTTTCCTCATATTATCCTTTGAGGGTATTCGAAACCCTGACTGGAGTTTATCATTTGTTTTGTCTGCAATCCCAGTCCTTAACAATTGCCACTTCCGCATGCCCTGGTTTAATTATTGTCATTCTTGAACAAAAACTTATAAAATCAAAAATATCTGATAAAAGAAGCCAGCTGAACTTTGGTGCAGTGGGCTACTTCTTCAGGTAAATTACGGATCATAAGTGTTGATTGCATGTGATCGTTGTTACCCCTTACCTAAATGGCAGACATCCCTCCCCGCCGCCCAGCCCCCTCCCACACACACACACACACACACACACACACACACACACAGTGGTAGGAATCGCGGAGACCTCATTAGGGAACATTGAATGTGTGCATTCGTGGTGGGTATGACATGAAATACTGTCCTTTTACAATATGTAAAGTGTAAATATTTCTCAAAATATCTGGTAACCGTGCAGCCAGCCCCACTATTTTATTCAGGGTGCAAGAGACAGAGATGCCCTATAACAGTTTCCCGGTGCGCCACTTACCAAGAAATAGGTTTTCTGGCTCAGTTACTGTGTAGAAAATGCCTAATTTATTTCCATGAAACTCTCAGAGAAGCGACAATTATATTGCTCAGCTCCAACACATTACAACTAGATTTTTTCTCACCCATTACAATGATCGATTATTAATTCTAAGAATGCACTTACTTGGGAACGGTAGACCATGAAGAGGCAAAACGATATCTTAGAACCGCATTACACCCAGGAGCCAGATGTCACGTTGCACGTTCGCAAAAACTACGTCAGAGATTTTGGAGCGTGTTTTCTTTTTACGCAGCCTACCTACGGCCGCAGATGGCAAAGTGTTTCCATCTTGTTGTAATGCAGAGTGCCATCCACAGCTTTCCGGCCGCCCTGGCTGAGAGGCGCGAGAGCAGAGACACGAGCCTCGCGCCGGCCAACCAGGCTCGCGCGACTCAGAGTTATTACCAGACCTTTGCTAGCAGTGATAAATTACAGATATTGGACTAGCAACATAATCCATCACAATTACGGACAACTGAATTACGAGAGCCATACATTGCAAATTACGTATGGCCCGCGATTGCACACACATGGGGGTGTTCCAGGGGGTGTGGGAAGGGAAGTGTGTTGTCAAATACAATTCATGTGAATTGAAAGTCCTTTCAGATACATATTATATGCCTTTTTTTCTCATCGGGGAAATGGGGAACACAAACGAAATTAAATTATGTCACTTTCTGTGTGAAGGGTCGCCTTGTTACTTGTGCTGTTTTTTTTCATTATAGACATTTCCATTTGTGCTTTGCGACATGGGCCTTATCAAGTAAGCCATACTTACCAACATCCAGTATTTATTCTATGTATAACTCTAATGAATCTGCTGGTCAAGAATTTCTCACTGCCAATATGTTTGACAAGCCAATTTGGTTCTTCACCTTTTGGCATCTGTGGACCCCCACTCGATCATTACTGGAATCCGAGGAACCCCATGAGTCATTGCAAGAAGCCAGCAACCCCGACCTAAGCAATTTCTACAATTTGATCCTCAAAACAACAAATAAAAATACAGAAACAAGTATACATCAAACCAATACACGAATTATGAAATATTTTAGTTAATTTACAAGCAAATATAGAAAATTCAAAAACTAAATTTTAAGGGGCAGCTTGAAGCTTTTCTAAATTTGGGTGTTCAATTCTAAAAGACTAAGGGCCCTATTACGATGGCGGGTGGAGGGATTGGGACCGCCCGACAGGCTGTCAGCGGTCCTGCAGTAGGCATTTTGATACGATCGCCACTACGGCAGTTGCAATGCCTATATTTTGTATTGTGGCCGGAGCTGCTGACTGCCCGCTTATCATTACGACTTCCTCGCTTCCTGCTTCAGCTCAGTAAGGATCTGGGAGGACAGATAAGGCTTGTCCCCAGAACACAAAACCCGAGAAGAATCTTGCTTTTTTAAGTGTAAACTTTCACTCCCTCTTCCCCGCTCCCAGTAGAAAACAGACACACAGAAGGATCCGCTTTATTTAATGCCTCTTAGTTGCAATAACAAGGAAGATAACCACAAAATATCATGTGTAATAAACAGCACAAATGCTGACTGTCAAGAGGTATATCACAGCTTTACTTTTAGTTCTGGCGGCCGCTGCAACAGTGACGGTCAGTTACTCATGACTATGTGATGACCCGTATTCTGCACGGGCTCTCCCTCGGCCGGGCAGCGGCTCAGAAATTAATTATTCGCTGGCGGCCAGCGTTATACATATTAGCGCGGGCGGCCTGGCTAGTGCGAGCAGCAGCGCTGAGGCCGCAGCACCAGGATTGCGGCCAGCCTTCCTCCCTGCCTTGTGGCAACAGGACGTCACGTGACACCTCCCCCCCCCCCGGTGCCATGGCCACCTTGTGTCCCACAACCTGACCGCCCCGGCTGTCTCAGTAGTACCTATTGGGCACTCCCCAGCCATGACGTCAGGCTGTCTGACACTGATGATTCCTCCCTGAAATGTAATTCGGGCAGCGGGCGGCAGAGTCTACCATCGCGGCGCACTTTTCATTCTAGGCCCAGGTGCTATTTTAAATAAAAATTGACAGCATGAGGTAATAAATACATTCTGCTGTTTCAAGTAGGGCTTTGCCCCTTCTTGCCTCCTAGAATAAAAGAGACACTGCTCTAGGTGTCGCATTACTGGTGCCATCCGGAGGTTACATTGGCTACCCATGGCCAAGCGGATCCAATTTAAGGCTCTCTGCTTATCTTTTAAGATCTTGAAGCTTGCTTCGCCCAGCCTTTTAGTTAACTTACTAGTCCCGTATGTCCCCACTCGCCAGCTGCGCTCCCTGGGGCAGCATTTGGTTATAGTCCCCCGTGTGAAGCGCCTTCGGGCCGGGGGATGATCCTTTCGTTGCTTGGCTGCCAAGCTATGGAATTCCTTGCCTCCCCAGATCCGCAGCATGGATCGCTTGCTGGACTTTAGGAAAGCAATCAAAACTTTCCTTTTTCCCTCTGCCTAGTCTCCTTTTGTCCTTCTGCATATTCCTTGCGCCTACCTGCTCTGTTTCTCGCCCTGTTCCTTCTGACGCTGGCAGCGCCGGGACGCCTCTTTGCTGAGGCAGCTGTGCGCTATATAAACGCAGATAACATAACATAACATTGTACAAAAGAAAGAGCGCGGTGTCCCTAAAGTGGGCGCCGCGCTCCGATATAAAGTAAACAAGCACTCGAAAAAAAAAAAAGCAAGGCACATTAAAACAAGAGCGGCCGAGGTGGCCCGCGCTCAAAATGACAAAGAAAGAGTGCTTCCAGACTTATAAAGGAGAGCATGTAACTCCGCGAGTACACGATCCAGTCCAGGTGGGCGGGACCAAAAGTGGACAGGGCGGTAACAAGGAGGGACTAAGAAGCCTCCTTTTCAATCGTGAGCCAGCGTTTAGCATGGAGGATGACGCCAGCAAATGAAAAAGATGGGCGGGGCTTCAAGTCCGCTTCTGAAAGCTTCTGAAACCGTATTGATTCCAAGAAGCCCTCGCAGAGCGAGCAGCGCATGCGCGCTGCAACGCCAGGCGAGACCTAACAAGGGGACACCTGACATATCCCTGCACTACGTGGCAGACACCATGCGGTGCCTGCCACATGGTGCAGGGATATGTAGGGGGGCACCATAGGTGCCCCCAGGTCCAGTGTCTGGGGGCCAGGGGGCAATGGGGGCCTGCTAGGGGCCCCCAATGTCCCTTTCCGCCAACCTTGAAGCCGCCATGAAAGGGCCGGCGGAAAGGAATATTGTAATCCCTACGGCGGTGCCTGGTAGGCACCGCCACCATTGTAGGGACTACAAGCCCCTCCGCCGCACCAGTGGGCTCAAGGAACCTGTCGTATGCGTGGCGGTTGGTCTTTCTGACCGCCAACACACCGCCCGCCATCGTAATGTGGCGGGCGGCGATTTAGTCCCCGACAGGCTGTTGGTGGCAGACTAACCATTATCGTAATTGGGCCCCAAGTGTTATGCTAGACCCTAACATATCCCTTTCTTTTTTTGCTCCTAATGCATGCTCTCTCTTTGTTAGTGCTTCATCGTCCATAGTGCATTCTATTTGCTGTACTAACGTTGCTCCCACAGATCAAGCTAAGGATTCCAACATCATTTTTTTGTCTCCAATATCACATTTCTTCACTTATACAGAACAATTAAAACTTTTTCAATTTTGCTTCCATAGAAATCTGCAATTATTATTTCATTTTCTAAACAGTCACAGGTGTCACAGAACCCCCGGAGGTTCACGGACTAAAGGTTGAGAACCACTGCCTTAGATTGATCTGTCTAGTAAACCCAAATTTTGTGCAAGCAGGAGCCTGTGTCTGAATTGGAATTACAACTTGTGCAAATTTACCCTAGAGATCTGCCAACAAATTCCCAAACAAATTTCACAAGTTAAAAACTGTTGGAGTTTGTGCGGGGGGGATTAAGGGAGGGAGCAGGCCACCATCCCAGTGTTATTGCCCATTCCCAATGGGCCGCAAATTGTGACCTACCTCATGAATATTGATGAGGCAGACCATTTGCGACCCCATTGGGAATCGTAAAATGTGCCTGAGAAACCTTAGTACATTTTCTTTTGCGACTCGCAAATTGAAAGTCGCTAAAATTCTCAAATTGTGAGTCACAAAAGGCAATGGTCTACGTGTGGCACATTGAGCCTTATGTGCAAACCTGTTTCGCAGTCACAAACGCTATGATTCGCAAAATAGGGGCATTTTCAACAACAAAATAGGTTTTCCATATGTACAGATCCTACTTTAGGAATCTGTAAACTTTTACCAACTCCTAAAATTAGATATCGGATGGATTTCGATTCACAATTTGAAAGAGCCACATTGTAGACATTCCTTCCTAATTGGGAATCTATATGGTATGTATCAATGTTTTGCAACCGTAATCCAGTCGCAAAACATTGAAAAATTACACACTTCCGAGTTGGGGTGGTAAGCCATTCCCCATTGAGAATGTGAAAAAACGTTTGCTGGGCAGTAGATAGTGGTCCAGAGGACCACCGCCAACGGTCAAACAAACTTTCCCCAAAAAATAAAAAACTTTTTAAACCCACCCTGTTTCTATTAAGGAAACTAGCTTGCAGTTAAGAAAGGTTTTACTTTATTTAAAAGCGATCGCCCTAGCAGTCCACCATTTCTGTGATGGTCACCCATCGAAGTAATTCGCAATTTGTGACCTACGTCATAAATATTAATGAGTATGTTGTAATGTGACCAACGTCGATTCAGAGTTTTGTGGACCAACCGATTAGTACATAGGTCGGTTTGCAAAATCCGATTCCCTTTTTTTTTTTTTTTTTTAACACATTTTTATTAAATTTTAACAAATTTTCCCCCATGGATCAGCACAAGTTCGCAATAAATTGAAAGTACATACAAAGCAAATCATATAAAAACATACTTGATATAAAATAAAACGACAAAGATTGTGAGGCATAAAAAAATATTTTAAAAAAAATAAGAAAAAAAAGAGAGAATAATAAGAGAATAAAAAAACAGAACATTTTTAAGCAAGCAGAAAAAAGGGAGAGACATAAGAACAAACAAAGAACATGAGAGACAAGAAAGATTGACTTGAGTCAGATATCGGCGATGATCTAAATTCATTCATGACTCTGACATTGAGTTACAATCCTCATGGATACACCGGCTCGTTAGAATAAATTGGCCTAGATAGTTGCCCTTAAAATTCCTATTTGTCCTTCCATCTTGCCAATAATGCCCATATACTCTGCCCCAGCATTTTTGCTTTTTTACCCTTCCTCTCATAAATGGCCCTTTCCATTGTATATATTGAAAGTAAACGCGACAGCCATTGATGAAAAGTGGGGGGAAGGGGATCGAGCCAGGCCGAAGCTATGCTCATCCGTAATACAGCCATGGCCACAAAGAGAAATTTATTAGCCATAACATTCCGTTCATTACTACTAACTCCCAGCAATACCAAGACAGGTGTTATCGTGATTTTTAGCCCCAATGACATATCTAAAAATCTCATAATAGATTCTAGCAAACACTGAAGACGTGGGCAAATCACAAACATATGCACAAGATCTGCTGCCACTACACCACACCGTGCACAATTAATCCCTGAGAGCCCACCCCATTGCTTTATCCTTGCTGGGGTATAATATAATGCGAAAACAGTTTTGTAATGTTGTGCTTGAAGCCCGGCAGAGCACAAAACCGTCTGAGCTAAATCCAGAGATTCTGCCAGCCCCTCTTGTGTAGCTCCCACTCGTTCCACCCATTTATTCTCATGCTTAATTAAATCATCTTGCTTTAATTCAATCAACTCAATATACAATAACCTAATAGTACCCTTAGTGCTGCCCCGAATAGTATCTAAAACTTTATTTCTACTGAATCCGCTAAACCCCCCCAGTTTTTTACCAAAAAAGCTGCGCAGCTGTAAGTATTTAAAGAAACTCCCCCTTTCCAACCCATACTCCAGCTGAATATACCCAAACTGACGAACCCCTTCTTGCGTTATTAAGTCCCCAGCGATCCGTACTCCCTTCCTTGCCCAGAAGGCCATTACCTCATCTGAAAAAATTTCCGGAAGCGTAGGATTTTTGTAGAGCAGGGTGTAATAGTTGTATCTCCCCACACCAATCGTCTTTTTTAGCGCCAACCAGATATTAAATGCAGCGGCAAGGGTCTTAAATTTAGTCCTTTTATAATAGCTATGCTCTGTAAATTTAAAGAAGCAATTTTCAGCCTGATCCCCCAATAACAGCTTATAAACATCCGGGATTTCAGTTTCCCTGTCTTTATCCCGGGAAGGTGCACCAAACAGTATACCCATATATTGAAGAGCAGCAGCCCAGTAATAGCTGCGAAAATCCGGGACTGAAAATCCACCTCTCTCTCGTGGTAAACACATAAAACGGAGAGCCCTCCTAGTTTTACCCTGTGCCCAAATAAAGCGATTAACTATGCTTTCCAGAGCTATAAACCAATGTTTAGAAAATTCCAGCGGGATTGCCCTAAACAAATAAAGAATTTTGGCAAAAACATCATTTTCACCAAATTGCACCGCCCAACCAGTGAAAAATGAAGATTATTTAACCTATTAAAATCACCTTTCGCCTTCCTAAGTATTGGTCCGATGTTCATGGCGACTAAGTTGTCTAGATCAGACATAATCGAAATTCCCAAATATACTCCTGAATTTGTAACACGTGGGTCCTCAAAGTTAATAAACTGATTCAATATAATTTGGGTCTTAGTACTATTTAAGGCATATCCAGAGTATCTACCAAACTCTTGCGCTATAAGCTCAACCGCAGTTATTGCCGAGGAGGGATCAGCTGTAAGAATAGCTACATCGTCAGCGTAAGCTAACACTTTAGATTCAATACCCTGACAGATAATTGGAGAGATTCCATTACTAGCCACAAGTAACCGAATTAGAGGGTCCATATATATAGCAAATAGCAGGGGAGAAGCTGGGCACCCCTGCCGCGTCCCCCGCTGTATAGCGAAAGATTGTGTATATACACCATTTAGCCTTAAACGAGCCGTGGGTGTTGAATAAAGTACCTGAATAGTTTTAATGAAACCCTCCCCCAGCCCAAACCATCTCAATGATTCCCATAAAAACCCCCAGGAGACCCTATCAAATGCTTTTTCAGCATTAAGCAACAAGGCGGACATAGGGTCTCCTGAGGTCTCTGTTGCATCCAAGAGTGTTATCACTCGCCGTACATGCTGGGTGGTCCCGCGACCCATTATAAACCCATGTTGACATGGATGAATACATTTCTTTATAATTTTATTTAACCTTGTGGCCATAGCTTTCGAAAAAAAATTCACATCGCTGTTCAGTAATGTTATGGGGCGGTATGAACCTGGCTCCCTCGGTGGCTTGTCTTTTTTTAAAAAGACCACAACATCCGCTCAAGCCCAAGACTCAGGTGCGGGGCCCCCCCTTTGAGCCTGCAGAATTACCTCACACAGATCCGATCCAATAATATCTATAAATATTTTATAAAACTCCAACGGAATCTGATCTGGTCCGACCGCCTTGCCGGAAGGTAAATCTTGTAAGGCTCTCGTTATCTCTTCTTGAGACAAGGCACGTTCCAAGTTCTCCCTGTCAACCGGGTTAACTTTATTTACAGCTATTCTATCTAAATATTTTCGTATTTCCAATGGCGTCTCTAATGGGTCTTCAATATATAAATGTTGGTAAAAAAGCCTAAACGTCTCTCGGATCCCTGAGGAATCTGTTATTACCCTCTTATTCTTGTCATAGATTTCGGAACTCTGGCCGGCCACAGTTTTCTGTCTGGCTCTTACTGCCAGTGTATGCCCCACCCGCTCATTATATTCATGGCAATGCTCTTTTTTTGCCAGATAAACTTCTGCAGCCTTTACGGCAATATGTTCGCCCGCCTCAGCCTTTTTTATAGCAAGCCGGAGTATAACCTCGTCGGCCGACCTACCCTGACTAAGAGTAGTAGCCAATACCTCTTCCAATTTTATTAGATTAATTTTAACCTCCTCCTCCCGTTGTCGCTCCTTTTTCTGTCGATGCAAACTATAACTGGTCATCTCCCCTCTAACCCCCGCTTTAAAAGCATCCCAGACTATTCCTATATTTGCACTCCCTCGGTTAAACTCCCAGAATTCTTTAATCCAACCTTTCATATATAGGACATACTCTGGATCATATAGCAACCTCCGTACGAAGGTCCATCCCCGAGGTTGCTTCCCTACCCTTGAAAACCTAACTGTAAGGATTAATGGGTTATGATCTGATAATATCCGCGGGTGCAATTCTATACTGGAGTTGGGGAGAAGGTGATGAGAGACAAAAAAATAGTCTAAACGAGAGATAATCTTATGTGGTGCGGAAAAAAATGTACTACCAAGATCGGTAGGCTTCAAATATGCCCACATATCAGTTAAACCATTATTCATTATTAAGTTATTTAACGCACTACCAGTCCTTCTTTTCCTACCCGAGTAATTACTTCCTAAAGAGCCCCACTGAACCCCCAAACCATTAATATTAAAGTCCCCACAGATAACCATTGGGGAGGGCCATAGAGCTAAATTTGAATCTAAAAATGCAAAAATTTCCGGATCGTCCCTAGTAGATCCATAAAGAGAACACAATGTAAATCTATTGCTATTTAATGAGCATTCTAGTAGCACCCACCGCCCCCATTGATCTCCAGACTTTCTTACAACTTTAACATCGGTCCTCCGAGTAAGAATTACCACCCCTCTTGTACGTGAGCCTTGCGTTGTGTGTACCAAAAGTTTATATCCTAGTTGTTCTACAGCTTTCTATATGCGTCTCTTGAACACAGATAAAATCTACCCGCAAAGTTTTAAGCCAGGTAGCCACCTTATACCTCTTATGTTGATCATTCAATCCACAGATATTCACTGTCGCAATCCGTAAATTCATGATTTGAAGTTCTCTCTTTCCTTGTAAATAATCCCCTCCAAACCGTCCGCTTTAAAGCTCATAATGTTTACTTTAGCATCCATCACTCTCTTTTGCCCATCATCGTTAAACCACTTCAAGACAACTTGCATCCACCTCCTCAACTCTTTCCTAGCCCTCACTAATCGTGCAAGCTCACATTGTGCTGATCCGGAACCAACCCCCATCAAAAAACCACCCCCCACCCCCCCAACCCCCACACCCCCCGCTCCCCTTACAGGCAACTAGGTCAGCCATGACCTAGGTGTGGCAGCTGAGCTTCCATCTCAGGCAGTGCCGACCCAACCCCCCCGAAGACCCCTATGAAAACACCTAATAAGTAACTTGAGTGAACCAAAAAAAAAAAATCCATCAACTGTATACCCCATATTCCCAAAATTTCAACTTGTAGAACACAAATATTTATACAGAAAAGAGAGGAGCTAGAACGCTCCCCAGACGCTCCCCAAAATCCATTGATCAAAGGTTATTGCCCCTCCCAGATCCAATATTGGCTGCTACTGTTTGCCCCCGCCTCTCAGTTATCTCAGTAAGAAATTCCCGGGCCTTCACCTCAGAGAAAAACATTCTGACCTTTCCTTGATGGAGAACCTTAAGCCTAGAAGGAAATAGGAGAAAGGTTTCGCAGCCCGCTCCTTGAAACGGGGTTATCATTTGTCGAAGTCTCCATCTCCGCTCGACCGTTGTATGGCAAAAATCCGGCCGAGCGAAGAAGGTATGCCCCTCAAATGATCGCTTTGAGTCTGGTCTTGCCTTATCTATTATAGCCTGTCTTAGCAGATAGTTGCCCACGAAGATTAAGATGGCTCTTGGTCGCTCCCCTTGGCTTTTGGCATGAGCTTTCCTAAACATTGGGAAGCGGTGAGCCTGCTGAATTTCCACCTCCCAATTCCACTGGGCGAGATCCGGAAAGGCGCCCTTCAACAGTGTGACAACAAAGGCCATAATGTTCTCTCCCTCAGTGTTTTCTTCCAGGCCCAACAGCTGTACATTGTTGCGGCGCTGCCGGTTTTCAAATTCCTCGAGCTTCCAGCAGACATCCAAGGATTGCTTCTCTTGAATGACCTTAAATGATTGAAATTTATCGACCTCCGCCTCTACAGCAGCAGTTCGTTCTTCAACATGAGTAACCCGCTCCGAAATATCGGTGCACACCTTATTCATCTTACGTATGGCCCCTTGCAATTTCTTATTGGCTAATAGTGATCTTTTGCTCTCCTGCCGTGCCTCCCCCTGCATTTGTTTTAGGGTGGAATATAATAAATCCAGTGTTGTAGCAGGAGTGGGGGAAGATACACTACCAATTTCATTTGATCCTACTATGCCTCTTATGCCAGTATGGCCCGTATTTCCTACATCAGGCCCACTACTAGTACCCGCTGTCAAGACAGATGCGGAATAGTCCCATTCCAGCTTCCGGGTGGCGGAGTCTGTAGACCTCATTTTGGTCTTAGTCCGTTGCCTTGAGTCTACAGATCGGCTGTACCGCGTCTTCTGCGTAGCAGAAGACTCCCCAGAGGCCGTTTCGTGAGAAGATTCCAACTCGCTAACCTCTGATGTATCTGAGTCATCGTTCAACGAGAAGAATTTTTCCCCTCCTTCTGGGGAGAACAAAGGGGCACTCTGCCAAGGGATTATTACACCGTGGTTGATCTGACCTCCTAAAGTGTCACTGGTATGGCAGTGATCGCTAGCCTGCATATCTAGCAATACCTGGGCTTGATAGCATGCACCATCAGGGGGAATATCTCCTCCGTCCTCATTAATGCAATCCTTCATTGTATCTTACTTGTCATAAAGTACTTTTCAAATCATCCCTTCACCCGCAGAAATCCGGGATACTGTAGCCTCAACCTCATCAGTTTCATTCAACATAGTATCCGGCGGGAGCTCACCCACTCTTGTTGTGTCCACCTGGCTAGCTCCGCTCTGTTCCTGACCAGGGTTTGTAGTTTTTGTTACTTGAGGGAGAGAACTACCTAACCCAGAGTCCTCCTGGACGGGCTCAGCAGTTTCAGCAGGCATGATGCGTGACAAATGAGAGATGGAGTTACCTGGCGAGAGGAAAAGGCTATCTTCACTTTCCATATGAGTCACGATTGCATCTGGGAGACCGGGGGGGTCAGCGGCACCTGAGGGCGTTTCAGCTACCATCAGAACTGCCGTCGGAGCTGCCATCGGAGCCATCGTTAGAGCCGGAGCCGTCGTCAGACCAAATGCCCCAGAACTGAAGGCTGCCGCTGCACACCATCTCCAGCAGCAGCAGCGCCTGCAGCGCGCCGCCTGGTACCGCCGGCAACCCCAACATTTTTTGCCTTCGCAGTATCCTCACTCTTTTTTTGGATGCCCCCGCGTCGGAGCTGACCCGCGCTGGACGCCACTTCCAACATGCCGTCCTTCGGGCCCCCTTGACCTCCTTCACAGCCTCCCTTGTAGCCGCTGCGTCTTTCGCGGTTTTGCTCACCTTTGGAGCCATCCTGAATCTCAATAACGATGCAAGACGCCGAATACTTGCGGGGATCTGCCACAGAGTGAAAGTCAGAGTATGCCACGCCGGCCAAGAGCCACCACGAAAAACAAGGTAAAAGTGATCTCCAGTCCAGCGAACATCAAGAGCCTGCCCGGTCCACCCAAGCATATCCGTTGGAGCTGCCAGATTTTTCACAGGGGTCTCATAGGGGAGTGCAGAGCCGGAGCTGCCTTCCTAGAGGTCAGTCAGCGGCCATCTTGCCCTGAACACGCAAAATCCGATTCCATTTGCAAAAACAACGGTAAGCAATTTACAACCACTATCTGTGAATAGAATCTTAGTACATCAAATGCATAAGAATTTTGCCAAACATAGAATGTATTGGGTTGTTTTATGTGTTCACATAGGAATCTCTCTGCCTAAAATATGGTCTCCAAGAAATCCCACAGTGCATGTTTTCTCTTTTGTATACTCCATACAATGTGGTACCCTAGATGTATGAGTGTTTTAATTTCACCAGTACAGGGCGCCTTGCTCACGCCTATACTGAGCTATACTTTTATGATATGCCATATTAAGAGAAAAACACATGACAACAATTACTTATATTTACTCGCGGTCAGACTATGTTTTACTAATCCAAAAGCAGTAAGAATTCAGCTGGAATGGGGAATGCTTGTGTCATTTTCTGAGGCGGGTAAAAGAGACTTTACCAATCCAAAAGCTTAAGCACTCTGACAGGCATTCCAGTGGATTCAATAAGAGTGCTGCGTGTGCATTATTGTGTTTCACGTGGAATGCTTTCCGACTAACATAACTCCAGCAGTGCAAGGTTAAGTAGCATCCAACCTCTGTATGTGGGAGCTCACCGGTCTGACAGCTGGTGGAATAAGGTCTGTGGTTTGTTGCATGTAGCAGTTCATGCATGAAGACAATAGCGTGGCTATCATCTCTTCTGTTGCATGTAGCCCTGTTAAACTTGGCAGGAGACAGTCTGTACATTTGAAAGAAGGGTGGAGATAGCAACAATAATTATTAAGATGCTTCAGTCGAGGGAAAGCACTAAATATGAAATCATGCAGCCGTGTAAGAGTGAGTGTAAATTATTGCACATTGGATATTGATAGGACTTCTGAGCTGCAGCTTGTGGTCCTGGCTGATTTGAAGTTAGGGAGGGGAGGACTCCATCATCTGCTTCTTTGTCGCAGTCTGTCTCGGGTTGCGTTGTTGTTCGATACCATCCTCCACCTTGTAGTGGGAATCTTACTAAGACTGTAATAGAAGCAGTTCATGTTTCTGAGCACACCCGCGCTGTGATCCGCTGTCTAAGGGTATCTGTCATTCCCTCATTATGGTCTGTACAAAAAGGTTCAACAAGATCTAAGCCGAGAACCATTCCCTTCTTTTGTTCGCCCCCTTCGAATTATCTTTGTTCCATAATTGTCCTCAATGACAGAAAGGGAGCCCCAGGATATTGGCAGTCATCAAATTTGATGATGTGTCCCAGGATAAAAAAACATTGCACAAATCTAAAACTAACTAGCACAACCTGGTCATCGTTTAGCTCCAAAACAATGAACTCATGGGCATATGTCCCCTATTAATAGTGTTTCCTGATGAAGTCCATTCAGTTACACTGTGTTGCGTTGATGGCGAAACATGGCGAACAAGCTTCCATCCATGTCAGCACAGCAAAATGAGAAACAGTCCCATTCCTATGACTAAACAAAAAGCAGCATGCACTCTGCTGGCTCCCTGAATGTCAATTCTGAAGACTCCATTCAGAAAAGCACTGTTCCCTGGCTTTGGTTGTGGCCTAGTTTCCCACCCCAAGTTAAGTCCTGAAAGTCTTAAATGGTATTAAACAAGATGGACAGCTGTCTCTTTAAGGTACCTCTTTGAAACCGTGGCAGCAGAGCACATTCTGCCAGGAAAGAATAGAGAATGGAATCCTGTGTTTTCATACAATTAATGCCGACCAAATGTTTCGATCGAGATGTGCCGTGAATAAATCTGACTGTATATTAATACCAGAAGCGAACGGTTGTAGGGCTACATGGCTTAAAAAACAAACGTATGTTTTCTATCTGGTTTGAGTACACTGCATGCATCCTACACGAAGGAATTGTTTCTCTTCCCTAACACCGTCCTCCATGTGACCTTGAGAAGGGTTGTGTATTGTGTTGTGCTGTATTTTTTGTATTGTTTTCTCGCATTAATTTCTTGAGGATGTGACTCATTTTTTTATTGCTCCAGAAATTCTGGAAAGGACAGAACCTACCCTACTCCTCCTATACGTCAGCACTTGTGGCGGAAGCCATTCCCTCAGACACACAGACCTAGACCATGGCCACTGGAATTATGCGGCAGGGGGACCAAATGCCGCACATTTTCTGATAGTTTCACTTCTTTATTTTGTAATTGTTATATATCGTAACGCTGTCTGGGCAAATATTTACCCTCATTAGTACATTATGGATTATGTGGCACATGCCGCAACTCCATCATTATGCGGAAAATGCTGCGGTCTCAGAATCGCATAATTCTAGTGGCCCTGACCTAGAGCCACAAATGTATGTTGAATCCGGCCTCAGGAACTTGCTAGAAATGGACTGAAAACCGCATCGTGTTCATAGAAAGTATTCTAGTTTCTGTTCATTCATTGTCTATCACTAGAAGTGTATTATAGTTAATATTTTATAGTTTAATGTATGTGCTGTTTTCCTGACCATAAAACTCTCAGTTACCTCTTGGGTCCAGTACAAGCTCAAGACAACAAACAGTTAAATATAGAAAGAAGGGAAGCATTTTGGTTTTGTTGTTCTTACATCAATGTTCACTTTAAAATACAACTGTGTCTTGAATCGCATACATCAAAGTGCCAGGGTTCCTTAAAGAGCAGACACCACCTTACTAGACGTTTTACCTTTATGGAAGATAATGCTTGGTGGTGGACACTGCGGTGTGGCCGAATCACACTCTTTTAATTACTTTGTGGCAGTGCTTAATTTGTAAAGCAATAAGTGCCAGGGCCCTCATCAGGAGGCTACTGCACCTTGCACCACCCAGTGCCCCTGCTAGTGCTTCCAATGACAGTACCAACACAAGTACTAACAATCACACTCCTACAAGTTTGACAATTCAGACACTTCCAGGCCCCAAAGCTACCAGAATAGCTGCGGTGCAAGGTATTAGTCATTTGTAAAGTCTTTTGAATTAATAAACAACTGTTGTTGGCTCATTACTAAATCACACAACCAGCGCCACCATGTGGCAGACAGTCATAAGTGAAACCATCAGCACAATTAGGCACTGCTTTGTGGTCTTTACAGCACTCCTTCATTAGTAGCACTTCTCAGCAGGCCCTCTAAACATGTAGTGAACTCGACATGGCTGGATCTGGCAGACTCTTCGGTCAGCTCTGCATTCAGGGCCTGATTAAGGGTTGGCCCTGTCCTATGCCACAGTTATTGCATATTCAAAGTTTTCTGGGGAATAACATGCAGGTTTTAGTGCTTAGTGCACCAGTATCTTCATGTCCTAATAAATACCCAACTTTTCTCCTTATTTAGTTCCGGCAGGCTTGAACTGCCGAAATTTAACAAATGGTGCAATCTTTATCACACCTGATAAATACCGAGTGCAATAAATAGCGCACATCATAATTGTGATCCAAGCACAAGTACCTTGCAATATAACAAGCCCCTTGTAAATTAGGCCTTTGTGTTCTTTGGCTAATTGTGAGCTCCCATTCCTCACCTTTACCAGCAGACCTAGGGCCCGATTCTGAATGTGTTATTTATCGCATCGATAAAATCAGATACCCTGGGGTTCGGAATTTATCAGATGCAATAAATAACATCTACTCTGAGTTTTGGGGGAATAACAAGCTGATTTTGGTGCTTACTGGACTAAAAACCTCATGTTGCCATAAATTCTGCACTCTTTTCCTCATTTGAACTTGTGAATTGTAAAAACATGCTACATGATATTTTGCAAGAAATAGGAGTCTGCATGCATTTGTGTATTGTATTGTATTGTAATTGCATTTATATAGCGCTTACTACCCTGACGAGGTGTCGAAGTGCTTTTTCGGCGAGTAGTACGCTACTCCGGAACCCATAAATGATTAGTGGTGAATTAGTATAGTGAAATATGAAAGGGATTTGAATGATGGATAGGTTAGTCAGTTATTTGGATTGAGAAGGATAGCGGAGGGATAGAAGAGGGAAAAAGGTTTGCATTAATATAGCGCTTGCTACCCTTGATAGGGTGTTGAAGCGCTTTTTCGGCGAGTAGCACTTTACTTCGGAACCCATACAGTCTTAGTGGTGAATTAGTATAGTGAAATATGAAAGTAATGTGTGCTTTCTGAGGACAATATTTCTACGTAATTTCAGGGAAATTAACATTAAAAACCGATCCACCATACAATAAAACAGTCCCACAAACAGCCATAAAAACAGCCCACACACTGACCCGTCAGAGCAGCCCTCAGGCACTGCCAGATTGCCATAATGTTCAACCCTTTATTTACACAGCCAGGGACTTTGTAGCTATATGAAAGAAAGGTTCCAAGCAGGAGCAAAAGAGCTCCCCTCTATCTTGACACTTTAGCAGGTATGGAATAGGAGGGCTTTTAACTTCTTTTCCTGAAGGAGAAGGAATTCTCCCTGTTAGGACCTCAGAGAGGGGACTGGCCACAGAGGTTTACTTTTATGGTTTAAATCCTTTTATTAATTTGAAAAGACAAGCATTACATTAGCTGCCACCTACATCCACCGGCCAGTGGGGAACATTTGTTTAAACTAGAATTAAAGATAGAAAAAGAGTAGGAAAGAGAAGAGACGGTAAAGAGGTCTATCCCCGTTACGTGTGTGCGAGGCAGAGGTTTACTTTTAATACTGGGGAAAGAGAGGGAGGGTGAGTTTCAAGACTGGAGAGTCCTGTTTGGTGTGTACTTAAGAATATTGTTTTGAGGGTGAAAGGTCTTCCAAACTCCTCTGGTGGCTGGAACAGAATCTTCAATTGATTTGTAAACACACTGGTTTCCAAGGTGATTATTACTGCCTGGCTGTCAGTGGCATATACAATTATACATGGATAACAGTGAATAAGGGGATGTTTTGCACCAGGAGGTTCTGAATGACATTAACTAGACAAAGAGAGTGAAGTTTGAGTTGTCTATGATTCCACTCACAACCCTGAGATAAAAGCATCCCCATTATTCACTTTTTGCTCCATTAGAATTGTATGTTATGTATGGCCCCCAAACTCATCAACCTGCTTTCAACCGCTATGTAGGGTTAGAGGAGTGAGAGGGGAGCCATACATAAATGGCCTTTCCTCCCTGACCTCTTGTCTCCAACTCCCACCATCCTCTGTGCCTTCCTTTCCGCTCTCAAATATGTGCTCTCTGCTCTCCATCGGAGCAGAGAACCAGCACCACACTGATAGCTTCTCTGAGAGCCCTGTCGGAGCAACCTGGAATTTCTTTACGATGTGGTCACAGCTTTTGTTTCCCCTATGTCGGGGTTCTCCAAAATCAGTCCTGAAGGGCCAGATCCATGCCAGACTTTTGAGATAACTACATATATATAAATGGGGATATACTAAAAATCTGGCATGGATCCGGCCCTCCATGACTGACTTTGGAGAACCCTGCCCTACGTGAATCACACTGGAGGGAAGATTGGAACTCCTGGCCACAATTTCTGTATAGACCTCTATAGGGAAGATCTTTATTTGCGGCATTGCCTGTAGGAAAGGACTTCAGCCACACCTGGTCCATTCCAGAGTCTCGTAGCCAGGATTCCAAGCATTCAAAAAGGGACCTGGGAACAACACTATAAAAGTTGATGAGATGCTCCACGATACAAGAACTCCCAGATAACAGATGTCACCCATAGCCGAGATAGTGCAAAGAGAACACTCTCAAATGATTCAAGAGGTGGGTTGCTGATCACCCATTAGATAAATGCGCGTTGCGGCGTTTTCGTATGCATTATGCCCCCTACTGTGGTAAATCCAGTAAATGTTGTTCCCTCGGACCTGGCTGCACACTGGCACCAATTGACTGAGGTCCCAACTAGTCAAGGCAAGCCCCTACCCAATACTTCTCAATGGTCATTCCTAGCCCAGTTATGTGGCATGAACTCAAATGGTCTTGAAGAAGAGAAGCACAGGTCAAGAAAAGCTGTGCTTGGACTGACATCTTCCGTAGGTGCCATGCGCAGCTCAGACAGGCCAGATCCCATACAACACCTCCACTACAGGTTCCAGATAGAAGATTGTCGCACAAAGCATAGGCTTCAACTGTGCATCGGTATACAGAGCATCAGATCTGAAATTAGTCTGACTAAATGCAATCCCAATTATGACACATAAGGTAGTAAACAGACTTGAATAACAAGTTGCCCAAGATGACGCTGTTTGGTTAAAGGGAGATGCTGAGATTTTGAAACTAGAGATGTGGGCCCCGATTCTCAAAAATCACGGACTGCAGCACAGCTGCCAAAAATGTTGCACTGCGCTGAGTTGCATGACAGGGAGAGAGCAGGAGAGAGCCATATCTACAGAGATATGGCTCTATCCTCCCCTCTCCCTAGCGCAGGTGCGGCTTTAGCTGTTGTGCACTATACACACACCTTTGCGCCATATTGCTAGGGTGAGTGCCTGAATCTACCATCGGTTTTGTACAGGAAGGCTACCATTCCTGTACAAAACACTATGGCTAGACAAGTTTAAAACTTTTTCCTACTTTGTATGTGTGCTGCACAGTGCAGCATACATGCAAAGTCGGAATAGCATTGAGAAATGAAACCATTTCTCATTTTAACACCTGCTTTTCAGCGGCATTAATTTTTGGCGCTAAACCCTGTCTACTAATGTTAGTAGATAGGGTTAACATCAAAAATCATGGGTGGTTGCATGGGAACGCCCATGTACCACCCATATAACACCCCCTTGACGCAAAGTAATGGAAAGCAACGTTTTGCACTGCTTTGCGATACTATAGTTTTAGAGCCGGACCTAGCGGGCTCTGCCGGCCATTATAGGCCCGCTCCAGCATTAAAGGGCCGAGATGAAGGCGAGGGCCTTTAACAAGGGAGCGGGCCTTTAATGGCTGGTAGAGCCCGCTAGGAGGGCTGTAAGGCTTTTAGAACATTCCGCCCCAGAGAGCAGAATGTTCTAATTGGTAAAAACAAAGGCCTCTAGGAGCCCCGAGAGGCCTTTGTTCACACCAGCAGCTGTGAATGAAAAACATTAGAATGCTGTTCTGCGGGCTTCTACCGGACTGTAGAAGCCCAGACCACTTGTCTGTAATGGAGTGCTCAACATTCTAATGTTCTAATTTTCCATACAAACCAACGCAAATATCGATTTGCGTTGGTTTGTTAATCCCCACAAAGAATTAGAGTCGGTTTAGCGTTATAAAAGTAACGCTAACCCGAAGCTAAACCTTTGTGTCTCTTGGCCGTGGTTCTAAAGTCCGCTGCTTAGCCATTATACCGCTGCTAGTTCCACCATTCAGTGCTCCATAGGAAGTAGCCCCTACTTCAGGAGCTGCGAGGAATGAGATGTCCACATCTCCACCGGTTCACGGCTTGTTGCAGAAGAGTGTCATAGGGTAGTGCATCATTGCCCCTCAAAGAGTTAACATTGGACAAGCACCCGGCTCCTTTGTTATTACATTTTAAATTATTGGGCACGCATACAAAAATATGCATCAAATGACTTTCAAACACAAAGTGTACATTGAACTTTGGTAACTGCATTTCTTAGCAGACCACTGAACACGCACGTGATGCTGCCTAAACAGAAAAAGGTTCATAACAATGAGAAAAAGCAAATGCAAACAAAGCCAGCAGCCACCCTGTACTGACCTCTCACAGGATGATGGGTGGTCCCTGGAGGGGCAGCCCGCGTGGATGACGAGGCTCTGCCTGCAGACAGGCACCGGCATATCTGTCATGTCCATCCCCACCATCGACTTCTTGTCAGAGATCAGGTGACAGAGGTCGTATCCTTCACTCACTGAAAGAAAGAGAAGAGGGCCAGCACAAGGCCAGGAATGCCATCAGAGCTGAAGGACTAGCACAAAGCACCACCGCATCTAAAAACTCGTGCAATCAAATATTTACCGTACACGTGGGGCCACAGAATAGAAATGAGAAAAGTGTCTGCTTTTTAAAATGGTTAATGATATTGTTTGTAGTACATACGTCTGTCTATATAGCGCTTTCTACTCAAAAAGTTAAAAGGCCTTTAATTGGTGCCTTTGGAAGGTCTACGTGCGCCTTACGTGAGCTGTGCATGTGTTTGCTACACTGTGATTAGCAACAACAGCAAAGCGTGATCAATTTGTTGATTTAATACATTCATTTATTTAGAAATGTACCTACATTTGGCACTTTTAATAACATTACAATGTGTTTTACATAGCGCTTCATTAGGCATTTATGCAGTTTCTAAGCGCTGTAAATAGCAGTGGTACTTTTTTTGTACTGTAAATAATAGGTGAAAATATTTCCCTATAATGAGACTCAGTTCATCGACCTCAGGAGGGCGAAATGTTGAGTCAGCCTTGCAAGGTTTTGACACCAAAGCGTATCTCACCAGTGATGGTCTAAACGAACCATCCTGCAGGTATTTTTAATTACTAGTTTTCAAAGACCTTGACAAAGGTCAAAGAGGTTCTTTAAGGCAAACATCCCTTGGCCATAGGTAAGTTTCCTAATAAATACTGATGTGAACTAAATGATGCGAAAAGCAACATTAAACAAGCACTGGCAAAGGCAATAGGTCTCGCTTTTGCAAAAAGCAAAATGCTTTTGCCTGGTGGTGTGCAGTTTTGGTTACAAAAAAGAAAGAAGGCACAAAAAAGCGACTGCTACTTGAGATCACTTCACTCTGCTGGTGTGCACCTACGTGATGACATATGCATGCGTATGTGTTACAGCGTATGTAAGCGTCAGCAGGATAATGCGGGTGTCATTTGTTTAGCTTTTTTATTTACAAACCAAGATGATGGACGCCACTTGGATCTGTACAGGAAAACAGTGTAAAACATTTTTAGCACAAAAACCCCCAAAAAAGAAAGGACCGCTGAGGTGGGAGGGCAACAAGGAGAGGTTTGGAAGAGAGACACATGCATTTTCAATGCAATAAGTCTCACATTTACGCGAGTTTAAGCTATTGGCATTGTAAATGACAATGCCTTTTATTTATGTTTTAAAAACCAAAACATAAATAAAAGTAATTGTCATTTACAATGCCAATAGGTCAAACTCGCGAAAACGCGAGACCTATTGTATTGCAAATGCTTGTTCACTATTGGAAGGCTGAAAGCTACATACAGCTACATTCTTTATACCTGATGTCCACTGTAATAGCGCCGAGTACTAGAGGTGTCCGTAGAAAGAGCTGCGCGGCAATGGGAGGCAGCCTCTGCCTTAACTGTGTGATTACGGTGGGCTGAGAGCCCCCACCTACCCATAGCTGCAAGCTGAAATTGTCTCAGGACCAGTAGCCTCTAACTGGTGAATAGCATTTGCGGGGGAGGGCTTGCTCGGAGCCACGCGCACGTGCGCTCCACCCTGTGCCTCACGCCCTAGTGTTGTGGACTCGGCATGGAGGGGGGTTGAGAGGCAGTGTCGGCTGCCCTGAAAAGACCAGGATCGTAGTGTGTCCACGAAATAAAAGCCTAACAAAAGCATGGCGTGGGACGCTATTCTTAATGCGTCCCGCGTTGCAAACATAAATATATATATATTTATTTTGTTCAATTAACCCTCATTTTAAAAAGTAGACGCGCTGGCGCCATTACAGGTGTGCCGCGTTGTAAGAAAAAAAATACAATGTTAACACAGACAGCACGTCGTGCATGCTTCTGCAGCTAAACAAAGAACCCATTAATTAAGTAAATAGTCCTCATCAACTGGTAATAAAAGCTGCCGAGTACCGACACAAGTAAAAGGTCAAGTTCTCTTGGGAGGTAACAAATGCAGACAAGGCGGTACCAAGGAAGGACTAACAAGCCTATTTAAGAATCACAAGCCAGCATTTACCAAGGACAATGACACAAGCCAATGACAAATATGGGCGGAGAGTGGGCGGGGCTTCCAGTGCATACTCCAATACAGCATGCCTCAGAGAGCGAGCAGTGCAAGCGCGCTGCCGCTAGGCTCGACCTAAAAAACCAGCAGACAAGGGAGAAAACAACATGCGGCAGGTGGAAAAACGCAACACAGAGAAGAACACAGAGCGCAGGGTAGGGGGGAAGCACACGATAAAGCAAGCGCGAGCAGCACCAGAGGGAAAGAGAAACTCAGGGGTGGGGGGAAGCAGACAAGTGTGAGAACAATATGAGATACATGGAGAAGCACACAAGGGAGTGAGCAATACAGGGCACAGGGTGGGAACTAAGTACCTGAGACAAGCAGCAAGCAGCACTTGTGTAAGAGAGTAGCACACATGGGAGAGAGTAACACAGAATGCTGGGGTGCAGGCATTTTCATGGGGAGTACACGAGGGAGAGAGCTGGAAAACACATGCACTCTCATGAAGTGCTAAACCAAAAAGAAAAAAAAGTTCCTAAAAAAGTGAGCATTCATTTCCCTCATATTAAAACAATCAGCAAGCTCAGATCCATTCAGTCATACATATCTTGCAAAACCCTTCTACAGTATGTTTTTACAAGCTCATAACTGTCCCAGTTTGCAAACATGGGACACTTTTTTAGCTATCTAATTTTTAATGGGGGGGTCACTTTTATTTTGATGCCCAGGACTATTTTTTGTCCGAATCCAAACCTTGTCAGAAGAGGTAATTAGCAGTATTAATTGACATTCCAATGTTGCTGCCTGAAAACCCATGTGGACTGCTTTGCAATTTTAGGCTGTACAATGAACAGATGTGCTGGCTCAGTGCAGAGCCGAGTGTCCGTTTTTATGTGTTTTCAATGTCTAAATTTCACACGTACACCTTGGAGTTAATTCATGAACTACAGACCACACGAGTAACAGTCAGCAGTGACTACCTGCCTTTGTTTCCGAGCTGTGCTGTCTGCAGTCCACGCCTTCATTTGGAGAAATTCCAAGTTATAAGTAAAGTGCTTTCCGCAATGCATTGAAACAGGCAGTAAGCATTGCATTGAGTCAGAGCAAATGTGCCATGATATGAAGTAGCTGCTACTCCCAATGCAACGTGGTAGGGCAGCAGCGTGGGGGAAATACAAAAATAAGAACACAAAAACATAAAATATCACTATCCTGATCCTCGACTGGGGCACACTGCACATGCTCCTAGATGCCAATGCCAACGCTGCGCTCATGCTGGGAATACTATTACCCAGCATGAGAGAAGTGCTGACATTAGTCTGCGTGGCCTGGTTTACTCCTCAATGAGGGCCTGAGAGCCAGAGTGTTCTGAACCCAGCTGTGTAACACAGCTCGGGTGGAGAAAAGTTAAGTGCGCATGCCGGTTTGGCCGTCCCAAGACTGCCGGCCAAACTGACATGCACACTTAGCAGTGCTCATCACTCCTCCTCCCTGAAGGCCAGGATGGCCGGCCCAACCTGTCATGTGACTCGGCTGGCTCAGTGAGAAATAAAATTATAATAAAATGATCTAATTATAATTTTATTTTTCACTTTTGCATCTGCTGGGTAACAGCAGTCGGGCGACGCTCCTCCGCCATAGCAGAGGAGCCGCCCCAGATGATATGGCCCCAGACTTCTTAAGTATGCCTTTGGCGTCTGCTAGTTGTGTAGCTGGTTGTTTGTACCTGGTATGAATTACTGTTTATTAGCATGCTGCAGGCTCAAGTTGTCAATGTGTTCTTTAAAAAAAGACAATGGTTAATCATTGGGCTTAAAGGTTATGTGGTGTCATTTCGTGTGATTTCTCAGGGAGTTCGAGGGTATATTATTTCAGTTCTGCTGTGCCTGTGAATTTGGAGAATTAGTGCTACTGGATGAAGTGAGTTTAGTCTTAAAATTGTCTTTTATTAGTTCGACAGAACAGCCAAATAAAGCAAGTGTGGCAGTGCATTGCATCAGTGAAAAAACACCCTCTGCATAGAAGCTGGTGTAACCTGCAGCTTAAAGTCTGACTGGGCTTACTCTTCATCTTTTGAATGTCTATTCAATGATGACCATTCACTTTGGTGATTATAAACCATGCTATCTATTCCATAAGAGGCATTTCAGCCTGTAATTTCCACCTAATGAATCATCATTATTGTAATGTAGATGGGAAGGTATTTCTCCATATAGCAAAGTTTTTCTAGAATTGTGTAAATTACATCTGTGAGCCACTGCTTACAGTTCCAGCCTCAATTCAAGTGCAAACTTCTCACTTGACATGAAGAGACAGTCCTGTGGCTGATAGACAAAACCTTTAAGAATACTTAAAGTAGTACTCCACTCCATTATTACTCTTTTACGTACGCTTACATTACTTTGTGAATTGTTGCCAAAACATCCACGAAGGCAATAAAATAAGAATATGAAACTCACATAATGTACGCATGGTCAATAAGAAAGGAAAAAAACAAAAAACAAAAGGCAAGAGACAATAACCATACATCCATATGTATGTCCTATATGTTAATGTGTGTATGTGTGAGGGCTGCCAGGGGAGAACTCCTTTCAGGACAAGAACCCTCACTCACCCATTGGGTTCCCGCCTCACACCTGGACTGCAAGGTCCATGGTGTGGGCTACAACTCCCCTGAGGGGAGGACCTGAGGTGTTTTAAGGATGAGCGATGTTATAAGCTTTGTCAGTAATATTGGAGGAGTATGAACTTCGGATTTCCCAACAATCACGCTATTGTATCTTGTTAAAATACATTCTATTCTGTGAGAAGCAGGGCATGAGAAGCTTCAGGGGCAGTTTATTAGGAGTACTTAAAACAATATTTTTCAAACTAAAAAACATTTTTTAAGACCTTCAAAACATAGAGACCAGAGAATGTGTGTGTGTATTTATGTCTGTGTGAAAATCCTAGACGAAATCCAACAGACATCTCACCATATCCGACTGAAACCACTTGTACCCACCTATTTACTACAGAATACATTTTTTAGGAGGGTGTAACATCCCACACACCGCCCTGAAGCTATGCCCTGCTCCTCACAGCCAGTAATAAGAATTTGAATAGATGTGACAAAGGTGTAAAATGACCCCCGCCCCAGAAGCAAACAATAGGCTGACCTGAATGGGCACAGATGACCCCTTTGAACCTTATAAAATATGCAGTGTTGTTGCTGTGGGCCTCCCTTTGATATTAGTGTCAAAACCTGCTTGAGAAGTATGCTTGAAAGGGAGAGAACAGGATGCCAAAACCTTTTTTGTGTATCCACTGTGTGGTTGCTGAAGGACCCTGCTTTGTCCTACCAGACTTCTGTCTTTGGGGTTTATATATACCACTTGGGGCACACTTGAAAGTAAGGGAACAGGATGCAAGACAGTTCTTGTGTATCCATTGTCTGATTGCTGAAGAACCCTGCCTTTGTCCTACCAGATATCTGTCTCTGGATTTGTTGTGGGTACAGTGGCTGCCTTAAACTGGATTTTAGTATCAGATAGGGAAGGACACTAGGATTATCATAGTAAACTACCCCCCACACACAGGCACAGCCCTCAGAGGCTAGGTTTAGGGTGTCCGAAGACTTTCACCCTCTTGAAAAAGGCCAAAGTGGAGAAGGTTGGCTCCGGGAATGTTTACCCCATTGGTTAGGGCGTGTCAAGGAGTCATTCCCATCCATGCCAGGCATAAATTCGGCACCTCCAAGCACTAACTTCAGCATACTGCTGGACATTAGGGAGAACAGAAGAGGATTGGATCTGCTGTATTGGACCTGAGAGATGCCCTGAGGGAATGGACCTGCTCCCTTTTGTACACAGGACAAAGAGTTGGACACCAAGGGTCGTAAGGCTGACCTCTTGTTTAAGCTACAAGGATACAACAAGCTACAAGACCCTTTTCAGCAAATTACCAATGGCAACTGGATAGAGGCTAGGTCCTGCTCTTGGCCTTTGCCTAACACCATCTTAGTCTCTAAGTGCCTACCCTGAGGACCTGGGAGGCTTTAGAAGTGTACTCCTGTAGTGGACTGGGACAAAAAGGACTGAGTCATAAGGTAACATCTTTGACTAGGACGAACATGGTTGGTGTATCGGTCTCAAATTGTGCCTAGGTCCTGGTCACCTTGACCACTGACTACCATTGGAATTTTGTGCTTCTTGGTGTTATTCCTACTTAACATTTAAGCACCCTTATTGGATTTTTGTCATTTTGGTGTAATTTTGTTAATTACATTTTCTAATTTAGCTTGGGATTTTTATAGTTTTGCATTTCAACTTTATTACTGTTTTGGTAGTGCATAAATACTTTACACATTGCCCTAAGTTAAGCCTGTCTGCTCTGTGCCATTGCTACGAGGGGGTTGACCTCAGGTTAATTTAGTGGCTCTCAGGGTTGTAATTATTGCTTGAGGTGGATAGTCACCGAAAAAAATAATGCAGTTTCTCACAATTTACATTGAACAAATGCCAGATTTTCTGATAAACTGTAATCTCTGGTACCGGCTACTGCCAAATGTCTTGATAGCTAGTTGAACACCTGCAGAACTGAAACTCTAAATGCTACAGAGCAGCTGTGATAGATACTCTCATTACATTGCATCCATCTTACACCTAATACTGTGAAGGAAACCCTTAACTCTTTTGCAAGAAGTGATGGAGCAAGATGAATCACCAGTTCTCTTCCACTGTAGCTCACTTCAGGGTCACCTTTGACAGATTTCAACAGCCTCTTTTTCAACTTTTATTGCTTAACGAGTGCTCTTGAGTCTCAAGGAAGTCACACACTCTTCCTGCACAGATAGGTTGCAAGCATTTGGTACAGAGAGAAATAAACTGCTGACCTTGGTGCATCACAAAAACATATTATTCGTCCTCCCTTTATGAAGGCAGACTAATAACTCCTTCGGGATGAATTTTTCAGCATTACCCCTCAGCGTGTTCATTGCATGTCAATTGGGAATTTTAAGATGTTCCTCATTTTCCCTCGAAATTATATCAATATATTTGCAAACTGTTGTTACTTTGGTACCTTTACGCTCATCATTTATCCCTAAATTACTCATCTTTACAGCCACATGCTCCATATTTGTTGCCCGAAATTTCTCTTAGGAAGCCCCCTAGATCTAAAACTAACACCCTAATAGTAATTTGATTTTTGCACCTAAACTATTTCACAAAGACCTCAAATGCCAGCACTTATCACCCCCAGGATGTTACCATTTTCTTCATTCCACTTCCTCCTGCCACCTGTTGCACCTGAAGAAAGTAAAGAACACTTCCAAAGCTCTATTTTTCAAGCACCCTCGCTGTGCTGACACAGAAGACAAAAACTGAAGAAAACATCCCAAAGCTTCACATTTGCTCTGGTCTACTCATGGTTTCCAAAAAATACATTCAGTATATTCATGTGCCTTCAATAGGAGCCACCTGCATCATGTCAGTGTAAGTCTGCCATTAGCAAGTAAAGTATGTGTTTCTCTAAGATGTTGCTATTAATATGATGATCAATATTGTTTCAATAATAGTGATTTTTATTTTTATATTCCACTTTTAAGACATGAGTGATATTGTTTCTCTTTATGTAGTTAGTATAGTGTGGTGACATCCTCAGGGTAAAAAAACAGACCTTTACAGAGAACATTTCTCTTGTAAAAAGCGCTTCTTGAACAATAGGTGCTGAACAAAGAAGTGTTGTATGGAGTTGATTGTAATGATAGAGCAGGAAAATTTAGCTTAAATTAAGTGTCTTAAATTATGCAAAATATTAACATGCGAATGCTTAAGGAATAAAATGTAGGAAAACGTACCTTTTCTTAAACGTGCAAATTAACGTGTAGCCTGATTTTGTTTGTAGTAGGCACTAATTTCTATCGTAATTACATTGTCAGGTCAGATTATGCCTAATTTATTTCCTATACCCTTTCTTTTCCTTTCCTTTAACTTTTCCTTCTTAAATAAATAAATGCTTTCAACAGATGCTGAATTGTGCTGCATTAAATAAATAATTGACGTTTTGACTTCATTAGACATGTCATCTTTGTAGAATGTGCTGACTTTAAAAACGTATTTCTTTCCTTCCTAAGCTACATGTTCTCATCGTATTTGGTTGGATTTTAGCTGCCACATATTCACAATAATGAATACTAAGCAGTATATTAAAACAATGGTGCCTACATGAAAATGTGAATCTCATGACTTAATTAAGTGAAGTTACAACTAGAATGTTTCTGCTTTGGAATAATTCATTGTCACGCAGTTGAATTCTGACTAGCTAACAGTTTAGACTGCAGGGTTCTCGTGGGAGCTCACAGTGAAACTAACGCACATGAATGTTAGCAACTAAGTTGACGACTTGTAGATAGCACCCTACCGACTTCATACATTTACCGTGTGAATGAAGAAAGAAGTAGCAGACCATATAACGACCCTTTTTCATTGGCGTGAGATGACCTAACACCAGCGTGGATTGATACATGTGTTTTTGTGTTTACAATATACGTGTTCCTAGTTAGGCATTGGAACTTTTAAATTAGAACACACTCCAAGAACTTTATGCTGTCCAGGCTATTTGTGCTACGACCATCCTTTTTATTTAGCCTTATGCCCCGTTCGCTGTCACCTACTATTTTGTGGGTGTCTAATTTCTTTAAAGGTTATAGCAACTGCGGTGACTATTTTCATAGCAAAACTGAACAGTTATTACTGCAACAGTTGTCTGATACTAATTGGAAGAGCAGACTCGGCTGTGTTTCCAGAACTACTTGTCAAGAGAATTTCAACTGCAATCTGATTCTATTTCAATGCTCCTTTAAATCTCTCTGTTTTCTGAAAGGACTCGTTATGGATTCTGATAGGTTAGGATCTGCTGGAGTAGAATAGAGACTTAGTTAATATCTCCTTTATGGAACACGCTGTAATTTTCTTGATTGACTCTAATCATGGTTTTGTTGATATTTCTGCAAATTGATTTATATAATTTCTATTCTGAATAAAGAGACCAAAAACAAAATACTTGGGGGCATATTATCAAGGGCTCTATCGCCGCTTTAGCGGGACTTTTTCCCGCTAAAGCGGCGATAATTCTAACACCCTATTAGCAAGCTGTCGCTAACTGCTGTTAGCGACAGCTTCTAGGCGATAGCGACCGGGTTGGGTGCCGCTTTGCATGCCAGCGATATTTATCGCTAATGGCATGCAAAGTAGGCATTCCCAACCTAAAAGCGACTGGAAACAGTCGCTAAGCTCGCTATCGCCTATTAGCGAGGCAGGGGAGGTGATTAACGAACCAGCGCTAAACACGTTTAGCGCTGGTTTGTTAACGCCTGGTCCAGACCTGACTTAGCCATGTAATCCAATGGGAGGTGGATTACATGGCTAAATCCCCCTCGCCCTATCACCTAGCTAACACTGGTCACAGTGTGAATATCGCTTGTTTTCAAGCGATATTCACACTGTTCTCCAGGGTTTCTATCGCTTAGGAGATAAGCGTTGCTGATAGCACGCTATCTCCGCGATAGACACCAGCGATAGCCGGCGATAATTATCCAAGCGCTAACTGCGCTTAGCGATAATTATCGCCGGTTATTGCTAATAGGCCCCTAAATTCTTAACGACAAATAAAGGTTTTCGAACTAAATGAAAACTCTTATTATTGACTAAACATAATTAATAGTGTTTATTGAGATGTTGTTGACTTATGCTCCATTCCAAAGCGGTGGCAAAGATCCAGTGGGCTTGAAGAAGAACAAGGCGCGGAGTTGAAGACCACCTTTGTCAGTCACAGATTGAACTGATTTAAATCAAAAGTATTTCTGCACCAGCAGTAATAATATTGCGGTTTCAGTTTTGACCTACAAAAATATATCCAGGATAGCAACTAAGAACATGTCACCAAATAAAGTGTATGTAGAAAATCTAGATTTACTCATCTTAAATCCACATCTACTAATCTTGGCAATAATTTGCTAATCAATATCATGAATACTATATTGTGGTATAACTCCATTGGATATGTCTTACATGGTATACAATGCAGAATAGATCTGTCTCTTGGTGCAGCGCTATTAAAACTAAGCTTTAAAGGCCAGCAGCAATGTTTGCTTGGATGGTATTCAGAAGAGTCCATAGAGCTTATGCCGAGAGGAGTTAGATTTTCAAACAGAAAAGGAATATTTGGTACTAAAGTGTATATGTAGCAGAATTTTGGAAGTGTTTTATAGTTTTGTCTCCAAGAATCAAAGTCCTTGGAACTTACGAATGAGCATAAGGCCAAAGGCAGGGTTTGTAATTTTGTCGTGGCAGAACATAAAAGTCCAGAGCATGTGGATTTTTTGGGTTGTGTTTTGAGGATATCTAGGTGCTGTGTTTATTGTGCATATATGCAGTGGAGGATAGCTTCAAAGACATTTGACCTACATCACTTCCTTTATCCAAATCAGTGAAGGTTACTCCATGCCACTGGGCTGTCCTTCTATTTTATCAATATCACAGGTACACACAAGGCTTCTTGGCAATTTAGGGGCATATTAGCAAGACCCACGTTAAAATTATCGCCGTTTTAGCGGCAGGAAACTGCCGCTAAAACGGCGATAATGGGCTTGCTAATATGCGTTATAGAATTCCAATAGAAGCCCAGGTTAGATGTGCAGGACATCTAACCTTGGCTTCTATTGGAATTCCATAACGCATATTAGCAAGCCCATTATCGCCATTTTAGCGGCAGTTTCCTGCCGCTAAAACGGCGATAATTTTAACGTGGGTCTTGCTAATATGCCCCTATGTGTTTATTTCATAGAGTCTTACTGTGTTATTGAAACCAGTATTTGATGAGACTAGAAACATATAATTGGAGCCGTATTAGTCTGCACAGTGAACCGCTATTTACATATTTATGTAATACTTTGTTCAGTACATAATACTTTGTTTGGTTGTTGATGCTGGGATTAGAATCAACATTTCTATGCTCCCGCTCAACTACTTAGCCACTCCACTGTACCTCCGATATCAGTTAATTTACATTAGCATTCTACTGCTCATTACATGCATCTGGTAGCTTACTGAAGAAGTGAGAGCTCACACTGTGGTAATCTGATTGGAAAGTAACCCTGGGCGTTGTTTGCGTAGTAGCACTACATGTAACTACGCGAAGTACACTTTGAACTACGCATATTACTACACATATTACACTAATTGCATAGGGCATCTTGCACAGAGCAAGTTATGATAAAATAAGTATCGCTGTCTATATATGCTAAAATGCATATAGTCATTTCACAAAAGTGAAAATGATAAAATAGCAAGCAGTGAGAGAGGTGATGATTTTGGGATCCTCCCTAACCTAGGGAGACAACCAAGCAGATGCCTTGAAAACAAAAAGCACATCTTGTTGAACGATTCGGTGGTGGTCCCATCCTCTTAGGACCACCCCAAGCACAGTTATTGGCAAAAATACAATCCCAACCAAAGGCCCTGCAAAGCATTATGGGACCGGATTAGCAGTGGGCAGTGAATATTATAGTATCCAATATCAAAATAATTCTACAAAGAGCTGCAGTTCAACTAGTCGTTACTAGATGTCCCTCACGAGTCAAATGCAAAAGCTTCATGAAAGGGTTTCAATGCTTTTGCATTTGACTCGTGAGGGACATCTAGTAACGACTAGTGGAACTGCAGCTTGATGTAATAATAATTTCAATGCTTTTGCATTTGACTCGTGAGGGACATCTGGTAACGACTAGTTGAACTGCAGCTCTTTGTAGAATTATTTTGATATTGGACACTATAATATTCACTGCCCACTGTTAACCTCGTCCCATAATGCTTTGCAGGGCCTTTGGTTGGGATTGTATTTTTGCCCATAACTGTGCTTGGGGTGGTCCTAGGAGGAAGGGTCCACCACTGAATCGTTCTGCATGATATGCTCTTTGTGTTCAATGCATCTGCTTGGTCCTCCCCCTAGGTTAGGGGGGACCCCAAAATCATCACCTCTCTCATTGCCTAACATTTTCATTGTTAAAGTTCACTTTTGTGAATTGGTTATATGCTTTTTAGTATGTAAAATTGCTTTTTCAAAGCATTTGTAGGTGTTGATGATTTTGTTGCTACGCTACGTGTTTAGCACAGTTTTTGCACTGTGCTACGTGCAATTTGCGTAGTGTGTAGTAGCCCAAACTATGCATGCTCCGTGAGCGTAGCGTAGTACTAAGCCCAGGGTTATTGGAAAGCTTCACTTAAAAAGGTGCTTCTTGGAAAAGATGTGTTGTAACTTTCCTGATAACTTTCTTGACGTTGAGTCCAACTGCCCATGCTTGGAATTCATGATGCATGTAATTGCATAGTCAGCAAATGCGTTGCCAAAGCCCAGAAAAACAGCAACTGCACCAATTGATCAAACCGAGCAGGGCAAGCAGCACATCAAGGAATAACCAAGAGAGCTCTCAAGTCTTTGCCTTGGATACATAAAAAGGTTCTGCTCCTTTGTGCAGAACCATATATGGGCTTTGATGAACCCTCATAACAATGTACACCACACACAGAAATACACCACCTGAAACTACTATGGAAAAGATTCACTGTACCCACTGCCATAAGGGAACACTAAGTCATGAAGCACAATACAGAACAGCAATATAATCAAGACACGCATACAGGAGGCATTCTTATATATAAACTATAAATACGAATAATGAGCTGCAGTGCGTGACCCACATAAGCTAAGCGATATCCAGCAAAGGTGCTGACAACCTTCAGCAAGCACAAAACATAGGATGCTCTTTAAATCATATATAGAAAAGGCAATGGCATTGATCCCATGGGAAACCCTGTTATTACTTGACCTTCCAAGAACTCACCCACTCGCAGGCTTATGATTGAACTTATTGAGTCCAGCTTTGGCACAACTGTACGGATATGAAGTGTAAAGCCATGCAGGAGCATGCACTCACTTTTGAGCATTGTCATCAGGTAGAACTGAAATACATATCCTGCTATAGGCTAACCTCAACCCCAGAGGTATTTTCTGCTCCTCTTCCATGAGCATCGTGCAATCCCCAAGTGTTGCATCCTGCCTCCTAATTCACATCTCAGTAAGCTACTGCTTCTGTGGAGCTGTAGCAAAGCTCTCTGTGGTGGCATGAAAGCCCAGCCAACACTCGGCAAGACAATGGACCAAGATGAAACAAGAGCCGGGCTGAAGGATCCTTCATATTTTAACATTAGAAATAGATTGAAAGGTTATTACAGATGTGCTTGCTGGGACTAGTCGCATCTAATAAACATACTAAATATGCGGAGAAGGTATTGAAATGAAGTCTACTGTGGCAAAGAAGTGTGTAGCCTTGAGATGGATAACCAAACAACTGCCCACACAAAAGCAATGATTATGGGAATTTCTGAAGTGGTTACGGGCTGAATGTGGGGTACGTCATAGATTGGTTTACAACGGAGTGGAACAGGGAGGAAGGGTGGAATGGGCCTTAGTAGAAGTACGACTCAAACAGGAAATGGGAAGTCCTGAACCAAGACAAGATGTAAAAAGAACAGATAATTAATACTTTTTAGATGTGTCCGTGATGTTGATTTGATTTGCTGTAATATGAGGCGATGATACCAATTGTGCTGCCTGAGCAATCTAAATGTTACGTATGGACTTATATTCATTTGTATATGGTGTGACTCACTTCTCTCTCCTTGTTTAGCAGGGTGGGGGGAGGAGGGAGGATGAGACAAGTAATTGACCTGTAATGTTATCTTGTTCCTAAAATCAATAAACAAATGTATAAAAAAAAGAAATAGATTAAAAATACAAATACACTTAAGAGTGGTTCCTAACTTAAAGGAAGTGATAAGACAGGTGTGACCTTGCAGGAGAGTCCATTTCCTACAAGGTGAGTGGTACGACGTAAAAAAAATCGGCTCGTTAGGGTAATCACACTCTGGGTTATACCTAAAAAAGAAGCTTGATTATTGTGTACTACAAAACTGTTGCCCATTGGCAAAGGATTAATGATCCAACCGGAGGACTTAGATGTGTCTACAAGGGCACTCAATAGCTAAAAGATGAACAATTTGGAAATATTTTTTAACACTGTGTGTCCTAAAGTTTTTCAGTCCAGAATTATTTAATGATTGTTTCACTTGATCTCTCTCATTTAGTGGTTTACTGACTTCTTTTTGGATCTCGCTATTTGAGAAGCAAGTGATTCCGTCATATGTGCCAAAATGTCTTTATTTATAAATATTGCTAATTTCTCTATGGTAAAGCACACTGCGAGTAATTTTTGTATCAATTTTACTATTGCATTAACTGTTCACCCACAAGGATTACACCCATGAATGTTTCCGCTGACATGCTGGTTTGACAACGGCAATTGTGACCATTCCCCTTGAGTCTACATGGAACAGAAGAAAATGCTATGTTAATGAGCTTAACAGAGGCAGAAATTCAACATTGGGAAAGAGGGTTTCATGGGAAGAAGAGGTCGGGGTGACCAGCACGAGGCCCTATTAAATAGAACATCCAAAGTGGGTGTTTCTCATTTGGCCGTCATGCCCCACAGGTTTGGAGACTTGCCCCAAGTGTGTGAGGAGAGCAGAAGTCTTGCTCCCGGCCCCACACTCCAGAAGTGTGTGAGACTAGTAGTGGCACAACAGGGTTCCATGTGGCAGCACAGTGCTCCAAGTGGCCCCACAGTGCTCCACGCAGCACTATGGAACTCCACACGGCACCTCGGGGCTCTATACAGCACCAGGGAGCTCCACAAAGCACCACAGTGCTCCAAGCAGCACTGAAACGCTCCACGTGGCACCACAGGGCTCCACGGGGCACAACAGTGCTCCACATGACAGTCCCCTAATGACTGCAGCTCATGCAAACCTTGTTAGTGGAGCCCGAGGGTCTGCAACAGCACAATGTACCTGGAAATCACAAAAAATCACAAGGCCATACAACTGTAGAAGCCAATGTTCCTTCTGTGGCTCATACAATTGTCTGAGGGAGACTTGAATTTTAGATTTCTAAGAAAATTAATGCCTTGCATTTACGGGGGGAACGTTTGACACAGTGGAGCAAGTAACTGCCCATTTAAATTTAAAGGAGAAGTACTTATAAGAATACATTTCCTGCCAATGTTGGTTCTAATGCTGCGAGAAACAAGACTGTATTCCAGAGGCTGTCAAATCATGAAATAACATATGACACAATGCACGAGAGCAGCCAAACCCAAAAGCTCTCCAGCCGCAGTGTAGATGCTGGAAATATGGTCATCCATCCGTCTGTCTGTAAGAACAAAAGTGACATTCAGGTGTGTTATCCCCTGCCCCAAGTGGTACTCCAGACGGCTCCGCGTATCAGGTCGCCGTCACAATGCGGACACGCAAATGCGTGCTGGCCACCTGGCACAACCCGTGTCCATGTCTAGGGCATTATTACCACATTAAGTTTCCTTCTGCCAGGAAACACTCAAAATGTGCTGCCACAGAAGCTGAGAGCACTCAGCAAACCGCGTTAGATTATTTTTACAATCCTTATGCATAAACTTCTGGGCTACTGCCCTGTTGGCAGGTAAGGAGCAGGTAAGGTTTATTGTTTTGGTTGGAAAATCTGACTCGCTAGTGTGCCTCCAATTAAAACCAATCTCAACTGCAAAACACTTAGCACAGAGAACCAGTTCCCATCCCAACAAACACTGTCTTGTTGAAGACACGAGGAATCTGAGACCCACGCTCCTAGAAGAAGAACAGAACTCTTCCATCGCTGGCCTGCATCCAAATAAAAGCCAGGATCATCTGATTGCTCGTGGAATATATTTGTATCTGTCCAGTTTGCAGTCAAATCACTAAACACCTGCCTGCCTGCCAGTGACTGGCAGCTTCTAGCTGTACAACAAAGGATGGCTGTGAATTGAAAGTGTAATGTTTTTGGACTGCAAAGCCCAAAAGAGGCATCTATTTTGCAGATGTACTCTACAGAAATCCTAAATATCTTGGACAAATGTTTTTGATTTACTAATAGTGGTGGCTCTTCGCCATGTTGCCGGTAACTGGAAACACATTCAAGGGTGCTCTGCATGGAGGATTTCATGGGGCTTACTAAGAGGCTAGAACTCCACCCTTCAAGCTGACCACTGTTCTACGCCCCTGGGAGATGCTGGTTCAATTATGTGTACAGAAAGGGCAAATTTTATCTGGATAGTCATCAGAGCTTATTGTTATAGACTGAGGTCCATTTTTATGACCCAGTTTGCGTCGCTCTTGCACCACGCAACATGGTGCAAGAGCGACGCAAACCTTAAGTCATATTGTTAAAGGCACACAAAGTCACTTTGCGCGGCTCCAAAAATAAGGAGTAACGTAACGCAGTGCAAATCGAGACGTTGCCGTACTCTGCCCTAGGTAGGCATTCAATGGGCGTTGCATGGGTGTTCCAACGCACCTCCAGATTTACAATAACTTGTAAACTTGGGAATGCACCAAAAAGATACGCCTCCTCAGGTGAGGTGTAACCTCGGAGAAATCAATTTATTTCTCCTTGTTTTTCCTCTTTCTCTGTGTGCTGCATAATGAAGCACACAGAGAAAGTGGAAAAAGCCTCAGGGAATTGTTTTTGTGCAGGAATGCACCCCTTCCTGCACAAAAACAATGCTGCCTCCAATACAGACATCCTTTCACCATGGTGCAAGGATGTCTGTGTTGTGGGCAGCATTGTTGGCGCTAATCTGCCAAAACGGCGCCAGTGCAAGGTAAACAGGAATAAGCCGTATTGGATAAATACGGCGCATCCCTGCCCTTTCCCTGTGATGCAGTGCAGCACACCAACATGACTTGCTGCGCTGCCCTGAGCCACAAAGGTCATAAATATGGCCCTGAGCATTTTACAGTGCTGACCTGGGCTTTCAGCTGGCTGCTAACCTCATGCACTGCACCCACTTTTCCCTACACCTTTTACATTATGTCTGAAAAGCGCCTAGAAAGTCAACAGCAGTCGAAGAGCTTTCATAACCTTGTCAGGGCTATGAAGCACTGTATAAAAGATGCAAGCGTAGTAGCTTTTTACTCAACAATCCAAAAAGCACTTTATGCCTCATAAATACAAGGTGTATGGAAAGCGGGCTATAAAGACCAATCGAAAACAATTAGAACAGGGACAATTTGTTGGATAAAGGACAATAATAGCACCAAAGCCATAATAAAATGCTCCCATTTCTTCAGCACTAGACCAGTTTAACAACATCTGAAACATAAAGCACAGACACCGTTAGGCGCTGTAGGGGCGGGTGAGGTGCTGCAGCCTCCCCACAAATAACCATGCTGGAGTTCAGAAGGTGAATGAGCAATAAAGATGCTTTTACATTTTGTTTTTATCTCGTCACATTTGCTGTGGTTCAAAGACAGAAGTCAAATTTCAGGCTGTCTTGCTGCATATTCTTTTAACATGAAGACTGCTGTTCACTTTTCATTTTTCTGACAAAAAAATAGAAGTATTTTGTGAAGTGAACAATGTGACAGCCTTGCAGGAGTATAGTGGACGTGAAAATAAAGGCTGTAAGATGTAATTTATTTTCCAAATACCACAAAATCTAAGCACCTGCAAATGGACTGCAGAAATATTTCAAAATATATCATTAGTTAAGAAAGCACAAATGGACCACTTTGCTGTAATTCTGAAGTGTGATGGTAACAAACATTTATAATAGCAACAAAACAAATCAAGACACTTTACTTAGTGATGTGCAAATGATAACTAGTCACAAAAGCCCGATTTACACACATTTGTCGTTTCGGATCTATATAGTTTTATCAGTAAAACTGCATGTCAGTGAAAATTGGGCAGCCATTTCAATGAAACATGTGCTCTCTGTAAATGACTGTGAGCTACCACACCATGCGTTAGCAATATATTTGAGACAGTGTGATCCAAAATATAGACCAGCAGGCTACATACCACATCCTTCCCACTCTCCTGTTGAATGGAAGAGACTCATTTGCTACATTTGTTCTGTGTGTGATGCTTGGATTGTTCACAATCCCTATGACTTCTGTGATGTAACATTGATGGCAGCACCCCCACTCTGATCATTGTTCCAGCATCACTGAAGACACTTTCAAGTTATTCACCTGAGAAGAATACATAGCAGGAAATTGACCAAGTTGAGTATATGTCAAGCTGGAAAAGTTGAAGATGTGCTACGATCGAAAGAGTAACTAGGAATGTATTCGGTGTGCCACATGAGCAAATCTTTATCCTCAATTAATATCTACCTGAGAACATTTGCAATATCCTCATTTAGAATGTGCAGTACATCATACTACCTACATACAGGTGTGACACAATACTCAATATTGAAGTCATAATCCTGAGGTCTAGCTCACTGTTGTGCACTTAGAACATAGGCCCTTGCATTTGACATTTCTATAGCAAGATATTTCACTAGGTGAAAGCAGCCATAAAGAATATTAGATACCAATACATTCACAGACACCATAGAAACTGCAAACCACCAAAAAAGCTTTGACACTTGATGTGTTTCTTAGCCAACATGACTCAAGGTTCTATCCTGGCTCCCACCTTGTTTAATCTCTACCTGGAACCTTTAGGGAACCTCCTAAGCAAATCTGGGATCCTTTACCATCTGTATGCGGACGACACGCAAATCTACCTTAAGGTGTCCTCTGCACACGATCTCTCCCTACTCAATTCTACCCTCAACTCTATTCACAACTGGATGTCAGCTCACCAACTCATTCTGAATCCCGCCAAAACTGAATTCCTCCTCCTCTCTACCTCTCTCTCACCTCCTCCTGTTCAATCTTGGATGGATCAGCTGAACCTTCTCAACAACAAACCCATCATTGTTGACAGCGCTAAATCCCTAGGTGTCATTCTCGACAAAAGACTCAACCTAATCGCCCACATCAACTCTATTGCCAAGAATGCACGGTACCAGCTGCGCCTTCTGTGGGGGATCCGTCGGTTCTTCCCGGAGAAAGACTTAAAAACCTTGGTACAATCTCTGGTTCTCTCAAGACTGGATTACTGCAATTCTCTTCTGACTGGCCTACCCAAATCCCACCTCTCCCCTCTCAAATCCATCCTCCATTCAGCAGCTCGCTTCATTTCAGGGTCTAAACGAAGCGACCACATCACTCCTATCCTGTCCTCTCTGCGATGGCTTCCGATCGAGGCAAGATCTATTTACAAAACTGCCTGCATCACACACAAAGCCTTACACACGTCCTCCCCTTGTTACCTGGCGAATAAATTGAAATTGTCCGGTGGCTCTCGCCCTTCTCGCAATGCGGAAAAGCTTCTGCTTGAGCCCCCGTCTTCAAAAGAGAAAGATCGATGGCTCAATCCTTCTCGGGCAATGCGGTAAGAATCTGGAACTCGCTTCCCCACTGCTCCGTGCCACCTCCTCTACCCGGATCTTCAAAGCTGACCTCAAGTCTCTTCTATTCCAAAGACACTTCCAGAACTAATACGTTCGGTCTTAGGCCCCTCTAGGAAGTTCGCCCGTCAGTTTAAAGTTGTACTTTTGTCTGTTCATTCCTTACTTTGTGTGTTGTGTTGGTTTTTATGTGCGTGTTCCCCCAGGTTAAGTCCCCTGTGAAGTCACGCCTCTCTACTACCTCTAGGAAGCTCTTCCATGATAGGAATTATGTATTCCAAGCCTATAGAAGGGCCTTCTCAGTGTGCTTTGAGTTACTGCCACTTATTACAGTATTATGCCTTTAGTGGTATTTTGTACCCCATGTATCATATATTTTGTACCCCATGTACCCCCTGCTGAATTCACGCCCTCTCTACTACCTCAAGGAAGTTCTTCCACTATAGGAAATTCTGTACTCCAAGCCTATAGAAGTGCCTTCCCAGTGTGTCATGTGTGACTGCCACTTATTGCAGCATTATACCTCCATTTGTATTTGGTATCCCTTGTTTCATGCACATCTGTCACTTTTTCCTATTGGAACTTATTCCTCTTTTTGTATTTGGTTTGTTTGTTTTTGCACAATTGTCACTTTTCTTCATGCAATGTAACGCTTGCCTTTGTATTATGCTCATTTGTATCCTCCTCCTTATGTAATGTTGCTAATCCTGTTGTGAAGCGCTCTGACACCCTCGGGTAAAGTCCGCGCTATATAAAAATGCATAAATAAATAAATAAATAAATAAATTGTTGCTATCGACTGTACACTTGCATGTCAGAAGCTAGTGAGATAAGTGTGTGCAAAGTTTTGCGAAGCTACCAATTTTTGCCGTTCGGGAAGTTTGCAGAGTTACCCAATTTACCTTTGCTTTCGGATGAACCAAGTATTTTTTCAGTTTGTGAGATAATTTGTAAGGTATCACTAGATACTCTTTGACCCTCGCCAAACCCAGCCAAACTGGAAATTGTTTGCAGGACTTTTCCCTGCAAGTGCAAGTTTACATTTTACTGATCTCTTTAATGGTCTGGTATTAAAGAGGGGAAACACGTTCTCTTTAAATTATATCTCACACATTAATTATTTTGTCAGTGTTAATTACGGGACAATTCTACATATTTTGTAGTAAAAGTCATGATTTTCATACAGATGTGCAGAGTAATAAACTTTGCAAAGTTTTATACAGTACTTTGCGAAAGCTGCAAAACAAACGTTGTACACTCACAATACATCATGAATTTAGGTTTAACACATGGGGTCTGATTCACAAGCTGCTTTTGAAGTATGTGAAACAGTACTACAGTAGTACTAATGTACCACAAAATGCAATTCAGAAAGAAATGACTGGAGATCTCTTCTGCTGTCTTTCCTATCTTTACTATGTGGGGATCTCCACCGCAGTAGCTTAGAAGTCCACACAAGTAATTATAGTACTTTGTACTAAATGTAGAAGGGACCGGGGAGAGTGGTGGGAAATTGGGGACCCATAACTCAAAAATAGGTTGGGTTAAAAGAAATTTAAAGAGTTTGGGGGTCATGCTAACACAAACCACACACCCAAAAAAGAGTAAGCTCATTGCAATTCACAAAATACACTTCTAAGTGTAAAAGGGTATTTTGCGAATGGCAGTGGTCTTAATTTTTTTTTGGGGTATGTGTTTATTATTAGCATGTCCCTTCAGCCCTAAAAGGGTCAATACACTCTAAAATGAACTCAAGTCCAGTCTTGGAGTAAGTCAAGCACCATACATCACATGTCCAATCACTGGTACTACAAGACACTCCCATAGAAAACAATGAAGGAAGGGAATCAATATAGCACTCCAAATGAAAAAATGTCAAATTAACTAAATAATTTAACATTTAAATTACACACACACTCACACACATACACACAAGTATATATATATATATATATATATATATATATATATATATATATATATGAAAACAAGCTCCTCAACCAAGAAGAAAATGAGTCGCACTCACGGATGCAGTTCAATGTCTTTTAATCTATATCAGCACTTCTTTCCTGACACGTTTCGGTCTTCACGAACTTTCTCAAAGGAAATCCGAGACTCATGGCAAATGACGACCATCTGTCAAATTACCCATTTTATAGTATTGGTCCCCTAGTGGACCTCCCTCGTGGAATATAAAATATATCTTTATCTGTATATCTGTATATATATTTATATATATATACATATTGGAAAAAGTAAAAAAAAAAACTTTTTTAAAGAAATTAAAAAGTATTTAAATTAATAAAATGCAAGAGTTTTAACCAAGTTTACTAAAGAGTAAATACAAATCAAAAATTAGTGAGGTAGGTATTTTTAAAAAGTATGTTTAATAATTAATATTTATAAATTGAATTAACAATTTTAGATTATTTCAAATATTTAATACATTTAATTTGATGAGCTAATCTGCTATAACACTTTGTTGTATTAGTACCATATAAATATCCATATAAATAATACATTTTTAAAATCGTTTTACATTTATATTTTGCATTAAACTACTTTTAAATTTTGTTTTAAAAAAACACTTGATTACATTTCCTATACTTTCTAATAGTGATATCTCCACCCTGGTGGCGAAGATCTCCGCCAACAGGTGAAACACTGCTAGCAGTAACTTTACACTTGTAAATTTTGTTATAGGAAGATCCATTTCTTCATTTGAAGGGGTGAATCATATAAGTCTACAACTAGGTATAAATCTCTACTCGGAAACGGGGAAAAGCAAAAAAATGGAAAGTTACACCGAGGTGTATGAGTTGATCCACACATGAGTAAATATACACATCTATATTTACCTTTGTGAATAAGCCCCATGGTAGCTATATACTTAGAACCTTATGAATAAAAGACAAGAACAGATTTTTTAGTTCTTATTCAGTTAATCACATGTGACTGAATGACATCAATATAGGTTCCCATTATGTGAAGACATTTCTGTAAAATCCTCCTGGCTAGAAAAGGTTCACATAGGTCCGAGTATTTTCATATTTGAGCGACACAATAAGGACTTAATAAGGTTCCCCACTGGAACACATAGCAGATATTTTTTCCAGTATGTTCCCGATGGGAGATGGGGCAGCCCTTTTAGAGTGACATCATGGTTCAAAAAGCAGCTGGAGGCAGACATTTGTCATGATTCTTGGTTTCAGGTTGAGTCCTGGACAAGTAAAAGTGCAAAATAACATCATGATTTGACACTGAGCAGTAAGGATAAAAGTAGCATATGGTTACCCTCGTGTTTAGCCAACGAGTTGGCCTGTCAGTGAAATTGATACTCAGAAGTAGAGGAAAACACGGAATTGCTGAGGTCATGAGATTGGCAGGGGAGAGGAAAGAGAGAGGTAGACTTCTTGTCGAAGCTCTTACCCCATGCCTTGATCCCTTGCAGTAAAAGTCATTCAGCTATGAGTGGGAGACACCACGGCGCGTGGAGGTGGCGTGGTGGTGGGGAGGCCGGCTTTGGCCTTAGTCCTTGCTTCTACCGCCCGTCTGTCAGATTTCTTAGCCCTGTTCTGTTTCCCCTTCCCCTGAAGACGAAGGGGCCTCGATTTGGCAGGGGATGAGGTCATGACAAGAGCGAGGAGGCTCCCCTGTCGCCACTCATTATTCCTGTTAACAACTCAAGTGTTTTTTAATCTGGAACTGAGGGTGGTGGAAGGGTGGAAGGGTGATGCCACCGGGAAAGATTCTGGGGAAAGAGAATCTATTTTTAGAACATTCTACATTCAAAGGGTGGACTTTTCTAGTAGAATTAATGCCATCCGGCTGCTGTCAATTCAAAAGTAAAAATATCACAGTTATGTGCGTTTACTTTGTGTGCCTTACCACCTTCCTTTGTATTTCTTATTTGTACACCTTTGTCCTCCTTCCCCTCCACCCCAATTTTGTTATGTTTTGTGTGTGTCTCTACCTTTATAATTATTGGAAATTGTTGTAGCCCTCACAGGAGTGAAATTTATGTCTGTAAAGAACACCAAAAATTTCCATTTACTTTGCATTTTAGTAATTCATTTGATTATTCTGTTATTTTTGTACATTTATATTGCTCTCAAATGATAGTGCATAACTGTTTTGATTTGCTCTTTGCAGTCAGTTTTGTTCCTTTTGTCTTTCTTTCTAATAAGATATTTCTGTCTTCCTAATAAAAATAACATTTAAAAATTATTAGGAAGGATCATTAACCCTGGAACCTCATTTACAAAAACAGAAACGAATCAAGAGTCCAAATGTGCAATTTCCTAACAGTGATTTCTTGATCTTAAAGGGCAGAGATCCCTTCACTGGGGGATTGCACTCACAAAAGTTCAACGGGTAGCGTCTCCCTTTGCCTTGTTCGTTTTTGCAATTTGCTAAAGCCATTTTTAGTGTTTTGATTTGCGCTACCTCAGAGTTTTGTCAACTTTTACTTGTTTGCAAAGGGATTTATGTTCCCTACGGTGGGTGACCAAACACATGGAATGTTAATAGACTACATTCTCAAACAAACCCTACTTATCCCCAGGGGCTATGATTTGTGACTACATTGTTGAATATCCATCTGTTCACTTACGGCTTCTCAGGTGGTCAGTCTTCTGTAAAAACATGAATCCCATCTTCAGTTTTCATTTTTCAGTTTAAAGAACAATCAGAGGTGGAGTTTGAGCTAAAAGCAGCCCTCAAAAATGTGTTCAGGTCAACCCCATATTTTAGTGAGTGAGTGTAGAGAGGGAGTCCGACGATCTGAAGAAGCCCTTGGGGGTGGCAAAATAAATAGTAACATGAAAAAAACTGTCGAGGTCCCCTCAGGCTGTTTGCCAGGCTGAATACCCTTACAACCCAATACCCATGCCCACCCCATAACCCTAAAAATGCCCTTACCACCATATGCCCCTACCCACCCATAACCCTAAAGATACCATTACCACCATACCCCCTACACACCCACCCCTAAACCTTAAAATATCCTTACCACCCCATATCCCTACCAACCCCTAAACCCTAAAAACACCCTTACAACTCACCTAAACCCGGTCACTAGTAGGTGATATAGTTAGGACCTAGTTTCCATAGGAAAAGTGTTTTTTGACTTTCCTATAACTTTGGTGTTGTTTGACCAATCTTCACAAACTTTTCCCCAAAAAGTGCGCCACTGATTCTAACTGTGCATGGAACGTTTTCGGGTGATCCGTCACGTGGGGGAAGAGAAAAAGAGGGGGCGGGATCAAAAAAGAGTGTTTCCCATGATAATTCCCATAGGTATTTTGAACGTGACTCCAGCTCGAACAGCTGGACGGACTTACATCAAATTTGGTAGAAATCTAGCTCTTGGTTCAGAAAGAGTGCATTTTTTATTTGGTGTAAATACATTCCGTAGTTTTAGAGTTAAAAAAAACAAAACTAATTTGTATATCTAGGGATGCGAACCCTCCGCGAATCCTTCCAATCTCGTGCAGAGATCTGATTGCTTGCTGTTAGACTTGGCATCTTTTGGCGTGTTTCCCCTGACTTTTTGCTTTCTGACCTCCCTGTTTTGACTCTGTTTTTGCTGGTGTAATGATTCTGCGCACTTTCCTCACTGCTGTCCAGTGGGAAAGTGCAAGTGCTCCTGTATAAAATGTGTTATGGATTGGTGTTTCCATGATTGGCCTATTTGGTCTATGTGTCAGTCCCTTGTAAAGTGCACTGCGAGTGCCGGGGCCTATAGACCAAATGCTGTTGGTGGGCTGCAGCACTGGATTGTGCCACCCACGCAAACGGCCCGTAAAGTGTAACTCGGGCCTGCCATCGCAGAGCCTGTGCGCAGCCTGGGGCTGCCATGTCGACTTGGCAAGTGCACACACTTGCAAGTCCCTAAACCTTCCCTTTGCTACATGTTAGTCACCCCTAAGGTAGGCCCAAGGTACCCCTGTGGGCAGGGTGCGTTGTATGCGAAAGGTAGGACATGCCCGGGTGTGTGCGGCATGTCCTGATAGTGAATTACAGCCTAGTTCGTTGTTCACTATTGCAAGGCTACCTGTTCCCCTAGGCCAGAACGGGCAGTTTTGATTATTACAGCTTATAATCCTAACTGACCCCAGGAACATGGTAGAAATTCGAGTTTAGTATGCCTGGACTCAGAATGATAAAATGCAGCTTTTAGTGAAGTTGGTTTTAACATTCTGTGTTTGAAAATACCACTTTTAGAAAGTGGGTATTTTCTTGTCTAACCATCCAAGCCTGCCTCTGCGAGGTTGTGTATTCCTTGTCTGGAATGTGAGTGACAGGGGCTGGGGGATGCCAGGAGACAGGGTGAGTCAGCACAGGGCTGAATAGCAAGATCTACATGTAGATGGGTGGGAGGGGTCGCACCTGGGCCCTGAATAGGACAGTGCCTTCCCTCCACAATGCTGGCTCCACCTCCTGTGGTGCGTCTGATGTCCCTGGCCTACTCACTGAAAGAAGGGACGGTTGTCAACAAAGTGCTCCAGAACTGGTTTGGACTAGGCAAAGGCCTCTCTGCCTTCAGAGAACAAAGGAATTTGGGATATAAATATTGGGGCCCTGACCCCATGAATTTAGATCTCGCTGGAATCAAGGAACCTGCCAAGACGAAGAACTGGAAGAGCTGCCAGGAGGAGTACTGCCCCTTTGCTGTGTTGTTGCTTTGTTGGGTTGGCCTGCAGCTGCTGCTTCTGCCTTGGGCAGTGAAAGGACTGGACTGAACTTTCTACAAACTTGTGCTGAGTATCTCCAAGGGCCTGGAACCGAGCTGGCCTCCTGTTAAGAAGTCTCAGGGACTACAAAGACTTCACAAGCCTCTGGGTACCGCTTCTGGAACGCTGTTTCAGTTGCCACAGAGGAAAGGAACTGCAACCGACTCCGTCAACCGAATCCATCCCTGGCCGGTGACCTGTTTGCACTGCAGACCGCATCGCCCCGCTTCGCATCGCAACCCTGGTCTCACCGTGGGCGACGTCCGACGCCGCCAACATCGAGCCGCTGCTTGCACCGTGACCTGTGGGCACCGCAGTTCGCATCGCATCGCATCGCATCGCTTCACTGGACCAACCGGACCCGACCGACGCGGTCGCTGCAACTGGCTCAAGAGTCGTGACCGCATCGCATTTGGGGCACCGCTCGCACGTCTGCGACGCACCGCTCCGACTCGCACCGCTGTCCGACGCCAGCTCCCGCACTCCGGCTAGGTCGCCTGCATCGCAACCTGTCAGCACCGCATCGAGCATCGTCTCACCCTGCATCGCACGCCTTGGACTCACCGACTCCGTCTGCACGACGCTCATCGAGCCGCTGCCTGCACCGCATCGAGGGACACCGCACCTTGCATCGCTCCGTCTTGCACCGCAACCGCGACGAACGCCGACCGGCTCGTACACTCCGTACCAGCCACAACGAGAAAGGTACTGTAACCGAGTCTGTTCATGACTCTGCTGGCCCGTATCGACGCGGTCGGCTGGAACTGTTAGACTCTGTGGTTTTCAGCATCACGGTAGGCTCGGACGGAGCTACCGACTCGTACGAACTTTGCTTTTGTGCTATTCCTGCAAAGAAGAAGTTAACGTATCAAACATTCATTCGTAAAGTATAGTATTGTGGATTTTTGTCGTAATTGGTCTTGTCTTGAGTATATAAAATATTGGTTATTTTTCTAAACTGGTGTGGTGTCCGTTTGTAGTGCTTACACTGTATTACTGTTGGTTATGTGCAAATGCTTTACACACTGCCTCTGAATTAAGCCTGACTGCTCGTGCCAAGCTACCACGAGGGTGAGCAGGGGTTACTTCACGAGTGTAACACCCTTACCCTGACTAGGAAGAAGGGTCCCTACTTGGACAAAGGTGCAAGCCGTTGCCAACTAGAGATCCCATTTCTAACATTGGTTGTCAGCGGTGAGGATAGGACTTGTGTTTGCACTTGACTTACAGTGATTGGTGTGCACTACTACCATATCGCAGACCATTACGTACCACATACTGGTTCTTTTTCTTTTGGCCTATTTTTGATCTTGCCAGTTTTCAACTCACTACTTTTGTCATTCCTGAATCAATTGCATCATCCGTTGCATCTCTGGAAGTTATCTTTGAGGAGGATAGGTTGGAATCCTACGCCGTAAAGGAGTTACGAGCGATTTGTAAAAACCTGAAAGTCCAAATTAAAGGCCTCACAAGGAAGGAGGAGCTACAGAAGGCGCTGAGGGCCTGGGTAGCAGCCAGACATGCCAATGGGCTGCCTGGTAATCTCAGTGAGGAGGCGGAGGAGCCTATTTCCAGGGTGGATGTGCTTTTGGGTAGGGGGAACCCGCCAGGTCAGGCAGCAGCAGTCTGTCCCCAGAGGAGCTGGAGGACAGGCGGGAGGCAAGGCAGTTTGAGCTGCAGAAGCTCAGGCTGGAGAGTGAGCGGGAGGAGAAGAGATTGGCCATAGAGGAGAGGAAGATGCTCTTAGAGCATGAGAGAGAACTGAAGGAGCTAGAACTTAGGAGTAAGTCAGGCTCAGATGGTGGCAGCAATTCGTCCAGAAAGGCAGACAGGATTGTGCACATTCCCAAGAATGTAGGCAAGGAGTTCAAGAAGGGGGATGACATACAAAGGTGGTTTCAGGGTTATGAGGCAGCCATACACATGAATTGGGTCCCTGAGGAGAATTGGGGAGCAGGATTGTGGCCACTTTTCCCTGAAGAAGCAAGGGATGCTCTGATAGCTTTGGGTAAGGGGTATCACCTCACCTATGCTGACATGAAGGATGCCCTTCTCACGAAGTATGGTCTTACTCCTGAAAAGTACAGGGATCAGTTCAGGTCCAGTAAGAAGTCTGATGCCAACACTTGGTTGGAATGTGTGGATGTGTTCTGCAGGTCGCTGGATGGTTGGGTAAAGGGCAGTAGTGTAACAGATTTTCAGGGGCTCTACAACTTGATTGCATGGGAGCACTTGTCTAGTCTATGTTTTGCAGATCTGCGCCAGCACCTAGTGGATAGTAAGCTAACTGACCCCAGGAAGCTTGCTATGGAAGCGGACCGCTGGGTGAGTACCAGGGTCCACAAGAAAGCGTTTGGGGAGACTCAGCCAAAGGTGGGCAGGGTCCCCAGCAGAAAAGTGGGGGACAAGGGTAAAGCACAGGAGTTCTCTAAAGGGCCCCAAACTAGTACCCAGGGTAAAGGTTCCCAGCCCCCCGGTGATAAGAAGAAAGGGGTCTCCACAAGGAAGCCTGTTGAGACCGGCCCCCGCAAGTGTTATGCATTTGACCAGGTAGGTCACTTTAAGGGGGACCCCAAGTGCCCGAAGGGGACACAGCCACCCACCGGTGGACAGTCCAAAGTGTTGGCTAGTGTAGCGCTTGGGGAGGAGGGGTGCCCACAGGAGGGTGGGGATCCCGCAGAAATGACCCTTGTCTCACTAGGGGACAGTGAGATGGTCCCAGGAAACCAGGTGCCCCCTAACACAAAGAAATATAGCACCTGGGTGACCATTAATGGGAACAGGGTAGAGGCTCTCAGATATACTGGAGCCAGTGTGACCTCAGTCCGGTGTCACCTGGTGTCTGAGAAGCAAGTAGTCCCAGGAGCATTCCACCAAGTAGTTGCTGTCGACAACTCAGAGCGCCAATGTATGGTGGCGCAGGTTCCCTTTGAATGGGGGGGGTCTCAGGTCCCTTGAGGGAGGTTGTGAGCCCTACCATGCCTGTAGATTGTCTGCTAGGAAACGACCTGGAGCAGTCCTCATGGAAGGAGGTTGAGCTCAGGTCTCACTTGGAGATGCTTGGGTTGCCAGAGTGGGCATGCGTGTCTACTCGGTCAATGGCAGCCAGAAAGGGTGATCAAGAGGACTTGGAGCCTGAAACAGTGGCCCAAGTCCCTGCCAAGAGAAAGGGCAGGAGGCGTGGGAAACCGGCCCCCGAAGTTCCCACGGACCGGGAGGAGGCGGACCTCGAGGGGGACGCCCCGGTGCCTACAGGGGAGCAGGTAGCCGAACTGGGAGACATCTCTGAGCTGACCCATTGGCAGCAAGAAGGGGGTCCCACCAGGGAGGAGTTCTGCAGGGAGCAGAACGAGTGCCCTACTCTAGAGGGTCTGCGGCGGCAGGCTGCAGACCAGGCAGCTGGTAATCAGTCCGGGTCACATCTGATCTACTGGGAGAGTGGTCTCCTATACAGTGAGCCTAAGGTTGCGGAGCCTGGGTCAGCCCGTGTGCTGGTGGTACCCCAGCGCTTCAGGACCTTCCTACTGGGTCTGGCTCATGACGTGCCTTTGGCAGGACATTTGGGGCAGGACAAGACCTTTGACAGGCTTGTCACCCACTTCTTTTGGCCCCAAATGCGAAGGCAGTCAGATGCACACTGTAGGTCTTGCCAAACTTGCCAGGCAAGTGGTAAGAGTGGGAGGAAGGTCAAAGCTCCTCTCCAACCTTTTCCTGTTGTTGGAACACCCTTTGAAAGGGTAGGGATGGATATTGTGGGGCCACTGGATCCCAAGACAGCCATGGGCAACAGGTACATCCTGGTCTTGGTGGACCATGCCACCCGGTACCCGGAGGCAATCCCTCTCAGGACAACGACGGCGCCAGTGGTGGGCCGGGCGTTAATGGGGATCTTTTCCCGTGTGGGATTCCCCGAGAGGTGGTTTCTGATAGGGGACCAATTTCATATCGAAGTATATGACATCCCTGTGGAAGGAGTGTGGTGTAACCTACAAGTTCACCACTCCTTACCACCCACAAGGAAACGGTCTGGTGGAGAGATTCAACCAGACCTTGAAAGGCATGATCAAGGGTCTAACAGAACCCATGAGGCGTAAGTGGGACGTCCTCTTGCCATGCCTACTCTTTGCATACAGGGAGGTGCCTCAGAAGTCTCTTGGGTACAGCCCCTTTGAGCTCCTGTATGGCCACCCTGTGAGAGGACCTCTGAGTTTGGTAAAGGAAGGCTGGGAGGCAGCTCCCAGGAAAACTCCCCAGGATGTATTTAGCTACATGCTGGCCTTTAGAAACCAAACTGCCCGCTTCAGGAAACTCGCTCAGGCGAACCTAGAAGCAAGCCAGGAAGAAATGAAGAGATGGTATGACCAGAATGCCACTCTGGTCGAATTTCAACCTGGGCAGAAAGTGTGGGTCATGGCCCCAGTGGCACCTTGTGCCTTGCAGGACAAGTGGACTGGGCCATATGAGGTAAAGGAGCGCAAAAGTGACGTCACCTACCTGGTGGATTTGCAGGCTCCAAGGAACCCTTTGAGGGTCCTTCACGTGAACCGCCTCAAGCCCCACTTCGAGAGGTCCGAAGTGAGTATGCTCTTGGCGACAGATGATGGGGTGGAAGAGGAGAGTGAGCCTCTCCCTGACCTCCTGTCTACCAAGGAGCATGATGGGTCAGTAGAGGGTGTGATCCTCTCCCCTACTGTGACTCAGGAGCAGCAGGGGACTGTCGCCAGTTGTTGGGACAGTTCGCCCCACTGTTCTCTCTGACCCCCGGTGTTACTCACTGGTGTACCCATGACGTGGACACCGGTGACAGCCCTCCTGTGAAGCACAAGATTTACAGGTTGACTGACCGGGTCAGAGCCAGCATCAAGGAGGAGGTCTCTAAGATGTTGGCGTTAGGGGTGATTGAGCCCTCCCACAGTCCTTGGGCCAGCCCAGTGGTCTTGGTCCCAAAGGCTGCGGCGCCCGGTGCCACTCCAGAACTCCGGTTTTGTGTGGACTACCGTGGGCTCAATGCCGTCACCAGGACTGACGCACACCCCATCCCCAGAGCTGATGAGCTCATCGATCGGTTGGGAGCTGCCCGGTTCCTCAGCACGTTTGATTTAACGTCTGGGTACTGGCATATTGCCTTAACCGAAGGAGAGATCAGCATTCTCAACCCCAGAAGGTCATTACCAATTCCGGGTGATGCCCTTTGGGTTGAAGAATGCCCCTGCCACCTTTCAGAGGTTGGTCAATCAGGTGTTGGCTGGGCTGGAGGATTTCAGTGCCGCCTACCTGGATGACATTGCTGTGTTCAGTTCCAGCTGGGAAGAACATTTACAGCACCTTGAGAAAGTGTTGAGGGCTCTGCAAGGTGCAGGCCTCACGATCAAGGCCAGTAAGTGCCAGATCGGGCAGGGTTCTGTGGTGTACTTGGGACACCAGGTAGGAGCGGCCAGGTGGCGCCCCTACAACCCAAGATTGACACCATTCTGGCTTGGGAACCCCCAAGACCCAGACAGAGGTGAGAGCCTTCTTAGGTCTCACCGGTTACTATAGGAGATTTGTTAAGGGCTATGGCACCATCGTTGCCCCCTTAACAGAGCTGACCTCTAAGAGGCAGCCCAGGAAAGTGATCTGGACTGAGTCCTGCCAGAAAGCTTTGATGCCCTGAAGGCAGCCATGTGCACGGCGCCCGTGCTCAAGGCACCTGACTTCTCCAAGGAATTCGTCGTGCAGACTGACGCTTCAGAGCATGGTGTGGGAGCGGTGCTCTCACAACTGAACGAAGAGGGCCTGGATCAGCCTGTAGTCTTCCTTAGCCGGAGACTACTTCCCAGGGAACAGAGGTGGAGTGCCATAGAAAGGGAAGCTTTTGCTGTGGTCTGGGCACTGAAGAAGTTGAGACCATACCTGTTTGGGACTCACTTCCGGGTTCAGACAGACCACAGGCCCCTCAGATGGTTGATGCAAATGAGGGGTGAGAATCCAAAACTGCTGAGGTGGTCCATCTCCCTACAGGGAATGGACTTTACGGTGGAGCACCGTCCTGGTACAGAACACGCCAACGCAGATGGTCTGTCCAGGTTCTTCCGCTTTAGTGAGGAGAACTCCAATGGGGTTGGGTAGTTCTCCCTACTTTCAGCTGGAGGGGACATGTGTTAGACTTGGCATCTTTTGGCGTGTTTCCCCTGACTTTTTGCTTTCTGACCTCCCGGTTTTGACTCTGTTTTTGCTGGTGTAATGATTCTGCGCACTTTCCTCACTGCTGTCCAGTGGGAAAGTGCAAGTGCTCCTGTATAAAATGTGTTATGGATTGGTGTTTCCATGATTGGCCTATTTGGTCTATGTGTCAGTCCCTTGTAAAGTGCACTGCGAGTGCCGGGGCCTATAGACCAAATGCTGTTGGTGGGCTGCAGCACTGGATTGTGCCACCCACGCAAACGGCCCGTAAAGTGTAACTCGGGCCTGCCATCGCAGAGCCTGTGCGCAGCCTGGGGCTGCCATGTCGACTTGGCAAGTGCACACACTTGCAAGTCCCTAAACCTTCCCTTTGCTACATGTTAGTCACCCCTAAGGTAGGCCCAAGGTACCCCTGTGGGCAGGGTGCGTTGTATGCGAAAGGTAGGACATGCCCGGGTGTGTGCGGCATGTCCTGATAGTGAATTACAGCCTAGTTCGTTGTTCACTATTGCAAGGCTACCTGTTCCCCCTAGGCCAGAACGGGCAGTTTTGATTATTACAGCTTATAATCCTAACTGACCCCAGGAACATGGTAGAAATTCGAGTTTAGTATGCCTGGACTCAGAATGATAAAATGCAGCTTTTAGTGAAGTTGGTTTTAACATTCTGTGTTTGAAAATACCACTTTTAGAAAGTGGGTATTTTCTTGTCTAACCATCCAAGCCTGCCTCTGCGAGGTTGTGTATTCCTTGTCTGGAATGTGAGTGACAGGGGCTGGGGGATGCCAGGAGACAGGGTGAGTCAGCACAGGGCTGAATAGCAAGATCTACATGTAGATGGGTGGGAGGGGTCGCACCTGGGCCCTGAATAGGACAGTGCCTTCCCTCCACAATGCTGGCTCCACCTCCTGTGGTGCGTCTGATGTCCCTGGCCTACTCACTGAAAGAAGGGACGGTTGTCAACAAAGTGCTCCAGAACTGGTTTGGACTAGGCAAAGGCCTCTCTGCCTTCAGAGAACAAAGGAATTTGGGATATAAATATTGGGGCCCTGACCCCATGAATTTAGATCTCGCTGGAATCAAGGAACCTGCCAAGACGAAGAGCTGGAAGAGCTGCCAGGAGGAGTACTGCCCCTTTGCTGTGTTGTTGCTTAGTTGGGTTGGCCTGCAGCTGCTGCTTCTGCCTTGGGCAGTGAAAGGACTGGACTGAACTTTCTACAAACTTGTGCTGAGTATCTCCAAGGGCCTGGAACCGAGCTGGCCTCCTGTTAAGAAGTCTCAGGGACTACAAAGACTTCACAAGCCTCTGGGTACCGCTTCTGGAACGCTGTTTCAGTTGCCACAGAGGAAGGGAACTGCAACCGACTCCGTCAACCGAATCCATCCCTGGCCGGTGACCTGTTTGCACCGCAGACCGCATCGCCCCGCTTCGCATCGCAACCCTGGTCTCACCGTGGGCGACGTCCGACGCCGCCAACATCGAGCCGCTGCTTGCACCGTGACCTGTGGGCACCGCAGTTCGCATCGCATCGCTTCACTGGACCAACCGGACCCGACCGACGCGGTCGCTGCAACTGGCTCAAGAGTCGTGACCGCATCGCATTTGGGGCACCGCTCGCACGTCTGCGACGCACCGCTCCGACTCGCACCGCTGTCCGACGCCAGCTCCCGCACTCCGGCTAGGTCGCCTGCATCGCAACCTGTCAGCACCGCATCGAGCATCGTCTCACCCTGCATCGCACGCCTTGGACTCACCGACTCCGTCTGCACGACGCTCATCGAGCCGCTGCCTGCACCGCATCGAGGACACCGCACCTTGCATCGCTCCGTCTTGCACCGCAACCGCGACGAACGCCGACCGGCTCATACACTCCGTACCAGCCACAACGAGAAAGGTACTGTAACCGAGTCTGTTCATGACTCTGCTGGCCCGTATCGACGCGGTCGGCTGGAACTGTTAGACTCTGTGGTTTTCAGCATCACGGTAGGCTCGGACGGAGCTACCGACTCGTACGAACTTTGCTTTTGTGCTATTCCTGCAAAGAAGAAGTTAACGTATCAAACATTTATTCGTAAAGTATAGTATTGTGGATTTTTGTCGTAATTGGTCTTGTCTTGAGTATATAAAATATTGGTTATTTTTCTAAACTGGTGTGGTGTCCGTTTGTAGTGCTTACACTGTATTACTGTTGGTTATGTGCAAATGCTTTACACACTGCCTCTGAATTAAGCCTGACTGCTCGTGCCAAGCTACCACGAGGGTGAGCAGGGGTTACTTCACGAGTGTAACACCCTTACCCTGACTAGGAAGAAGGGTCCCTACTTGGACAAAGGTGCAAGCCCTTGCCAACTAGAGATCCCATTTCTAACACCTGCCAACACTTCAACCAGGAAGTGTTGGCAGCCATCTTGAGACTCAGCTGAGTCCCAAAAAAAAAGGAATGCCCTAACCCCCTAGACCTGGTGCTGGGGTCCCCCAGGGACCCCGCCAGGACAAGAAAGCATTTTTTTTTTTAAATGTTGCAGCGAAACCATGAAGATTTGCGAATTCGCACCATTAATAGAAAAAACAAGCAGAGTCTCCCATGCTTGTTTAATGATTAGCCCCCGGGTGGGCCAGCTCCCGGGGGCTTCCTCATATAAAATAGGAAGAGGGGCGCATGCGCCCCACCCCTCCCCATCACCAATCTTGGCCCCGGGGACCACCACCTCCCCGGGACTTTATAAAAAAATTGGATGGGGCCCGCGCAGACCCTCCTCCATGTCCTTTAAGGGCCTCGGGGATCACGACCTCTCGAGGCCACAAATTACATTTAAAGGGGCATGGGAGACAGACGGACCCCCCTCCAAAGGCTCTTAGAGGCCCAGGGACAACTACCTCCCGGGTCTTTATCCTCCAAGAGGAATAGGATGACACGCCTAACTAAAAGCTCATCAAAGTCCCTGCCCCCTTTCTCAAACGCTCTACAAAGGCGCCTCCTGGCGTACTACTTGTTGGGGAATTAAGTCCCCTTGGATGCTGAGGGTCTTTGGGGACAAGAACTCCTCCTGTTATCACCAGTAAATCTCACACAATGGAATTGCTGAGATCTCGTCGGAGGCCTCCCCCCCTTTCTCAAATACTCTGCAAACGCACCTCCTGGTGCACTACTGGTTGGAGGAGTAAATCCCCTTGGCTGCTGAGGATGGTTAGGGGCCAAGAACCCCTCCTGTTACCACCAGAAAGTCCCACACAGCGGGAATAATGAGAGCTTGTCAGAGGCTCCACCCCCTTTCTCAACCTCTCTGCAAACGCTCCTCCTGGCACACTACTGGCTGGGAGAGGAAGACCCCTTAGCTGCTGAAGGTCGTTGGGGGCCAAGAACCCCTCCTGTTACCGCCAGTAAGTCCCACATAGCGGGATTGCTGAGAGGTTGTCTGAGGAACCGCCCCCTTTCCACCACTCTGCAAACGCCCCTCCTAGTGCACTACTCCCCCTGCCCATACAGTCACTCACACACCCATTCACAGACCCATAAAGCCACTGAAAAACCCATTCACACATCCACACAGCTACTCACACACCCACTCACAGACCTATACAGCCACTCACACACCCACTAACAAACCCACTCACATACCCACACAGATACTCACAAACCCACTCACACACCCACATACCCACTCATACACCCAGTCACAGTCCCATAAAGCCACTCACACACCCAGTCACCGACCTATACAGCCATTCACACACCCACTCTGAAAGGTTACAATTTACAATTTGGAAATACTATTAAAAAACCTTTGAAGTTATAGTTAGGAAACAACATTAAAAAACCATAGAAATTCACTGAAAAAAATCCAAGGTTTACAGGGACGTTGTAGTTAGAAAATAGAATTTTAAAAAACTTACAAATTCACAGAAAAAGCAAAGGTTACAGGGATTTTGTAGTTAGGCCAAGATTTCACACACACACAACCAGTGAAAGTGGAATATATATATATATATATACATATCAGTGCCTGTCTGTTCGTCACTGCCAGGATTGGTATCAATATATATATATATATGTATACATATATATTTCTATACATATATTACAGGGCGGATCCGTGCTGTGAACTTGTACAGTGCCAAACGGAGCAGAAGGTGATTGTTAGCACTGTGGGCAGTGCTTGTATGTGCACCGGATTGTTTTCGCCACAACTGCAACCTGCCAGCAGCCCACTGGGGTAAATACTTGAATGGACTTCCAGTCCCAAAATGCTTAGCAATATGCTCATCTGAGCGTGCTTGTAATTTGAAATAAAGGGAAGATACTGGAATTACGTATGCTGGTGGTTCTTTGCAGGTGTCCTTTGATGAAGAGCGCATGCTCGAAATGCATCAGGACTGTTGGACGCAATGGGCACAACTTGGCTTCCCCTAATCTTTACTTACCTTGTGGGAGTGCGGCTCAACTTGGGGCAACCTTTTCTTTTCATATATATATATATATATATATTCATTCACTGAAAAAAACCACAGGTTTCCGGGACGTTATAGTTAGTTGGACATTTCACTGGTACAAAACCAGAGAAATTCGGCCATTATAGTTAGTTGAGCTAACTATAACTCGCGCCCCCGCAATGCACTGCTGATGACATCACATATTACATCACTCATGACATGGTCAGTGACATCACTGATGACATCTCAAATGACATCACTGATGACATCATCCAGTGACTAAGTGTTTCTAAAAAGTTTAAATATGTTTTATATATATATGCCAAGGTGTATTGAAGAATGAGTGGGTGTATGAGTGTCTGAATGGATGATTTAATAGGTGCATGACTGACTGTATAAGTGAGTGATTAAACGTGTCTTACTAATACATGGGTGACTGACTAATCTGTATGAATGTCTGTATCAGTCTGTTAGTTGGTGTGTAAGTGGCTGCTTGGGTTGGTGAGTAGCTACATGAGTGTCTATATGGGTTTTTGATTGGTTGTCTGAGTACCTGAATGGGTGCCTGAGTGTCTTTTGGGTGGGTGGGGTGTGTGTGACTCCCTGCATGGATGTGTGAGTGGGTAATTCACTGGGTATATGGGCTCAAGAGTGCATCTGTGAGGGGCTGTATGGGTGGGTGAGTGTGTGTATGGCTGTTTTGGTGAGTGAATGGATGTCTCAGTGGTACATGTGTGAGTAACTACATATGTGAAAGGCAGTATATGTGAGTGTTGGAGTATATAAATGATTATATGTGAGAGTGAGTGATTGTGAGAGTGGCTATATGGATGAGTGTGTGCATGTGTGAGTGATTGTATAAGAGAGTAAGTATGTGTTAGTATTTGTATAAATAAGTGAGGTGGTGTGTGTATAACTGTGTAGGTGAGTAAATGGAGTGTGATTGATTTGTTGCATGACTGACTAGGTGTGTGAGTAACTATGGGTGAGTGGCGGTGTGTGAGTGTCTGTATGGGTGCATGAGTGCATATGATAGTGGCTGTATTGATGAGTGACTGCATGTATGAGTGACTGTATGGATGAGGGAGTAGATGTGTATGTAGACCTAGGAATCAGTGAGTGGGTATGTAGTAACTGGTATTGCAGTGTCTATGGTTTCGAGAATGGCAGTCTGTATTTTAGAGTGGGTGATTCAAAGGTTATATTAGGCTGTGAGGAGGTGCATCAGATTATCACGTGGATGATGTCATCAGTGATGTCATTTGAGATGTCATCAGTGATGTCATCAGTGATGTCACTGACCATGTCATGAGTGATGTAATATGTGATGTCCTCAGCAGTGCACTGCGGGGGCGCCAGTTATAGTTAGCTCAACTAACTATAACAGCCGAATTTCTCTGGTTTTGTACCAGTGAAATGTCCAACTAACTATAACGTCCTGGAAACCTGTGGTTTTTTCAGTGAATATATATATATATCTTCCATGTTCATTGTCACTAGTGTTAATTTATTGCACTTGTCACTTTAAGAAATTTCACGAGGGAAAAGTTTGGTAAAAAAATGTATTTAAATAGACCAGTCTGCTGCAAGCGCGTCATGTGATCAAGTCCCCTGTGAGGGACGAAACGCGTCATGGCTGCTATGATCTGTTGGGAGCAACAATAAAATAGCCGGCAGAACTTACTAAGTGGTCCGTGCTCTTTCTTTGCCAGTGGAAACGAGCGAGATGGGAAGGAGTAGCTTGGATATATATAGAAAAGGTTGCCCCAAGTTGAGCCGCACTCCTACAAGGTAAGTAAAAAGATTAGGGGAAGCCAAGTTGTGCCCATTGCGTCCAACAGTCCTGATGCGTTTCGAGCATGCATTCTTCATCAAAGGACACCTGCAAAGAACCACCAGCATACGTAATTCCAGTATCTTCCCTTTATTTCAAATTACAAGCACGCTCAGATGAGCATATCGCTAAGCATTTTGGGACTGGAAGTCCATTCAAGTATTTACCTCAGTGGGCTGCTGGCAGGTTGCAGTTGTGGCGAAAACAATCCGGTGCACATGAAATGTCCAACTAACTATAAAGTCCCTGAAACCTGTGGTTTTTTCAGTGAATTTCTATGGTTTTTTAAATGCTAATTTCTAACTATAACGTCCATGAAACCTATGGTTTTTTCAGTGAATTTCTATGGTTTTTTAAATGATAATTTCTAACTATAACGTCCCTGAAACCTATGGTTTTTTCAGTGAATTTCTAAGGTTTTTTAATTGCTAATTTCTAACTATGCCTACATAGGTAGGACATGTGCAGAAAGAGAAAGAAAGGCGCAGAAAGAAGCAAGAGAAGTGCAGAAAGTGGCAACAGAAGTCCAGAAAGAGGAGGAAAGGTGAAGAAAGAAGCAAGAGATGTGCAGAAAGAACCAACAGAGCTGCAGAAAGAGGCCTACTTTGACTGTACCTTACAATAGACTCATACAAAGTACCCTAATCACTAATCCTTCTCCAAAGATGTCTTAAACCGCACTTTTCCTTTGAAGGTTCACTATTAATGGACTGCTCAGAATGTTAGGCCTACCAAATATAAAACAGCAATCCTAAGCATATCACTGTTGTAAGTCTGACCAAGTTTGTGAAGGTATGCATGCGTGTCTATGCTTTTACCTAGTGACATGTTAAATGAAAATAAACATACAAACACTTGAATACCTGTGTTTCAAACAGCATACTCTGTAAATTTGTATAAAAAAAGGTGTATGCATTTCTTTCTGCTCACAATACAGGGCACATGGGTATTCAATAGTATATTTGAAGGGCTCTATAACACATATATACATAAGACATGTCTGATGTGCAACCGAATGACAGAGTAGAAGTAAGAAGATTTGACCACCTATAAGAGAAGCTACCCGCTTTTTAAGCTACCATCTTCAGATGCATAACACATGTGAGAATACATGTGCAAGTAGACATATACCTCAGTCACGAGAGCACGCAGACCTTTAAACTTGACAGCTTGCACTTCCCATTTGAATATAGAAACAGGCGAGAGAAGTACAGAAAAGAGCAAGAGAATTGCAGAAAAAAACAAGAGTGGTGAAGAAAGAGTAACAAATGTGCAGAAAGAGGCAAAAGAAGTGCAGAAAGAGGCAAGAGAAGTGCAGAAAGAGGCAAGAGAGAAGCAGAAAGAGGCAAGAGAAGAGCAGAAAGAGGCAAGAGAGGAGCAGAAAGAGGTAAGTGAGGTGCAGAAAGAGGCAAGAGAAGTGCAGAAAGAGGCAAGAGAAGTGCAGAAAGAGGCAAGAGAAGTGCAGAAAGAGGCAAGAGAGGTACAGAAAGAAGCAACAGAGGTGCAGAAGGAGACAAGAGAACTGCAGAAAGAGGCAAGAGAGTTGCAGAAACAGGCAAGAGCGGTGCAGAAAAAGGGAACAGTGGTGCAGAAAGAGGCAAGAGAGGTGCACACAGAGGCACGTGGGATGTAGTAATTTGCAAGAGATGTGCAGAAAGAAGCAAGAGAAATGCAGAAACAACCAATAGAGGTGCAGAAGGAGGCAAGAGGGGTGCAGGAAGAGGCAAGAGAAGTGCAGAAAAAAGCAAATGAGGTGCAGAAAAAGGCAAGAAGGGTGCAGAGAGAGGCAAGAGAGGAGCAGAAAGAGGCAAGAGAGGTGCACAAAGAGGGAAGGAGGGTGCAGAAAGAGGCAAAAGGGGTGCAGAAAGAAGCAAGAGAGGTGTAGAAAGGAGCAAGAGAAGTGCAGAAAGAAGCAACAGAGGTGCAGAAAGAGGCAAGAGGAGTGGAGAAAGAGGCAAGAGAAGTGCAGAAGGAAGCAACAGAGGTGCAGAAAACGGCAAGAAAAGTGCAGAAAGAGGCAAGAGAGTTACACAAACAGGCAAAAGAGGTGCAGAAAGAGGGAACAAGGGTGCAGACAGATGCAAGAGTGGTGCAGAAAGAACCAACAGAGGTGCAGAAAGAAGCAAGAAGGGTGCAGAAAGAGGCAAGAGAACTGCAGAAAAAAGCAAATGAGGTGCAGAAAGAGGCAAGAAGGGTGCAGAAAGAGGCAAGAGAGGAGAAGAAAGAGGCAAGAGAGGTGCACAAAGAGGTAAGAAGGGTGCAGAAAGAGGGAAGAGAGTTGCAGAAAGAACCAACAGAGGTGCATAAAGAGGCAAGAGAGGTGCAGAAATGTGCAAGAGAGTAGCAGACAGAAGCAAGAGCAGTGCAGAAAGAGGGGTGCAGAAAGAGGCAAGAGAGGTGTAGAAAAAGGCAAATGAGGTGCAGAAAGAGGCAAGAAGGGTGCAGAACGAGGCAAGAGAGGAGCAGAAAGAGGCAAGAGAGGTGCACACAGAGGCACGTGGGTGTAGAAATTTGCAAGAGATGTGCAGAAAGAAGCAAGAGAAGTGCAGAAAGAACCAACAGAGGTGCAGAAGGAGGCAAGAGGGGTGCAGAAAGAGGCAAGAGAAGTACAGAAAGAAGCAGCAGAGGTGCAGGAAGAGGGATGAGGGGTGGAAAAAGAGGCAAGAGAAGTGCAGAAAGAAGCAACAGAGATGCAAAAAGGGGGTACAGGGGTGGAGAAAGTGGCGAGCAGGGTGTGGAAAGAAGCAAGATAGGTGCAGAAAGAAACAAAATAAGAGCAGAAAGAAGGAACAGGGATGCAGAAAGAGGCAAGAGGGGTACAGAAAGAGGGAAGAGGGGTGCAGAAAGAAGCACGAGTGGTGCAGAAAGAAGCAAGAGAGGTGCAGAAAAAAGCAAGAGTAGTGCAGAAAGAAGCAACAGAGGTGCAGAAAGAGGCAAGATGTGTGCAAAAAGAGGGAAAAGGGGTGCAGAAAGAGGTACGAGGGGAGCAGAAAGAAGCAAGAGATGTGCAGAAAGAAACAAAAGAAGTGCAGAAAGACTGACTGACTGAGATATTTATAGAGCGCACTACTGCCAAGGCGTCGTGGCGCTGAGGTAATAGCAATCCAACCTGAGTAACTGATCTAGATCTTGGAAAAGTGCCATGTTTTAATCATCTTTCTAAAAAGAGTCCTGCTATTCTGCAGTCTCAGATGTGCTGGGAGGGAGTTCCACAATTTGGCCGCTTGGTAGGAGAACCCCCTACTGCCCCATCTGGCTCTTCTTATCCTGGGAATAAGGACCAGTCCAGTGTTTGCTGACCTAAGGCATCGAGCAGGCAGATATCGCGGAAACAGGCATTGAATGTCTGCCGCCCCTCCTCCGTATAGGGCTTTATGGACTAAGCAAAGCGCTTTGAAGTCTATTCTTCGGCGGACTGGTAACCAATGGAGGAGTCTTAGGCTCGCGGAAGTGGGGTGGTGTTTTGGTAAGTTTAACAGTACTTGTGCGGCCGCGTTTTGTATGGACTGTAGAAAGAAGGAACAGAGGTGCAGAAAGAAGCAAGAGGGGTGCAGAAAGAGGCAAAAGGGGTGCAGAAAGAAGCAAGAGGTGCAGAAAGAAACAAAAGAAGTGCAGAAAGAAGGAACAGAAGTGCAGAAAGCAGCAAGAGAGGTGCAGAAAGACGCAAGATAAGTGCAGAAAGAAGCAACAGACATGCAGTTAGGGGGAAGCGGGGTCGAGAAAGAGGCAAGAGGGGTGCAGAAAGAAGCAAGAGAGATGCAGAAAGAAACAAAAGAAGTGCAGAAAGAAGGAACAGAGGTGCAGAAAGAGGAAGGAGGGGTGCAGGAAGAGGGTTGCAGAAAGAGGCAAGAGAGGTGCAGAAAGAGGCAATAGGGGTGCACAAAGAAGCAAGTGAGGTGCAGAAAGAGGCAACAGAGGTGTATGAAGAGGCAAAAGAGGTGCAGAAAGTAGAAGAGATGCGCAAAAAGAGGGAAGAGAAGTGCAGAAAAAGAAAGAAAGGTGCAGAAAGAAGCAACAGAAATGCAGAAAGAGACTAGAGAGGTGCAGAAAGAAGCAAGAGTGGCTTGCACACCATTAGTACCAATTTAACACCCACATTTAGCAATAAGTAACAGGTGACCATTCTAGGTTTACAAAGGACCTTCCACCACGCTGTAACACTTGTCGCTGCATTTTTGGTAACGTTTGAGCCGTTTGAGCTAGAAACAAGGCTTTTTTTGTTGAAATCTGCAGATTAGGCAGCAAATGATGGATTATGTGGCTAATGCGGAAAATGTATAATTGTGCGAAAGTCGGTGCAGCCAAACAGTTGCATAATTCCAGTGGCCCTGCTCATACCTCTGACTAGGTCCAGAAGTGCTCCTCGGTGATTCCTTCTATGGAAATGAGGAAGACTAAACCTGAGGTTACCACTCCACAACACAGACTACCATACCACATAATTACTCTCCATAACACATAATCCCACTCTACATAATTCCTATACACTAAATACCACATACTTTCTATCCACATAATTTCACTGCACAACATACCACATAATTCCACTACACACGATCATCCACTCCACTCCAAAAACATTAGTAAAAAACTTTTACATTTACAACGCCAATAGCTCTAACTCTTGCAAATGCGAGACCTATTAAATTACAAATGCTTCTTTAACTGGTAGTCATGTTTGCAGAGTGGTGGAGAAAGGGGGCTGGGCCTCCAACCGGCGCTCAGGAATTCCACTGCGTAGGACTTACAGGAGGTACCAGGAGGGCTTCTTGGCCCCCAAAGTCCCTCAGGAGTAAAGTGGATGTCATCCCCCAACCAGTACTGTGCCAGGAGGTGCGTTTGCAGAGTGCTGGAGAAAGGGGGGGGCATGGCCCCCGAAGACCTCTTAGCAATCCCACTGTGTGGGACTTAGTGGAGGTAACAGGAGGGGTAGTTGGTCCCCACGGACAACCTTGGGGGCTACTTACCCCACCTATTACCTCCAGTAAGTCCCACACAGCAGCATTGCTAAGTTCTCATAGCAGGCCACGCCCCCTTTCCCCACCACTCTGCAAACGCGCTCCCTGGCGCGCTCTTGGATGGGGATTAAAGTCCACTTCACTGCTGGGGATCCTAAGGGGCCAACTAGCCTACCTGATACCTCCAGTATGCCCCAGATAGTGGGATTGCAGATAGGTGGACACAGGCCATGCCCCCTTTGTCCATCACTCTGCAAACGCGCCTCCTGGCGCGCTCTTGGTTGGGGGATGCTGTGCCTCATTTTTTTCAAATTTTATTACAGGAGGGGGGTCGCGTGGCCCCCTTTCCCTGGGCCTCTCTTGGCCTCAGGGACCTCAGAAAAAGGCCAGAGAAGCTAATTTAAGAAAGCAGCTTTTTAGATTTTTGCGGAAGTAAATAAGGAATGCAGCTTAAAGGAGAGGGCAATAGCAGTGGCTGAGAAGGTCAGAAAGTGTAGTCTAATCAAATCTTGGGATTTCAAGATTTCTAAACAAAGAATGCCACTGCTTCTGGTGCATTCGGATGCACAGAAAATGTTCAGTTTATTGGATAGATATTCAAATTGACGCAGGGCAGGCACATCTAAAGTAATGGAGCACTTTCAAATAAGTTCAAACTTTCACGGGTAACCAGAAAACCTAAAAAAAAAAACATGATATCATCAAATTACCAGGTTCCAGAAATAAGACGGGCCATAGAGTGAAAAACAGCGGGGAAAGAGAAAATGCAGGAAAACCAGGTAAATAGGCATTTCTGCCATCCAACCTGGAAATCACAAAGGACTGGGTTAGAGCCTGAAAGACAGAGTCAGGGAAGAAGTTTTTATAGTTGCAGACGTAATTGAAAAGAATATATAAAAAAAGCAATTTACCTACGCAAGAATGAAAATTAAGGTCAGAGTTCAGAAAGACACCCAGGTATTTCACCAAGGCAGAGTGGTCAATCAAAGAACAACCTTGTGAAGAAGAATTAGAATGAACTCATTGTCAGTGGAATTACGCTTTAAGGAATGAGATATCTATACCTGGATAGCATAGAGAAAACCTCCAGGGTAAGGAATAACACTTAAGGCCTGATTACGAGTCTGAGACTACCAAGGGCGTGGCAGTCCAGCCACCGCCGCACTGGCAGTCCGACTGCCTTAATAGGACTTTGGTGGTCGAACCGCCATTGCACAGCCACAACCGCCAGGGAATCACGTTCCCTGGCGGTCCGCAGCGGTCTGAGGGCTGCAATATGCTTGGTAGTGCCCTGAGGCACCACAAAGCATATTACGACTTTCCTCACCACCGGTGGTGTCATTGAGGTTCTTCCTCCATGTAACTGCTGGCGGTGAGGAAAGAAAAGGTGCCCTACACTGAGGCAAATGCTGTGCCACCCTGTAGTTTTGCACCCCCAGTTCCTACATGGGAAGGAATGCACGACATGGTGCATTCCTTCCCATGCAGGAACATGCACTGGCGGTCCTGCGTCAGTGCTCTTTAAGGCTCACAATGAACCTTTAAACAGTACCACCGTGGGACCGCCATGCCACCCGTCCACCTGACAGACCACAAAATGTCTTGTAATCTGGTAGGCGGGCAGCAGCAAGTCTTGGCGGTTCGGGGGCGGGCACAGCGGTGGTGTGCTGCCCACTCCCGCACCACCAAAAGTCATAATCAGACCCTTAGTGAAGACCTTTTTTAAAAAAAGTTGTACAACTGAAGACACAGACCAGACATTAAGGGCCCTATTACGATGTAAGTCGGAAAGCCTCTGAACGCAGGTCGGAGACTTTCTGACTTACATCGTTGGTTTCAAATCCGACAGCCTTATTACGATGAAGGCTGTCGGATTTGAAACGGCTGGTTGGACCAACTGGCTTTCGACAGGTTCAAGGAGCCTGTCGGCCAGTCGGAGGCCTCCCATAATCCCCTATGTGCGGCGATTACGTTGTGGGGATTATGATGTCGGTTTCCTACAGGCTATTCATGCCGGGCTTTCCTACATGAAAAGCCTGTCGGAAAGCGACTTTGGGGGCCCCTAGCAGGACCCCTTGCCACAGCGGCCTCCGGTTAGGGGCCTGGGGGGGCACCCCTGTTAATCCCTGCACTGCCTGGCACCACAGGCACCATGAGGTGCCTGCCAGGCGGTGCAGGGATTAACAAAAATACGATTTTAAGGGTTTTCAGAAGCATAGCACATTAGGAGTGTAACGAAGAATATCAGGTAAGCTGTTCCATTATTTTATTGTCTGTTTTCATTCAGGGGACCAGAAGCTAATTTGAACCCCAAGACTTTTCTAGTCTTAGTAGGAGCTGTGGCAAAGCCAAGGACAAGATGTGCTTGTCATAAAAAAAAACTGCAACCACACCGGTATATATCTTATTTATAAAGGAAAATAATATCAGCTGGAGCTCTCACCAGGGCAGAGCAAGGCTCATGATTGCCTTCTAGCTACAGCTGTGCTATGGTCAGCTGCTGAAGAAAAGAGTTGATCATATTGTCTCTTGGTTGCAATCCAAAACTAGTGCCATTCAACAAAGAACCAATATAATGTAATGTTAAACCTCTGAATCTAGTAACCTTTATCATTTGATTCCTTTCTCTCTCGTCTCTCTCTCTTTCTCTCGGCCTCTACTGTCTATCTCTCCCCCCCTCTAGTCCTGATATCTCCTTCTTTGCTACACCTTAACTTCGCACTAGACCATAATTTGGTCTAACTTGAATATGCTAATATAACAAAGGAAGAAAGTTGATGGCTCACAGATCAGGCAGGATTAACTATAAATCTCTATCCTACTTTGAAATATCGCTGAGATAATGTTGGTGCAGTAAACCCCTAACTTATTAAATCATGGTTAAACCATTCTTATGGTGCTCTAACAAGAGCAATGGGTGGCCACACCAAAGCCCTCACATACAAGCTTACACTAAACAGATATGACACATAAGTCCTTGTAAGCACTCAAAACAACATTCGCAGAGTCTTAGGGCCTGATTACGAGTTTGGCGGTCCATAGGACGGCCGAAGCCGTGGTGGTGCCACACTGGCGGTCCACCCACTGTATTACAAGAACGGCAGTTGGACCGCCACTGAACTGCTGCTACAACCGGGATCCTTGATCCCACGGTGGTAGCCCAGTGTTCTGATGCAACAATATGCTGGTGTTGCTGCTGCGGCACCGCTGAGCATATTACGAGTTGCCTCATTATGACCTTTTCCACGGCGATAAGCCCTGCCATCGAGAGGATGGTGGTGAGGCAACTCAGGGGGCCCATACAGGGCCCCCTGATGCCTATGTGCTCGGGGTTTGCATGCAGTGGGGCACATGGTCCTGAACAGAAAGAAATACACAACATTGTGCATTTCTGTCTGTGCAGGAAAGGGCTGCGGCGCTCCTATGGCGGTGCCTTTCTAAGGCTCTCCTATAAGCCTTAGAAAGGCACCGCCATGGGACCGCCTCCACAGGACTGCCCACCAGGATTATACTCATAATCCGGCGGGTGGTCAGACTATGGGTTTGGTGGTCTCGCAGCGGGGCGCTAGCATGGCGGCCCACTGCGTTAGCGCCAAATTCGCAATCAGGCCCAAAGTCAGTTTTAGCAAAATTCCAGTTCTTTATTTTCTTCTTCAAGACAATTAGCCCTCCTTCTTCATAACAATTTGCCAACACATGTTTTGTCCGGCATCATCGCCTGGACATCCTCAGGACAAGAAAATATACACAAACTAAGGGCCCGATTACGAGTTCAGAGGTCCATGAGACCGCCGAACCCGTGGTGGCTGTCCATGGACCACCAGACTGGTGGTCCACCCACCGTTTACCAGTACAGTGGTTGGACCGCCACTGGACCGCTGCTACTACTGGGATCCTTAATCCCGCAGCGGTGGCGCTGCGGTCTGAGGCAACAATATGGTGGCAGTGCTTCTGTTGCACCGCCGAGCCTATTAGGGCCCGATTACGAGTTCGGCGGTCCATGGGACTGCCAAACTCATGGTGCCAGATTGGCGGACCTCCCACCGTATTACAAGTATGCCGGGTGGGCTCACTTTGAACTGCTGCTACAACCGGAATCCTTGATCCCGCAGTGGTCTGATGCAAAAATATGCTGGTGGTGCTGCTGCGGCACCGCTAAGCATATTATGAGTTGCCTCACTATGACCTTTTCCACAGCGAAGAGCCCTGCCATCAAAAGGATGCTGGTGAGGCAAATCAGGGGGCCCATACAGGGCCCCTGATTCCTCTGTGCTTGGTAGTGCATGCAGGGGGGCACATGGTGTGCCCCCTTGTATTTTTGCCCCCTCTGCTCCAGCACAGAAAAAAAATACACAACATTGTGCATTTCTGTCTGTGCAGGAACGGGCTGCAGCGATTCTATAGCAGTGCCTTTCAAAGGCTCGCCTATTAGCCTTAGAAAGGCACCGCCGTAGGACCGCTGCCGCAGGTCTGCCCGCCCGGATTATTCTTGTAACCCAGTGGGCAGTCAGACTATGGGTTTGGTGGTCTCGCAGCGGGGTGCTTGCGTGGCAGCCCAGGACAGTCAAATATGTGATTCATGCTGCAAAATTACAGTTTCAACAGGTCCCACCGGTATCATCACCAAAAATTACAACATAATAGTAAAAAAGGATTCATCTGATTTTAAATTGAATTGTCCTCCGTAATAGCAGTTAAAAAGCCATTAGTAAATCGCTATTTTAGAAATCATGCAAACATGTATGTGATCATAGAATTGTCAGAACAGACAGAGCTTACCTAGATTGGTAACAATCCAAAAATAATCCATATCAATTGCATCTAACTACGCAACCTCTTAAGGTGTAGCATTAGGAGTGAGTTATTATATTAGATGCCAGAAGTGTCAGATAGCACTTTCATAGTGAAATAATTGACTTGAGGCAGTCCACACCTTCAGTTACTCTCAACTGCAAAGAGGGTTTACCCAATTTCAGCACACCACTACTAGACTATATTACACTAACAAATATTAAAAGGACAATTTAGAGCATCACCAAGTACCTCGAAGTAAAATTAAATCACACTCCAAACGTGGTATGTAGACAATATCCACATAAACGAGTCCCACAAATATACAGATCCTGATACATATCCACCGTTGTCATGGAAACCGAACCACGGAACTGAATTTCCCAAAAACATGATACCAATGAAAAGAAGTAAGTGGGCAATATGAACACAAAAGTAGTAAAAATAACCTAAATTTGGTGTGTCTATAACCACATACAGACATTACCATAAAACCTCACCAATTTGTGCCCTCAGCGACACGGATACTAAGCTATCAATCTATAATCTCAAAATAATATTATTATTACACTTTACAATATTCCCGGTAACTGTGTTTTGCAAAGTATAAAAATTCAATGATCTCCAGCTTTGGAATACACTGGAGTCAAGTCAAAGAGAATAAATGAATAATTCACTAACCAGGTAAAGTTTTGAAAAGAAAGTGATATACCTAAAAAAAGTCCATTTACAAGAGTCCTCAAAGAAAGTGTTATACCATAAAAGTCAATTTACAAGAGTACTCAGAGATATTCTTATATCCTCACTGTAGGTCAATTCTCATGTATATATGCTATGAAGAAGAAAAGAAAAGAAAAAAAAGGAAAAGAAAAGAAAAGAAAGAACTGCAATTTTGATAAAACCGGATAAGACCCTACAAATGTTCTTTTGATTGCTTACAGGGACTTAAATGTAATATCTATCCTACTTTGATGCAGATTTTAAAAGAGTGGTTGTAAGCAGGTGTAGGTCGCTACAGATAAGCTTCCGGTTAGGGTGGTGTCTCTGTAGCAGGAGGCAAGGGACAACAGAGCCAGGACATGATAGCAGTTGAAAGCTAGAAAGCTGAGTTTGAGACACCTATAGTCAGTGCAGATTTTTGAAGGCATTAAATATGTGGTCTCTTCCTTTTTAGGTCCACAACTAGCTGAATAACAGCATTCTGACGTCTTGTAGTCACTGAACTAGATATGCTGAGTGTGACCTGCTGGCTGAGTGCAGGGAGACTGAAGCAAAGGCCCCCCCAAAGGTAATATAGAGTTATAATAAAGTTCAAAATGTGTCTGATGCTCCATGTGCATAGAGATTTAAATTATCTAGTTATCATGAGACATATTGTTTTGGCTAATAAGGGAAACAATAGCAGAAAAAACTGAAAGGGGCCTAGCTGGCGACCAAGGAGATTACAGACCAAAACCAATAGTCCATGGGCGAGAGGGAGATGGAAAATGAGAGTGTGAGCCATTTCTGGCTTACTATATTGATAAATTGGAGGAAAGTGGGTGAAAGTGAAGGGAGAGGTGATCTTTAAAATGATAGTTACAACCCTTAGGCATGGGGATTTCCCTGTGCATATAGTAGACTAATGGGACATGATCAGAGAGCTGAGAGAAATTGTGGGCACTTAATCAAGTTTCTGTAAAGGTAACAATGTCATGGTTTTCGCTCAAGATGAAGTCATGTTTTTCACAATTATTCATAACATTATGAATTTGGCAGAGTGAGTCGAAGAGGAGCACAGACTTGATGTCTCAAGGCAAGGTGGGGCCAGGGTCGAGGTGAAGCCCACAAAATATCCAACAAGAGTGGAGATATCAGGTGATATGAACCAGAAGAGAAATTTTGTAAATCAAGCCGTTTCGCTTCTGATCCACCATGCAATAACCAAGTGGTGCCGGTAAGGAATCAATCAATCAATCAATCAATCATAGCATTTGTAGAGCGCACTACATACCCGTGAGGGTCTCAAGGCGCTGAGGGGGGATGGGTGGGAGGGGTGCTGCTACTGCTCGAAGAGCCAGGTCTTCAGGAGTCTTCTGAAGGTCAGCAGGTCTTGGGTCTGCCGTAGGCGGATTGGGAGGGTGTTCCAGGTTTTGGCGGCGAGGTGGGAGAAGGATCTGCCGCCGGAGGTCGCTCTTCGGATGCGGGGTATTGTGGCGAGGGCGAGGTCGGCGGAGCGAAGCTGGCGGGCGGGGGTGTAGAGGCTGAGTCGTCTGTTGAGGTACGCAGGTCCGGTGTTGTGCAGTGCCTTGTGTGCGTGGGTGAGGAGCTTGAAGGTTATCCTCTTGTTGATGGGGAGCCAATGCAGGTTTCTCAGGTGAGGGGTGATGTGGCTGCGGCGAGGGATGTCGAGGATCAGGCGTGCAGAGGCGTTCTGAATGCGTTGCAGCCGTTTCAGGAGTTTGGCAGAGGCTCCAGCGTAGAGGGCGTTTCTGTAGTCCAGCCTGCTGCTGACGAGAGCCTGGGTGACCGTTCTTCTCGTTTCGGTGGGGATCCACTTGTAGATCTTGCGGAGCATGCGGAGGGTGTTGAAGCAGGCGGAAGAGACGGCGTTGACCTGCTTAGTCATGGAGAGGGTGGAGTCGAGGATGACTCCTAGGTTGCGTGCGTGGTCGGTGGGTATTGGGGCTGCTCCCAGTGCGGTCGGCCACCAGGAGTCGTACCAGGCCGAGGGGTGGATCCGAGGATGAGGACCTCCGTCTTGTCAGAGTTCAGCTTCAGTCGGCTGTTCCTCATCCATTCGGCGACGGCCTTCATTCCTTCGTGGAGGTTTGTTTTGGCGGTGTGGGGGTCTTTGGTGAGGGGGAGAGAATCAGCTGGGTGTCATCGGCGTAAGAGATGATGTTGAGGTCGTGCAGTCGGGCGACGTGGGTGAGTGGTGCCATGTAGATGTTGAACAGCGTTGGGCTGAGGGAGGAACAGAATTTACCATCGAGAGTAGTCATAAAGAATGCTGGAGACTGACCAGAACTACTGAAGTTCTGAAGACTCATCAGTCCATTTGATGGTGCCTTGTTACTGTTGAGCTGTGTCGTAAGGTTATATAGGTTGAAGTTGACAAGTCCTACACTAACTTCTCATCACTTGTCCACGCAGAAATAACAGCAGTCGCTGAGGTGCCTTGATGCTCATTTACATGAGGTTGAAGTTGCCCTATTTATATTTCTCTGTGGCTCAGTTTTCAGAATGATCTGCAGGTCTTTGTCATGACGATTCTCACCCTACATAATTCATTTTTATTTGGATCTTTCATCAAACCACAAAACCATGCTTGCGACAGGCAGCAAGCTCTGCTTCTGACCATAAATGGTCCAAAGCAAGGTCTGCATTGAAACCACATTTGTCCAAAGGTGCAAAGTGTGAGAAGATTATTCAAGTAAATTAGACAGACACCCAGTTACTACATCTGCCAGGCCACATAATACTGCATAGATTGCCCACGCACACCTTGGATGAGGTGTTCAAGTTTCATATACTGGTATGGAAAGTCATTGGTTGACCAAATATTATCTGATTTTATTGTATGTAATGTTCACTTGTGTTTTATGGAGCAAATTGAAATTTTTAACTAATCAATATTAATTCACTGCTCAGTTCACCGCTGAAGAAACATTAAGATGGATATGCATAATCCCAAAGGTGTAGTGAACCACTAGCTATACCAGTTTTAGCTGGGGTCAGAATAACTTGTTCTTTATTGCCCAGAATGGCTTTATTTATCTGTGATTTGAAGGTTACATGCTAATAAATATCGCAGGAAAGACGATATATATAGCAAAGCTGTGGGGTGGGGCAAAGGTGTGACAAAGAGTCAATCAAACACTTGACCAAAAGAAAGAGAAATGATTGCAATGAAAAAAATGAGAGGCTAATGGAGAGGACAAGAAAGAAAAAAGAAAAAAGACTGCAAAGAAAGGAAATAAATGGTCAAAAAGAGAGGATGTACCATTGTAAGAAGGAAAGAAGGCGCTCATGAAGAATGGAAAGAAGGAAAGAGATGGAAAGGAGGAAAGAGAACAAGAAAGGGAGAAAAGAAGAGAAAATGGAGGGAAAGAAAGTAAGATGGAATGGTGCCAGGAAGAAAATGAGGTAAGAAGGAAACTATAAAAGAAAAGCAAAGTATGGAAGAAAGAAGGAAAGCAGGAAAACAAAATGAAACAACGAAAGAAAATATGGAAAACAGGAAAAAGACGCAAAGGGAAAAAAAATGAAGGAAGGGCAATGATAGGAAAGAAAGGAGGGAAAAAATTAAGTAACTAAAAGTTAAATGAAAAGGAACAGACGAAGAAGGGGTAGGATGATATATAAGGAATACAAAATGAATGAGGAAGAGGATGAAGAAAGGAAAGATGTAGAGAAGGAAATAAAATAAAATAAAATAAAATGGAAAGAATTTAGCAAGATGAAGAGATGGAATAAAAGGAGTGGACAGAAGGAAAGCATGATAGAAAGAAAACTAAAGGAAAGTGGAAAGAAGGAAATAAGGAATGCTATCAAATAGATAAGGACATTTAGAAAGTACAGAAAGGTAAAAAGACAGAAGGTATGCTTGAATGATGTAGAAATATAGAAGGAAAAAAATAATTAATGATAAACGAAACGAAAGAACACAGAAAAAAGAGAAGACAGAGTAAATTAAAGAAGGCAGGGCGTAAAGAAAAAGGAAAGGCTGGCAAACATTCAGCTGTTCGGACAAATTCTTTTAAAATCGAACAGTAAAAGCATTATTTTGTACTATTGTTTCCTCGAAGGAGGGTAGTGGGGTCAATTCTCACAGGTCTGCATAGAAACGGTCAGAATCTCTCAGTTAGCTCGGACGTTTAGTGCCATGTGGTTAGGGATGGGAGGCGTTTTATTTTTCTGGCTACTCCTTTGCTTATTCCCTTACAAAAATTCCCTTAAAAATCAGTACAGTATAAAGTACTATGGGCCAGATGTACAACCCACAAATTTGCGACTCGAAAATTGCGTCGCATTTGCGACTCACAATTTGCAACTCGCAAATTGGGATGTTTAACAGTGTCTCAGACACTGTTAGCGATTCCTAATGGGGTAGCAAATTGCATGCCTCATGAATATTAATGAGGCAGTTGCAATTTGCGCCGCCATTAGGAATGGCTAGCACTCCCAGGGATGGTGGCAGGCGTCAGGAGACCACCAAGTCTGTGACTGCTTTTAAATAAAGGAGTAGTTTTTTTTTTTTAAATGCAGCCCGTTTTCCTTAAAGGTGAACGGAATGCATTTAAAAAAGAAAAATGAAACTTTTCAGTTTCATTTTTTAAGGACAGGCAGCCTGCTCTTAAAAATATTTTCTCACATACTCACAAAGGGGAGCCCTTGCCGTTTGCGAGTGGTTTACCACCTACTTGGAGTAGATGGTAACTGCGGGTGTTTTGCGGCCGCAAATGCGGTTGCAAAACAATTGTACATGGCATGGTGACTCGCTATCAGGAAGGGACACCCCTTCCTAATAGCATTTGTACATGCCATTACCCTTTTTTGCGGTCGCAAACGGGAGGATCTCCCGTTTGTGGCCGCAAAAGAGGGTCGTACATCTGACCCTATGTGACTTTCTAGTCAGTGGCGAAGCAATAGGGGCCGGCAAATGCAGGATTCGCCAGCAGCCCCCCCACCCCACCAGCAGGGACCACCACGGGCGGCAAAAAGGTCTAGCTATGCTGGTTTCTAGTGCAAAGCAAGACAAACACTACAGAATTAATAGTAACACAGGAGTGCCAGAGAGCTCATCCCTACCAGTACGCTTAATGGAAACATGAACACTGCAGCCAGTAACCTTTGCAAATCTTTGACTACAGCTTGACCTGATACCAGTACTAAGCCCTACTGTCAAATCAGGCTTGAGAGTTCCAATGTGGATGACTTCGGCCATTGAGGGGGGTCACGTGGTCATGGGTGATCACAGTCTCATGGGTGCTGGGTGGCCCACAATGGGCAGGTGCTTATGTTCCCTGTCAAAGAGAAAGAATGCATGGCTCTAGCCACACAGCCCACTTCTGTGCCTCCTCCCACCTGTCTTTGGGGGGAACTAGGCCCCACTGTCCATGACTGGGCCCTTCTGTGCCCAAACAGAAACACTTCCACAGTGTCACCTTAAGGATTTTGATGGCCCCTGGTAAGAAATATCTGGGGTCGCCCGTTTGAAACAACTTTGAATGTTATTACCCATTTTTTGCTAGTTCATGCCCTTTGCTGGCAAACAATATTGATTTATATGTTAAAGGTTAAGATACAAAAATACACAGAAGTGAACTAGAGAGAAAGCTCACTTTCACAGGGGAACTCTTGGAAGGTGGGGGCCCTGGATAGTTGCTCACTTTGCCCATGCCTTAACACGTCTCTGCGCCTCCACATGGAGCAGGTGCAAAACATATTCCACCTTTTGGTTGGGGAACATACATTAACTCCCTCGAGGATTGGTTTACCATGGTGCATTTTCTGTCATGGGAACAAGGCAAACTGGATTTCCTCAGCAGTATGGGAACATCACCAGCATATGACTGAAAGTCTCCAGGGCAGACTCAGAAGAAGCTACTTTTCTAATGCCAAAGAGTACTAAAATAGCTTACTTTAATGAGGGTGTAATGTAATTTGAGGTGGATTTGTAGAGCGCTGCTTGTCACCCATAAGGGTATCCAGGTGCGAGTGCATCATTTATGAGTCCCACAATCATTTGAGTCCATGGTCCTATGGCTTTCTGCTGTATGCACACATTGCCTGCAGGTCCTGCAGACTGCAGTGGTCACGTGATATTTCACTACATGCCACAACAGCACAACTGGTTCCCAAAGAGGTGTACAACAGACCCTTCATCCAGGCAACAGGCACTCGAGGACATATCCTGCCCCCTTCATCCATTACCCAAGTGCAGTTCCAAAGCTGGCTCAAAACACCCAAAATAAATTGGGGCTTGACCTGGTGAAAGAAGCGCCTTGATGCTGGTAACATCCACGGTTAACATCTTTCGTCCTGGGACACAGCCTGCTCATTCAGATAATCCCAAGCAATTTGAGGAGAAACTTTATTTATTTTTGGCTGTGTCACAAGCTCCAATTATGAGCAAAACCAGACACTATGGGGCCGATTCCGATTCCGGCCGGAAATCTCTCCGACCGAGCCGGACCCGGAGAGAATTCCGACCGAATCGGACCCTAGCAGTCCGACCGAACGAGTTCGATGCGCACGCATGCCATCGGACTCGAGTCGGTCGGACTCCCATTGAAGTCAATGGGAGCCTGTCGTACAACGCGTACGCGGGCTCCCATTGACTAAATGGGTGCGAGGCGGACAAGGGCGCCCCCTACAGCGTGTACGCGTCCATGCGCATCGCGGCGTACATGCACAGGTACGGGGGACCCATGGGTCCCCCCTGTGTGCGACTCGCGCGCCTACGCGTATAGGGGGGTCCGACGCGGACCCCCAAAGTCCGGCTCCGACAGCTTTTGCGAGCCGGACGGCGCGAGTCGGTCGGACTGCTCGCGGCGCGCATCGTACTTACCCGGCCAGGAAACGTCTCCATAGCGCGGTGCGAGTCGTGTCCATGCGAGTCGGTCGGAGCGTATTGAAGCCGCGTTCGAGTCGGTCGGAGATTTCGCGGGTGCCTGCATCGTACTCGCTCGGCCGGACCCGCGTACGATTCGGTCGGGAAACAGGGCTCCGAATCGGATCCGGTAAATCCGAATCCGATTCGGAGCACTACCGGCCGAGATCGGAATCGGCCCCTTTATCACTACTTGCAAGAGACATGGTATTTTTTAAAAAGAGAACAGTACTCAATTTTCTTTGTAATAAATGAATAACTGCATACATGCTGTCAAGTTGGCAGCCTGCTTTCTTTCCACCGCACCATGAGATTTTTTTATGACATTTCTGCAACATCTTTACCTATTTACAGCGTGCCTCTAAAATTCAGAAAAATGTCTATATATTTTTGCCCCATTGTTGATAGTCCGTGGAATCTGGCGGGAGCAGTAGCCATATTAAGAGTTCCCATATTAAATTTTCATGAGGCATAGCAGGAGTTTAGTTCTGTGAAAAAGGATGCTGCATTGACTGAAGAAGGAAGATCAGAAGCAAAGATTTGCACCCACATCTCATCTTCACTTGCTGTTAGGTGAAGATGTACTCGTTGTCGTATTATGGTCTGGGGCGAACAGGCGCCATGTACCCCTCTGTCTGACTGCCAGCCGCAATATTACAGGATTAGTACCTTCCACATTGTTTAAAACTTAGATGAAGACTAAAAAAAACACTACAAGTCTAGGGGTGGGCCCGTGACCAATTTAATGTTTAGCACCTGGATTAGGAAATTATTGAAAGGATGAAGGGCACTAATACTTTTGATAGCAGTGGATGATATCAGGAGGAGCGTCGACAGTATTATTGAAAACTAAAAGGGGGAGAGTCATGATCACTGCCCCCCTCCCCAACTTAGAAGGTGGGGGGGGGAATTAAACCTCAGATTGCCCTCCTGCTTAAGTGGCTGCCCAGATATTGTTCCGCCCAACACTGCTCCCTGAAACTGATTATGGTATACCACATCAGGGCAATGGTGGCACTGCTTGTCTCCAAATATCTGTTTATGGTCTGACGTGCAGACACCTTGTGCATGCTGGGGGTGCTCAAGGAACCTACACATGCCCACACAGAGCTGTACTGCTAGGGGAGAAGCTTGACAGTGAGCACACAGCATGATGACAAATGGGAAGCATGCCATTAGCACACTAAAATTGATCTGATGTTATAAGAACATAAATATAATTCTTTTTGCACAGAAAACAGCAATTGCAGTGACTTCATGGGCTTGCTTATTTGATATTTTTTAAATAACACTTTCTATGTAACCCAAATAGGGGGAAACTAGTCAGCATCTGTATGCATCAGGATGCATCAGCTGGGAAGGCCTCCATGAACAGTGTCACTGTCAACATCTTCGTCAAAGAGACCAAGCCTGGCTCACTGTTGTGGATCCAAGGTGTCACAAGGAAGGCTGACTTGTCCCTTCATGCCTTTCCCCCCTTATTTTATTTGCTTTGATATGCCGTAGTGCTGTGGTTCTTAACCTGTGGTCTGGGGATCCCTGGGGGTCTACAAAGTCTACTCAACTCAAGGGGTTTGCGACTGCTGAGAAAATTAAATAATATTAACAGATTCATAAAGTGTACATAAATAAAGAAGCAAAACATAAACTTGAAAATGTTAAAACGTTCTGTAAATGTGAAGGAATTTAAAATTGGAGGCTAAAAGTTAAGTTAGTATCCTCAGATTGATTCATGGAAGCAGAGCACGTGCATCAAATAGAATATAGTATGGATGATGAATGGCCTCCTTTGAATTTAGAAAAGCTACACCCTTCCCACTAAAATTAAAATTCAGATTTTTTTTAATTTGTTTGTGAATTAAATAAAATATTTAATCTTTTGTGTATTTGTTTGATGAATGCTAGTTTCTACATTTTTGTGTGTATTACATTGTGGTTCAAATAATCGAAAATGCTTAGGCCAGAATCCCCTGCTTCCACTAATGGCCCATTAGGGGTCTAAGGTTTCCAATAATGATTAGGAGAGGGTCGCGTGGGGGTCAACAGAAGTCAAAATGTTAAGAACCACTGCCCTACTGGAGAGTTTTGAAGCTGCAAGACCTGAGTGGCAGAGGGGTTGTTGTGGATGGCAGTGGGACTCCAAGCAATGGCCCGATTTAAACTTGAGGCATATAACCTTCATAAAATCAAAATAAAACCTGGCTGTTGCATATCCAGATAGCATTGCCCCATCAGGCCTCATTGCTCTACTCCAGTTTAGAGACGAAAATACATTCTTAGCATTACATATAGTTATAAGTTATAAAACACTGGCAACAGGCTCATAATTCTCATCTACATTATCAGAACAATAAGCACAAACAGGTTTTAAATAACCTTACACCATTGGTCATTCGGAATAATAGATTCAATTTCTGCAATAAATTACCTGGACCATTATTAGCAAGTTTCCTAAATATAAGAGGATCTTTAGAACAGAAAGCGCTATACATTTTCTGACAATTGAGAACACAATATTTATTTTTTTAACAATCAATCTTTGATATGTCGATAAATGTTTTTAATGAGGCAGCAGTGACTCCTCATGAGCTATTTTCTTTTTTTTAGGGAAAATAATGATTTTTGCTAGTGACCAGGAAGAGGGAGGGGCCATACCGTTAAAAATTTGTTCAAGAAGAGATTTAAATATATCTTTGATCTGATCGATGAATTCTTTATAAAACTCCACCGGGATAAGATCAGTGCCCACTGCCTATCCATCTGGTAAGCTAGCTATAGTAGTAGCAATCTCTTCCCAGGAGGGGGAACCTTCTAAGAATTCGCGATCTTAGACTAGATATCGGAATTGGGTCTAAAAAATTGTCAATGGCTTTTTGTCTAGATGCTATAGTACCGACACCTTCCAGATACCGACCTTGGTAAAACTGACGGAAGGCGATTCTGATTTTTTCCGGCTCAGACGTTATCCCGACAATCGGGTCTCGGATGTAATATATACCATTATTCGTAATGTGCTGTCTAGTTCCTAGGGCTAGCTGGTGGCCAATTTGTTCGCTAAATTCATATACCTTTCCACTAGCAGTGGCCCACTTGGAGGCGGCTTTTTCGGCCAAATTGCGCCGATTTCTGCTCTTACCGCTGCAACCTCCAATTGTACCGGCTCTATTTCCCTCTCCTGCTGAACAGCCCCGATAAGTTTTTCCTCGGCCCTTGCTAATTTCTTTTGGAGCTCTAGGATCTGCTGTTTTTCCCTTTTGTTCTTCCTCAGTGAAAACTGTAATGCTTCCCCACGTATACAAGCCTTTAGGGCATCCCAGACCACCCCAATTTGAGCGGAGCCATTATTTCTTTCAAGGAATTCCTGAATCCAGCCTTTCATGTGGTCGCAATATTCTTTGTTAAATAATAAGGACCTCTCGAAACTCCAGGTCGAGATTTCCTTGCTGAAGGATACTCCCTTAACCCCTAAAATTAGGGGGTTGTGATCTGACATGAATCGAGGGATAAGTTGAATGTTAACATCCTAAATCAAAGAGGAAGAGACTAGGAATAGTCTAGTCGGGCATGTGATTGATGGGGGTGGAATAGTAAGTATACCCCAAAATGGTTCCGTCTTAGATGAGACCAAACATCAATAAGCCCGTGAACGTGGATTAGGTTCCTCGATGCCTGCAAGACTTTGGGTTTTCGGGCTGTATAGTGCCGTTGGATGTCCATGTCCCAATCGCAGGGTAGATTAATATTCAAGTCCCCGCAGATTATAACAGGGAGGGGCCAGTGAGCTAGCTCCCCGGAAAGCCAATTGATTACCCCAGGGTCATCTACTGTGCTCCTGTATATGGAGCATAAGGTGAACAAAGGCTTAAATGAAGGCCTACACTTTGTTAGTACCCACCTCCCATGGGGGTCAACCTTAGTTTGAGTTATTTGGAAAAGGTTACTGCGCCGAGCTAGAATACCTACCCCTCTAACACGCGCGCTCCGTGATGTCCCTCCAATCAGAGTATAATCCAGTGTAGTTAAAAGACCAGTCTGTGAGCCTTCGATGTGTGTTTCTTTGAGGCAGACCAGATCTGCCCCAGCAGGCGTAGACCCTGGGAGACCTTCTGCCTCTTCCGAACATCGTTTAACCCGCAAACATTAAGAGTAGCGATACTAAAATGCACTAGGTTCGACATACAAATTCATCTACATTTCCATTCTGTTGTAACAATGAGAATGTCGGGTGGAAGAAAAAGTAGAAAAAAACCGAAGAAGGCGAAAAGAAGAAACAAAACAGACAATGATCTCCAAAAAACAAGAAACCATAAGTCTAAGGTGCACCAAAGGCCGATTCCCACGCTTTTTACACCAACAAGACAGTAGCATTGTCACACAATTGCAACCATGATAAAACGTGTAAGACCCACAGTGGCCCTTCCTTCCCTCCCACCACCCCATATCCCCCTTGACCCCACAACGCCCTCCCCCCCTCCCCAAAAAACTGAGCAATCAGGACTAGCCTGAGTGATGGACGCCAAAAATAGATCCCCGCCACCCAACCCCACCGTGTTATCCAAAAAAGTAATATACCACAGGCCAAAAAAAAAAACCGACCAATCTTTAAGTAATTCTAATCAAAGCCATGCCCCCTGCCTTTTTCGCCCCTATGAAGAGAATATCAGCAACTATTTTCAGATAGAAAAGTAAATTTAACTGTGCCCAGTTCTAGCCTTGATTACATTAAGATATTTCTTTAGCTGTGCTCAGTTTTAGCCTTAATTTAATTAAGATATTCTTGAGCCTTGATTTTAGACGTAAAGCTACGGCAAGAGCCATTTAAAATGATTTTAAGTTTTGCAGGATTCATTAAAAAAACTTGGGCTCCTAACTGTTGAAAAAGAGCAAACAGCTGGCAGAGGCGCCATCTGTGTTCAACCGTTGCCTGACTGAAATCTGGCTTAGCGAAAAAGGACACCCCTTCAAACATTTCCTTTGAGTTCGGCCGGGCATGTTCCAAAACCAATTGTCTAAGCAAAAAGTTACCTAAGAACACCAGAAAGGCTCTGGGTTTCCCTCCTTCGTTAGAAGACTGCTTTTTTTAATGTGAAGGGGAATGGGTGAGCCCTTTGTATCTCTTGGTCCCAATTCCAGTTGGGATGTTCGGGGAAAGCGCCTTTCAGAAGCTTCACGATAAATCGTCGGGGGTCATCTCCTTCTGCTCCTTCTGGGATCCCCAACAGGCAGAGGTTATTTTGGCGCTGCCTGTTCTCCTGATCCTCCAATTTCCACATGACATCCGTCATGCAGGCACTTTGGGAGGAACTCTGCTCTTTTAGAGAGGTGACTTCAGCTTCCAGGCTCTCGGCGCGGCTTTCGATCATCGTGACGCGTTCCGCTATATCTGAGCATGTTGAACCGCCTCCTGAATGCCGCCGTAATCGCTTTTCTTCATTTCACGGCTCCCGCTGAACCCCGACAGGATCCATCAAGAGGGAAAAATGCTACGCAAAGGAACAGTATGGCAGCCCCCGGAGCTAGGGGCTCCAAATCGAGATTGGCGCCCACGAACTCTGGGGCTACAGGTATGGCCGTACCGACTCCAGATCCTGAAAACAGCACAAGAGGTAAAAGGGACACTGGAGGGGGCAGCAAGAAGGCGACAGTGAAGGCAACAGGGAGGGCAACAGGGGCGACTGTGCTCAAAGAAGGGATGGACTTGCAACCCTCCATAGCAAATCTGTTCCCTGCCTCTAATACTCTGGGCCCCAAAGGGAGGAGAATGGCTAATCCAGATGGTGTGGGGTAGTCTCTGAACACCCCAAACCTCTGAAGCTAATCCTGATTCTGTTGTCCTGGAGCAACCATCCGATTTGTGTTTTTCCCGCCTTAACACTGAGGACTGTCAAAATCCGTCCCCCAGTGCTGATTGTGACAAGCAGGGGGCCCTTTCCGGCAACATCGCAACTCCTCTGGTTTCTGGCAACTCGGAGGAAACTATTAATTCAATAACTCTCTCAAATGGTGTAAAAACTGACTCTTTTGTCCAAGATGGGAGGCCCCTGGATGTGCCAGAACAAGGAGAGCATACCCCTAATATTTCGATTTTTGAAAAAGGCTTAGCTGCTGGAGGACAGTTCTTGCGCCCAACCCTGTCCCCTGAATTGGCGGGGGAATTTTTTTTTCAGTCACCAATGGCTCGGATTCTTCTATCATTGGGAGCTCCTCTTCAAGTGACGAGCTCCAGTCAGACTCAAACAGCACTCATAATACTAACGAGGTAGGCACCTCGCAGCGCCACAAGACCACATCCAGCAAACTGAAAGGGAAAAGGCGTGAAAGCCATAGTCAATTTGTTGTGGTCTGTGGTAGAAAGTAGACGCTGGTAGCCAAGTAGATTTAACATGTACCTTTAATCTGTAGTCGGTTCAATTACATCCAGATGGTTGGTAAGTACAACAGACAGGTAGTCCAGGTAACAGGTGAAGTATAAGTAGATTAACCAGTAGTCAAGCCATTAGTTCCAGGTAGTAGGAAACACCTTGTAGTAGCAAACCCCACCAGGAGCAGCCTGCCTGCTGCTCAGCCCCTCTCTCTCTAACTGTCATTCATCACTCACACAGACACCCAACATTCCGTGCATCACTGCATTCCCAACACTCTACAGTAAACATGCACACTGGCTGAGCAGCAGGAAGAATAGGTGAAACGTAGAACACAGAATAACTATGCAGGGCATAACACATCCCTTTCCTTTTAAAATGAACAACGAAAGAGTAACAATACTGCAATAGTAGAACTATACACAGAAATGTACAAATGCAAGAAATAGTTCAAAACCCAGTGTGGTCTGTGGTAGAAAGTAGACGCTGGTAGCCAAGTAGATTTAACATGTACCTTTAATCTGTAGTCGGTTCAATTACATCCAGATGGTTGGTAAGTACAACAGACAGGTAGTCCAGGTAACAGGTGAAGTATAAGTAGATTAACCAGTAGTCAAGCCATTAGTTCCAGGTAGTAGGAAACACCTTGTAGTAGCAAACCCCACCAGGAGCAGCCTGCCTGCTGCTCAGCCCCTCTCTCTCTAACTGTCATTCATCACTCACACAGACACCCAACATTCCGTGCATCACTGCATTCCCAACACTCTACAGTAAACATGCACACTGGCTGAGCAGCAGGAAGAATAGGTGAAACGTAGAACACAGAATAACTATGCAGGGCATAACACAATTGAAATGGGATTACTCTGGCTCACAGCTTACCTTTCCCGATGAGCTATTTTCAATGATTATTTGACTCATTCTAGTTATTTCCATCATTTACGACCAAGATAATTGAGTCTTAAATTTTACCCTGATCGGAGGCAACATTCAAGGAGTACACTCTGAATTTCAGCATAACATTCTGATCCATTACCCTCTTCTAATAAAGGGACAAGCGGCTCGATAGACTGAACTTCTTCAATTTTCGTAAATGTACATTGTGAGTAACAAAATTGAAGCTTTGGAGAATGCCAGAGACCACGGCCTAGCACACAGTAGGCTGTGTTCCTTACTATCCCAAATAGTGGAAAGAGCCACTGGAAGAAAGGGATCTCAATGGAGCACATATGCCGCACTTTCTTTACCAACAGATAGTCTCTTATTCATTTAATTAGTGGGTGCTATTTCCAGGAGCACGTGGATCCAGTTAACACACAGAGCTGTCCATCAGAAGGAACAGCCTACAGCAAAGTTTAGTCTTGCAGACCATGATGTAGAGAACAATGAAGACAGTGGTTGGCACCAGCAGAAGTTCCACAAACTGAGACACAAATGAGGTAATCTTTCATTGTGAGCTCAGATGAAGGAGGTGAGTGCCTACCTTTTGTGGAACATCTGCTAACGGTTGAATATATTTTTGACTCTCCAAGAAAGGACTGAGCACTAGTCAATTTGCTTTTTAGACATAAGAATATGATTGGTTTATTCATGCATTGATTAATTCCATAAAATTTCTTAAAGCAATCAATGAATATTAAAATGTAAAGAACTGGCAGGCGTGAAATGCAAGTAAAAAATTGTTTTTACTATACAGCACTTACTGCTAAGAATTAGCCTATTGCTAACTGCTCCAATCATTTTAGAGTTAATTGAATGTAGGAAGACAATGATAATTTAGATTGTCGGTTACCTCAAATTTTGAAACTGGGTTTCAAACTCAGGCCCCCAGGTTCCAAAAGCAGTGCCTTGAACACTGGACAGCACGTCATGTGCCTACATGCAAAAAAAAAATCCTCTTTTATGGTTTCTTTCAAAACTACAATTTCTCACTGTATGGTTGATCTTCTAGCTTGGACTGTGAAAGTTATGTATTCAAGACTGAATTCTCGTACATAGTAGGCACTATGAAGATTTATCATTTTTAATGGAGGATTTTTGTAGGTGTGAGAATGAAAGCCTTGTAGTACCAAGGATTGTGGGAATGATTCCACAGCTTTTTCCTGAGGTACTTAACATTGGTTTCCCGAGTTGAACGTTACTCATACATATCATGTACAACCAATATCGCAATGTAGTCATTTGAGCACTCATGCAATTGTGTATATATAATTTCTATGGAGCTAATCTCTCACTCTGCTCTTGTTAGTCTTGATTTTTGAATGTTTTTGCCTAACTTTTCATTTTTGCTTCTGTGACACAATATTACAATGAAGGCATCCATGTACTCATGCAATTGTAATTTTTATGGAGCTAACCCTTCACTTTGCCCATGTTAATCCTGTTTTCCGTACTTTACTGCTTCACTTCTGATCTCATTTGCCATTACTAAGATGGCCGCCGTATTTCCTCTAGCCCTTGCACGCATGTGCCGACTTTTTGTCCGAGTTCTAATTCTATGGCAGGACCGGAGGCTCAGATTATGCTTCTCAATTTCTTTACTACTCACACAGCAGCCAATGAGAAAACAGTAACAAAGTAAAAAACATGTATAAACACTACATGTCCCATGAGGCTTTGAACCACGCCTCCTAATACAACCAATCAAATGTATCCAAATTGTACAAAATAACGAGGCACCATCTTGACTGCCTCTTTCTTTGCTGCTCCGCAGTCAAGATAAGTGCCTTGTTATTTTGTCTAAATAAGCTGTGGTATTTATTCACTTATTGGTTATTCTTGATATTATACCGTATATTTGCTTTATTGTTGTTGAAGCTGTGCTTCACGCGCGTACCCTGCCCGATCTCCGGCTCCCGCAGTGCGTGTTGCGCTGTTCTTGAGCCTTCAGATACATTGCCCCCTTCTGTTTTTTGGTTTTCTTGGAAGTTTGAGGTCTTTATTGTCACTCGCTTCGCGAGTCTGTGCCCGTGACTGTACGCGCCTTGCGCTCCGGGCAGGGTCTGGCCACCCCCTCAGGGAGCGAGGCGCATGTCGGGAGCCCGCTCGGGCTGCTACGTGCGTCTCGGGAGCCTGCACACGACTGTGCTCGCGCCACAGGCCTCCCGTTTGCACGCTGGTGGAAGCCTTCTCCCCGGGCTGAATAACTGAGGGAATTTAGCAGCACGCAGTGGGTAAAGCCTGTACCAGGCCTTCAGTTGAGATTTTTCTTAGCGTTTTTGCCACATTAGGTTCATTTTAACCTCCGATTAATCTGACTGGCTGATTATAATTTTTGGGAACCCCTGACCTTAATAGGCAGGCAGGGTCCCTACCCTCCATTAGTCCTATTGGCACGGGCCTTACTGTTACTTTGTGGCCCTTACTGCACCAGCCTTTTTGCTCCTGACCGACACCCTTTCTCATTTGAGAGTTAGGGTTGGAAAAATATTGAGCTTCTCTCTGGAGAGTTTTGAGTTGAATATATCTCTATATATTGTGAACAGAATCTCTATATATTCCCTGCATGATGTCAGACTGCGAGGTCTACGAGGAGGAATTGGCTGCCTATGGTCCCACTGAGGACGAAGACTATTATCTTTAAAGCAATTATCTGCGAAACTTACTATGTTGTTGTGTCTTATTTCATGCAGCAGAGTGTCTGATGTTCAGGCTTTAGATTTGGCAGGAAGAATTCTTTCCCCCCAGGGTGTGTCTTTTATCATCTCCAGAAGAACGAAAACCATGTCACGTTCGGTTGAGTATCCTGCTTTTCCGCATAATGAAAAGTTATGTGTTTTAAAATGTTTGAAAGTATATGAAGAACGTACCTTTGTTCACAGGGCCGATCCTTTGGTATCTTTGCTGTTAGCAATTCAGAAACCTTTCCGACCGGTCTCAGCGGCCACTTGGGCGCGCTGGGTTCGGTGGGTGATGGCTGAAGCTGGTATTGATATTTCTGTGTATTGGGCGCATTCAGCAAGGGGCGCTATGGCGTCAAACGCCTTTATTATGGGTTCTCGTTTAGAAGACATTCTAAAGGCCGCATATTGGTCTTCTGATTCAGTGTTTAAAGTATTTTATTATAAACCGATTACACATGTTTCTTCTGTTGTTGTTGGTCAGCTTTGAACCAGCATAATCTGAGCCTCCGGTCCTGCCATAGAATACAAAATTTTCCAGCATTCGCGACAAGAATTTTAGATTCTATTAAGGACACGGAGGCGAGGATTATCCCACCCGTTGGGACAGGTAAGATTTACAACGGTCATGTTGGTTTATATCGCATAAGATGTATGTTTTTTCCCTCCCTGATATATATAGAGATTCTAGTTCCATATTTTTCAAACTTGTTTCTGATTTTCAGGAACGGATTCCAAACAGAATTGATTCTGCGCTTCATCAGGGCTGAAGGACTTCGTCCTCGATTACTGTTGTCTCGACTGGGACCTGTGTTGGAGTTGCTCTCCGATGAGAGCCAGGACTGTTATTTATATCTTTTTGGACACTTAAGACTGCTTATTGCAAAGAAAGAGGCAGTCAAGATGGTGCCTCGTTATTTTGTACAATTTGGATACATTTGATTGGTTGTATTAGGAGGCGTGGTTCAAAGCCTCATGGGACATGTGGTGTTTATACATGTTTTTTACTTTGTTACTGTTTTCTCATTGGCTGCTGTGTGAGTAGTAAAGAAATTGAGAAGCATAATCCTCGCCTCCGTGCCCTTAATAGAATCTAAAATTCTTGTTGCGAATGCTGGAAAATTTTGTATTGCACGTATGCACACTGCAATCGTTTCTGAACTGCAGACGGATATCCGGCGTGGTCACCTCGCTCGCAGAGATTTAATTGCATGCACGTGCACTGCAAATACTTTTTGAACCACAGACGGACATCCAGCGCGGTCACCTCTCTCGCACACACCGCGGCGCTGAAGACCCTCCTCCATTCATGCCGGACTTTGGGTAGGTGCAGCATTCCCCTTTGCTCCTTCTTCTCAGAAACACTTACCGCTAAGATGTTATTTGATTCCCTTTCCTTTCAGTTACGTGGCTCTCCCTACCGGGAGATACACTCTCACGTCTAGGTTCTCTCCCCTGCTGGGGCACCAAATGCGCTACTGGGCTGTCACTTGAAGCCAGTCCTTTTGGCAATTCTTGTCAAAATGACCGACTGTATAGGTAAGCAGAGAGTCATGTACTATCACCAGTACTCATAATTTGTTTGTGCAACTGCACCTTCATGCTTCATTCACTTCCTCTTGTTACAGATCCACAAATCGACCATACTCTCCCGGTTTTTGATCTTACCTTGAAGTGCCCCTAACGCACCTGCAGCAGGAAGTTATTAGCAGGACATTTCACTAACACTTACTCTAATAGTTACTCTAATGTCCCCCTTAAAATGCTCATTCTTATTTATAATTCATTCTCCCTAGTTTTCCATGATCGATTTACCAATCATCCGCCTCCGGTATTCCCCACCTCAACTGTGGTCAGTTAAACTTGTCTATTTATGCTTACCCCTTCCTTGTTATACATTATTAGGCTTTGTTTACCCCCTTTTCCAATACCACTTAGTGTTCACACCCATCACTAGTGCACTGTTTTCTCAGCATGCTGCTTTTAACATCTTTCCCCCGTATGATGCACGACACTGAAGCATGTACGATCATAGTATGAGACCTTCCGTTCCTATTATGTTGATCATTACTAAAACACTCCTTTTCTCCCCCTTCTTTTTTCTTCCTTTTTCCCTCTCGATTTCCTTCCCTACAGGCATTTTTAGCCTCAGGCATAAAATTAAGTCCTGATGATGAGCCCCATATTTATAAGTGGGATCGAAACATCGTCGACAGTACCATAACTATCACAAATACCCTGGTTTTATAAATTTGATAGTATTGGTACTCTAATCAATTGTGACTAAAATTGTTCATTGTATTTACAGTCACTAACAAATGACTGAGCTGTAAATTTACTTTTCAGTTGCTCCTTGTTGTTTCCCACTCACCACTTTATTTTTGTTTGTTACTTTTGTGTCATATAATTGAATAAATACTTGTATTTTGTAATTTTGTTTACATAGAATGTATTGTTCTTCTATGTCTAATATTTAGTTCTTAAATTAGATGAAGGTACCACTTGTTCCTTGACAAATACTTGTACCCATGGTCCCTTACATAACTCTGGGTTCCCTTGTTTACTAAAAAAAACATGGTTAAGTGCTGTAAACATTTGTTTGAGATCAAAAAACAAAATTAAATCAATAAACAGATGTACAAAAATGGAAAATAAGACACTCCTTCCACAAGAAAATGCTCTTTCCTTAAAATATGCACGTTTCTCAATGTTTGTTGGACTTCAATTAGAATAGTAAATCTGAACCCTCTATAATGTATGCCATTTCCCCTAGTTATTATTGGAGTTAGAATTGAAAATCTCACCTGTTCCAGCCCACATGTTTTCTTTTAAGTTTGTACAGAACTGCAAATTTTAACGTATATTTTTTTACACACATTGTACACTGTAATATGCAATACTCAATTACTTATGTTAATATTAATAAATTATTCTGCTAAATGTCGTTTATTTTAAATGGTTACAATTATGTACTGTTACATAAAATATTTAATGTACCTTAAATGCTAACATTAAATAAAAGTGTGTAAAAATACATATACATTTTGCACTAAATTTATTTTTGAAATCATTCTATAAGTATTTGAAAAAAATATAACAATCACTACACATAAAAGTAATATATTTTTCAGTTCTTTTTTAAATACTTATGATATTTATAGAAATCAATTAAGGTTTTGTTTTAAGTTTAAATACTATTACTTAAATATTTCAATGTTACATTTACAATATGTTGGTAGACTATATTTTTGCTGTCAATTTTTTTGTACTTTACATTACATGCAAATAAAATTTATATTTTTGTTGTCAATATTTTTACAACAGCATTTTTGTACCACGGTAAGTCTATGGTCAGTAGTTAGACATATAACCTGAAACCACTGCAGAGGTTTGTGTGGGACCCCTTGGTCACACGTCCACCAAGCCTTTCTCCTCTGGAGCCTGATAAAGGGAATACCACTGATTTGTATAACAATAAACTTGTGTTCTATCAAGCCAATAAATTCCTTAGAGTTAATATTTGCATTACAAATTCACTAATGGAATTGTCGTGAAGGTAGCCCTTCTGTTGATGATAAGCACCACTTTTCCTTCTCATTGCGGTGACATCAAGATGATAAAATATGTACCAATTTGCTCCTACCATGACTACCTGCTGTGCTTGTGTTCATGATAAGAGCACCAATAATTATAAAAACAGGTGGCATCATTTTGTGCTGCATCCTGCTTCGTAAAAAACATCTAGGCAAAGTGGAAGTCTGACATCTGGCAAGAACTCACAAAAGCGCCCACACAATTGCACAACATTTTAGGCGTTCAGTAATAATTTCAGACCTGGCACTTGAGTAACTGCTGAGCCATGAAGGAAAGGAAACCAACTCTGAGCAACTGCCTGGCATACTACCAGCAGGGGGAGGTAGAGTGCACCTAGAAGTATCAAATGTGACCCCACTACAAGAGGAGGGTGGTTGCAAAGTGCCACATGTCTTAGTGTGCCTGAGTAGCTTGCACCAGCCCTGACTGCAAAGGCCAAGATAAAGTGTGAATGTCAATAGCGGGCTCAGACAATAACTTGAGGGAGAGGAGTTGTGCCAAAAGCAAACATTTTGAAAATGTGTGTTTTTTTTACAGAGGGGGGCCAGGGGGGTTGATACGAGAATGAAGCAGATCTGCAGGGACGAGAGATATTTATGATGCTTGAATATACTACTTGAGTTTGAAAGTACTTGAGGAGTTCTGCAACGCAAACATAATTAGATCACATATGAAAGTGTAAATGGAATGGTGTGCCAACCAAAAAACAAATTATGCTTTCTTTCCACTAGCATGTTCCCTGAAATGCATTCCACATTGGGACAATAGCAACTATGCATCTATTCATGTATTTGAAATAGAAGAGTTGTCCCTATGGGCCTGATTGTAACTGGTCCCTAAAATTGCGATCTTGGCAGATGTGTGCCTAGGGATCGCAGTTAAAAGTGGTTCCATGTTTAGAACTCCCGGTAATAACCAGGTGTGATAAAGTTTGCACCCTCTGTTAAATTTCGGCAGGTCAAGCCTGCTGTAAATTAGCATTTGGTAAATGGCCCAGTACTTACCGGGACATGTGACTTTTGTGCAGTAAGCATGTTATTCACCAAAATAAGTCAGAATATGTGCAGTTATCACACCTGATAAAGTCCGATACCCAGGGTCTCAGATGTTATCATCGGGGTTAAATTCTGACTATCCCTCTCGGGCATTTGTACTGTCAACCACAACTTAATAGAGCAAGTGTTGTGCAAACAAGTAATTAACTTAAGAGAATGGCTGACAACACCTTTTACCAGTAGCAAAACGGACATTATTTGCCCCAAGATGTATTTATTGTCTTTTTGTTCTTTACAATCCTTGGCATCCTATTCTTCTGGGGTTCAGACCTCTGTGATCATTATAGGTGCTCTTCTCCAATATAACAGACTGTATCAGAGGTGAGAAGGTAGACAGACAAGAGGGGTAAGGGGTAACAAGCAGCATGTATGATCCAGTGAGGTTCTTCAGCCATCTTTATCTGCCCCACCATGTCTCTTGCTGAATTTGATTGGTGGTCCTCGCATGGATCTTTGCGGAGGTAGCTTTGATTATCCTATGGTTGTACCTGTAACAGCAGTTTGGACCCCTTCCTATCAGACAATGATGAGACTCTACAATGGCCTTTATCCTGTTGCGACCTTCTTTACAGATCTCGAGACTCGCATCAGAAATGATGAATTTTCTAATGAAACTTTTGAGTTTAACGAGAAGTCTGTCAAGACCCTGTTTCGACTAGCAAATTGCTCTTCTGCCTAAGCCTTGATCAATTTTACTGTGAATTTAGAGTGACTCCTGCAATGATGACTTTCTAAATTACAGCGCTTTGGCCGAAACTAGTGACCTCTTTCTATGGTCTGATAGGTTTCCTCTATATTTCACACTCAGAGGTAAACAAATGCTTAATACATTGCCAAACTAAATGATAAATGAGTGGGACGAGTACAGGTACTTTCAGGGTTAAATCTACAGCGATTAGCCCAAAGATCTTCACTGATACACACTTTTTTTTGTATCACAATTTTGGGAAAAGTAACAGTGGATGGTGACCAAGATCATGGAGCAATGCCTTTTTGATGCAAAATGTAGATGGCTCAGGAAGCCTCCATCACTGTAGCTCATGCAAAAATAATTGTGGGCGTCGTTCACTACAGGAGAAAGATAGTCATTTCATTGGTGCATTTCTGGTTTTCGAGGTTACGATGCAATGAGAACTTTGTGAAGAGTAAGTAGCTAGTAGTTGGCACTGGGAGTGACTTGTTGGGTACCAGGAGCTGCTATGAGTGGCACTCCCTGGGGACAGTTGGCTTGGAGAGAACAGAGTGAGAAGAAATGTGTGTCACCAGGTACATTGCTGGAACTGTGTAGAAGAAGCAAGGTGTCTACAGGAGAGTTTAGATACCTAGAGATCTCCATCCCAGGGAAGACAGTGGCATGCCTGAGCGAGAAGGAAGGGATAGTGAGCTGCATCTTGTTTCAGGGACCTGGAATGAACACACCTGACTCAGCAGAATAAATGATGTGCTAAGCAGCAAATCACAGCAATAAAGGTTACCTGCAAGGAACCACTTTCTGCTGTATGTGAACAACAACCTTTACTGCGCTAACACCTGGGAGGAAAAACAGATTCATTATATACAAGGTGGGCTGTACCTAATAGTCTACATTAAATATGTACACATAGCAAAATGAGCAGTCCTATAAATTAGCGAATGGAGTTTGGTGGAAATAGAACACTGTTATTGACTATTGTCTCAAAAATACCACTTTCAGAGTGCACTCTGCAAAATTAGCCTAAATAATGGCCCTGTTAGGATGCTTGTTGACAGGGCATGGAGGGTGCAGTGCATGGTAAAAGTGGTGCCTATGACCCAGTGGAATGCAAGGTAGGGTGCAACAATGATAAAGTTGCACACCCTCCTCCCCACCTGGATGAAAATCTGCTGAAGCCTGATTCTGGATGGGGTGAGACCATGTCGCAGCTGGAGACGGTAAGCAAGAGAGCAAGAAGAGTGTTATAAGGATTGCCCAAGCCCCCTGGGCAACAGTGAACCAGGAAATGGGCCAAGCAAGTTGTCAGTCGCTAACTGTAGCAGCAATATGTAATATCCAAAGAAACAACAATCCCTACACAGAGATTGTCCCTGACATAGGTGTTCCCCAAAGGTTCCCAGAAAATAACAAATGCAATTAAAAACAGATATGTATTGTCCTCAGGGCAAGGTTCCCTTTCTCTGTCCCCTTCCTTGGATGGATGAACAGGCTCCCTACACAGAAATCCTCACCAACGATTCTTCCCCTACATACCACCGAGTCTCTGCAACACATGTTGCTAAAACAACAGAAAGTCTTAGAGTCTCTTGGAAGCAGATTAGTTAGCTACATGGCAAATCAGCAGGCACTGTAGGTGCATGTTGGGTTGGACAGGCAAACCTGCCAGTGCCCTCTCAGACTGGAGAGGAAAAGAACAGGCTGTTCTCCCACTTCAAACTGAGGATGAGCCAGTCCTGTCTCAGGCCTTCACAGCCCTGAGGAGCAGAAATTCAGCAGTGGGTTCTCTATTTAACAAAATCCCCTAGGAAGAGCCCAGAATTTTATATATGAACTCCTCTCCTGAGGGACAATGAAATGGCAGACCCTCTAATACATGAATGAAATAGAAACCTTGAACCTGTGGTTTCTCTGCTCCTCTCAAAAGAACTAATTTCCTCTTTGGACTGCCCCAGTGATGCCACAATCATCATGCGACTCTTGAGACCAAGGAGGGTGGGGCTTGTCCTCTTTCCATGCTTATGACTGGGACTAGTTATACAGAAAGGGCCTACCCCAGGCTCAATGTAGTCCTAATCCACACAATAAACTACCAAGGCAGCCGTCCAGGAGGGCTGCTTGGTTCCCCCTTCTTTGTGCGGGCACACAAACCTCTTACCCTCTCCACTGTGCCCTGTTCTGGGAAGGCAGCATCATAAGCAGCGTACCTCCATAAATCTCCTGGCTTGGTGGGTTGTACTGGTGCGGGGTTTGCCACAGGAGATGTAACTAGCGCCAGGACACCTCCGGGTAACAGTTGCGCTGTATAAATATCATTAACATTAACATTGGCGATGGTGGCCTCCATCCTGCCTCCCATGGGGCTCAGGTGGATCTCTCTGGCACCACCTCCAAGGCCTGCGTCCAAAGGGCATGACCTCAACCCTGGGTGAATGGAGGTGCTGGGCTACAGCAATCCTGCACCCAGATGCAAAGACTAGAAGGAGCAGGTGGCAGCAGACACTGAATGTCCCAGCGTTCCTGATCTCTGCACATCCTTATGCGAGGCTTACACAACTGAGCCCCTTACCGGCAGTGACAGAAGCAGACCATGTCTACTTCGTCAATGAGGCCAAAAAAGAGAGTGTATGTTAATACATCGAGCCATGTTCATGGTGCACCGTCGGGCCCACGCTGAGAAGAAGTCAGCCAACAGGGGAACTGGAAACATGGAATGGCAGCGAGGCATCATGGGTTATTGGGGAGGGCCTTTACTGTTCACAACTTTCTATTTTCTTTTACAAAGGGAAGAAACTAGAGAGTGCCCATATCTACCGTCGTCAAATATTAAGGAGGGGAATGCAACTAACACAATCACTCACAACTTAATTGACTATGGGACTTATTACAATAGCAGTGGGACTGCCACCGACAGGACTTTGGTGGCGGTATCACCACCGACAGAACGTCAGTCCTACCGTCGTATTTTGATGCATGCGGTCGGACGGTCAGCTGTCAAGGGAATAACTGCCACCTCCGACAGGATCTAGGGTCCCGTTGGGGCGGCTGTCAGAATCGTATCCCTTGCATGGCGGCGGTGCCTGCACAGGCACTGCCGTAGGGATAACGATGTCCCTTTCTGACATCTTTTTCATGGCGGTCCGCCATGAAAAGGCTGTCAGAAATGGCCTTTGGGGGCCCCAAGCAGGGCCCCCGTCCCCTGTGGTCCACTATAAAGTGGCCCTGGGGGCATATGTAGTGCCCCCACGCACATTCATGCACCGTGTACCAGGCACCACATGGTGCCTGGCACACGGTGCATGGATGTGCACAAAGTGCTCTTTTACACTGCGGCCTGTGCTGCGGCCCTTTTCCTGGGCCGCAGCACAAACTGCAATGTAAAAGAGCGCTTTTCAGACCGCCAGCACGGTGGTCTCTTCGGCAGTGGGACCACCGGCTCCTCGTCGGACAGTCTCCTGACTGCCACGATAGCACTCGGCGGTCCGACCACCTGGCATCATAATGATGCCTTATATTCAGAATAATATTATGGAAATTGCTCTGGTACAAGAAGTGTGTTTGTCTCCCCAAATATTTCTTGAGTTTTCAGCCCTTTACTAAAATGTGCAAAATAAAAGGTATTTTAAAATATTCCTTAAAATATGAGCGGAGGGTTGACTTTATGGAATTCAGGGCCAGATGTAAGGCTGTTTTTTGTGGTCGCAAACGGGCAATCGGCCTGTTTGCGACCGCAAAAAAGGGTGGTGGTATGTACAAACACTATTTTGCGATTCGGTGACTAGCAAAATAGTGTTTGTGAATTGCTATTAAGAAGGGGCGTGCCAAGGGCGTCCCTTCCCAATAGCGAGTCAGATTGGTATGTACCATTGTTTTGCAACCGCATTTGTGGTCACAAAACACTTGCAGTTTACCGCCTACTTCAAGTAGGTGGTTAGCCATTAGCAAACGGGAAGGGGTCCGCAGGGACCCCTTCTCTTTTGTGGATGGATGCGAAAATATTTTTAAGAGCAGGCAGTGGTTCCACGGACCACTGCCTGCTCTTAAAAATGAAACAGAAACGTTTCATTTTTCTTTTTTAAATGCATCCTGTTTTCCTTTAAGGAAAACGGGCTGCATTTAAAAAAAAAAAATACTGCTTTATTTAAAAAGCAGTCACAGACATGGTGGTCTGCTGACACCAGCAGGCCACCATCCCTGCAAGTCATGGCCAGTCTAAATTGCGACCTGCTTCATGAATATTGATGAGGCATGTAATTTATTTCCCCATTAGGAATCGCAAACAGTGTCTGAGACACTGTTGTACATTCCATTTTGCGAGTCGCAAAACGTCGCAATTTACGACTCGCAAAATGGAATGGTCGTACATCTGGCCCTAATACTACTAAACTACAGGTCACAGTAAATGTCAGCACCATGTTTGTACTAGTACAAAGTTATAGTAATGGTGCACGTGCATGTGTGTGTTTGGGCAGAAGAACTCGTTTTAGTTGTACATACTTCTTTTAGTTTTTATTTTACTTTCCAGTAGTATGGCTGGGTCCTCTCTCCAGAATTTTCATCTGATGGTCATAAAAATTACAGAGTGCAGTAGGTATGATACATCATGAAATTGTGGTATTCGAATAACAATTTTCAGTTTTAAATTCACAGGCTACGTTTTCTTTGCTGAGCTGTTTTCATTGACTGTCTAATGACCGTCACTGCTTATTTTGGGGAAACTTCAATTTAAGTGGGGCACCATATTGGAAGTAATCTGTGCGCTGCAGATGAGCTGCTTCCAGAAGATTACATCATCCTTGACTATGGTTGGACTGCTGCGGTCCAATTCCATACGCCGAGGCCGGGAAAGCTTTGCCCGCCGTATTACGATGCAACTGCTGCTACCGCTGAGGTCTCATCGCCGGCGGTGCCCCCCTCCCCCTACATGTCGCTGCAAGTGGGTACAAATGCGCAGGAAACATGTGCAGTTGTACACACATGCATGACACATATGAGGACATGCCTTGTACACCATGTACCCCATTGCTGGATTGTGGCAATATGTGCACAGTCCAGTCAATGGAGATACATGCCAAATGAGGATTTACCTGGATTCCGCCGCCCACAGAACCGTCCACTTCGGGGTGCAGCTGCTAAGGTGTAGGGGGGACATGGAGGAAGGGATCCACACTGGATTCTGCTGGGGAGAAGGGGAATCGTCTGAGTATTCACCCTTTTTCCTTCGTTCCCGACGACTCGAGGCAGCCGGTCGGACCACCACGGTCGGGTCGTCGAAAACCCACATCGTAATCCGAACAACGATCAAATATCTCTGTACAGCTCTATGGATGCAGTTTGTCTCCAACCGTCATCTCGGTGATCGGAGAAAAGCTGTCAGAGTCAGCGGCCTTTCAGCGGTCGGTCAGAGTACACGATGCATGCATCATAATCAGGCAGTCGGACCACTGCTTCCAAAGAAACCTTCGACGGTCCGACTGCCTCTGACAGGACCACGGAATGCATCGTAATCAGGCCCTATGTTCTTTGGTGCCACTGGGATTGATATATTTACAAAAACAGATTGTACACCGTAGACAATCTAAAGGCAGGTGAAAGAAAGGTGAGACAATTATGGTTAAATTAAAAGGTGTTGGCACAAACAACTGGAGTATAGTGTCAATATTGTTACAGTAGGTAGTTATGAATCCTAGTTTGTAGTGAGTTCAAGATTTGGGGGGCATATCCTCAGAATACAAGTTTTGAGGTGGTACCTTCTTGAACTTGTGCACATCGAAAAAGTAACTGCCATTTTACAGTTGATGAGAAGTATGTAATAAAGGAAAGAGCACTTATAAGAAACACGATGTATATTTAATAGGTTCCTCTATTCACCAAGAATAATGCTGATTTGTATAGCACTTTATACCGCTTTCTCCATTTCCAAGCGCTGTAGTTAGGACGTGTTGCCCAATTTAAAGGTACTTTATTTACCAGCTTTGGAGCAATGGAAGACTAAATTGGTCGTGCTGGGATTCGCTTTTGTGATCTGCAGCTCACAGCATGGGTGCGCTGAGACGGTATCCAGTTGAATGCAATGTTTTGGGTGGTGCCGCAGGGTTAGTAGGCGCGGGCCTTTGCCCATCAGCTGGTACTTTGGTGTTAGTTCTTGATGGACATGTCCATGAGAATGGATGGTGGGTGCTGGCTGCAATTGGATGACAGAGGGAGGTGGCAGTTCTTGGCTGCTAGTTTGAGTCATCCTTGAAAATAAGCATCATGTCTTGAGGGTTGGCAGAGTAGGCTGGGCCTTCAGGTGATGGTCCCCTTCTCCCTGCCATTTCATCATTTGGCATCCATGTTGCTTCAGCCTGGTTTCACTTGGCTGATCAGTCTGGGACATGGTGCTCCTTTTTATAGGAGACCCATGATTATTTGCTACTTTTATAACTCGTTAGCATCATGTCTTCTTTTTACCACATGGTTATATATTTTAGGCATCTTTTTTATGAATCTTTACCTGTTTACAGCATTGTTCTTCAGAAATCATAGAGATCCCAATAAAATCCACACGTTCCTGGAATCCTGTAAAAGTTGCTTCCAGGCTGTGAATTTGCGGATTACTTGCTTTTAAAGGGGACACCAGGGTGCCTGCATGAAGCATCTAAAAGCGTATAACAATCGCTTGCTGCATGGTGTGCTTGTGTTCCTGCCTCATGAAGCAAAACAGTCTATTGTGTTTTTATGGGTTATGAGAAAATATTTTCAGACATTATTCCAAGGAATGCTGATGACAGCAATCAATCACAATGTAGTGGCATTGTGCAATAAATATGAAAAGAAAGCCACACAAACAGATGATTCAGTGTCCGCTAAATTCCCATAATCCAATGTCCCCAGCCAATGAATGCTGCTTTTGTTTTTGCATTATAAAGTACATTTCTGATGATTTTTGAATGTCCCATTAGGCAGTACATTAGCATTACGCTTTCCAAAAAAGAAATGGCTACATTTGGAAGATGTATCTATCTGTGAGAAGCATGTGGCCATAAGTGAAAGAGAAGTGGTCGAGTGCAACATTGGGCAAAATGTCCTGGTCCAGGTGGAGCAGCACCCAATCTTAACTTGGGTGACATTTTGCAGTGGGCACATTTTTATATGGGAATTAGAGCACCAATGTGCACTGTACATGAAGAGCCATAAAAGTAAATGCATGCATTACGAAGCTCCTGGAAGGCATTAAAAGTATGTGGTTCTTCCCTGCGGAGAATTCGGAAAATTTCGGTGTTGACTTTTTCGCAGTGGGAAAGGGTGTTCAGACAAAATATAGATTTAAAAATATTGAGCGACAGAAATATCGGAAATTAAATACTGTGACATGTTGATGTCTTTTAATATCATTTTCACTAATATAGTGCTTAAAAATATCGGTTTTGAATTATTTTAATTAGTTGTAGTTGATATAGTAATTTTATGTGTTACTATTGTTTATAAAAATGTTATATAAATTGTTTTAAAAATATAGCTTGTAGTTTTAATTTTTAATAGTAATTTATAGTGTAATAGTGGGTTGTTGGATTTGTAGGGGGATACGGTGGGAAGTTAAATAGGTAATAATTAATTAAGAATTATTTAATAAATGTTATTTAATTATATGATTGCTATTTATTATTATGTAATTTATGTAATTCTGATGTATCTTCATTACATATTATTTGGGTGCTGATAGGTGTGTAGGGGTATAGGGTGGGAAGTTAAATAAGTAATAATTCATAAACAATTATTAATTGCTAATTAATTATGTAATTGATTTTTAATTATGTAGTTTATTGAATGTTTATTCAATTTATTCAAATTTTATTTGCAGGCTGCTAGGTTTGTAGGGGTGTGGGGGACAAGTTAATTCATAATTATTTAACAATTTATTATTAATTGTTAATTAATCATTGAATTGTTTTTTGATTATGTAAAATATGGAATACTTATATATTTTCATTATATTTTATTTGTGTGATGCTTGGTATTTAGGTTTATAGGGTGGGAAGTTTTTTTTTTTTTCAAAAATCTTTATTGTATTTCAGATGTTACGAACACAGCACTGTGCCTACATCCCGAGACGGGCCGGCAGCGCAAAGGAACATAAAAGGAGTATAGTCTCAGCTAGGGGGCCATACACAGCAAGCCGCCTACAACCACTTCGGGCCGGCCGCGTCAGGTGAGAGAAATGGGCAGCTAGTTTAGCAAGGCTGTATGCATAATTTACGAGTCGCAATGCAGAACAGAACAAACAAACATTACCGCTTCCCACTGACTGAAGGTGTAGGTTGACCATTCCCACATGTCAATCACCTGGGTGACTTTAGAAGTACCTTTTGTATAGACCCTGTTGTGCCCCTAAGTGTTGTGCTTGGTTTCAGGTATATATCCTCTTGTGTTAGGTCGCAGTACCCTCAGGCCTGCCTCCCCCAGTAGTGGGCTCAGCATCCGTATCGGAGGTGGTGGCTTGCTCTAGAAGGTATGTCTGGAGGGGGGCCCATATGTCACGCGGGCGGGAGGATGGCGGTAGCAATTCAGCATAGGTGTGAAGTTGATCTTGGCAGTAAATGAGATCACGCAGCCATTCCTTAAATTTGGGAGCGATCCCTCTGCCCCATCTGCAAGCGATTCGCCGCTTGGCGAGTAGTAGCGCCAGGGAAATATATTTCTGCGTCGCTGCCTCCAGTGCCGCATTGTAACCTAGGAGTGCAACCATTGGATCATCAGGGACGTGTAACCCAGTCATTCGGTCGAGTGCTGCAAGAACCTCCACCCAATAGTTTCGTACACAAGGGCAGTCCCCTGCTAAGTGGCGGAAGTCCGCGCCTTCAGCCCCACAGCGGACACAGTGGTCAGTGTCTCGGAGGCGTAGGCGCTTTAAGCGTGCCGGTGTATAGTAAAGTCGATGGATGTACTTATAATGAGTTATGTGCAATCTGCTGCTAGCCGATACATCCCTTGTTTGGCGACAGCAGAAGGACCATTGGTCGTTCGTAAGGGAGGAGCCAAGCTCCTCCTCCCAACGCGCCCTAGCCGGGGGGCATTTGTATGTGCAATCCTTTTGGACAGTACGATAAAGTACCGACACAACATGAGTGGTGGCAGTCTGTTGCAGGAGTATATGCAAGGGGGAGAAGATGGGCGGTTCTTGCGGGAAGTCCAGGGTGATGGCCCTCACGTCTTGTCGCAGCCTGATATATAAAAACCGGTCCAGGGGGGTAGGCAGCGTTTCTTCAAAGAACTCCTCGCTGGTGCAGAATTTGCTGTTGACATATAGGTTTCCCCAGGTCCTGATAGAGAGCCTTCGGAGGAGTTGGCAACAGCCTCCCTCCCGCGTGACCGGGAGGTCCAGTCTGCCACGTAGGGGCAACAAGGGGGAGTATAGGAGGGTAGTGGGAAGGCGGTTAGCCAGGTCCCGCCAGGCACCAAGGGTACATTGTACGGTGGTGGAAGCCGAGCGCCTCGATACAGCCGGTGCACTTAAGTAAGCGGAGCAGGGGGTCGGGGCCATGTATCCGTCCTCTATTGCCAGATGGGGCATGTATTGGGGGGGGTGAATCCAATATGCCGCGAAGTGAGCCTGGGCGCAGCTGAAATAAAGCTCCATATCCGGAACCTCAAACCCCCCGGCTTCAGGGGGTCGGGTGAGAACGTCCCAACGCAGCCTAGCGTTTTTCCCTCCCCACGTGAGGCAAATGAGTTGAGATTTTAGCGCTTTGAAGAAGTGACAGCTAGGGGCGTATGGGATGTTAATAAAAAGGTAGAGTAGCTTGGGCAAAATTACCATCTTAATAAGAGAGACTCTCCCTGCCAGCGAAAGTGGTAAGGCAATCCACCTAGTAATTTTCTCCGTTAGGAGGTCAAGCACGCGCCCGTAGTTATCCCTCATCAGGTCGCTCCGATTACGTGTAATTGCTATGCCGAGGAATGTTAAGCTATCCTCACACCACGTGAGGGGATAGTCAGGTGTAAACTGCGTGGTAGCGTCAGTAAGGGGATAGATCTGTGATTTCTTCCAGTTTATGTTAACCCCAGAAAGGTGGCCGAAGAGGAGAAACTGCCGGAGGATTGGGTTCAGGCTTTCCTGCGGCTCCCGGAGGTAGAGAGTAATATCATCCGCATAGAGGGAGATAAGGATTTGCCTCTCTGGATATATTATGGCATGGTCTCGGAAGTGTTGTCGGATTTTGGCGGCGAGAGGTTCTACAGCCAGGGCAAAGAGAAGAGGGGAAAGAGGGCACCCCTGCCGGGTACCCCTGGCTATAGTGAAGGAGGTGGACCGGGCGCCGTTGATCATGACCCTGGCCTGCAGGCCGGTGTACATCAGGTTGATCCAGGCAAGGAAGGGGGCAGGGAAGCCCATGCGATGAAGAACAAATGCAAGGTAATCCCACTCCAAAGAGTCGAACGCCTTGGTGCCGTCAAGAAAGACAGCCACCGCGTTCGTGTCAGGGTCGATATCCTGGAGGATAGCAAAGAGAGTGCGCAGATTGTGAGACGTGCCTCTGGAGGGTACGAACCCCGACTGGTCCGGGAGGACTAGGGCGGTCATGAGAGGGCTAATGAGATTCGCAATCAATTTCACTAAAATGTTAGCATCAACGTTTATTAAGAAGAGGGGTCTATAGGAATCGCATTGCGTGGCTGGCTTGCCCGGCTTCGGGATGGAGATTATTAACACCTCTCGCATTGTCCGGGGCAGGATACCTGTTTCGCGAGCCTCCTCATAGACTTGCCACAGTGCGGGGATAAGTATATGGCGGTAAATTTTGAAGAATTCGGCCGGGAGGCCATCTGGCCCTGGGGCCTTACCTGATTGGAGCTGCATAATGGCGGATATTATCTCTTCATCCTCGTAGTGCGCGAGGAGGTGTGCCCTCTGAGTATCCCCTAGCCAGGCGATCGCAGTGTCTTCAAAGAAGGGAGTAAAGTCGGCGGGTTGGCGCCGCTGCGAAGTGTACAGGGCTCTATAGAAGCGCCGGAACGCGGCGACAATATCTGAGGTGTTTCTATGGAGTTGAGCGTCCTCGTCTATGATTTCTAAAACAGTGTTGGAGAACCTAGGTGGGCGAATCGAAGACGCCAGCGCCTGTCCTGGCCGCTCCCCCTCCCCATATCAACGCGCTTGATGATATTTGCCCCTAAATTTGCGTTCCCTCTCCGCCGTTTCCTGATAATCAATAAGCAGGTCTTTCAGACGCATCTGGAGTTCCGGTGTGGGTGCCGCCTGTATCTGCGCCTCTGTTTGTTTGAGCTCACGTTCTAATCTGCGGAGTGTAGAGCGGATGTCTTTCAGCACCCCTCCGCTTTTAGCGATGCAAAGGCCGCGCACGGTGACCTTGAAGGCCTCCCAAACGGTGGAGTAGTGCATAACCGAGGTATCATTTCGGGGGAAGAAGTCAGTGATCTCTTGCTCCAGTTCAGCTTTGAACACTGGGTCCAACAGGGTCTGCGGGAGCAGGCGCCAGGACAGGTACGGCGACTCCTCGTGCGGAGGTGTAAGAGCATGAGGACTGGTGAGTGGTCAGAGTAAGTGCGGGAGAGGTGAGAGGCACGCGATAGCCATGGGGTGAGTCCCTTGGAGAGGAGCCAGCAGTCAATGCGCGACCAGGAGGAGTGGGCCGTGGAGAAACATGTTCCGTCTCTATCCTGGGGATGCAGGGCGTGCCAGGCATCTACAAGGTCATGGTCACGGATGATGTGATTAAGGGTGTGATGTGCGTTGGAATAGTGGTGGGACTGCGGATGTGAGCGATCGAGTGTTGGATCTAAGGTGATGTTAAAGTCTCCCCCCATGCCACATGCATTGAACCGATATCCAGCACTTTCCCCCACAGGACCTGAAAGAATTCCGGATCATCAGTGTTCGGCCCGTAACAGGAGACTAGTGTTATAGTCTGAGCCATCCATCGGCCCCAGAGGATACTGTATCGGCCTTGTGGGTCAATGTAGGAGCCAATGGGTGTGTAGGGGAGTGTGCGCTTAATTAGTATGACCGTGCCCCGGGCATAAGAGGAGTAGGATGAGAAGCATCTGTAACTCACCCAGCGGGATGCGAATGAAGCCGGGGCTTTGGGGCCTAAGTGGGTTTCCTGAATCATGGCACAGTGGATGTGGTGGCGGTCTAAGTATGAGAGGATGTGCCGACGCTTGCGAGGGTCACCCAAGCCTCGGACATTCCAGGTTATGAAGTTATAAGCAGGGGGGTTAGGCCGGGTCTCCATGGTAGTAGATCAGGGTTGCAATAGTGGGTGGTTCGTGTAGGTCAAACAAGCTTGGTACATAGCTGCTGAATAATACAGCAGAAAGCGGTTTAAAAAAATGCCCCCCTCCCCCTCCCACATCAGCAGCCCAAACCTGCCGTGTCGCGTAATCCAACCCCCCTCCCCCCAATGTCTTCCCACTCCACCCTCCCAACCGGGAAGGCTGTCCGCAGGGTGGCCAGCATGTCACAAGTAATCTGTATAGGGATTGCCTGGGTGGGTGGCAGGAAGAGGGCGTACCAGGTACACCTCGCGAGGGCGCTCGGGAAGAACAGTAGAAATACTCATCAGTCCAGCCAGGCCATAGTGGGTACTGCGTGCAAGGAGAGCAGCCGCGGCGGCCGCAGGAGTCGCCCTCTAGGGTCTGCGCAGTGGTCCACTACGCGGGGACATATTGTTCCAGACTGTGAGTTAAGAGTGGACCCAACACTGTTTAGTCAGTCAAAAGGCGGCGCTAGATGCTGTCACATAGTGAGGTCGAGCCGTTATTCTACATCGGACGTGTTGCTCTCCGCAGCAGATCGGAGGGGGGGAGAGGCGCGTCCCCGGGAGTCCCCGGGCAGGGCTTTAAGGAAATCATATACATGCTGAGGATTAGTGAAGAAATGGGATTTCCCTTGATGGTTAATTTTTAGTCGCGCAGGGAACAGCATGGCGTAGTTGATGTTTTTTTACTGGAGCTTCTTTTTCACAGGCAAGAACTTCCTGCGCGCCTCTTGAACTGCCATGGTGAAGTCTGGGTATAAGGAAACCTCTACTCCCTCAAACTGCACCCTCCCGCGTTCTCTAGCAAGTCGCAGTGCGGCGTCTCGGTCTCTGTAATTGAGAAGTCTCGCAATAATGGGGCGAGGAGGGGAGCCGGGTACCGTGCGAGGGGCCAGGGACCGGTGCGCCCTCTCGACGATGAGCACCGGCGAAAAAGCTTCTCTCCCAAAGGTGGTGGTGAGCATACGCTCCACGTACTCCTCCATCCTGCCCGTGGCAGCAGATTCCGGCACACCAAGAATTCGCAAGTTGTTGCGGCGCGAGCGAAATTCCAAGTCCTCATTTTTTGCCGCGATGAGTTTCAGCACCTTGTCCATATCTAGCGCCTTTTTCCCAGCCGTGGCAGTGGTGTCTTCTAAGCCAGATATGCGGTGTTCCGCTTCTTTAAGGCGTTCCTCATGTTGGCCGCTTTTATGTGCTAGGGTGTCGATGCGGGCATTCATAGTGTCCATTTTGCTTTCTATTGAAGACAGGCTAGATTGAATTGCGAGGAGGAGGGTCTTCAGATCGTCCGTGGATGTAGGTTGTTCAGGGGCGCCAGCTTGTTCTCCCTCCGTCTCAGCCTGCATCCTGGTGGATTTCCGGGCTTCAAAGTTAAGTTTGGGTTGCTTGCCGTCGGCTTTCCCCATGACGATATTGCAGTTGGGGCAGGCGAGAGGGCAGTGTGTACGTCCTGGAGGCTTCCGTAGTAGGGCCGAAGCCAGGCAGGGGAGGTCCGGTCAGGCCCACTAGGTGGATCGGGGGGCCGCCAGTGGAGTTGAGGAGGCGATCGGCGGGTCTCCCAGGGAAGTGGTACGGCGTGAAGCGTCTCTCCAGGCCAAGAGCGGTGCAGGTATGTCTGCCCCCCACGTCAGTGCCGCCAAGGCTGAGAGTGAGGTCAGGAGGGGAAGTGAGGAAGGGACGGGGATGGGCACTCAGCGCTCCGGGCAGACTTTGCGCGGTTTACTCGGGCGGAGGAGCAGTCACGCAGTGGTGTCCATCAGTCTCAATAGGAAGGGCCAGCAGGCGGCGGGCCAGGGAGCAGAGGCCGGTGTGTCGGTGGGCCCCCCGTGGGGGCGCCCCTGTAGGCGATGTGTCAGCAGGCAACCGAAGACAAAGGTACAGGCAGGCCCACTGAGGCTCAGGCAGTAGTGCAGCCGGCAGGCGCTAGGCAGAAGCACAGGCAGTCTCGTCAAGGGCCAGGCCCGAATTCGTCCGGGCAGCGTCAGCAGGAGGTGCGGTCAGCTGCGCCCGGATCAGCCCCCAGCGCAGCAGTCCCAGTGCAGTGAAATGGGGCCAGCCAAGCGCAGCACAGGCGAAAGGGCCCCGAGGCAGCCGCAGATGAGGAGCTGCGAGTAAAGGCAGACTCTTCCAAATTCAGCCGGCTCGCGGGTGATCAGAGCAGTCCCGATGCGGTGGGCCCAAGTCGGTGCGGCTGGATGGGGGGCCAGGCGGGTGCGAGGCAGGCGGGGGGTGTCAGGATGCAGTGGCAGTCAGCGCAACGAGTGCCTCGGCCGCACCGGCCCCGCAGCAAGTCGAAGGTAGTGCAGGAGGCGCCGGGGCAGGCTAGCAGCGCGTGCGGGAAGACCAGCAGCCGCAGCTAGGAGATGTTCGCCTTGCAGCACAGGGTCAAGCCTCCGGGGAGGAGTACTCACCGGGCAGGCAGGGCCAGAAGGCGATGATTGTTAAGCCGGAGTGGCTGCCTGCAGGGCGCTCCGCTTTGGAGGAAGGCTGGCAGGCAGTGCAGCGGCGGCAACGGCTCCAAGCGAGGCCGTCACCGGCGCGGGCCCCCGACACAATCTCCGCCATCACAGTTGTCCGTGCATCAATGCGGCGGTAGGGCCCCGGGCAGGCGAGCAGGTCGCAGGGGTCTGCGGGGGCGTCCAGTGCGGCAGCAGCGCCGGCCTTTCGGGGACTGGCAGGTTGTTGCAGTTAGGAGAGGTGCTGATCCGGTATGGCGGTCGCCATCTTAAGCAGCGTGGATCCAGAGGTATAGTCGCAGGTATTTAGCTTGTACGAGTCTTGCAGCGTCCCATAATGTCGCCACTGGCAGCTGGCAGGGTCCGTTACCCAGATGGGTGCTTTTCCAGCGGTGCAGGTAGTGGGATGAGCAGGATACCAGGAGGATGTCGTCCCGAGCCGCAAGAGCCTCACGTTAGTGCGGCCATCTTGCTTGGCGCCCTCTAGCGCCCCCCCAGGGTGGGAAGTTAATTTAAGTAATCATTAATTAACTATTCATTATTATTTGTAAAACAATTATTTAATTGAATTTTAAATATGTAAATTGTGGAATATGTATTTGTTTTCATGTTATTTTGGTTGTGGGATGCTAGGTTTGTAAGGGTCTAGGGTGGGATGTTAATAAAGTAATAATTACAAATTATTTTTCATTAATTATTTAATTTATTTCAAATATGTAAGTTATGTAATAGTTATTTTTTTAGTTACAAGTTTAAGTGTGGGCTGCTCGGTTTGTAGGGTACACGGTGGGAAGTTAAATAATTAATAATAATTTTTAATTGATAATTTTTTTTATTGAATAGTAATTATGTACATTGATTACTTGTTTGTATAATTAACATTTTTTTATTAAGAGTTTGATATTTGTACATTCATGGGGTTACTCATATATGTAATGTGTTTGAAGTGAAGTATTTTCTCCACTCTTGTTTAGACTACAGTAGGAATAATAAAATTTACCTCTTCGCAGTTCAACACTTTCTCTACTGTTGCTTAGACTGGAGTGGGACTAGTAAATTTTACCCTTCCAAAGTCCAAAACTTTCCTTACAATTGCACTGACTGAAGTTGGAATAGTAAATTTTACCCCTCAGAAATCCAATGCTGTGTCTACTGTTGCCCTGTTTGGAGTGAGATTAGTAAATGTAATCCTGCCTAACGTTCAACACTTTTCTCACTGTTGTGTTGCTTGGAGTGGGAAAAGTAAATTTCACCCCTCTGAAGTCCAATGCTTTCCCTACTGTTGCAGTGTATTAGAGTGGGAATAGTAAATGTTACCTCTCCGAAATCCAATTCTTTCCTTCCCTACTGTTGCCCATTTTGGAGTGGCAATAGTAAATGTAACCCTTCCAAAGTCATACACTTTCCCTCTTGCTGTGTAGACAGGAGTGGGAATAGAAAATATCACCCATCCTAAGTCCAAAGCTTTACCTACTGTTGCTTAGACCCCGAAGTCCAACGCTTTCCCTACTGTTGCACTGACTGGAGTAGGAATAGTAAATCTAACTCCTCCAAACTCCAACACTTTCCCTATGATTGCAGGGACTGTAGTAGGAATAGTAAATCTAACCCCTCAGAAGTTCAACACTTTTCCTACTGTTGCATAAATTAGAGTGGGAATAGTATCTTTAGTATTCTCAGACTACAATAGTTTTCAATAGATTTTATGGCATTCATTGTTTTATTTATTTTTTACATTATTTGATTTAATTTTTAAATTATTTTTAATGTTTATAGTATTTTTTGTAAATGTGTGTTTTGGGGATTTTTCGATATTTATTATTTTATTTATTGTCTACATTAACTAACATATTTCTTTATTCAATTGTTTATATTTTTACGGTTTTATTGTTGTTACATTATATTAAGTTTATAAATATTTTAAATGTACTACTATGAATGTATATATGCCTATATGTTTTCATATTAATAAATGAAAATATAAACAATTAAAAATCTTAAAACAAATAATATTATGTAACATACATATTTTTATTAATTGTGTGTGTATACATATATATTTCATAGTAACAAATGTAACATAAAAAATGAATATAATATAAAGTAAAATAAATATTTTTATTAATTATGTTACACTATATATTTTTATATAAATACAAACACATATATATGTGTTTGTGTGATTATTTAAGTCTACATTTATATATAGTATTAAATATTAGTGGAATATTTAAATTACATTACATGAAATTAATATATTAAGATATTTATAGATATTTAACATTTACTACTTTAAACTCTAGTTATATTAAAAAATCGAAATTTTTGTATATTTTTGGATGATATTAGTGCCAACAATATTTCTTTTCTGATATTTTTGTACTTACCATCATAAGTATAGGAGTACGATAGTGTGGTAAACGATCTTTTATACACAACATATTTGTAACGATATTGCTTACCACAATATTGTGTCAGTGATCCACGGAAAAACCATTGAGAACTGGCTATCTTCAGAAAGAAAATTAAGAGAAAATGCTGCTCTCTGTGGATAAGCCTTGGAAAATGGTCGCTGCATCTCCCCTCCGTGGAAGAGGTATAAAATATTGTGACCTGGCTCATTTCTGTAAGGAAGTCATGAAAACTGGTATTATGTCTCTCCTCTTTAGGGAAGCAATAAAACATTGACATCAAAGGCTTCCTCTGTTGAAGAACTATAACATGCTGGTGAAATCCCCTGGTTTACGTAAGTGTGTCTAAAATATATGTGCTACTATTTCATAGAAGAACTAGTAAACATTCATGATGTCTTGGCTAGGTGCACAAAATATAGCTTGTTCATCAAGTAGTGTCATCATCATAATTTGGTTTTTACTAGTTATGCTTGTATCAATATCACCAAATACACAAAAAGCGATGAGAGGACATTTTCTGCCCACTATGCTATATCAAATTAGACACATCCATATTCCCAGCCTTGATCCTGGTCCAAGAGGGAACAGTCTAGCCCAAACTGGCAAGCCAGGTCCTCTCTGAAACAGAGAACAAGCAAACCAAGTCCAGTCTAGGCCTAGTTGGATCTCTTTAGTCAGGCGCAGATTTGTTCCAGTGACAGTGATCACAGGACCCACGTCGGGGCATACCCTTGGCACCTTAGGATGTTAAATCAAACAGACAACAGGTGATAGGAGGGATGCTTGCAAATAATTTACCCACTGGAAATTGCTTGATATAGCATTCCATCCTAGCATTTTTGCCCATTATGCCACCTCAGATTAAACCTGACCATTTACAAGTAAGCATTGATACTGTTCCAACTGCAAAGCCTCATGAAATATGGAAAACATTTCACAGATCCCTGTGAAAAATAGAAAACATTTTATGGGTCCCTGTGAAATATGGTTTTCATCATTATTATGACAGCTCAAACTGCTCTAAAGATCTTTACTGTTGTCCTTTGTTTAAATGACATTCTGTTCATGAAACATAAACAAACATGAACATTTTCATTCCAAAAAGTGCCCATCATTAGCTGCACTTTGCAGAGAACAGCTTCAACAATGTCTCTATCCTGTAGACAGAATCTGTATTTTCAACAAGGCAAATTGTGTTATTTTTCTAAAATTCTGCATACTTGTCTACATAATTAAGTATTTTTGTTCCGTTTTTACAACAGACTACGGAATAGTACGGTTGAGTATTTCACTTACTGTGTTCAATAAACATTCCATTAAAAAAACAAAAAAACACCCATCTCAAGTTAATGCCCCTAACTTGCAACATATAAAATGCATAACGGTATTTATAGCTTGCGGCAAGCAGGTAGGGGGCAGCATACATAGTGTGTAGCTTATAAATATGTTTTCCCTTTCACTTCATGTGTAGGACTGTTACCTCACTTTACCTATAGAAACAACAAATGTTCAAGATAAAAGGATTGGATTACTGAATATTAAGTGAAGTAGGAAAACCAAAGGGGATGATGGACGGAGTGTTGAACATTGCAAGCACTCACCCCCAGTCAACTGATCTGGGTTTAATCCATCATCATTCTTTAGCTCACTCCGCCACCCCAGTTCAGACATGGCCATATGCAAATCAGTCTCACCCTGTGCCTCATGGCAACAGTCCAGCCCGAACTGCCAAGCCATGTCTTCCCTGGACCGGAAACAAGCATCCTGGGACCGGTTTCGGGTTCATAACCCTCATCAGCCAGGCTATCTTGAATCCAGTGGCAAAGTAAGCAAGGGACCCACGTCTGGGCATACCCTGCCAACTTAGGGCGAATTTAGCAAAACCAAAGGGGATGATGGACGGAGTGTTGAATATTGCAAGCACTCACCCCCAGTCAACTGATCTGGGTTTAATCCATCATCATTCTTTAGCTCACTCCGCCACCCCAGTTCAGACATGGCCATATGCAAATCAGTCTGACCCTGTGCCTCATGGGAACAGTCCAGCCCGAACTGCCAAGCCATGTCTTCCCTGGACCGGAAACAAGCATCCTGGGACCGGTTTCAGGTTCATAACCCTCATCAGCCAGGCTATCTTGAATCCAGTGGCAAAGTGAGCAAGGGACCCACGTCTGGGCATACCCTGCCAACTTAGGGCGAACTTAGCAAAACCAAAGGGGATGATGGACGGAGTGTTGAACATTGCAAGCACTCACCCCCAGTCAACTGATCTGGGTTTAATCCATCATCATTCTTTAGCTTACTCCGCCACCCCAGTTCAGACATGGCCATATGCAAATCAGTCTGACCCTGTGCCTCATGGGAACAGTCCAGCTCGAACTGCCAAGCCATGTCTTCCCTGGACCGGAAACAAGCATCCTGGGACCGGAGTGAGCTAAAGAATGATGATGGATTAAACCCAGATCAGTTGACTGGGGGTGAGTGCTTGCTATGTTCAACACTCCATCCATCATCCCCTTTGGTTTTGCTATGTTCGCCCTAAGTTGGCAGGGTATGCCCAGACGTGGGTCCCTTGCTCACTTTACCACTGGATTCAAGATAGCCTGGCTGATGATGGCTGTAAGCCAGAAACCAGTCCCAGGATGCTTGTTTCCGGTCCAGGGAAGACATGGCTTGGCAGTTCGGGCTGGACTGTTCCCATGAGGCACAGGGTCAGACTGATTTGCATATGGCCTTGTCTGAACTGGGGTGGCAGAGTGAGCTAAAGAATGATGATGGATTAAACCCAGATCAGTTGAGTGGGGGTGAGTGCTTGCAATGTTCAACACTCCGTCCATCATCCCCTTTGGTTTTGCTATTTTCGCCCTAAGTTGGCAGGGTATGCCCAGACATGGGTCCCTTGCTCACTTTACCACTGGATTCAAGATAGCCTGGCTGATGACGGCTGTAAGCCAGAAACCGGTCCCAGGATGCTTGTTTCCCGTCCAGGGAAGACATGGCTTGGCAGTTCGGGCTGGACTGTTCCCATGAGGCACAGGGTCAGACTGATTTGCATATGGCCTTGTCTGAACTGGGGTGGCGGAGTGAGCTAAAGAATGATGATGGATTAAACCCAGATCAGTTGACTGGGGGTGAGTGCTTGCAATGTTCAACACTCCGTCCATCATCCCCTTTGGTTTTTCTATTAAGTGAAGTAGCCTGAGTAACTGTTCCCCATTAAATGTATTCAAAAAGGGATTTAAACCTTACATTTACAGCCCCTCTAATTTAGGCATTTAGAAGAAAAGCACACAGTCAGTTGACAAAATAAGGTATAACAGAGGAAAGTTCGTCATAGAGGAAAGTTCCACAGCCCTTGGTTGCTGATGATAATGTGAAAACCACCTACGCTAACTGCCTATGATAAACATTGTATCTGCAGCTTTTGACATGTAAAGCACTCCTGTACATCCTGGTGCTCTTGCGCTATATAAAACTGTTAAATAAATAAGCATATTAGACATATGGCAGCAGCATATGGTAAGAATACACTGATTTATTAAACAAGCATTGGCATAGCCAATAGGTTAATGTTGGTCGGACAAGTACCATCACAATTATCAATTCCAATTATTTACAACAAAATCATTTAGAGCAACCTGCTAACAAGCACCCACAAAGTCAATAGGTCTGGCATGTTTTAAGCATGTGTTTGTTGTGGGATATGTCTGGATGAAATTGCAGAAAATTCACAGAGGCACCTAAATGCTGGTCAGGCAGCATGCTGGGTAAGCACAGGAATTCAGCTCACATGTTTAAACCACATCCTTAATTACATAAGCCACATCCCTTTTAGAGGAAATCCCCACCTTTTTCATCCCACTTGAAGCACTTTGGTCTACAACAGGCTTTTGCCAATTGACAGCTAAAAGCTGTCAAATAGGCGTGAACTAATGATTGTGAAGTTGTAAAACTATGAATTCCTTGGAGTCAAGTCTAAGACTTGTGGAGCAGAAACAAGGAGCAATTGCTTTGCTCCTCTATGGCACTCACTCTGCAGCATCTCTGGGAGGTTAGACGGGGCATTAGTGCACTTGGGTGATAAAATGCTAAGGGCCTGATCTCCTCCACTGTCACACCTCAGGCTATGATTCTAGGTTCCAGGACTATCAGTGTCACTGAGCTCTTTTGGAAGTGGAGCTGCACTATTTGTTCCCCGGCGCAGTAAATACAAAAAGTCACGCAGGAAATCTCCTCCCTGGTGAAGCAGATTCAAATATCGAAAGCTTCTCTAGGAGTCTAACGCAAAGAGTTGAACACAGGCAGCAGAGTGGAGCGTGGTAGGTAGGTGGGCAGAAGTAATATGGAGAGCAGGGAAAGGAATCACAGAGGATGGGGTTAAAGGGAAGCAATAGGATGGCACAGGAAGCAACATCGGGTTGCAGGGAGGGAAGAAAACAAATGGCGCAAAAGAGCAATGTAGACCAGCTTGGAAGAAAAGTACATGTGTGAGAGAGCAAAAGTGGGCAGATGAGAAGAGCAATGGCAAGAGAGCACAACACGGAACCCGGTGGGGGAAGAGAACCACACTACAGAGACAGCTGTAAAAAACATGCACTCTTGTTGTGGGCTTAAACATAAAGATTCCTAGCTTCCTCCTAGCTTCTCCTGCTCTCATACTAGTCAAAGCAATCACCAATTCATCCCTCTCATCTATAGCTTTGCACAGCAAACTGAAAGCTTACTGCATTAACCCAGTACTTAAGAAGCAAGGACTTTGTGACTGTCTGGGGGGTGAATGTTTGATTTGTCCATCATTCCGTCCATCATTTGTTCTTTTTGCTTTTGTCGCCCTAAGTGGGAAGGGTATCCCAGACGTGGATCCCATGTTCATTTTGCCACTGGATTCAAGCTATCTGGCTGATGAGGGGTGATAACCCACAACCGGTCCCAGGATGCTTGTTTTCGGTCCAGGGAGGACCTGGCCTGGCAGTTCGGGCTGGACTGTTACCATGGGAAGCAGAGTAAAGACTGATTTTCATGTGGCTGGGCCCAAACTGGGGTGGCGTGGTGAGCAAAAAAATGATGGATTAAACCCAGATCTGTGACTGGGGTGAGTGTTTGATTTGTTCAGCATTCCGTCTATCATTTGTTCTTTTTGCTTTTGTAACTGTCTGAGCACACTAAAAGCCAAAGTTAACAGCCTATATCTGAAGGTGCTCATTAAAAAGCAGCCTTTACACAAAACTCTGATTTCCTCAAACAAAGTAACCTCCTCTCTGACAAACAGATTGGTTTCTGTCCTCGAAGAAGCATTGAATCGATGGTGATTTTAATCTAGCATGACTCCAGAAATATAGTAGATTCCAAAGGCATGGCTGCCCTCCTCCTTCTTGACTTATCCTTGGCATTTGTTGTTGTAGACCATCAGGCACTGCTCCAAAGTCTAAGGGCCCAATTATGAGTATGGCGGTCCATAGGAGCAGTGGTGGTCGGGGACGCCGCACCAGTGGTCTGACTGCCGTATTACGACTACGGTGGTCAGACCGTGAGAGGCGCTGGTGTGGCGGTCTTGAGGCCGCAATATGCTTGGCGGTGCCGCTGCTGCAACGCCAAGCATATTACATGTTTCCTCACTGCAACCCCAACCACGGCGGTAAGACCGTATTGAAAAGAGTGGTGGTGAGAATACAACATCCTACAGGGCCCCCTGATGCGTCAGGCCATGGGGATGAATGCAGGGGCACATGATCTGCCCCTCTGTCTGCATGCCCGCCCAGTTCCTGCACGGCATGGACTTAATAGTCCATGCCATGCAGGAACTTGCTTTGGCTTTCCCACGCGGTGCCTTTTTCAAAGGCACCGCTGTGGGAACACCGAAGGACCGCCAGGCAGATGAAATGAGAAAACTTGTAACCTGGCGAGCGGCCGGCGGTTGAGTTTGGCGGTGGGGGAGGGGGGCAGTGGCGTGCTGCTCCGCTCCCGCCAAACTTGTAAACAGGCCCTAAGTGACACCTGAATACAAGGCAGTGTATTTAATTGATTTAAAGTGTTGCAGAAAGAGTCCAAATCGTCAAGCTTACAGCGTTCTGCACACCACCATTTACTAACGTGTTAGGTATCCCCCAAGGATCAATGATTGCTCTCCTTTCTTTTAAATGGTTGCCAGTCCCCATTCCAGAAATTATCAAGACTTTCAAGCTTACCTACTACAAGTACATTGCCGTAAGTTGACATGGTTGTATGATGTAACCACGCATAGAATTACCACACATGCCTTTCCATCGCTGCCCGTACAACGCGTGTCATTACCACGCATGCATTTTGTACGAATATTTTTTACAACATATATGCCTTTACCATGCATGCCTTTACCACGGTAATATTGTCATAAAGGCATGCTTGGTAAAGGCCTATAGGTGCTCAATTGACATGTATGGTAAAGGCATTACCTTTGTAATGGCATGTGTGCCGTTGCGACACACTGGCATGAACGTTCCCGATTTTTTGTTGTTTCTCCCCACGTGATCCGTTCACAGTGCTAAATAGACACTGTGAACGGACTTCTATTTTCTGACGAGACAGAGATGCCAGAACCAAAGAAAACTTTCCCCTGCCGCAGCCCCCTGCCCGTTCTTGAACCTTAAGTCCACCAGTCCAAGGGAGAGCCTGATGGTTCCTGAGAAGCAGAGATGAGTTGAACGCTGCGTTGTATGCCTGTACCTGGCCCTGACCCCTAAAACCGCCCCCTGCCTCAGCCCCCTGCCCGGCCCTGAACCCAGAGTCTGTCCCTTTGCTTGGCCCTGATCCCTAAAGCCACCACCCCAACCGCAGTCCCCAGCCCGGCCCTGAGTTCCTAACCCATGACCATTACCATCCATTACAACGAACATGCCTTTACCACGGCATATTCGTGGTAACAGCTTCGTGGTAACGGACATGCGTGGCAAAGACATGTTTGTTGGTTAAGACCGCGTAATAATTGCTGTTTCCCATTGACATTTACTATAACTGCTTCAGATTATTTGGTTTAATGATTTTTAAATCACTGGATTTAAACATTCCAGTTATTTTATGTTTGCATATTTGCAACACTTCATACTTTAAATTGACCTAAGTTATTTGTACAAATATAAGAAAAAATTGAAAAATCGTTTTAAAGCTAATGATCATGTTATTGATTGTGTGTCAAGGAAATATGAAATCTAAGTATGCCTTACCCAATTGATTAAAGTGCCATCCTGTGCACATCACTTTATCTCTCGGTGCCTCAGTCCCTTTGAGTACAAACTAACTCTGTGTATTAAGAACTATATGAAAACGGGATACTTACACAAACTAGAACATATAATTTTACTCCCTACATTCATTTCTAGTGTTTTGTCCACTGTTTTGTGTATGCGCAAAATTGGCTCGCAAACAGTGGCGGCTCCTCCGCTATGGCAGAGGAGCATCGCCCCACTGCTTTTAAGCAGTGCGAAGAAGAAGCATAAAATGATAATAACTTTAAGTTACTATCATTTTATGCTTTTTGCTGCATTGCGGGCGGGCGGACAGGGCTGCTCTGCTCTAGGAGCAGGGCAGGGGAGGAGTGGTTTGCCCACTCCTAAGTGCTCAATGACTGTTTGGCTGCCCAAACAAGTCATGCGCACTTTCCCCGTTCTCCATGCAGGCTGCATTACAGCCTGCATGGAGAACAAGCCCAGGCCCACATTCCCTGGTTGAACGTCGAACCAGGATGCTCAAAACCAATCACAACGCTGCATAGCAGCATTCAGATTGGTCAGTGGGGCCTGGCTGTACTTCCGTCCGAGACGGAGAAGAGCAGGAGCGTAAAGTTAAGTTTATTATAATTTTTTTAATGTTTTTAAAAAAATATGCACGCCACCCCTGAGACCCTCCCCCCGCGCGCCTCACCACCCGCGAGCCATACCAGCCGCCACTGCTCTCAAAGCACTTCCGCAACTTAAAATATTGTAAATGCTAGCTTAGATTAGCTGTAACATTAGCATCTAACTGTATGCAAGCAATCTAGCAATGAAAGTAGCTCAGCCGAAATCAGTGCTCTGGAAAAAATAATGTCATTTTCAGCACAGTTGTGTTATTGTAAACACATTTTAGCAGGTATAGTACATCTCTGGCAGCAGAACATATCGGACCTCGTGGGAAATCAAAAAGTGATAATATTCGTGCTAAAGCATCTGGGTTCTCACCCTAGGCGCCAGATTTCATCATGAGGCAAACTACAAGGGACATATAGAAACTTTTCACCTGATAAATTATTCTACAGTGTAAAAATAACTGCATGACTTGTTTTCAAAACTCTTTTCCCATGAGCTGAAATCTGAAGAAATTCATTTTAACGTAAGTCTGGGCCTATCTGTAATCATTTCTAGGGGTTTCAAAATGGCGGTATCTTCCTTATACTTCTCTCTGTGCTCTGTGTACATACATATCGAGAATCCTACAACCCCTCCTTCGCCCTGTTCTTAAACAGCACCAATGGGTTCCCTTCACTGTATACTTGCCGTGCAATTTAAACCCTCGCCCCTGCTTTGTCTTTCTTCCCATTCTCAAGAGCTGAAGCACAAAGGTTTGCTGCAACAGACAAGGCAAATGCTTTCTACATCCTGTCATCGGGGCAACAGTTCTTGCATATGGGAGTGATCCAACAAGTCCCAGTTGGTGGCACTTTAGGCAATCGTCCAATCCCTCTTACTATTACAACTGGCCCTGTGTCCCTCCTCATTGTGTGCAGTTGTTCATCCATCTTTGGTTTACAACCTTCCCACTGACATCATTTATTTAACTCTCATGCTTTTCTCTCATCTTTCCCTATAAATATTCTTGAGGGTCTCCGCTTTCCTTTCTAAACCTGTTCTACAGTCTCTGGACATTCAAGACGATACCTTCTGAAGTTTCACAGAAGACAATAGACCACCTTACAAGGACAGTCAAGTAGTGGTGACCCCAGCCAAGCCTCCGCACTGCAGTCTCACTCATTGCTACCTGTGCCCCGTCCCTCCACCAGAAGTGACAAGCTTCCAAGCGTGTCTACTTGAGGGATGCAAGTTTACCTAAGGCCTTTTGGGTCAAGTTCTCCCTTTTAGAACATGCCTGCTGGATCAAGGCACAACTTATCAGGACTCAGGAGAGAGTCATGCTGTTTCTTTTACATTATGTTCCCCAAGGTAGCAGGGTGTTCAGTTTGTGTTTAGCAACCACAGCTAATCACTTTCCTTCTCAAAATGTTGGCCTTCAAGGAGGAACAGAAGCTGGGAGAACAACCTGCAGTCCTTCCTTCACCCTCCACCCCACCTCAGGGCCTGCAGTGGGTTGGAAGAGACTGACAAGCAGTTTGGTTGGTCATGTTTTGCCATTTTTTTGGCATTTTCTTTAAGTCTGAATCCTTCCTCAAGTAAAGGTATGTTCAACACACCTGGGAGTTTTGCCATTAGCTAATCTTCTACCTACCTGCGACTGAGGCACCAAGAAGGCTTAACAATTTCTGCTTGGGTTTCAAAGGAATGAGAGTCAGAGATAAGCGGAGGCCACACACTCATTTGCTACATATTCACTATAGGTCACAATTTTCCTTTGCTCCTCACTGTCACAGTGAACCCCAGAGATAAGTATAGAACTAAAATTCTGTCAGTGCAAATCTGGCATTTTTGTGCGGTACCAAACTCACACCAGAAAAAAAAAACGTCATACATCTGGCTCCACATGTGTTTGCAAAATTCTTTCTGCAATAATTTTTTTGTACCGCTCGGAAGAGTTTGTAAGACCATCAAACATCTTCTCACACAGCATTTGTTTCTTGTTAAATCTTTGTAAATAGAGCTCATACTTACCAAAATACTAGACACAGCTCCACAGTGGTCCTTTGTCAGTGACAGCCATCCTGACTAGGTAATCTATCCCTCGATGAAACTGTAAAATAACAATATAAATACTTTCCAATATGAAGACTAAGTATTTACACTGTCTAAATATTTGTAGGAAGCAATCCACAGAAATCATTTAAAAATCTCAACTTGCATAACGGAGCGTCTTTCTGGTCGTTATGTAGAATAACGTATTTACAAAAAGAGGAAACAGTAATTCATTTTGGGTGAAAAATGGCTTTTGTGAATTCAAGCCGAGCATGCTTGCACCACATGACAAGCAATAATGGAAACCAGAATTCTGCAATAAAACCTCACTGATTGCAGCACTGTGTGGTTCCAGGCTGGTAGCTGAAAGAGGCTGAGAGGTAAGGCTGGGAAAGGGGGCGATGAACACAGAGGCCTTCGGATGAGGTGTTTACTGTCCCCAAACGCACAAATACCAGTTTTATGGATATTTGTGGCCTTATTTCTTCTCTATGGCAGTATTCACTAGAAGTTTTCAAACTCCACAAACAGGTTGGCAAAAGCTACTTTGGCTAAGACTTCGTTTGTTTCTTCAACCCAACAACACACAAGCTACTGCTCTTTAGTGGAAAAGTAGCACTTGGTTTAAATAAAACTGGTGGAGCTGCTGTGCAAATAAATTCTGACCAGCAAGCAAAAAAACCCTGCAGGAATGTTGAAAATCTGAAGACAGCATCGGTTTATGGTTCCAGTGCTGTAAAACGAGACATTCCAGAGGCTCGAATGCTGCTTCTTATTTGTCACATGTGCACTGCCTAATAGTATGTTCACATAAATATACATACAGGGCCAGACTGGGAACCGATAGCAGTCCTGGTAAATTTTGTCGGACCAGCCCCCATACTGCGTGTAGCGAGCGAACAAGCCTGACCACTGCAAGGAGGCCCTAAAGGGATTTTCCCACCAAGAAGATTTAAAAAACAAACAAATATGTTCCATTTTTCAACATGTTTTTCATTATCAAACCTTGTCCAATCGTTAAATTAAATCATTATTATTAAAGATAACCATGTAGTGGCTGGATTGCACAAAAACCTTGCATCAATCCCAGCTTCCACCTGAGCACATTGTGTGAGCACAGGCAATTACTTCTTTCACAGGGCCTCCTTTTCCTTCATTATCCCACGAGAGCAGCTTGAAATACATCAGTTCGGTGTGTGCTGCACAAAAGTAAAATACTATGATGTTACTCAATCAATAGCAAAACCCTACGCCACATACACGGAACAAAAGACAGACTGCTTTACTCTTGGTTCACTAATAGCACTGTCATTAGGGTGGTGGTGGTGGTGGTGGGGGGGGGCATGAATGTTTCTAAGTTCATGATTAGAATCTGTCAGTTCTAACAATTGTCACTTCATACAATTGTATAATTTAATGTACTAAGCTGAAATGCTTTCAAAAGATTACATTATAAAGAAATACACAGTAACTTGAATATTTATCATATACGTTCTGGACACTCTGAGCCAAGCAACAGCAGACCCATCATCCCTTCCACCCCCAAAGCACCGAAGGTCAGTGCTGCTCGTGTCAAACCTGCAGGAGACGAGAGCCACCCTATTGCAAAAGCAAATGGTTTTGAAGCATGCTTCAAAACGGTTTGTTTTGCATTGTTTCATTTTAAAGTGCCAAAGTGCTACACTCAGGAAATAGGGCGGCCCTTCCCCAGCAGCAAACATAACCAACAAGAAAAAACAGCAGTGAAACCAGCCCCCACGGGAAATGCCTGGTGCCCAGTAGCCCCAGGCCGTGTACAAAGTTATTTTATAAAGTATTGTGACCTCTCATCTGATGGCCCGGAGGGCTGGGGGTGTCAGTCCCAGAGAGGCACCCCTGCAGAACAATGTAGTGCAAGAGAAAGAAAGTGGCATCTCTGAAACTGTAGGGGGCCCTGAATTCTTGGTCCCAACGCTGCTGCACCGCAGGGCAACTGTTTGAAAATATGTCAACCACATCCAGAATACAGCACCAGATACAGTTACACGCTCCACCATCTGCCTCCAAACCGGAGTGCCTCCTCATCATGGAAACCTGCCTGGGAAAAGGTGAGCTCCAATCATATGAGACCATTCCTGAGGAAAGCTTGCTCCTATTCAAAAAGCCTCAAATCAAGAAAATTGGTGGTGTAATAGTGGTTTTTCATAAAAATACTTTATCAACAACTAACACAAATCACCTGAGTGTTAACCTTCTACTAATGCATAGTTTACCCCATCGAACTTTCTCAGCCTCCTTCCTGCTCATCTACCAACCCCACTTTAGTACCATAACATTCCAGAAGCCCTCCTAGATGCTACCCCAGACATTAGCATTAACAAACTATATCCATTTTGGATGACTCCAACACCTAGTTTGGCAAACCGGGACTGCACAATACCACCCCCACCATCTCTATCTATGAGGTTTTTGACCTTTGGCAACTGGTCCCAGGATAAACTCACTCAGCAGACCATACTTGCGATGCAAACATGGCTCCTAAGAGACTAATGTCAGTGCCCTGGAAAAAGCCACACTACCTGGAATAATCTTCACATCATTGTTCTTTCAAGCTTCCCATCACAGCCCTCCCCAGCAGCCTCCCACACAAGTAACTGAACCTGGATGCCTTTCAGGTACAGATGTCTGCTTAATGACCTCTGGATCCTCTGATGACACTTATTCAATTCCACCAACAGCTCTTGGAAATCCTCCACAAAGCGACATCACTCAAATCCTCACAAAATCAACATCATATTTGAAAGGCGAGTTGGCTCAATTCAGATGTAGAAAATAAGTAGAACGCTCAAAAGTAGTGGAGAAAACTACACCCCACTGATTAAAAAAAAAAACAACTGCAAAGATTGCACTATTTGCAATGAATCTCGGATGCCCCATACTAAACTAAGGAGCTTTTCACGCCACTCGCTCACGAGCACTCTCGCCAATTGCTGCCTGATCAGTTCATCGAATCATCGTAAAGCCTGAAGTCTCACTTCCGACTGAAATCAACCAGAGGCAATTCTTCCATGCATATTCCTAGCACCAAAACAACACAAATAAAACTGCTTGTTAGACTTGCTCTTTTTGAAAGATACGATTGATTTGATCAAGTCTACCACTATTGCTAGGGTTTCTACTGCCCCTGATCCGCCAAACCTACTCAACAACTTCCTTCTAGCTTCTCCTGCTCTCAAACCAGCCAGACCAATCAGTAACTCATCCCTCTCAACTACAGATTTGCTCATCAAACTAAAAACTTACTGCAATAAGCCAGTACTTAGGAAGCAAGGACTTTGTGAATCTGTCGGAGCACACTAAAACCCAAGAGTCAACAACCCATGCCTTCACACAAAACTCAAATTTCCACAAACAAAGCAGCCTTCTCCATGACAAACAGACTGGTTTCTGTCCTCAGAGAAGCATTGAATCGGTGGTGGTTTTAATCTAGGACGACTCCAGAAATATAGTAGATTCCAAATTTATGGCTCCACTCCTCCTTCTTGACCTGTCTTTAGCATGTGTTGTTGTAGACTTTCAGGTACTGCTCCAAAGGGGAGTGAAACTTGAATCCAATGCACTGTATTTAATTGGTTTAAGATCCTGCAGAAAGAGTGCAACTCGCCAAGCTTCCCAAGTTATGTGCCCCATGATACACAATTGGGGCCTGATTCACAAAGGTAAACTTACACTTTTGTGTAAGTTTACGATTGCTTGCTATTCATAAAAGGATTTACGAGTAATATCTTTACGAGTGTGGAGTCTCCGCACATAGAAAGACCTATCTTTTTATGTGCGGACACTCCGCACTCGTAAAGATACTACTCGTAAATCCCTTTGTGAATAACAAACAATCGTAAACTTACACTGTAGTGTAAGTTTACCTTTGTAAATCAGGCCTACAGTATCAAAGGTAACATAGACAATGTAAATGATGCTAAGTGAAACAACTGGGTGCTCAGAGACTAAGAAAAGCCACCTAATTTTCTTCAAGATGTCCATATATAAAAGAGTCAACTACTTTGTGTTACTTTAGGCAACTTTTCGAAGCAAATCATAATTTGCCTTGGGAAGTGAATCTAAACACAACACTTTGCAGAAATTTTGTAACGCAAACCCAGCATGAAGAGTTTGTAAATTTCCCCCGTGGTTCCCTGTTATGTAGCAGATGAGTACTTGATATTGGATGTTGCACTCATATTGTAGGGTTCAGGCCTGAATATAGAGATGCAGATTCTTTTGTGATCGTCAGGGCCTTGCGTGCTGTGATTGATCTCTAGATTGTAATTCCTGCCCCTCGATGTCGTTTAGATACAGGTCAGATAGTAATTTGTATTTAATGTGTTTTTTGTTTTTTTAATAGCACGACCTTTTCCTTTTTGCAAATGCTTGCTTTGATTGGTTGGGATATTTAAAGTGACCAGTCGCTGTGTGAGATTATTGTGAAGGTTCTCTATTAGAAAACCTTCGAAAGATTACACTGCGGCTTTGTGTGTCTGTTAGTGATGCACATCCGAATACATGTTCACTAACTGCTCTATTTGGAACTATTCAATTGAGAACCCTGAAAAAACAGTTTAGGATTGATTCCCTTCACTAGCAGCAAAAATACGGGCAACAGCACAGCATGAAGCATGAAGGGGGGTATGGGAAGCGCCCCTGTTAAAAAAGACACAACAAACAGTAGCAAAGTGCGAAGAAGTGGTATTCAAGAGATGACCAGGGGAGGGGTGGCAGAAGGGGACAAGGTATGTGGAGGCCGGAGGGGACAAAGATGCACCCATGCTCACTGTGCATACGCTCATTCTCCATAGTGCAACCCAAGGCATTGAGGCACTATAAATGCACTCTCTCTATGGTGCAACTTTCAGTTATGCATGATTTCTACTGGATCTAGTTGTAGGGCATTGGTTTAAGGAAACGAGACTGTGTGTGATGAGTTAACAATAACAAGGGCTGCACTACTGGTTAGGTCACAGCAGCTGTTCTATAAGGCAATGTAAGGCCTTTTGATGGCACCAAGTTACTGAAAAAAGACCTGAAAATTAAATTGTTTTAAACAGTGTGTGTGGAAAATGCTCCACCTGCAAAAAAAAATCCTATTTTGCCTGAAGTATTGAAAATTATTACAACATTCCTGTGTGAAATAAAAGTAATGATTAAAATCATGAGACCCCAATAACCAGTTTCAAAATGCAACAAGCAGCTGAAAACCTTTGACACAAATAACCAGCTGCAAGATGTAAATCTATCTGCAGCAACTGGATCCGTTATGAGCCATTTGTAACTGCTCAATTAGAATTTTCACCAGGATGGGCAACAAGAAAAAACTAGCATTGGCAAGGTCAATGGGCCTGGCCTGTATTTCGAGTCCGAGTAAAGCACTGATGTGCCTGTTTCAGTGAAAAACACAACCAAAAATCGTTTGCTGCATACAAATAATTTACTGTGCGATTATTCTGAGCACTTTGCAGATGTAAAATAGTTCTGCACGCATTGAAATGCAAGCACTCCATAGGAGGCGAGATGACTTTTTTTACTTACCAGTAATATTTATTACCGCGATTAGAATGCAGTATTGGGCTCCAAGGTGTGGAATTTACTTCCTAGCACTCTGCATTCAACTGAATCTGAAGAAACTTTTAAAAAAGAATTCAAAATCAGGCTGTTCTTACCTCCTGATGCATTCTGTAGTTTATTAATATAACCTCTATCATTTCATTATTACAGGAATTGTAGAAATTCTGAGCACAGCGCCAGGATGCTCTTTTGAGTGACAGTTGCATTCTACAAATACTTTTTTAATTTTATTTCATTAGGTCTTCCTCGTCACAGTTATAACAAAGCAAGGGCGACCAAGACCTCGTCAGGCACATACCACACTTTAGTCCCTTTTTTATGTCTACAGAATGGACAAAAGCTCTGCCCTCCTCCTGTAAGTTCACAAGCGAGAAAAAATGCAAACCCCAAGGAAGGGTGGGTAGGTAGGGGCGATGACTGGGACAAGGAGGACCTAATTGGAGTAATGAAGCTTACCGGTAAGTAAAGAAGTCATTACCCCCTTATACAGTCCCCCTCGTCCCAGTCATAACGTAGTGAGGAAACCACAAGCTAGAGACAAAAGAAGGTTGCACTGAAACAAATTTATTCATAACAGAAAAAACAAATTACTGCATCGCAGTGGCCAAAACCCTATGTCCAATTTTACTTGGCATGGAAACTTCAACATCCAATCTAAAATGCTTTATAAAAGTATCAAAAGAGGACCAGGTAGCCATCCTAGAGAATTCCTGGATGGAAACACCATCCACCTCCGCCCAGGATGTCGAGACAGACCTAACGGACCTGCCAGGGCAGGCCTTATCGCTGGTGGCGCCCGGTGTGACAATCTTTTTTGGTGCCTCCCACATATGACCCCCTCCTCGGATTCTCTCACTACCACCCGCAAAAGTGCCCCTCATCACTCCATTGACCCTCTATCAAATACATTTCATTTGTTTTAAAGCGCTGGTAAAGGCTGGCTTTACTAATCTACTCCAGGCCCTAGGCCCAGCTCTCCCATGCTGCTGCACCATTCTGCTTCCTCCCCGTTTTCCTGAGTGCTTTCTCCTGCTTTTCTCTCCTTTTTATACTGCTTTCTCCTTCCTTCCCCCCTGTTTTTCAGAGTTCTTTCTCCTGCTTTTGCCTAGTTTTTTACTGCTTCCTCCTTCCTTTCACCCATTTTTCTGAGGGCTTTCTGCTGCTTTTCCCTCGTTTTTTTAGTGCTTTCTCCTTCCTTTTCCCCCATCTGTTTGAGTGCTTTCTCCTGCTTTTCCCTTGTTTTTTACTGCTGTCTTTTTCATTTCCCCCATTCTTCTGAGTGCTTTTCCTAGTTTTCCTTAATTTTTTTACTGCTTTCTCCTTCCTCCCCCCCATTTTTCTGCGTGCTTTTTCATCATTTTTCACTGCTTCTCCCTGTTTTTTTCCTCATTTGCAGCTCCCGCCTGCCGCCCGTTTTCCCACCTCCCGCCTTTCCCCGCCCACCACCTCCCACCACCCCTCCCGCCTCCCAAGACCTACTTAATGAAGGCCACAGCATGACCCAATTGAGCAGACCCCAGACACAGCTCTCCCATCCTGCTGCACCACTCTTCTTCCTCCCCGTTTTTCTGAGTGCTTTATCCTGCTTTTGCCTCATTTTTTACTGCTTTCTCCGTGAAGCAGTTAGCAACTCCAGCGCCTTGAGACCCTCACGGGTAATTTGCCGCACTTTATGAATACTGATTGATTGATTGATTGATTGACTCAGCTATCCACATAAAAGACAGATCTGTTCTTTGCAGCAGACATATTAACCCTCTGCGCTACTTTATGGCGAGTCAAAACTGCCACTAGACAAAACTCCAATCCCTCTCTCTAGCACAAATAATAATCACAAGAGTTATCATGACATTTTTATTGCTGCATGAAAGCTGGACGCACAAGGAACTCTGCAGAAGGTGCTTTTAAACTATTGCTAAACACAGTGCCCCCCCCCCCCCCAGGTCAATGCCCAGTGCTGCTGCACCGGTCTCACTGCCCTAACGCTGGCCCTGGGACCTGCCCTGAACAGAAGAGGGAGGAATCTGATCAAGAGAAGAGTGTGCCTGACATAGTTTTTTCCCCCCAGAGTTTTATATAGTACGAACTTGATCCAAAGGTATCGGGTATCAGAGCGCTTTACATGAGCACCAGTTTCGTTATAGACGGATACATTCATTTTTGTTAGGCACGGGGAGATTAAGTGATTTGCCCAGAATCACAGGATGTTGAGCGTCGTTGCCGAGACTCGAACCCGGTTTCCCAGATTTGAGGTCGACCGCCCGAGCCGTTAGGCCACATCATCTCCCCACCCAGCGACGCGAGATGGACCTTGTTACCTTAGTGCCTTTATGACCCCTCCAAAGGAGATAAATAAAGACTGAGAAAGGCGAAAATTCTCAGTATGCTGAAAGTAACACAACAAACAGCGCCTAACATCAAGGGAGGAGGAACTCCACTAGAACCAACTTTCCCAAAAACAGGCAGAATCAACTCCTGCTGCAAAAGAAACTTGTAGCTGACTTTTAGAAGAAAACCAGGATCAGGGCGAAGAACAACCCTATCAGGAAAAATCTGGAGATAAGAAAAGTAGATAACTAACTCCCCAAGCTCTCCTAACCAACGAGGGGCAGTGGCGGCTCCTCCGCTAAGGCGGAGGGACGTCACCCCACTGAACAATAGGGGAAAAAAAATGATAGTAACTATTGTTATTATCATTTTTTTCCCTATATATTTCAGTGGCTCTCTGGCGGGGGGCTGGCGGAGTAGAGAGAGGAGTGGTTTTCACTCCTGAAGTGCGCACGACTGCTTGGCCGGCCCTCTCGGGCCGCCCAAGCAGTCCTGCGCACTTTGCATGTCTCCACCAGGCTGCATTACACAGCCTGGTGAGGAACATGCAAACCCTTCCAGTACCCGTCTGAGCGCCGATCCACGGCGCTCAGACCAATCACAACGCTGCATTTCAGCATTGTGATTGGCTATGAGGAGGCTGGAAGGGCGGGTGCTCCTGCTGCTGGCCGGGAGTTCAGGAAGATGTCAGAGGAATGGAGGACGAAGGAGAGGTGGCGGCCGTTTCAGGTAAGTGGGTTTTTTTGTTTTCTTTTTTTGTCCCCCACCCTCACCCCATACCCCACCAGCCGGGTCCGGTAGCAGCCGCTACTGACGAGGGGAGGTAACTGCAATAAAATAAAGCTATTTGGCCAATAACCACATCAAAGGACAATCATTCAAAGGCTCAAACTAAAACTAACAAACTAAAACGTAGTACCCTACCTGTTGAAGCGACAGGAATGAAAATAGTAGGAGGGCGGAGCTTTTGTCCATGTATGGACATAAAAAAGGGACAAGAGCATGGTATATGCCTGTCGAGGGAGGGGTCGTCCTCACTACCTTTTGACTGGGATGAGCAGAACCGTATGAGGGGATAATGATACATCAAACAACCAACAGCATGAGTTGAGAGAATATTAGTCATCAGTCGCGGCCGGCATGGCTTGTGGATTGCTCAGGACACCGCCCAGCCAGGGGCTGCAGGGAACGGCATGTTCTCCATGTAGGCTGCAATGCAGCCTGCATGGAGAAGTGCAGAGTGCGCATGACTGGACAGTCTTTGCGCACTCAGAAGTGGGCAAACCACTCCTGCCCTGCCCGGGCAGCTCCAAACAATGTGGAAAGAAACATAAAATGGTAATAACCAAAAGTTATTACCATTTTATGTTTTAGCTTTCTCGCACTGCGAGAAAGCAGTGGGGCGACGCTCCTCCGCACTAGTGGAGGAGCCGCCCCTGTTAGTCATCTGTGCGGAGCCAAGGCCAAGTCTGTACATTTTAAGGAATTAGTTACAATAGGTCACACTGACAGATACGATGTAAAGCCAGGCGTAAAAAAAATGATGCCCACTTCTCCTAGCGCCCTAATAACTCTTGATAAACATTGTAAACCATGGGGCATATTAGCAAGAACCTCGTTAAAATTATCGCCGTTTTAGCGGCAGGAAACTGCCGCTAAAACAGCGATAATGGGCTTGCTAATATGCGTTATAGAATTCCAATAGAAGCCCAGGTTAGATGTCCTGCACATCTAACCTGGGCTTTATTGAATTCTATAACGCATATTAGCAAGCCCATTATCGCTGTTTTAGCGGCAGTTTCCTGCCGCTAAAACGGCGATAATTTTAACGAGGTTCTTGCTAATATGCCCCCATGTATTCAGTAGACGGGGCTTAAAAAATGAGGGGACTGCGACTTGCCCCTGCCCAAACATTCACCGAGGAGACCAATGGAGCCATGCTGTCCTGTAAACTTCTGCAGAGGAAAGGTCGGTATATATGGTAGTGCCGTGGAAATAACAAGAAGCTGTAAAACAACACACGGGTCCATGAATGAGATTGAGTAATTGCCGCAGAAATGCCTCAGATCGGGGAGCAGGGAGGTGAGCGCGCCGCATCTGATCAGCAGATGGCTGGCGCTCTTAACCCTAATTGGTGATAATCACATGAGATTTTTTTTTATTTCAGTGACAATTCATTTTCTGCAATTATTCTGCGCAGCTTCAAAGTCCCCTCAGCGCGGGGTTCGCGGCTCCGGCAACAATCCGCGGCCCAGGACAGCTCGCCAACCCTTTCACTTTTTTTCCTGTGGATTGGGGGTAGAGGGTAGAAATTAGAAGCAGATGGGCCATATTGAAACTTTTTTTGCAAGCGCATTCTGTAAATGTTTTGAAAATGTGATTCCGGTGCAAGACAAGTCAGGCAGCTGAATGGAAGGCGCAGAGGCCTGCCAAGCTGCGGAAGATGGATGCGGCTTTTGATTGGCTGTGACGGATCAGCTGAAGACGCTCTGAAGCCATAAATCACAGGGCTCGCGCATTAAAAATTCAAAATGAAAGTAACTGTTCTGATTCATCGTGTCGACGAGATAACGAAAAGCAAGGCATTGGTTTTTTTCAAATCGATGTTTTGAAAGCTGTGTCGTTGTCCTGTTAGAAGCGATGTGTGCATCTCCTACGTTCTGCCCCCGCATACGCCCCCCTCTCATAAAGGGCTCCACATAGCAGCAGAAAGGGATGGATTCGGGATGCGCGGCTTCCTTTTCTTTTCAAAGCAGTTTAGAAGGTGTAATTGAGAGCAGAAGTGCTGCTCAGAGTCCTTTAAAGAGGACATTGCGTGTTTCCTCACCCTGACATTCCGCTGGGGTCCGCTTCCTTTGTACTCAGTCCCAATAAGCGTGATACATGCATATTGCGCTCAGGAGGAGATAAAAGGTATGCAGCTTTTATTCTTGCTAAAGAATCCTACTGTTTGAAAAGCTCCTTCCAGGAGAAGCTCTCTGCTCCATTTAACATTCTTGCTGTAGGAGTCTTCACAACTTTCATAGCGCTACGAGGCCGCGTTACCCACTCACGATACCAGGTATAAACTACATTTGCGACCAAGTCTCTATTTTGCCTCCTTTCACTGCCCTGCCTTGTCTTTGTGGGCGCGGTTCCACCTGAGGCTGGTCTGTCGTGGCTTTGCAAAGCTCTGCCGCCTGACCTTGAACTATTCTTCCGAACCATATAATGCACTCACTGGACGTGTCATCTGTTCGTCTCCCTGTCCTGCACTACTGACCTCGTCTGGACAACTGTGCGTGAATCATTTGTTTGTAATGATGTAACCACAATTTTGCCTTGTTTTAGCACTGGAAATGAGAGGTGTTACTTTTACCCAACTTGATAGCAGTCAATGTATTGACCCCCAGGACAGGTATATTGGTTTTACCCATCAGATCATAACAGATATGTTTGTGCATCAGCCAATGGATAGTAAAAATATCATCGGACATAAATACAGTGACCTGCTTGTAGTTTACAAAAATATCACTCTATTTGGAGTAGATTTTCTTTAATTAACTCACATGGAGCAATATTTTTGTAAACAATATTTAGGGCACAATATTTTTGTCAAACGATAATTAGGCCACAAATGTCACTACCAAAGCGTCCTAAATCACACTATTGATAAATGAACATTTCGTGTCATTCCTGCTGCAGAATGATTGTAACCATTCATATTATACCACTCCTATTACGGAATAGGCGCATCCTACCATCCTGTATAACTGGATGTCGAAACATCAAGGATGAAATATGGAGGAGCCATAATATCATGGATTAAATACCGAAACCAAATAATCTTGAAGGCAAGTATGTATAAGTATAGATTTACTATTCCTAACTCCTCAAATACCTGTACCTTGAATATATCATCATGGTACATAAATGCGAAGTTAAGTATACTAGACCTACCTTCTTTATACACTTGCATTCACAATATTTTTGTTGTCGATACTTAGGCCTCAAAATCTTGGCTCTATGACATTTGTCCTTCGATATTCTGGCAGAATACCTATATTCTTGGCTCTTCCTTCCTCCAGGCTGAAGCAAAGTCTTTACAAGTGGAGGTGAGAAAGTCTTACCCGCTCCAGGGGATCCGGAGTTGGTGGCATGCCAGGCAGCACCGCTTTCTGAGCGATGGTGAAAGGGGCCCCAACCAAGAAACACAATACTGGTCCGTGTCACTCTAAGGGCCTGATTACGGCTTTTGGCGGAGCGGTGGTGCAAACCAGCACGCCACCGCTCAGCCGAAGGTCGCTGCCGCTTGCTTGGCAGATTACGATTTTTAAGTGGTATGGAGGGCGAGCGGCGTGGCGGTACTGTGGCGTTGCCTTTTTCAAATGCGGGACAGCACTACATAGTTCCTGCACGGCATGGACTCGAAAGTCCATGCCATGCAGGAACCAATGTTCATGCACACAGGGGGGCACATGTTGTGCCCTCCTGTCTGTATTCACATAGGGTTGAGGCACAGGAGGGCCCCTTTGTTTCCTCTCCTCCAGGGTTTACATGGAGTAAGAAACTCCATGTAAACCCTGACTGAGAGAAAACTTGTAATATGCTAGGCAGGACCACAGCGGTCCCTCCAAGCATATTGCGGCCTCAGGACCGCCACGCCACCTCCAGGGAACGGTGGTTCCCTGGTGGCCTTGGCAGTCCCTGGGAGGTCCAACCACCCAACTCGTAATGGGGCCTTCGGACCACTGGTGTGGCAGTGGCTGGACCGCCACCGCTGTGCCCCGCGAGTCTGGCTGTCCAACTCGTACCTAGGGCCGAAGTGCAGCCACCTCTTGGGACCGCCTTCAAGAAGCCTTGTTTCTATAGGCAGAAGAGGGGCAGGAGGGAGACCAGAAAGGATGGCTGGAAGGGATAAATATTTTACCTATTTTTCCAAAGCAGCTCCATTGCTTCCTGTTATCAACCATCACAGTGTCCCAACTCCCCAAAACCGGGGCAAAGCACCTGGCTCTGACTTCCCTCAGCTGCCACCCCCTCAGTGAGTCCCACAAGAGCAGCAAAGACTGGCACAGCATGAGTGTGCCAGACACTGACTGAGGGTGACAGCCACCGATAGCAGTAAGGAATCTCACCGCCATTAAAACTCAGAGGATGTGACAATGACAGTAGCCAGATATACAATGCGATTAAAGGTGAGGGCCCCAGGCAATGACAGCAGAATAGAAATATACTGGCAATAAAACTCAGAGCACCACATACATTTAGTAGGCTATAAGTGCACTATTGTTAGAGCTGAGTCCCCAGACACTGACAGCAGCCAGACATACAATGTGAGTAAAGGTGAGGGCCCCAGATACGGCCAGCAGAATAGAACTTTACTGGCAATAAAACTCAGAGCACCACCTACTGTTAGTAGGCTATAAGTAATCTATCGTTGGAGCTGAGTCCTCAGACACTGACAGCAGCCAGGCATACAATGTGAGTAAAGCTGAGGGCCCCAGGCACTGACAGCAGCCAGAAGTGCAATGTGAGTAAAGCTGAGGGCCCCAAACACTGTCGGCAGAATAGAACTTCACTGGCAATAAAATTCAGAGCACCTCATACTGTTAGTAGGCTATAAGTGCACTATTGTTAGAGCTAACTCCTCCCTCAGACACTGACAGCAACCAGACATACAATGTGTAAAGGTGAGAGACCAAGGCACTGACACTAAAAATGAATTTCGCCGGCATTAAAACTCAGAGCGCCAGACACTAACTGCAGGCCAGAAGTTGACTATTATTAAAGCTGAGAACCCAGGCACTGACAGCAGCCAGAAATAAACTGTCAATATCTTTTAAACTGATTGTTCCACACACTGGAAAGGGGTATACTTACATTTGGGATTAAAACCGAGAACCTTCTGGAAGAATAGTGCCTACAGGTGAGCTAGGATGCCATGGGTGCTGGGAGTCTTAGGGGCCGCTGAACATAATTTGCCAGGGTGCCCAAACTTTTCCGTTAGGCCACTCATGAGCACGGATCGGAGTCTTCCAAGGGGCCGTGCAAAACATTAAACTCTGGCTTTATTCCAGAGCCAGGGCCGGACTGGCTACCGGGCGTTTTGGTGTGCTGCCAAGCTGGGGGCTGATTTCGTTGATGGGGACCTGCGTGTGCTTAAAAACATTCGTTTTGGGAGGCGTGTCCAAGATGGCGGACGAGTAGGTCGCACATACTCGCCGCTCCTGCTCGTGACCCGCGCCTAGCCTGCATAGCGCCTTATAGCAAAGTCCTACCGGCGGATCCGGACTCGGACAGCGCCTGAATTCCTCCCGCGCACCTCGAATCAGCTTTGGCGAGGGGCGAGCGCCGGATTCCAGCTCCTGCTCCTGGGGGTGTGCGTGACCGGGCGCACCCAGAGACTGCTCGGCGGCGGCGAGCTGCGGTGGTGGTGTTGGTTGCCGCGGCCTGCGGACGCCCCTGGGAACTCCCACGGAGGTGTGCGCCGTCCGCACTGTGCTGGGGCAGCGCCGCCGGGAGAACTGCGGCATGCAGAGAGCTCCGTCAAAGCGGCACCAAGACGGCGGCGCGGGCCTGAATTTACGGGCTTCGTTGCGGCCCCTTCGCTAAGTGGTGTGCCTCCCCAGCGCGATCCTGCACCCGGGCGGGCCTGGAGCACCGGGCCCGTCTTCCCCTGCACGTCGCGCTCTCCCAGACACACCAATGCTGAGACCCGCGGCTCCACGGCGGGAGCCGCGTTGAGTTGGAGGGCGCAGAGAGATGCCGACGGCCTGAGGCTGGTGCCTGCTACCCCGCCGGCTCATCGGCGGTGAAACACGGAGGGGGCCGGGGCGGAGCCCCATCACAGGAGGTGAGCCGCGGCTTGTGGCGCCAGCATTGACACGCCGGACCCCCACACGCACCTGAGTTGGGGGGCCCCACTCTAGCGCTTGCCACACACCGGGGGTCGACGGACCTTAAGCCCCTGCAGCGACGGCCCGGAGATTGACGGCGGGAGTGATTGTGTTCAGCTTAGCCTGTCTTCTTTGCCTTCCTGGGACCGCGCTTGGGGTGTAACCAGGCCGGGAAGGGCCTTGACCATTGCCCTGCAGCCACCTTTAGGTGTCCTGGTCTGTGCTTGGGAGCATTGGGAGTCGAGGCGGGGAGCAAAGCTGCGGCCTAGCTAATCAGCAGGTACACCCGGTGGGACGCGGACTGGGACAACCCACGCACCCTTTCATCTGCTGCCGGTGACCCAGGTGACCGTCACTGTGGGGCGTAGGTCGCGGCCACGTGGCGGTGCTGGGTGACGATCTCCCTGTGGACATTCCTTGGCTTTCCCCCCCCCCGGGACACTATTGCTGCCTGGAGGTTTTCCCTATCGCTTGGGACCGAAGGCCAGGGAGGAATATAGCGGTTTTCCTGGGGATACCGCCGGCTGCGGAGCCTATCTACGGACGGACTTGGTTGGGGCCACTACCGCGCTGTGTTGAACGCCGCGTGCTGCTGCTGCCCGCGTCGCCTCCAACGCCGCCCGATAGTGCGGCCCTTCCTCAATGGCAACCTCCAGAGGCCGAAAGGTCAGATCGGTCAAAGACTTACTACTGAAAGCAGGGGTTAGCTGAACAGCAGCAATGTCGCAGCCGGGTGGGGCTGATCGGCGGGACCTGGCGGATCCTGATGGCCCTGTCACCCGTAGTGTCCTTGAATCGCTTTTTGAGGATCTTACCAGGGAGTTCCATAACATGAAAAAAGATCTTACGGCCGAAATCCGGGAGATGCGCAAGGATATTGACTCAGTGGGGGAGCGGGTGGATGATCTGGAGAATCAGACGGTAGTCAGAGACGAAGAGGTGTCGCAGCTCCAGCAAGAGGTGATCCGACTGCGTGAACAACAGCTAGACCTTCAGTCCCACACAGAAGACCTGGAGAATCATTCTCGCCGGAATAACATCCGGATCCGGGCGGTCCCTCAGGGAGCGGAGGCGCGGGACATTGAAGCTTTCATCGCGGATTTGTTCCGCCACATTTTGGGAGATCCCCCGGACCGGGAGATCCGGCTTGATCGCACACATCGAGTGGGACTCAAGAGGTCGCCGACAGCTCCACAGCCCGATATTCTGACGTGCATCCACGATTTCAAGCTTAAGGAGCGCATCCTGCGCGAGGCACGGTCTAAGCACCCTATTGAATTTCGATCCTGTAAACCTCTTCTCTTCCAGGACTTAGCTGCCTCCACCCTTCAAAAACGGCGTGATTTCCGGCCCATCCCCACATTCCTCCGCTCAAAAGACGTTGCATACTCCTGGCGGCATCTCTTCCGACTCATTTTTAAATGGGAGGGCAGGCTCCGCCAGATATGTTCCTTGGAGGAAGCGTCTTCTCTCTTGCGTCTCCCGGGGGCAGACCACGATGACACGGTGAAGCCTAGCCCACACCGGAGAGAGGATACTGGCCGCTGGCAGAGAGTGAGGGGCTCGTCATCGGCCTCTCGTCCAGATCCGGAGGTTATCGCTAAGGAACGCTCGGCGGTCCTTCGGACCCTGTCGGAGGATTCCACTTCTGCAGAATGACCTAAGCTCCTTTTTGAAGTATGATCTATCGTCGACTCTTCCAATGCTGTTTAGACCGTGCTGTTCGCAGTTCATGTTATTGGTCACAGAGATCATGTTATCTGTTGTCTCTCACTTTCCAGATACATTTTAAATAATAGTATGTATGTGTATGTATGTGGTTGTATGTGTACAGTATAGTATGAAGGAAAGATTTTCTTTTTCTTTTTTCTTTTCACGATCTTGCATTCAGGGGTATTAATTTAAATATGTTTTGTATTTAATATTTTATGAAATTGTTGTGTTCAATTGTATGTAAATGTTTGAAATAATATTCTTATATTCTCAAAAAAATAATAAATAAAAAAAAGTAAGGAAATTTTTGATATTGAAAAGAATTAAATAAATAAAAATCTAAATGCATTCATGTTTTTTTCTTGATACTTTGTTGTTGTTTTAGCACATTCATGTTAGCCCATGCTGAAGAGTAGCCAATAGATTGGATAAAACAAGATAGGTCACGAGGGAGCTTCTTTATAATGTGCTATCTTCGACTCTTCTCCATCTGCCGGTGGGACTGATCCGGCTGATGTGGCCCGGCCAGGGGGGGGGGGGGGGGGGGGAGGCGGGGGCTCCTGCTATCCATCCCACGCCTCACCACAGGCTGATCGCCTGGGACATTTGTGAACTCTACTTATGAATATTTTTCTTGTTTTGTTAGTTAGGGGGGTCTCTTTTCTGTTTTTTCCCCATTTTCCTTGGGTTGTTTCCTCCTCCTTCATTGTCATGGCAGGCCCTTATTACAGGCCCTTGGTTGCCCACCAATCCGCTGGTCAGATGCCGTTAGTTATAGCACACTTGATCTCCCATCCCTATGGCCCCTGATATCCACGTTGTTTCTCTGAATGTGAAAGGCCTAAACAATCCCACTAAGAGGCGGGCCCTTCTGTCATACCTGGAGCGATCTGACGCCCATGTATGCCTGCTTCAAGAGACGCACCTCCTTACAGCCGATACCCATCGTTTACGCTCAAATGCGTTCCCACTACAGATGTTTTTGTCAGCCACTTCCAAGACGGCGGGGGTTGCCATTTTGGTCTCCTTTCGGTTCCCAGGGCAGGTTAGTAGCAAACAGGCCGAAATCAAAGGGAGACTGTTGGCCCATTCCTTCACCTTAGACACACACACGTTTGTACTAGCCTCAGTATATGTTCCCAATAATGGACAGGAGGGGTTTATAAAGACGGTCATTCAGGAAGTCACGGGTTTGCCAGAACGGACAGTCCTGCTAGGTGGGGACTTCAATATGGTTTTAGATGGGGACATGGATCGCTCTGGACAACGGTGGGGCCAGACGGGGACTTTGTCCAAGGCGGGGAAGCGGTTGCTGACTGAAGCTGGGCTCACCGACGTGTGGAGACTTAAGCACCCTAACACTTAGGCCTACACGTTCTATTCCCACCCTCATAAAACTTACAATCGGATTGATTACATCTTCACCTCAGACCTCCTAACGCAACGCACCCGCGAAGTGGAGATTCTCCCCTGCCCTCTTTCCGACCACTCTGCACTACGGCTTTCCCTGACCTTCCCTCCACGGCGTACTTCCCGTCGCTTCTGGCGCCTGTGGGAGACCATGCTCCAGCGTCCCTCGGTAGTGCAACAGGTTGAGGGAAGCATAACAGATTACTTAGCTTTAAATGACACCCCGGACATATCCACGACGACTCTATGGGAGGCACTGAAGGCAGTTATTCGAGGGGTCTTTATCAGCATCGCGTCGGCCGACAATAGGGATAGGCGGGAGAAGCGTGAGCGCCTGATGGGTGAGGTCACTGAGCTGGAGCGTATCCACCAGCGTACCGGAGCGCCGAGGGTCTGGAGACAGTTGAAGGCAGTCCGGGCACAGCTTGCAGGCTTAGATGTTGACCGAGCAGAGTATGCAGCCCTCCGCCTCAAACATGCCTTCTACATAGGAGGCGATCGATGCGGGCGCCTCCTTGCAAACCGCCTCCGAGCACAGCGCCAAGCACATAAAGTGACACTGATACAGGACCCTGGGGAGCGGGGAGAAGGGTGTAGCGACGACAATACGATCATAGAGGCATTTAGGAGATTCTATGAATCGTTGTACTCAGCTCAAGTTTTGCCTGACACTGAACCGACTCGATACCTGCAGGGGGTGGCCACTTCCAAACTGTTGCCGTCCCAGGCCGCGGACCTCGAAGCTCCCATTCGGCTGGAGGAGGTTATCTTGGCGATAGCACGACTCAAACACAACAAATCGCCGGGCCCTGATGGGGTTTCCCTCCGGTTTTTATAAGAAATTTTGCGGGGTGCTGGCCCCACTTCTAACACGGGTTTTCAATTCCGTCGGGTCAACAGCGGCTTCTTCCTTCCCTTCCTCTATGTTAGAGGCCTTAATCACTGTGATTCCCAAACCAGGGAAGGACCCTCGCCTCTGTGGATCATACCGCCCAATATCCCTTCTCAATGTAGACTTAAAGATCTTTAAGGGCATCCTAGCGGCCCGGCTCTCTCATCATCTACCCGGGCTTGTAGACCCGGATCAATCGGGCTTTGTCTCGGGGCGCCAATGCTCCGATAATACCAAACGACTTTTCCAGCTGATGGATCGCTCCGAGCGTTTCCCGGCGGAGCGCATGATCCTCTTGGTTGATGCCGAAAAGGCATTCAACAGGGTCCACTGGGCATATCTCCGGGCGACATTGCACCATTTTGGCCTACCTGAGCGTTTCATAGATTGGATCTTTTTGAGCTATGCGAACCCTACCGCCACGGTACGGATGAATGGTGTGGCGTCCGCGGCCTTCTCAATACGCAGAGGGACCAGACAGGGTTGTCCGCTGTCGCCGCTTCTCTTTGCCCTCTACATGGAGCCATTGGCTCAGAGGATCCGGGATGACCCATCTATCCGGGGGATGCTCTTCGGAGGGTCAGAGCACAAACTTTGTCTTTATGCCGATGATGTGGTAGCGACCCTGGAACATCCTCGGGATTCTCTACCGGCATTTCTGGACGAATTGACGCGATTCGCCCTGGCCTCGGGCTTTCAAATAAACGTGCATAAGTCGCAAGCCCTTAGTTTGTCCTTAGAGCCAGAGACGCTGGAACTCCTACAGCGAGATTTTCAGATCCAATGGGTCTCGGACGCTATCACTTACCTTGGCCTTCGGGTGGCCCCCAATATCTCTCTTACTAGACAGTTGAATTACTCCAGGCTTGTGAAACTAGTGCGGGACTCCCTTCGCAGATGGAGGCCTCACTCCCTTTCGTGGCTAGGTCGGATAGCAGCGTAAAGATGGTGTTACTGCCTCAAATTCTTTACATCTTTCATACCCTCCCGCTGCTGCCTCCCACCGGGGTCCTCCGGACCATGCAGAGGGATATTGAGCGCTTTATCTGGCGTGATCAAAGAGCTCGGATACGCCGTGATCTTGCATACAGAGACCCGGTGGAGGGGGGACTGGGGGTTCCAGATTTATTGGCGGGCAGCTCAGCTGAGGGCGCTAGTGGAGTGGTCTCGCCCTGAATCAGAGAAACATTGGCTGTTCATGGATAGGGCTCTTGCAGGCCGCTCGCTATGGGGTGGTTCCCTTTCTCCCTCGCCGGGGCGACACCGCAGTTTGTACTTGTCCCGGCCCATTATGACAGCTTGGGATAGAACGGTGACCGCGAGAGGACTTACGACCTTCCCATCCCCTATCACGCCCATTGTAAAGAACCCCGACTTCACGCCAGGCCTTGACTATGGGGCGTTCCACCATTGGACGACAGACGCTACTCGTTCCATTGGGCATTTCTTTGATCTTTCAGGCCTACGCCCGTTTGTGGAGTTTCGCACGGAACTCGGGCTCCCTGAAGCGGAGAGATACCGATATCTTCAGATACGTCACTGGGTGCTGCAGGAGGGGTGCGGGAGGGTGCAGAGAGGTTGCTTACGCCATTCGAGAAGTGGTTAATCACAAGACATAGCGACGCACGCTTGACCTCCGATTTGTATAAATTCTTACGGATCCCTCCAGATACAGAGAAATCCCCTGGGCAATTGCGTTGGGAAGGTGAACTGGGAAGGGAACTCTCACTGAAAGAATGGAGGGACATTTACCACCGGGCCCGTTGCATGGCCCGCAACGTATCTTCTATCGAAACGGCTACTAAACTGGCCACCTAATGGTATTTAACTCCCGTACGGCTTCATAGAGGCAACCCTTCACGTAGTCCGTTGTGTTGGAGAGGTTGCGGCATGTCGGGTACTCTCACCCACTTGCTTTGGGACTGTCCGTCTTTGGGGACATATTGGCCACAAATATTGGATGAGATTGACTCACATTTTGCCACACAGATTCCAAGATTTCGAGCATATATCCTCCTGGGCCTTCCCAATGCCATCACCTTCCCCCTTCATTCTAGGAGAGGCAAACAAATGGCCCTGACCCTGGGGGCGGCAGTTCAGAACGTTCTCACACACTGGGGCTCTACGACAGTGCCCACCCGATTAGGCTGGTTACACAGGCTATGGTCCATTCTTGGGATGGAGAAGATTTCTCTCTCTTTGACCAACCAAGGGGCCTCTTTCCACGAACTCTGGGCCCCTCTCTTGGCGCTTTTGACATCGGAATTCACGGAACTCACCTGTCCCAAATATCTTAGACTATTACGACTAACAGACCCCCCGCCGGCGCCCACGCCTGCTGCACCTGCCACCTAGTTGCTTTAGGGACTCACTTATCGGGCCGCAATAATTCTACTGTCAAGTGCTTACTTTACGCTGTGGAAGAGGAGGGGGGTGGGGGAAGAGGGGTTTTGTATTCTTGTTTGTTGTTGTTTTTGCCTGAGATATATGACAGTGAAATGCCGGGTTGCATCCCGATGACTGTGGAGCACGCTGGCTCATTGGTTCTTTTTGCAGATAAAATCAATAAAAGAAATTTAAACCTAAAAACATTCGTTTTGCTTTGTTTATTTCGAAGCTCATGCAGGTCCCAATCAACGAAATCAGCCCCCACCGCAGTGAAATCAGCCCCCAGCTCGGCAGCACACCAAAACGCCCGGTAGCAAGTCCGGCCCTGTCCAGAGCTCTTTTCAACCTGATTTTGGGCCTGCTGCCACCTACTTACCCAGGTAAGGTTAGAACCGTATATGGGGCCCAGGTAAAAACCTTCATGTGGAGTCCCACTCATTCAATTAATCAATCAATCAATCCGTACTTGTATAGCGCGGCTTATCACCCATGAGGGTATCCAGGCGCTGAGTTGATTGGGCTGGTCGAACAGCCAGGTCTTTAGTCTCAATGCTCCAAGTATAAAGAATGTTCTCCGAAAATGTCGCTTACCAGACAACTCCAGCTCCTGCCACCAACTAGGGGTGGGGCCGCATTTCTGGTCAGGAACCCATCTGCGTTTCTAAGTCGTATCATATTTCTCAAGGTCAGTGCTGCTGTTTTAAATGAGTCTCAGTTGTGAATAGCTGCTCAGGGTGAAAGTCTGTGGATTCAAGCGTGTGAAGAAGCAGCGTGCACACGTGTCAGCTGGACCTGGCTTCGTTACAGATCGGATCACTGCAGGCGCTCCATGAACTTAGCAGTGACCACCGTCTCTGGGGTGTGTAAGCTTGAAGTCACTCAAGTAAGCGGATACAGGCTCAAGGTCAGATGAAGGTCAGCGGAAGGACAGCCCCTAACAGAGACACGCGTTTCCACCTTAGATGTAGATCTTTAGAGACTATACATTGGACTTAGTGGACAGTGACCATGGCATGTAGGGGCATCCACAGAGACCTGGGGCCCTTCCTCTACATGTGGTATTGCACCACCATGTACTAAGTTACAGACCCCTACCAAGCCGGGTTTCACTTCTCCCTGTGAAGAGGAAGTGAGGAATGAGCAGTGATGCGCAAATACAGCATAATAAAATGATACAAAAGGTGCATTTGTAGAACATACACCAAAGTTTTTAAATCAATAAGTGGACTACTTATTCTATTCATGCCTAAAGTTGTATTTTGGAATTTTCTGCGCATCACAACTTTTCGCCTGGTTTTCATTGAATACTTCAAAGGATCTTTGCTGAAATGCATGATTACTGCAGACAAAAACTTAGGGCCAGATTTGTCATTACTTTGAGCCGTTGCAAAGTCACCAAAAGTGATGCAAACTAGAGTAAAGTCTTGATTTAGGATTTACTTTTCAGCACAAAAGTTTGTGCTCAATAGTTGCCTAAAAGTAATGCAAAGAAGAACTATGCGCTTATTGGTGTCAAAGGAAATTTCCCTGGGTGGAGCATGGACGTTCCCATGCTACCTTCTATGATTTTCGAATCAAAGTTAAATCTACTAAAATTTGTAGACCGTGTTTTGCACCAAAATATATACACCATTGAGGCAGGCATAAACTGGGAGAAAAAGTTTTATTTTCTCGAAACTTTTCCCAATGTGCATGTGTGCTGCACTGTGTAACACACATGCAAAGTGGGAAAAGTTTTATAGTTAGTCTAAGCATAGTGTTTAGTACTGGAAGGCCACCCTTCCAATAGAAAACCTATGCTAGACTTACACATACACTTTAACAAGTGGTGTAGAGGTGTGTGCTTGGCTCTAGGCAGCACGTAAGCGCACTAGCACTTGCGTAGAAAGTAGCAACTCCATATCTTTGTAGATATGGTACTGTCCAGTTCTTAACCTTTTGCACAGAGAAACATAGCAACTTAGGTTGCTGTGCTGCGTTGTGTGAAATAATGGTAAATGTGCCCCATAGTCCCCTCATATGTCATTTTACCAAAACCTGCTTTCTTCAAAGTCTGGCAGAAATACACCCAGCTTACTTCTATCAATCTGACCCCCAAGAATATAAACTTATTGGGTGGGAGCGAAGTCAACGGGGAAAGTAGATGGATAAAAAATTATTTTCAGAAGAGGTGTTATAGATAGTTTTAGACAAAGTGTACTAAGGGCACTCCCTTAATATGCATAAGTAATTTAATTCCCAATTTCAGCCTTTAAATATAAATTCTGACCTAGACCTTTGGTGTATCACTGGAACTCATTGTAGCATTTGAGAGGTGGTAGGGCTCACCCCTTTATCAGGTCTGGTTTGTAAGGCAGCACAAACACACCCTCCAGATGCACATCCATGCAGCGAATGTATATAACTGCTCGTGCTTCCTCTATAAATAAGCGAACCTGTCTCTATATCAAGCACAATTTAATTTCAACTCGAGCATGCATAGAGACAAAAATATGTTTGTTGAATTTGCTTACAGCATGTGTAGTATGGAGATAATCTGTACATACCATGATCCTCACGGCAGAGACGGAATGGTTAATAATGTTTTTCACTGACCTCGGTTTGTATAATATAGAGGTTCAACAAAATTACCAATGTGACCGTAGAAATCAACAAAGCACCCGAATTCCACCAGGAAAATATTTTTTACTAATTGAAACTATACATTGCGTGCAGGACATACCTTAGTGTAACGCTATGTAAGTTCTCTCTCGCTTCCCAAAGTTTCACTGCATTCATTGCTAAAGTTCCTATTGCAAACTAGAAATGGCTTCAAGCTGTTGGAATTGTTATAATTTGGAAGAAAGCAACATGTCTCTGAATAATCTTGTAAAAATGCACCTTCTGTATATTTTTTTTATCTAGGGCTGGACTGGGAAACCAAATGTAGCCCGAGTAAAAATGCACAAACCCGTCGCTATCTTGTCCATCCATCCTTTCTCTAACATAAAATGAGAATTTGTAAAGCACACATTCCCCAGAAGTGTACCTTTGTGCTGAATAACAGGTGTTTATTGTTACCCAACTCAATGGGACTCATTTTATCAACCTCAGAAGGATAAAAGGCTAAGTGGATCCACTGCAATTTGAACCTGTGCCCATGAGGTCAAACACAGGCCCCTATACTGGGCGCATTAGTCCACTAAGTCAGCAGACACGGCGCTCTCCTTCTGTCCTGTCCTCTCTCTTCTACCTCTCTTGCTTTACCTCCACCTCCCTGTCCCCATCTCTCTCTCACTCCCTCTGTCTGTCTCTCTCTCCCTTGTTTTTTTAAGGCGTCTCTGTAAATTCTGCATTTAACCTCTGGGCAAGTGACAGAGGCACCAGGGGCGGCCCTGGGCTTTCAAAACCATCATCTAAGGGCTCCAGCCCACCAGGGAAATGCCCTGTGGAATAAAAGACCTGTCCTACTCTGATTTTAACCCATTGATTAGTGGGAGACGAAGTTTCAAACTCAGCCCTCGACGTTTGGAGTCTTTGCACTTGAAGTTGGACGAGTTAAAATACATAACAAAGTAATAAATTGGGGGTTTGCTGTGCTTTTCTCCAGAAAACCTACGGTTAGCAGAATCTTTCTCCCACTATTTGTGTTTTTTAAACTATGAAAACTTTGGGAAAGGCACAAACACTTTAACGTAAAAAAAAAAGGAAATACGTGTGCATCTTCACACACCTGTACTTTTGATATACTCGTACCACGAATCCATTGGTATATGGTTCTAAAATCACCCAATGATTGGTCTGATATAAACATATTTTGCTATATTAACACATACCTGGTCATGACGACACTTACTGGGTCAAGAAATAATTACCTTCGATCTTTTTCTGAATTTCTTTTATTTGCCATGATACTTATTTATCTTTTTCGCTCACTTCATTCTGTCTCACCATCTTTTTAGTGTTTCAAAGTGATTGTTAAGCTCAGAATATCACAATGAGAGTTTCCTGTTTTTTCAGATGCTGTCGTTCACATACCTTTTCTCCCAAGGCAGTCCAAACAATTCTCAATCCTACCTCTAATATAATTAGCTGCCCACCCATAAGTGAGTGCAAAGAGCTATTGCTTTGGCAACGCCCACTTTCCTCAGCCCCACTTTCTTTAACCTTTACATTTCTCCACTGATCTCCATTATTCGAGAGTATGGGTGTCTCCCTTATGTCATATGCTAATGGCACACAGAGGTCCTCATTTTTAGTGGACTGACCTCCATCTAGCCTCCAGAATGGCGTTCACAGGAGCTTGGCATGGTGCATACACCTGTTTCCTCTTAAAAAAATCCTGGCGTGATTGTTGACCAGTCCCTCTCTTTTGTGCAGCAAAGCAATATGCCCTCATCTTGTTGGTACTGCCTCAAACTCCCTGGTAACATCCTGCCTTTTCCTCCTTAAGACTGCCCAAAAATGATATTGTTGGCTCTCATCGTGTCTACCCTTGAATTCTCTATACGGAGGACTCCCCAACCTACCTTTACAATGACTACAACGTATTCAGAAGTCCGCCACAAAACTTCCGCCCTGGCTCCCTGCTCATTCATCCATTTTGCACAAGCTTGGTCTTTGCACTTGGTGTTGGTTGTGAAAAAAGCTATTGTTAGGATTAAGTGCCTCTGCCGTAGAGCTCTGCACTATGACTGCAGAAGTTTCCGTTTTACTGTCTCAATGCATCTCTACTTTCTGCTTCCAAAGTTAGAGCTCCAAGAATCCTTAGGGCAAGTTCTGGCGGATGATGTTGGCTGATCCTTCTCTCAACCATCATCCAAGCACTAGAACTCGCTTCTGCTTGCACTTCGCAGTCAACGGAGATACCCTATTTTTAGACAACTCAAAACTTGGCTCTTCTAACTCTGTTCCTGACCTCTTCTAATTCCCTTCTGTCTTTTCCTGACGCCAGGACGCCTTTTAGGTCGCAGTGCTCTTAAAAAATAGTTCTTCATTCATGGTGGGTTCCTTGAAAAATAATATCAGGATCCTCAGTTGAGGTTTTAAATATGTTTGCCCAAGAACATTGTGTACATATTCGGCTTATAATTTCCATTTTTTTTTCATCGTCTTTCAACACAGTGAGATCATGGCAACTAGATGCCAAGTGATGAACGTGGTACAACTGTGGGCCCAGTACTGGCTACAGTAAAGTGCTAAACTGGGCTAATTTGTTACAACCCTGATGGCAACAGACCAATGGGTTAATATTTCAGAAAAACTTAGGGCATATTAGCAACGTGATTATCGCCGCTTTAGCGGGACTTTTCCCGCTAAAGCGGCGATAATTCAATCGCCCTATTAGCAAGCTGTCGCTAACTGCTGTTAGCGACAGCTTTTAAGCGATAGCGACCGGGTTGGGTGCCACTTTGCATGCCAGCGATATTTATCGCTAATGGAATGCAAAGTAGGCGTTCCCAACCTAAAAGCGACTGGAAACAGTCGTTAAGGTCGCTATCGCCTATTAGCGAGGCAGGGAGGTGATTAACGAACCAGCGCTAAACACGTTTAGCGCTTGTTTGTTAACGCCTGGTCCAAACCTGACTTAGCCATGTAATCCAATGGGAGGTGGATTACATGGCTAAATCCCCTCGCCCTATTACCAAGCTAACACTGGTCACAGTGCGAATATCGCTTGTTTTCAAGCGATATTCACACTGTTCTCCAGGGTTTCTATCGCTTTGGAGATAAGCGTTGCTTTGCTGATAGCACGCTATCTCCGCGATAGAAACCTGCGATAGCCGGCGATAATTATCCTAGCGCTAACTGCGCTTAGCGATAATTATCACCGGTTATTGCTAATAGGCCCCTTAGTATTAGGCTAATTTGATAAAGAAAGGGTAAACTGATCTAAAAAAACACACTTCAGCTGAATCATCTGCGTACAGTTAAGACTGCATCTATTTTTTTCACTATCACATTTATTTCACTGATATATATATATATAATAATTTGGAATGCAAATGGCTAACAAACAGGCTCATGTGTTCTCTGAGTAGATGTGCATGTTGGTCAGGCTGTCACATCCATTTCTTCGTGAGCTACAGACCCCTTTTCTTGGGCAAACTATCAAAGAGTGAAATCCTGCCCTGCCAATGCCCAGTGTTTCATTAGAAAAGGAAAAAGAAAACAAATTGGAAAATTATAGGAAAATGTTATGTTATTAGTTTGCAGAGCTTCGATACTATGTTCACACAGTATCCAATGAACCATATGGAACGACGTTTTCTCTGGGCGTCGAAATTTCCAGTTGTTTTGTGTCCAAGTGTAATTTTGTTCATGTATAGCATTAAAATAATTCAATGGCACGTTGGGCTATTCTTCCAAACTCTATCTCATCTGCATTCCATGCTGTCATGGGCAACACTCTGCTTTTCGTGCCTTCAGAAGTAGAATTTAAAAACTGGTCTCAGGAGACTGCAGCGCTATGAAGATGGAACATGTCCAACATGCTTTGATTCTATTTTGTTTATTGCTAGTTGTAGAGCTGTTGACCAGAGGCAAGATGGGAACAATGCCTTTTTGCTCCTGGGTGCACCACCACTTCTCTTCCATGGTTTACATTAGTTGATGTTTTCTCCTCCCATTTATATAGTGTTAGAAACAGAGAGGTAATCAAAGGTGTGTGCTTGAGAGGTAGACTAAATTATTGAGGTTTTTCTAGAAAATACTTCTCTGTGTCCAGGGGAAAAATGTAAAAGCGGCATAATGGCAAAGAGACGTGTATTACCTACAATAACTAAGAGCCCATTAATGAGACCACAGAAGGTTAATCAAATATGTAGACATTTTCTAGAAAAAAGGTCGCAGACCTCCCTGAGAAAGCTAGATTTTGGCGTGCCTGCCACAGCTGGGCCGGCAGAGGCAGCCTAACAAATTCTAGATGAGATTTTAAGGTTTTCAGGGTTAAGGGTCTTTGAGAAGCCAAATGCTTAATCATCTTCAAGGTCGATAGGCATTCCAACTGAGGAGAGAAAGAAGGAAGGAAGGAAGGAAGGAAGGAAGGAAGGAAGGAAGGAAGGAAGGAAGGAAGAAAAGGGAGGGAGGGAGGGACCCTTTCCAGACGTACCAAGGTTGTGCTATGTTTTGCATCTTTGCTCTAGCCCAAGCCCACGCTCAACATTCTATCTGCAAATATAATTGTACACGCAGATCCATAATGGGAGCGATCCGGCTACTATCCAACGTAAGTCATTACTAAATACTATGGTAATGTACTGCAACAGTGCAGTGACTTACCTGTATATAACTCTAAGCAATGAAAAACACAACCAAACGAATAGGAAGAGATGACTTTGGGCCACATCACCAGTCAGTGGTGATTTCAATGTCAGACTCGGCACTCTCAAACATTAGGGTGTGGCATTTAGGGGGTGTGAAATAGGCACATCATTCCAAGTATCAAACCTCAGAATCGGGATAAGGTCCTAATAGCATGTATTTTTACCACATAGGGAGGTGGGAAGACTCATTTAATGAGCAGTTTTCCCAGGCAATTTCAATCAGGCTTTTCTTGGCAAAAGTTATATGAGCAAAATCCAATGGGGAGAGCAATTAGTGCCCAAGGTCTAATTCTGGTTTGGGCGCAAATGGCAGTTTATGTCCAAATCAGTATTTGTAGGCCAGTATTGGGTATGATCCCTGAATATCGAAGCTAGAATATGGAGGTATACAAATATTGAGAACAAAAATATCGAATCCAATATAACAAAATCTGAATAAGCAAAGATTTTCTACACCTAACTCCACATATATGTACCTTGACGATATATAAATAAATATATATATGTGTGGGTATATATACATATATACATACATATATATATAGTTTCAATGTTTGTAGATGTGGAGTTCGGAATAGTAAATCTATACTTCCTCTATGTGCACTCACCTTTCGAGATTTTGGTCTTTAATATTTTGTTCACAATCTTCTTGTATTTCAGTAGTCTTAACCTCGATATTCAGTAGTACAATCTCAGTATTAATGAGAATCCCAGCACGAAAAAGGGCTCCCAGATTCCAAAAACGCTTTAAAACCATAGAGGGAGAATGCGCTATACCAATGCTCTTAACATTACATAAGACCCCCCAGTCCTCAGCTCCTGTAATTCTAATGAAAATGTGTTTGCTGCTCTCGCACTTCTCATATAAAACCAAATTACTTATAGCAACACATGCAAAAGTCTTTGTTGAAGCCTCATTGTTACACATCTTGCATCTGGGTTTGACCCTGGTGTAGAAGGCAAACACAAACCCACTAAAAGCACCCTCTGTATTGCGACGTCGCCTGCAAATCTGTGTGTGTTAAACTGAGACAGGATACACCTTTTGCCATTGTCCATGACACTAACACAAGCCGAAATCCAGACCCACTGGTTAGTGAATTGAAGGGAAAAAAAACCTAGACGACAAACCAAAAAAGTAAATAAATGAAGGACTTTTTTTTTACTTATAAAATGTAAAGTACTAAATAATATAGACTGAAGAATAAGTATGCATTATCCATGCGTTGAGTCTGTTGTGCCAATGAGAGTGTGGGCCAACCCAACAGGAAAAAGTTTTTTATCGCGTGATGTAAACTCTACCTGAATTATTCTCAGTCACCAGTATTCACTCTGGCCCGCGTTCCAGACTAATCACAAAACATACTTGTGTATCACATAATCCATAGATATTGTTGTTGTAAAGTATTCACATCTGCTGGCAATCTCAGCATTTGCTCTCTTATTCATCTTGTGAAGATATTTTTGATAATCTCGCCTTTGTTGGTACGGACACTGAGGGTTTGATTTGGAGTTTGGCAGACGGGTACTATGTCACAAGCATGACAGATATTATTACAAGTGTCATAGAATATAATGCACTTGCAATAAGACGGATGGGATATCCACCATGGAGTAACCTGTACGTCACAGTTTAAATCTAAGCCCGGAGTTCTTCCTCATCTCCAGTGCGCAAATACTCAAAATCTGAAAAGGAAAATTTAGCCAGAGGTTGTAGTGAGTCCAGAGGAGAAGGAGTCTAGGCAACCCCAGGAACTCTGAGGCCTCCAATCTGAGAGCAGTTTTAATTCCAATGGGGCCGGTAACAGGAGTTACCTTGACATTTCACCTGGGGACACCAGCTGCTGAAAGAAGGAGTTACCCTGACATTTCACCTGGGGACACCAGCTGCTGAAAGAAGGAGTTACTTTGACATTTCACCTGGGGGCACCAGCTGCTGAAAGAAGGAGTTACCCTGACATTTCACCTGGGGGCACCAGCTGCTGAAAGAAGGTGGTGCCCTTAGGTGAAATACCAGGATTGAAATGAGGAATAACCAGAAGAATCCGGACTGGAATTATCAATCTCCCGGGCATTCATAATGTCTAAGGGGACTCTCAGGATCGCCCTTGTAACTGGCCGGTGCCACCTCTCTTACCCACCCAGTTACCCATAACCTTGGTATTGGTAACTCAGGGGGCAGGGTTCCCAGCTAATTCTCCCAATCCCTTGTAATGAGGCCCTGAGTTGTTTTTCTGAGTCTACCAGCAGATTTGTCTTAGCAGCAGGGCACTCCCCAGAATCATCGAGGACCTGCAGGTAACTGGGACAGACCTTTGGAAAAAGTTGTACCTACTCTGTTGTACATGCTCAAATGTGATCTGAGGCCCTGACAAACAGCTCTTACTGTATCCAAGTAAGATGTGGAAAATATATCAATATATATCAGTGAGGGGGTTTGTCACGCTCTGGGATTAGCGTGCGTCCTCATTGATATGCCTGGAAAAGCCTTAATATGCTTCATACTTGCTATTGGTGGCTATGGGTGAACTCATTATGCTGATTCGCATAAGCCCAAAAAAATGCCATCCAGATCGACAATGGCGCATAGTTGGGTTATTACGCATTAGCCATTTAGTAAAACAGATGGATAGTATAAAATGAATTAATGGCTGAGGGTTCCAGTTTCTTTAGAACTAATCAACTGCTAGCTTAGGCAGTAGCATCCATGCAATTCAGGCTCCTTCTGCTGTTCGTTCCCTGCCCCGGGGTATTAGAAGCTCTGCCTGCAAATTTCATGAACATTCTGCACGCACTTATATATGTGGAGAGTGAGGGGCAGAGACACGAATAGAACGAAATAATGAGCTAAGGAAAGCCCACCTTGATTAAAATCTGCTTGCGCACGATCTCTGTCTTCGAAAACAAACTGGCAAGGACAATAGGCCTGGCGTGAAGGTGCCAACATGTGTAAACACAGGTATTTACAAAGGCTGTTTACATGCATTGCACGCACAAATGCTGTTTTTCACATTAAAAACTGCAATAAGCCTGGGAAAATAGCAAAAATGCATTGCTTTCTTTGTAGAATTCACATATGAGCAAAATAACTGAATGAACCAAACAGTGCAATGATTAAGTATACTTTTCAGATGTAAAATAGTCCCTCCAGTGGAATGATACAGCAAATACCCAAAAGCATGAAGTGAGGGTTTAATACTCCTCTGGGTGGAGCCAAAGCGCTCTTCATAGTAATATCCTTTTAATCCTCACTAATACTAATGCCGTAGCTTTTGTCGGTCAGTGACGAACTGTAGCTTAATCCTCTTACACTCACGTAAGACATATATGCTACAGGACGCGTCCATCATCCTGTACTGTACCATCCACTAAACCAGCAATCACCAACTGGCCAGGCATGGAAGAACTGAAGAGATCTGTCACATCCTGCTGGACAACCGAAGGACTCTAATCTAGTCCACCACTGCAGGTCCCAGCTAGCTACACACTATGACCACTTCTGTACATCTCACAATGACATCCAGACTTGAGATGATAGTAACAAAGCCCATGCCAGCACTTCTCTCTCCAGCCATGCCTGCTCAGGAGCAAAAACTCTAAAAAAAATATCAGCTTGGACTACCCAGTGCAACAACCAGCCATGATTATAAGAAATACCATAAAGGGACCTGCAGAGCTGCTCAAGGCTGCCATCCTAATGAAAACCATAAACTGAGCGTCTCTTTCTCACACCTCTTCATCCATCACACTGTTAAACGCTGCTTCCCATAACATGATAGCCACACCTCGGTGGCCATCACGCACAACATGGAGACACTTCCCACATAGGATCAGAAAACAAAGACAACACATTTCCAGCCACACTCGCTAAATGGCGTAGATTGATACTCATGTAGGCAAGCACTTCAGTGCCCCATGTTGAGAAGTAAGCGCTATACATAAATGCTACAGTACAATACATTTTAAATAATTGGTAACAATACATCATACAGACAGTTGCACTATTAAACAAGATCTAAAAAAAAGACTGAAGTCTCTATTAGAAACGCTATATGTAATGGGGAATAACATGAGGATATTGGTGTTAACACACCAATTTCGTTATGCTGTCCTGTAACTGAAGGCCTTTTTTGTCTGACACATTCCTGCAGGTATAATCTGGAGGATTTGTTCCTGGTAATAAAGCATGTGGTATTACCATATGCATTGTAATACTGAATTGGCCAGTAAAACTTGTTATCATCTGAATTGGTATTAGGAACCGAGTTATAATGTTGGTAATTTCACAAATGCTCCCAACCCCGCAGTGTAAGAAAGCATTTCATCCACACCCTTTATTCTTACTTTGAAGAGTTGAGAAGTTTTATACATACTCTTGCATAAAGTAAATTGCATTCTACCAATGAGTGAGAGGTCACCCAGCAAACAAAAAACCGTCATTCTGGAATATGCCATCTTACCATGCATGCAATTACAATGCATGCAATTACAACGCGGTCGGTACAACGACCGCGTTGTAACAGCGAATGCCATTACTACGCAAGTCGGAACAACAACTTGCTCTAGGGGGGGCGCTGGATGTTGGAATAGTATAATTTGCTATTCCAACTCCAGTCTGTGCAGCAGTAGGGAAGGTGTTGGATTTTAAATCCAAAACCTTCTGACCCCTCCGCAAGTCGTTGTTCCGACTTGCGGAGTAATGGCATGCGTTGATACAATGCGGTCGTTGTAACGATTGCGTTGTAATAGTATGCAGTATTTGGGGTAAACAATGTTTACTGTCAGTCTGATGCTGCTCAGTATGCAAACCGCTCTTACTTGATTTTGTACATTTTCAAGGAACTATTTAATGGATTAAACACGGGTTAAACAGCAATGGTGTGTGGTCTATCCTAGAAGAAGAATACACAGATGTATTTATTAAAACAAAAAAAGTGCGCTTTACAACAAGAAGCTTTCAAAAGGTAGAAAAAGGAACATGGTTTCTTAACCATTTCTGCTTCTCCACCTCTAAGTACCTCCATCAGCAACGTCTATATTATCATTTCTTTTCCTGGAAGTTCTGGTCTTCAGATTATTGTAGCATTGAAAGAGAGAGTGTAAGATTTGTTTAACTGTCTAGGCTAATAGGTTCTCTGATGAACCAAGCATTGGCAAAGCCAATAGGTCTCGCCTATGCAAGAGCTATTGGCTTTGCCAAAATGTTTTAGCCATGTTTTACACCAGCGTGGCTGCTTTTCAGCACACGCCTAAAAGTTTGTGGTGTAGAGTGGTGTGTCGAGTGACGTAGAGTGGAGTGGTGTAGAGTGGAGTAGAGTGGCCTAGAGTGGAGGGGCATAGTGTGTCGTGGAGTGGCGTAGAGTGGAGCTTCGTAGAGTAGATTGTCGCAGAGTGCCGCGGATTAGAGCGGAGTGTTGTGGATTAGAGTGGAGTGCCGTGGATTAGAGGGGAGTGACATAGAGTGAAGGGGTGCAGAATGGATTAGAAGGGCATGGAGTGTTGTGGTGTGGCATATAGTGGAGTAGAGTGCCGTGGAGGGGTGTAGAAGGGTTTAGCATGGAATGGAGTAAAGTGTCATAGAGTGAAGTGTTTAGAGGGGAGTAAAGTGTCGTAGAATGGAGTGGCATAGAGGGGAGAGGAGCAGAGTGGCATAGAGTGGAGAGGAGTGGAGTGCCGTAGAGTAGACCTGTGTGGAGTGGCATAGAGTGGAGTAGAGTGGAGTGTCGTAGAGTGTTATGGAGTGGGGCAGAATGGTGTAGAGTGGAGTAGTGTTGTGCCATAGAGTATAGAGGCACAGAGTGGAGTGGCATGGAATGGAGTTGAGATGAGTGTTGTAGAGTTGCAAAGAGTGTCATAGAGTGGCATAAAGTGACATAGAGTGGCATAGAGTGTGGCGTAGGGTGGAGTAGAGTGTCATAGGGTGGAGTAGAGTGCCATAGGGTGGAATGAAGTAGAGTAGAGTGTCAGAGTAGAGTGGCATAGAGTGGAGGGGTGTAGAGTGGCGTGGGACAGAGTGGAGTAAAGTGTTGTAGAGCGGAGCAAAGTGTCATAGAGTGGAGTATAGTGGAGAGCCATAGAGTGGAGCAGAGTGGAGTGTCGTAGAGTGCGGTAAAGTGTCATAGAGTGAAGTGGAGTAGCGTGGAGTGGGCAAAGAGTGGAGTAAAGTGGCATAGAGTGTCGTAGTTTGGAGAGGCATAGAGTGCTATGGAGTAGAGTGTTCGTAGTATGTCAGAGTGCCGTGGAGGGTCATAGAGTGGCGTAGAGTGGAGTAGAGTGTCGTAGAGTGGAGTGACGTTCAGTGCTGTGGAGTAGAGTGTTGTATCTTAGAGTGTAGGGGCATAGATTGGAGTGTCATAGATTGCATAGAGTTGAGTAAAGTGTCAAAGAATGGAGTGGCGTAGGGTGGAGTAAAGTGGTGTAGAGTGTGGTAGAGTGGAGTGGCCTAGAATGGAGTGGCCTATAGTGAAGTAGCGTAGAGTGTCATAGAGTGGAGTGTCATAGAGTGGAGTGGCGCAGAGTGGAGTAGAGTGGCTTGGAGTAGAGTGGCTTGGAGTAGAGTGGCATAGAGTGTAGTAGAGTGGAGTAGAGTGGAGTGGAGTAGGTTGGAGTGGCGTAGACTGGAGTAGAGTGGCATAGAGTATTGTAGAGTGGAGTAGAGTGACGTAGAGTAAAGTGGCATAGAGTGGTGTAGCGTGGCATAGAGTGCAGTAGAGTGTCATAGAGTTGAGTGATGTAGAGTGGTATGGAGTGTTGTGGAGTGGCATAAAGTGGAGTTGTGTAGCAGAGAGAGGAATAGAGGGGAATAGAGTGTCATAGTATTGTGGCGTGTTGTGTTGTAGAGTGGACTGGCATAGAGTGTCGTTGAGTGGAGTTGGGTAGAGTTTAGTGAGCATGGTGTGATAGCGCATTGCCATTACAGACAACACATTTTCAATTGAAATGGGCATTACATTTGCACAGACATACAGTGTTACTGTTAAAGCGATACAGTGCACAAACGATAATGTATGAAAATGGGATCACCAAGTGCACTGATTTTGTTTTTGATTGTATTAAAATATTTGTTTGAAGCACACTTCCGAATTATAATAAAAAGTGCTTCATGTGTGCTTTCCTAATTCTGATATAGTCTGAAATATTTGGTCAGTTCATTAACAGACATGTAAATGTTGTGGTGTGCTAATAACATACTACAGCCTTTCATCTCACATGGGTACCCAGCAGGATTGTCACATAAATCCCCTCAGTTTGAAGTCAGAGAAAGAAAAGCTAACACCAAGCTCCCTCGGAAGACAGAGCCTGACATTTGACCCCTGTCTTTTATTTATTTATTTAATGCAGTTTTATATAGCGCGGACTTTACCAAAGGTGTCAGAGCGCTTTACATTAGAACCAAGACCGTTACATGAGGAAATTTACATACTTACAAGTTACAAAATACAACAAGGAAGAAGAAAAAGTAAAATAAAACAGTAGATGGCAGTCACACAAAAGTCAAAAGGCACACTAGGATTCGGAACGTACAGGCATAGATGACATATTTACAACATTGTAAGAACTTCCTTGAGGGGCATGAAAAGGGATGCATTAATTCTGGAAGTGTCTTTGGAAGAGAAGGGATTTGAGGTCGGCTTTGAAAGTCCGGATAGAGGTGGTGGTACGGAGTAGTGGAGGAAGCGAGTTCCAGATTCTGACCGCACTGCCTGAGAAGGATTGAGCCATTGATCTTTCCTTTTTGAAGGTGGGGGGCACAAGCAGGAATTTTTCGGGCATTACGAGAAGGTCTAGAGCCTCCAGAGATTTTAAGTTTATTTGCCAGGTATCGAGGGGAGGAAGTGTGCAGGGCTTTGTGGGTGATACAGGCAAGTTTGTAGATTGATCTTGCTTCAATGGGAAGCCATCGAAGAGAAAAAAGGATGGGTGTGATGTGGTCACTTCTTTTGGCCCCAAAGACAAAACGAGCCGCTGAGTGGAGTACGGATTTGAGAGGGGAAAGGTGAGATTTGGGGAGGCCAGTAAGCAGAGAGTTGCAATAGTCCAATCTAGAGAGGACCGGAGACTGGACCAAGGTTTTTAGGTCTTGTTCAGGAAGGAAACATCGAATCCCCCTGAGAAGGCGCAGTTGGTAGCGTGCATTCTTTGCAATGGAATTGATGTGTGAGTGTAGATTGAGCTTTTTGTCGAGAATGACACCAAGGGATTTAGCGCTGTCAACAACGATAGGTTTGTTATTCAGTAAGTTCAGGTTATTCATCTAAGATTGAACAGGAGGAGGGGAGAGTGAGGTAGAGAGGAGGAGGAATTCAGTTTTGGAAGGATTCAGAATGAGTTGATGAGCTAACATCCAGTTTTGAATAGAGTAGAGAGTAGAGTTGAGGATTGAGATGTCGTGTGAGGAAGACACCTTAAGGTAGATTTGGGTATCATCGGCATAGAGGTGATAGAGTATCCCAGATTTCTTTAAGAGATTGCCCAATGGTTCCAAGTAAAGATTGAAAAGAGTGGGTGCGAGTATAGATCCTTGAGGGACGCCTTGACCTACCGCCATTGAAGATGAGAGGCTGTTCGCTATTTTAATCACTTGGGATCTGTCCGAGAGGAATGAAGCAAACCATTTAAGCACTGTGCCTTCCAAGCCCATTCTCTGTTTTAAAGTGTTTAGAAGAGTTTTGTGATTAACAGTGTCAAAGGCTGCAGAAAGGTCAAGAAGAATCAGAAGACAGGACTCCCCCGAGTCCAGTACACGCAGGGCATCATCGATCACTTGCAGCAGGGCTGTTTCAGTGCTGCAGTCTTGCATGAAACCAGATTGGAATTCGTCGAGAAGGTTGTTGTTCTTAAAATGTAAGGATAGTTGTTTCGCTACACATCTTTCTGTGATTTTCGCAAGAAAAGGGAGGTTGGTGATGGGGCGGAAGTTGTTGAGGTCATTCGCATCAGCGGAGGTTTTTTTTAGAAGAGGGGTAACCTGTCCTGTTTTAAAGGCCACTGGAAGGGAGCCTTGGCTGAGGAAGAGGTTAATCAGATTGGTCCAATAGGAAAGAGTATGGGTGTAGAAGTCAATGGCGATGTTACTCGGGATGGGGTCGGAAGAATGATTAGAGGGTTTTGTTTCAAGAATGCATTTGAGGAGGGCATCTTCAGAGATGACGTCAAAGTGCTGCCAAGTGACTAAGGATTTGGGCTCCTCTAGGGGGGTGGGATGAGTAACCTGATCCACCAGTGATTTCACTTTTGCATCAAAGAATAAAGCGAACTCTGCTGCTTTCTTTGGAGGATCATCAGGCTTGAAGGTTGAGGGAGAGACGTTTGAATTTTTGAGGAGGTCAAATAGTTTTTTGGGTCTATTTTTAGCTGAGTCAAGGAGGTTTCTGAAGTGAGATGCTTTTTCCTGGAAGATGTGCTTGTGGTATTTTGACCTTGCTGAGCGCAGAATAGAGAGATTGGTGGTGGATGGTGCTTGTTTCCAGTGTTTCTCCAGGAGTCTCAGGTTCTTCCTTTCTGCATAAAGAGATTTATTGAACCATGGAGCAGAGGGAATAGGCCTTTTCTTTTTGCTTTGAAGTAGAGCAACTTTATCAATTTCGACTGAGAGGCTGGAAAGGCATTGGGAGGTAAAAACGTTGACATCCAGACTAGGGTCTAGTGTTGGAAGTGATATCATGGCAGAATCGCAAAGAATGTCAAGGTCAATATTTTTGGTGTTACGGAACCAGGTAGTAGTCCTTTTAGGTTGGCCAAATGTTACAGAACGAGAAAGGTGAAGAGAGAAGGGGATGAGGAAGTGGTCGGACAAGTCTACTGGAATAGGGACATCAATAGTAAGCTTATCAGCTTTGGAGATAATAAGGTCAAGAATTGATCCCTTCAAATGTGTTGGTTCCGTGCAGTGTTGGATAAGATCATTAGCTGAGAGAAAAGTGGCAAGCCTATTGGCAGCTGAGTCTTCCAGTGAGCCCCAGTGGAGATTAAAGTCCCCCAGAAAAATCTGTTTGTCACTTTGGGCGTATTGGTCGCTAGCGAAGTCGGTGAGTTCCTCCAAGAAAGAGGAGCAGTCACCGGGCGGGTGATAGATGGCATGAAATCTGAAAGGGGGGCAATGTTGCACTTGAAGCTCCAGAGAGAGGGATTCAAATGAATGTGATGAGCTGTTGGAAAGAACCTTGAATTGAAGGGAGTTTCTGAAGATGATTGCAATACCTCCCCCCACTTTATCTGTTCTATCATTTCTGAAGATGGAGTAGTCGGTGGGTAGTAGAAGATCAAAGATAGTATGAGAGATGTCGTTAAACCAGGTTTCAGTGAGGAAAAGAATGTCAAGATTGTGAAGAGTGATGGTGTCAGAAATTTCGAGCTTGTGTTTGACTGCAGATCTGCAGTTGTGTAGCAGGCAGCGCAACTCTGACAGGACTGTTTTGGTGGAGGGGGCGATTGGGCTTATATGGGTGATAAGGATAATGTTCCTGAATGAGGGTGCCCGGATAGAATAAGGCTGATGTTTAGTTCTGGCAGAGGAGATAGTCGGGATGTTGTGCAGAGTAGACGGAGTAGGAGAGGGGACGAGGGATGGCGTTAGACGTCTTGTAACTAGCTAATAAATTAGTGATGTCTGCAGATGATAGATTATGTGTGGCTTTTTTGGGGCGTGGGAGCAAGGTATTCCTCGGGAGTTTGGGGAAGCGGGTGTTAGCCAGGGGAAAGAGGTTGTTGGGAAGGGTGGACATTTTTGTACTAAGTAGAGAGATGGAGGCTTTAAGCTGGGAGATAGCGGAGATGAGAAATCCTAGTTTATTTTCTAAAGAGAGTAGGGCTGAGTACAGAAAGTTGGGAGGATCGATGGGTTCCGGAGGGAGTGCAGTTGGCGAGGGTGGGTGGTGAGAGGTGGGTGTGAGGAAGGAGTAATGGGGTGTAGGAGTGAAAGGTAGAGGTAGATGGTGGTTGAAAGAAGTACTCAGTGCCACTGGGGTGGAAAGAGAGTTATCTTTGAAGCTGTTGAGAAGAGGGGAAGAATTGAGTTCAAATTTAGGAGGAGATGGGTGTGGAAAGTGGAGGGAGGGCGGACTGCGGGGAGGGGAAAGAGGGGAGTCCTGAGAGAAAGGCTGAGATAGATGGAGGTTGCAGGAAGTAGTCGGTGTAACTGAGGTGGAAGGAGAGTTATCATTGCAGTTGTTGAACTGAGGAGAGGAGTAGAGTTCACTTTTCGGATGAGACAGGTGTGGAAGATGGAGGGAGGGCGGTACGCGGGGAGGTGAAGGAGGGAAGACCTGGAATGGTAGGAGGTTCGGGGAAAAGAAAGGAGAAGGGGCTGGAGAGGTCCCGTGGGCTGGGTGAGGTGAATGTAAGGGGGCTGGCACAAGAAAGAGTGGGGGAATGACCTAGCGGGTAGTTGCAGGGAGAGGAAGGTTCTACAAGGCCTGGGGGAGGGACAAGGAAGAGATTGCCAGAGGAGGGTACAGGGTTGAACAGCAAAGATGGAGAGATGGGAGGGTGCGGTGAGAAGAATGGGGTCTGTGCAGGATTCAGGATACAAGGAGAGTGGGAGAACGGGAAGGGAAGAGGAATAGGGAGGGCCAAAGGGGGAAGGTACAACGAGTAGACTGGGAAATCAAGCTTTTGGAAAAATGGATTTAAAAAGGGGGTGGTGGGCAGGGAAGGGGGAGAGGATGTTATTACGGCATTCAAGGATGGTGCAGAGGGGAAAGGGAGAGTGTTAGCCATAGGTAGGGCTGATGTGTTGAGGGTAAAGTCCCAATTAGAAGGGGGAATATTGGGAGAAGAGGGGGCAGGGGAGAGGGACGGCTAGGGGGGATGCCTCCCGATAGAGCGGCCTATTGGAGAAAAGGTGGGGCAGGGGAGGAGATAGGGAGTGAAGGGAGGAGTTAGGGGAAAAATCGAGGGAGATCACGGACGCAGGGGTGGGGAGAAGAGAAGGGAAGAGGTGGTCAGAGAGATAGGTGTCTTTTGCTTGAATCAAGACAGTACCATTGTTATAGAGTGAGATAGTGAGTGAGCCATTAGAACAAGAGGAGGGGGAGATTTTTAGCTGTTGATTAAAACAAGAGGAGGGGGAGATTTGCTTTGAATGCACGGCAAATGTGACAATATTAGAACAAAATTTAGAGGCCTATTTACAGAGAGCAAGCACTCGAGGATGCTTTCGTGGACGAATACAAGGAGACCTCGTAAACAGGCTATGCTTTACAGGATGGTCTAACTCAAGCTGAACATCCTAAAATAAATAAAGGCAGCAAATAGAAAGCAAGCAAATGTGACAAACGACAAAGCCAATGATAAGCAATGGGCGGAATGCATCCCGAGGGAAGCTTTCCGAATGTCCTCAAAACGTGTTTAGCAAACCAGACAGGACCTAAAAAACAGGCAAAATGAAACGTTTGAATAAGAAAATGAATGAAAAACTGGACAGAATCGAATCATGCTCTAGTAATGAAGGCCATGGAGAATGTCTGCAGATGTAGGACAGGAGAATACCTGAGGATTTCCTAAGTCCTGAGGAGGGGAGACAGAGGCAGCCACCAGCTCTGAGCCACTGGCCCACTGTCACCCCATCATCATTCTGTTGTTCCATCAGGTCTTATCAGAATCAGGTGGTGTTGCTGGCTTTACAGGGGTTGGGTGCGCCGCTTTCGGTGACAAAGTGAGGAATAGGCCATCTGGTTACCGCTAAGCCCGTCTCTACCAGTGTTTTGAAATCTGTAACAGTATAGTGGATGGTTGTCTTGTGGTGGAAGAATTCTACTGTCTCCCTCCACCAAGGTCTAAATGAGGGCCTTGCACAAAACATTATGCGACTTCTAGCTCTTGTGACAGACGGCATATGACGTCTCCTGTTTGTTGACTAAATTAAGACAACTCTGCATGTCCTAGCCCTGTCACAAGCAGCTAAACATGTGGATGCATCTGAAGTTTATGTACTTTATATATCTATGAAGCATGACTGGTACCACAATGACATAGAAAAGGGGTCTGGAATAAATAACAGAAGGCATCATAGCAAAAAGAACTAGAGATTTTGTTTAAAAAAACTCTGTATTGGGCAAAGGTGTAAAGAGCAAAAACATGCACTAGAGTAAAACACGGAGAGCCAGGAGAGTTAGTCCATGTGGCCCAGGAGGTAGGAGGTTTTAGTTTTGTCAGTATAGTTAGGCCAGCGTAGTTAGAGGCTGTGAACTTGAGGGACAGGATGACCTTTAATAAATCATCCCAACTAAAGAATGCTAACCAGAAAAGCCTCTGTGTTACTCTAATAACAATTATTTATTCATTTTTATGGCTTTCTAAAGCGCTTGCATCAAATATAAATATTAAAGCTGTTATCGTATTTAATCATTTTTCAGACGACTTCCCAAGCCTAACTGCCACTTGCCATTTAAATAATAAGTATCATTAACTAACTAAATAGAAATCTTTTTGTCGACTTTGAAAAACTGAAAGGCTGAGTGCAAAATCTTGGAATTCACAAATGTAGGTTAAATCTTAGCAGAAGGCACCCAACCCAATGAGCTAGCATTAAGGGTCACCCACGGTCTTGGGTCTTCATGTTGTAAAAGATGACAAACGGAAGATGAAATGCATAAGATTCACAAGAGTACCATGTTCTCAGTGCATGTGATAAAATGTCTGCGTGTGAAGACTGTGTTATTTATTAACACAGTTTATTAAAAAATATAATAAATAACATAGTTTTCGCACGCAGACCTTTTATCACATGCACTTTTTTCTGTTTCCACACGCTGCTCTCTTTCCCTCTTTTTCCTTATGCCCACTTGAATATATGTCGTTACTTCGCGAACCAAAACAACGCATACTTTTACAACGTTGTTTTTAGTTCGCAAGTACCGTTACTACGCAAGTTTTAAGTTCGCATACATTTACATTGCAAGTGTATTCAAAAGCATTTAAAGAGACATTTACCCCGCATATTTTTTCAACTCCTTTTTTGAATTTAAAAAACCCCCAACACTACGCTAAATACTAAATACAAATACGCTACCCTACACATCACAAACTTCACAACACTACCCAAACCCTCAAACACTACCCCTCCACACTACCCTAAAACCTAAAACACTACCCTACACTACACAAACACCACAACCCTAAAACACTACCCCCAGCACGACCCTGCCCCTACCCCCAGTCCGTTCCCTACACTGAAACACTACCCTGCACGACCCACAGACACTACCCTAAACCCTAAAACACTATCCCCAGCACGACCCTGCCCCTACCCCCATTCCGTTCCCTAAAATGAAACACTACCCTGCACGACCCCCCGACACTACCCTAAACCCTAAAGTACTACCCTACACTACACAAACACCACAACACTACCCTAAACCCTAAAACACTACCCCCAGCACGACCCTGCCCCTACCCCCATTCCGTTCCCTAAAATGAAACACTACCCTGCACGACCCCCGACACTACCCTAAACCCTAAAGTACTACCCTACACTACACAAACACCACAACACTACCCTAAACCCTAAAACACTACCCCCAGCACGACCCTGCCCCCACCCCCAGTCCGGTCCCTACACTGAAACACTACACTGCACGACCCCCGACACTACCCTAAACCCTAAAACACTATCCTACACTACACTTACACCACAACACTACCATAAACCCTAAAACACTACCCCCAGCACGACCCTACTCCTACCCCCAGTCCGGTCCCTACACTGAAACACTACCCTGCGCGACCACCAGACACTACCCTAAACCCAAATACACTACTCTACACTACAAAAACACAACTACACTACCCTAAAACCTAAAAGACTACCCCCTGCACGACCCTCCCCGTACCCTAAACCCTTAAAAACTACACATCCCCTCTTACCTCTCTCTCTTCGTGGTTCCTCTCTTCTCCTTCAAGCGTGGTTCCTCTCTTCTCCGGCTTCCAGCGTCGTCAGAGGTGCACGTTGTTGTGAGGAAACGGAAGCGCGTCCGTTTCCTCACAACGATGGGGATAGCCATTACAACGCATGTGATGTAACAACTTGCGTATTAAAGGCTACGCGTTGTTACATCGCATGCGTTGTAACGCTTGCGAAGTAATGGTATGCGGAGTATAAGCCGCGAAGTAATGTTTGATTACCGCCCACTTTCTTCTGAATCATCCCGTTAGTCCTCCCATTAGAATGAAGCCATGAATGATCCAATACAATTCGCGATAGTTAAATTTGGAATCTTGATTCCAAGGTTGGATAGTTGGAGAAGCGCTGTGGCAGGGGTGAGGCCAGAAGCGAAAATTCTCTCCTTTCCTAAAGTCAAATAGTCTACGACTAAGAAAGAATACGTCGCAATGGCCTGGCGCCATTTTGAAAGTAATTACTCTCCAAGCCCCTCCCCTCCTACCCCCACTGTAGTTCTGTGAAAAGAATTCAAAGATGGACGATTGCATGGGATGGATGGTTAGACCCAGCCGCGGCCCCTGCAGGTAAGAACGGTGGGGCAGTGGGGCCAGGTGGGAGGGGATTTCAATGGACGATGACGAGGGAAAATGAAATAAATAATGAATTTTCCCTCGTCGTCGTCTGTTGAAATCCCCCCACCTCCACTGGGCCCCACTGCTCTTACCTGCACGGGCCGCGGCTGGTTAGACGTTTGTCTTGGGTCTGCCGCCTTTGTGGTGTTCCAGGCCCATTCCAGAATTCCATAAGATGCTGTTGTTTCTGCTTTAAATGAAGGGGGTTTCTGAAATGTGTTTCTGTTTTCAAAGTACATTGGTGTCTGAGGAGATCCACATTCTCAACGTTTTCAGTAAGGAGACAGCAAAGCCTGCTTGCCTCTTTGATTTCTTAACTAAGTTAAGAAAAACAGGCCATTTTGGTTAACATTCTGTAGCTCCTCGAACAACCAGCCCCTGCCCTCTTGTTTCATCCTATAGCATCAGCATCAATGTACTCCCCAGCCTCGCAGCTGGATGCCGAAGGGTCATTCCAGGCCATATAGGAAGAGCATAGAGAAATCAAGAGCTGAATTAATGATTGCTCAGAAAAACCACTTTCAATTAGAAAGACACTGGAGTGAATTAGGGAAGCAGGGAATTGGAAATACCAGAAAGATATTCCCTAAACCTGAGAATCTGCTTTTTGTCAAGGGCCTTCAAAACGAATTTGAAAAAAGTCTCATGAAGTCACTTTTGTCTGCAAAGAAGAGACCCAATCCATAGTATCTGAATTACGTATGTATGTATGTATGTATGCATGCATATATAACAAAGGGATTTCATTGTTAGGAGAAAATGCCAGTTAAGAATAAACATTTTAAACTAACAACTACTGAAATCCACCAGTTATAGTTATCCTAAGTAACTACAACTCCTGCCCTAAAGTAACTATAACTCACGCTCTTGGCATGCAGTGTTATTATCAAGATTTTATTTCAGATGTCATTAGGGATGTTATCAATGCAGTCACTGAACATGTCATGAGTGATGTAATATCTGAGGGTACAAGCAGTGCATGTCAAGGGAGGAGTGGTGTACACAAACCTCCCCATAAAAAAGACATTGGCCCCATGGAATGGGATCCCTGGGGCCTTCCAAAGGTTTGGGGAGAGGGGGACACATGCCCCTCTCCCCATTAAAAAGAAATCGCCCATGGGGGATGGGGTCCCCGGGACCTTCAAAAGGTTCGAGGAGGGGGTCCTGGCTCACCATGGCGGGTTTTTATTTTAAAAAGGGCTGAAGTTGCCCATTTTTTTATTTTTTTTCCCCGTGGATCCGCAGTATCGTTTAAGAAAATGTGTTTTTTGCCCTGGAGGTCTTCCACCAGGCCTAAAGGGTCAGGCCCTCCCTACATTGCCCCCTATATGTTCTTTAAATACTTTTTTCCGCACACAGGGATTGAGTCCTCTAGTCCTAAAATGGCTGTCGCAATATCTTTGTTGATGTTGTGGCAGACAGTCAGATCTAATCTTTTGATCCGTCGTGTTTGCGGATCCTCCCTGGCCTGAAATACCATACATTTTGACCCTTAATTTCTCAAAAAGTACTGAATGGATTTACACCAAATCACAAAAAGCACATGTTCTGGGTAAAGATCTAGCTTTTCTGCCAAATTTGGTGTAATCCTGTTTCTAATTTTCCTATTGGAAATTGCATGGGGAAAACAAGTTTTGGATACCCCCTTTTTCTCTGTCCCTGCTTGACGAATCACTCCAAAACTATCCAAGAAATAGATGAGGTGGATGAGGCTGCTGATTCTTTGCCCAGAATGAGAACTTTTTGTGATTTGGTGCAAATGCGTTCAGTAGTTTTGGAGAAATAAAGGTTCAAAATTAATAATTATATTGACAGTTGGGCTGAAATGAAGAAATGCAAAGCCTTCTGACTGGCAGAGAGGGCTTTGTTTGGAAAGAGGGTTCTTATTGGCTGGCTGTGAAATTAACAGACATGTTGGAGTGGCCTTTACAGGACTCTGGAACTCAGTCCATTATCCTGAAAATGGTTTCAAGAAAAGATATAATATGGCAGGATAGGGATGCCCTTACCCTTTGCCCGTGTCGTGTGGTCACAGAGGGACCCACATCACCACACTTCCACTCCCTGGGTCAAATTTGTTATTTATTTTGTGTCACTGTCCCACTAGAGTATTACTGATTACATCATCTACCAATCTTCTACTCAATGTACTCTACAAACCTGTACAGCCTTTGAAATATGTAAAACAGGTCTAGATGGTGCAGGACCAAATATAACATAAATCACATAAACATGAATGCTTATATAAAATAATTGCAGAGTAGTCCTCTCCCTCTAGCCACAAAAGTACCATTAGGTGGCCATGCTCCTACTACGCACATCCTTCACGATGTGACAGGTTTTCGGGGAGCGTCCCGTGACTCCAGACACTCTTGCTTCATTAGCTGCCAAAGCTCCTACTGTGCACATCCTTTGCCCTGTGCACAGCTCTTCGCGGAGAGCCTACTCCCTCCATACAATCAAGCCCCATTAGGTGACCAAGTCCCTACTATGCACAGTTTTCTCCTGTGAGCAACTCTTCATGGAGGGGCCACTCCTTCTAGACCTTCAAGTCACATTGGGTGGCCAAGCCCCTACTATGCACAGCCTTCGCCCTGTGCACAGCTTTTCATGGAGAGACCACTCTCCAGGCACCTAACCCCATTAGGTCCCAAAGCCGTCACCCTGTGCACAACTTTTCACAGACAACCCACTACATACAGTCTCTCAAACCCTGATATGTGGTAAAGCTCATACTACACAAAGTCTTTGTCCTGTGGACAGCTCTTCACCCTCCACACATGCAAGCCCTATTAGGAGGCCAAGTATGTTGCAAATGCATATACTCATTACCAGTACAGAAACTATAGCACATTTTCTCTAGATGTAGCTCATTAAATACCTTTCAGTGTCAGAAGTGATAGCAAACTGTCACACTCTTTGGATGATATCATCAGTGATATCCTCAATTATGTCATTGAACATCTAATGAGTCAGGTAATATGTGAGGTTATAAGCATTGCATGGCAAGGGCACAAGTTATAGTTAGCTCAGTAAACTATAATGGGTGAATTTAGGTGTTTGTTTAGTTTAAAACTAGATATAGTAGTTGCAAAAATAACTAACATCCCCGCCATGCACACTGTCACTCCAGCAAAAGCCACCAGCAGGGTCCAGGACATGTTCAGTTGGAACTAGTCAGCTGGGCTCTTCAGAAAAAGGCATCTTGCAGTGTGTTGTGGCCCTGTAGTTTAACATGAGGTCACTGGTGCTTGACCCTTGGAATCCACTTATTTGTCTTTGATACAAGTGACAGCAGTTCCAGGCCTTCTGTTCTACTCATGGGTCTCGAAAAGCAGGTGCAGTACTTCTTCTGTTCTTTCACAGGTACAGAGTGTTGTGGGAAGTGTGCCAGGGGATTCCTCATTTATACCTTTGTAGGTGAGGCTGACTCCTTGCCCCTTCCTAACCAATAGGGAAAAGGTTCAGAGGGGTAGCCTACCCACTTTTGCAGCAGTTCCTGATTGCCCTACTGCAAACAATATCACAGTGTCCCTCTCTGCCTAAATCTAAAATGATGAAACTCTTCTACCATTGTGAGGAGCCTTTGTGCCCACCCCTGAGGTGTGGCCAGGGAAATGAGCAACCCCTCCTCTGTGGTTACATCAAACTTGTTCCAGGGGTAATTCCCTCCTCATGGGGATTGAAGCTTGTTTGACTTGGGGAACAAAGAAGGAACCTGTGCAGGTATCATCTGACATCTACCTGTGACAGGCAAGGCCCCTTTGAAGTTAATCAAGCTCCTGGGCAATGGCCAAATATTCATCCTGTCAGAGGAACAGAAACACCTCCCCAATTCAGGCATTTGTCTCTGCTCTGGAAACAGTTTTCATACCTCATTCAGGGCTTGAGTACTAGGAGGGCTTCAGATGGAGGCTAATGTAAATTAGCATCAAAAGGCTTTAGGCAGGGAAAAGGTAACTTTCTAAAAGTACATTTTCCTTAATATGTATTAAAAAAACTATTTGATGCATTGAGTGGTTACAAAACCCCACTAAAACCACTATCGGAGGCAAGGGATGGATAAATATAGACCACCTCATTCGTGGTGTACTTTGGTGATCCAATTAAGCACAAAATCACAGGAAAGAAATAAACAAGGTGTTTGATCCATCCAGGCTCGAAATAATACTACAAGGACCTCATAATGTTCTTGAGGTCTCCGAGGGGAGCACATTTGAAGACTGTCCAGAGATTCAAGAGTCAGCAGTGAATTAAAATTCAATATATAGTTAGCAATTGCTTCAAGTTCGCTATGTTGTCCATGGTGGCAGAATTTGTGGAAGAAATTTGCTATAGTTTGGTGCCAACTAGGGGGCGAGGCTGGGAAATATTGGGGTTTCTTGCATTACATTGTACAAAAAGTGGTAACTGAGAAGAAAAAGAAGGCCCATTGTGTGTTTCTGGTTACAGCAGAAAAAAACTCAACTATGAACTAGAACCTCTACCATTACAATGTCTCCTTTCACCTTGGTAGCCCCTTTGTTCATTTATAATCCTTTACGCTGTCACATTTGAAGTACGTCTGTTGTTTTACAAACATAGGTTCAGGAAGGCAAAATCCATGCTAGTTTTTGGCAAAATCCATGCTAGTTTTTCAGGAAAGCCACATACATTAATGAATAAATGTTTATATAATGAAGAGCTCCAACTGGCGCTCAAGCCAATGAATATTACATTTATTGGCTATAGCATCAGGACGCTATAATTGAAAGCATGTCTAAATACTATTCAACCTACTTAACCTATTTAAAAAATATAGAAACTATTTTCTTCAAATGTAACAAAATAGTATAAAATACAAACACTAAGATTACAACCCCAAACACATCTTACCTATGCTGTGCATTATTTATTCAGCCTTCAAATGTGAACATGTAATTTCCTGACTTGCTTATCAAAGTATTCTGCAACCTAACAAATATACAAAGAAAACTTTCAGACATTCATAACTAACAAAATGTTTGTGATTTTTCTGTTTCTGGTGTGATAAGTCTTAAAGAAGAGCTTAACTTATACTGTGAGTTTCTACTGTGAGCTGAGCCTTTACTTTTGGAAAATGAAATTGGCTTCCATTAGAAGGTTTGCAAAAAAAATTCTGCTTTTCACTTCACTTCTGCCTGCCTCACGTGTATAGATGAATCTTGAAGTATTGTCTAAGTACCTTTGAGTCATTAGCCATCTATAGCTATGTGAATCGGGAATTGTGCCACTGTGCTTACTTGAGTTTTGCAGGTGTTGTTGGATCCAGTTGCTATTACTTTAGGACATTTTAATATCACAGCTAATTGACATTTAGCTTGAAACCCAAAGCTGCCTAGTTTTGATTACGCCTCATGTCTGTTTCTTCAACCACCCTAAGCTTCCTGTTTTATTTTTGTTTCACTCTAGCAGATTCTTTTTATCCCAGCTATCTTTCTTCTTTTGTCACTACTTTGCTACCTTACTCTTTTTCTTTCTCCATTTTCTGCCTCTCTCTCTCTTGCACTGGGTCAAAGTATGATGATGAAAACAATTCCTGCTCCCAACAATAAATACTGGTGCCCACCATCTACATCCTCTGGTCAAAATGAAGTACTTCCACTCACACACCCATACAACCACTCACACACCCGCTTATCCACAGAGCCACTCACACACCCACTCACTCACACATACAGACACTCACTTACCCGTACACCTACTCACACAGTCACTCACTCATCCATACAGTCAGTCCCACAGACACTCACTCACCCATACAGCCACTCACACACCCACTCACTCAACAATACAGCCACTCACACACTCACCCCCTCACCGATACAGCTTCTCAACAGAGCCACTCACACAACCACTCACATACCCATTCACACATCCATACAAGCACTCACGGCTACTCACTCACCCATACAGCCACTAACACACACAGTCACCCTCCAATACAACCACTCCCACACCCACTCAGTTAACCAAACACCTACTAAAACAACCACTCACACACCCATACAACCTCTCATGCACCCATACAACCACTCACACACCCATACAACCACTCACATGGCCACTCACCAAAAAAACCACCCACAAACCCATTCACAGATCCATACAGCCTGTCATACATCCACTCACTCACCAATACAGCTACCCATACAGCCACTCACACACCCATACAGCCACTCACACACCCACTCACACAGAGCCACTCAGATGACATATGTTAGAAATAGTATCACTCATTAGCAGAACAGAAAGATTAGTAATTTAACTTATGCAGTTGCTTAGTATGCATATTTTTAAGTCTCAGAAACTTTTACGAAACACTTACACTCACTGGATGATGTCATCAGTGATGTAATTTGAGATGTCATCAGTGATGTCATCGGTGATATCACTGACCATGTCATGAGTGATGTAATATGTGAGGTCATAAGCAGTGCATTGCGGGGGCATAAGTTATAGTTAGGGCTCACGGTTTTGTGGTATTTATTGTTTTAAGATTTCCATCTGTATTTATCCATATTTATCTTTGGGCCATCTTATTAGTATTTATCCATCTTTATTTTGTGTTTTGAAAATAAATGGAGTTGTAAAATTGTATATTTCCACATGTATTTAACTGATAAACATGCACTTATACTTGATGCCTGTCATGGTTTAGCAGTCAAATATAACAAAACACTACACCCACAGGTAAATATTAGCATAATATACAAATATATGTTAACATATGCCTGTATTTAAGGTAATCTCATCCTATTTTTTAACTCCCTATGCTCAGCCGTTGGCCTGGAATTCATGAAGGACAGCATTGAGAGTCACTCACAAAAATCACGATTTTGTGTATTATATTCTTTTAAAAATAAATACAGACAGGAAACACATTCTTTTCTGTCTGTATTTATCTATAAAAATCAGTAAAAATGGAGAACTGGGAGCCTTAGTTATAGTTAGCTCAAGTAACTACAACTGCTGAATTTCAATGGTTTTGTACCAGTGAAATCTGAGCCTTACTATAATGTCCCTGTAACCTTTGTTTTTTTCAGTGAATATATACATCTGACAGAAACCGATATCACAGTAAGGAGGCTGTCACATCTTGAATTAAGAATCTCTGTTAACGTTCCATGGGCTAATTACCATCTTGGATTGAGCTTGCCTGTGCCCCCTTTCTCAAATACATAGTGTTCAACTGGTAATCAGAGCAGAAACCCATATTTGACATCCTTTGGCCAGTTCATCATTAAACGACTCCATCATCAGCTTCCTCATCTGATGCTCAAGCTAGTTCACAGTACACCTTTCAAGATGGCCACGAGCATGGAGATTAGTGCAGATCAGGAGGAACAGGCGTTCAGCAACATGCACGTGGTGTCCAGAGACATGCCGTCCATGTTTCTCCCCTTCAGCCCGCATGAGGCCTTTGGTGAGTTCACTGAGTTTGCGTACTCCAAAACAATTGGGGTACGTCCCCCGGGCACTGTGTTAATGTGCTCTAGTTGGAGCCTTCTATCTTATACTTTCCAAAAAAGGTATCTCCAATTTTTTGATTCAATATATTGTTTTATTCACAATGTTTCATCGTGTTTCTTCTTCCAAGCTTTATTTTCACACTTATACTTCATTTCCCAAAATGCATCTTAAGGCTTTGTTTTCTCCCACTCCCTATGCATTACGGCCCACTGGCCTTCTTCCGGGGAGTTCCCATCTGCAGTCCCAGTCCAGTTACATCAGATAATTAATTTTCCATCCTGAAAAGGGGATCTGGATGGCGAGCCGGTATCAGCAACAAATATTGACCCAGAGGCTCAGGGATTCACGGAGTGCTCTGTGAACAAATGAGCTATTGCCAGAGGTCAGTGTTTTTCAAAAGGGACGAATGATCTGCATGCATGTGAGGCCTGAGGCAAAGCACCCCTTGGGTTACTCATCCACGGGGTTACTGCTCACTATGTGCCAAAAAACTTCAATATAGTCTGTCATAGAAGCATTCCAATGAGTAGTCGTGGGGAAAGAGAGGTTCAGAGAAGATTCTGAAAAAGAAGAACAAGCCTTGAAGGGATGGGCCAGGTGAAGTTCAGTGGTGGCCGTGATTTATTATGGATAATGGTGGCTCCGCCGAGGTATGATATCACAGTCATTCACCAGCCACAGAGGACTGCAGAGAGCGCAAAGCAGTGCCAAATCCCTGGCGAATAGAGGCGCCACATTCTGTTCAGTAAAACCCAAGCAATGGCAATAGATAGGATTTGATCCTCCTGTGCGGCAAGAAAATGGAATAGAATGAACAGATGCAGTGCATTCTTCACAAAAGTAAGCCCACCACCCCTCTTCCCCCCTTTCAAGAGAAAAGACCCTGAAGGCGTATCAAAGGGAAACAAGATATCAGAGTTGCCATAGAAAACTCCCAACACACAATCCACCGGAAGAAGAAAAAGACATCTATCTGGCTGCTGAGCAGCAAAGAAAGAGGAAGTGTGGCTTCTTCTGGGGGATTTGTGCCAGGATTGGGACTCTAAGTTGCTTATAGTTGCAATATGTGATGCTTTTGTAGGTTGATTTTTGACGTTAATAGAAGCAAAAAAGTCAAACAGAATCTTCACCTCTAGTTCTACGCAGAATTTAGTTTATTACTTTATCATCCGCTGTTTTCTTACAGTGCCATGCGTTGAAGCCACTGAAGTGGTGGTTGGATCAAGCATTGTCGCAACCACCAATTTAGGGCTTCTACTCGGGCAGCAAAAACCCCTCCATGACTATCTAGGAAACCACTGAGTTCAACAAAGCTCTAGCTATGCCAGAAAACTAAGTGCTCCAGAATTCTGCCCAAGTAAAGGAGCAGAGAAATAGGCCTAAAGTTGTTCAAATCATCTTTATTTATAGATGTTTTATGGAAAACGCTTGACGATAGCAGGCTTCCACTGAATAACATTATTCCAATACTGAGAGAACTGCTAAAAGTGCAAAGTTCTTGAAGCAGAATTATGCATGCCATAAGAAGAATTGGCACAGCATTATTCCGTCAGTTATCAAGTTTGTCTTTTTAACCATGCAACATATACACAAACCAAGGGAAGGCTACCTGGATTACACTGATATTGACACAATTTTACAAAACTAAAATTTGCAACAACCACCTAAGCCCCAAAAAGATTTTGCACTGGTCAGTTGCTCCATACATCACTGCAAAGGCGCACCAGTCCAAAGTATGTAATCAGAAATGCTGATGTAAATTTTCAGTGGTAATCTATGCTACGGTATGGCCCACTGAAATCTTGCTGTAGAAGTCAAAACAAATTTTTCTGTGAGCTGGCCTACAAAAGCAATTTCTATTAACGACCAATGCCAAATTCATCGTGCCTGGAGACGTCTGGAAAGTTGAACTTAACTTCCACAATGGCGTGGACAGCATCTTCATGCTGGAATTTATTGACGAGAGTTTGCAACATGTGTTGCTAATGTGCACCTACATAAACTTTCAACGCAACACCATAAACACTCACTGCTCGGCAACCGGAAGTCAACAGAATGTGGAATATGTACGACCCAGAGCCTATTCCTCTAGTAATGCTACTAGACACACGTCTAATGAATTCTCTGGTAAATCAATAGCTCTCCCCTGGTGTGCATTACTGATCGTCAAATAAATCAAGATAATTAAGTTGGATTAACCAAGATGTTGATGGTGCTGGCCTGTGATTATAAACATCAGCAGCCCTAGTGCTGGGAAGCATAAAATGAGGAGTTCTTTGATGGGCCCACGAAAACCGTCCTGAGTGAAATTACTTCAGACATCTCAGGCAACGCATGTCCATAAACACAGTCATGATCTCTGCTCCGCAAATATATCTCTCCGTAATTGCATGGCAGCATCCTTAATCATCACGTCATAAAAGTCGGAGACATCAAGGCTCATGATTTATTCATTTATGCAAAGTGGCGAGTTTACAGGCCGCGGCCATCTTTCAGGTATGCCAGATACCGAAGCGGCGTCATGCCTTTGAAAGGAGGCTGTTGTGGCCAGCGCCGAGGATAACCGGGACCGTATGAGGCAGGGCGCAGAGGGCCCAGCAGGTCCCTGCGAGTTCAGGAACAAACATTGGCGACTCCGCTGAAGCTGCGCCATTTTAAAAAGATCAAGCTGTTCAGGAAAACGCTCCCCTGCACTTCTGCAATCTTCAACTTAAAAGTTCATTTTTTTATTGGCAAGCATATCATAACAAGTATCTTTTTATTGAAAATAAATACATTCAAACGAAGTCATGGACTCCCACCCTCTGCCTTTCACCTCACATAATCACATTTCATGTGGAGTAGCAGTGAGAGGGTGGATTTTGTAAAATGCGTCCATTTGGACCTCGTGCTGGATACAAAGGACCTTTTGGACACCCTTGCAGCAAGGAGCACACACTACTTGAGTATGTACCTGTGTTAGGTGCACATCCACTGGGAAGAGCTTGGCACTCCCCTGTCAGTATGCCAGAGCCCCCCACCCCTGCACTTTGAGGGAGTCATGAGGTCCCCCTTGGGCAGGAGCTCACTGATGGTGCCCCATCATTATAAATGGCTATCAAGCCACCACTCTCCCACATGAGGCCATTGACTGGAGTGCCGTGGTCTAGACACGGGTATGAGAGAAATTAAAAAGGCGATCGGTGGAATGCTTGAATTACTCTTGGCTGCATTCTATTTTTTCTTTTTGTCCACTATGTCACTCCAGACGAAGAGAAACCATATGGAAAATATCCTCAGTCCTTCTCTGACAACAGTCCATCTGAATTGCCAAGTAACATCCAATCTGTACAGTAAAATGGGTCCAGCATTGTTGTCCCTCGTCAGTCACGTGAAGCTGCAGTTTGATGGCAATGTGAGCTTGGTGACCTACATTATACCCATCGCACTTAGAATGTCGCACTTAGAAAAAGAAAAATGTGACGGGTGGGATGCATGAATTACTCTCTGCCATCCGGATTTACTCTGAGCCGCATTGATGCGCATTGTTTTTGGCCCCTGTGTCACTCCAGACGGGGTAGCGATATGCAAATCAACCTTGTTCCTGCTACAATAGGAACAGTTCACCCCAAACTGCCACGCAACATCCCTTCTGAACGGGAATACAAGCACTACCTCTGCTGCCTAGATATATGAATGGGAATTATTACCATAACCAACATACTACTGGAGTTCTGCAATACCATGGGTCTATCCTGGTTTCCTCTTGAAGGCCAATCTGGCAGAGGGCAAGGGGGTAAATGGTGCACTTCCCCTTGGGAAGTGTAATGTCTGCACCTTTGAATGAGGTGTATGCCGCCATGCCGTTGTCCAGTTTCAGAATATATACCAAAAGAGTATGTAAATGTTCTGGCAGAGGGTGGCCATCAAAACACCAATTATTACAGAGGATCCTGCAAGTGTCCTTCTGTACCACTAGCATGTTCTGTGAGTGCACAAAGCATTACAAAAACTACTTTGTACTGCCTTGTGTAGATGATGGGGCATCGTATAGTAGAGGTCAAGATGGCTGCTATATTTTGCCCACCTGCAGAAGACATTGCTTTCCCATCTTTTTCTGAAAGGAAGTTGAATTAAATCAGTGGTTGTTTGAAATGGGATCTCTAGTTGGCAAGGGCTTGCACCTTTGTCCAAGTAGGGACCCTTCTTCCTAGTCAGAGTAAGGGAGTTACACTCCTAAAATAACCCCTGCTCACCCCCTTGGTAGCTTGGCACGAGCAGTCAGGCTTATTCTAGAGGCAGTGTGTAAAGCATTTGCACATAACCAACAGTAATACAGTGTAAGCACTACAAACTGACACCACACCAGTTTAGAAAAATATCCAATATTTTTATATACGTTAAAACAAGACCAAATACGATAAAAATCCACAGTACAATACTTTAAAAATGATTACGTTGCAAGATAACTTCTTCTTTGCAGGAATAGTTCAAAAACAAAGTTCGTACGAGTCGGTAGCTCCGTCCGAGTCTACCGCGATGCTGAAAACCACAGAGTCTAACAGTTCCAGCCGACCGCGTCGATACGGGCCAGCAGAGTCGTGAACAGACTCGGTCACAGTACCTTTTCTCGTTGTGGCGGGCACGGAGTGTGCGAGCCGGTCGGCGTACGTCGCGGTTGCGGTGCAAGATGGACGCGGTGCAGGGCGCGGTGTCCTCTCGATGCGGTGCAGGCAGCGGCTCGGTGACAATCGTGTAGACGGAGTCGGTGAGTCCAAGGCGTGCGGTGCAGGGTGAGACGGTGCTCGATGCGGTGCTGGCAGGTTGCGATGCAGGCGACCAAGCCGGAGTGCGGGAGCTGGCGTCGGACAGCGGTTCGAGTCGGAGCGGTGCGTCGCAAGCGTGCGAGCGGTGCCCCAACTTCGATGCGGTCACGAGTGTTGAGCCAGTTGCAGCCACAGCGTCGGTCTGGTCCGGCTGGCACCGTGAAGCGATGCGAACTGCGGTGCCCACAGGTCACGGTGCAAGCAGCGGCTCGGTGGCGATGGCGTCGGACGTCGTCGTCGGTGAGACCAGGGTTGCGGTGCGAGATGCGGATGGTGCGGTCTGCGGTGCAAACAGGACACCGGGCCAGCGATGGAGTCGGTTGACGGAGTCGGTTGCGGTTCCCTTCCTCTGTGGCAACTGAAACAGCGGTTCCAGAAGCGGTACCCAGAGGGTTGTGAAGTCTTTGCAGTCCCTGAGACTTCTTAACAGGAGGCCAGCTCGGTTTCAGGCCCTTGGAGATTCTCAGCACAAGTAGTAGAAAGTTCAGTCCAGTCCTTTCACTGCCCAAGGCAGAAGCAGCAGCTGCAGGCCAACCCAACAAAGCAACAACACAGCAAAGGGGCAGTACTCCTCCTGGCAGCTCTTCCAGCTCTTCATCTTGGCAGGTTCCTTGATTCCAGCGAGATCTAAATTCATGGGGTCAGGGCCCCAATATTTATATCCCAAATTCCTTTGTTCTCTGAAGGCAGAGAGGCCTTTGCCTAGTCCAAACCAGTTCTGGAGCACTTTGTTGACAAGTCTCCGTCCTTTCTTTCAGAGAGTAGGCCAGGGACATCAGACGCACCACAGGAGGTGGAGCCAGCATTGTGGAGGGAAGGCCCAGCCCTATTCAGGTCCCAGGTGCATCTCCTCCCACCCATCTACATGTAGATCTTGCTATACAGCCCTGTGCTGACTCACCCTGTCTCCTGGCATCCCCCGGCCCCTGTCACTCGCACTCCAGACAAGGAATACACAACCTCGCAGAGGCAGGCTTGGATGGTTAGACAAGAAAATACCCACTTTCTAAAAGTGGTATTTTCAAACACAGAATGTTAAAACCAACTTCACTAAAAGATGCATTTTATCATTCTGAGTCCAGGCATACTAAACTCGAATTTCTACCATGTTCCCTGGGTCTGTTAGGATTATAAACTGTAATAATCAAAACTGCCCATTCTGGCCTATGGGGAACAGGTAGCCTTGCAATAGTGAAAAACGAAATAGGCTGTAATTCACTACCAGGACATGCCACACACACCAGGGCATGTCCTACCTTTCGCGTACAATGCACCCTGCCCACAGGGGTACCTTGGGCCTACCTTAGGGGTGACTAACATGTAGAAAAGGGAAGGTTTAGGGACTTGCAAGTGTGTGCACTTGCCAAGTCGACATGGCAGCCCCAGGCTGCACACAGGCTCTGCAATGGCAGGCCAGAGTTACACTTTACGGGCTGTTTGCGTGGGTGGCACAATCCAGTGCTGCAGCCCACCAACAGCATTTGATCTATAGGCCCTGGCACTCTCAGTGCACTTTACAAGGGACTGACACATAAATCAAATAGGCCAATCATGGAAACACCAATCCATAACACATTTTATACAGGAGCACTTGCACTTTCCCACTGGACAGCGGTGAGGAAAGTGCGCAGAATCATTACACCAGCAAAAACAGAGTCAAAACCAGGAGGTCAGAAAGCAAAAAGTCAGGGGAAACACGCCAAAAGATGCCAAGTCTAACAGTGGTCCTGAAATTTTATTATGGGCAGCACCTTATGTGTATGCTAAAAAAACAATGGCGATGCTCATGGTCCACAGAGAGTCATAGCAATTGTTTGAGACTTTTCTTTCGTCCAAACCATGCATAGGGAGTGGTGTTTCATTGTGTTACATACAGCTCCTTATCACTGTGATTCATGCACATTGGATTGAGTTCACAATATACAGATTTAATACCAGGCTGGCTTCTAGGGAGGCCACCGAGAGAATGTTCCATGGTAGAGAACAACAAGCATTTTCGGGGGCGCTAGGTGGCGCACAACCGGAATGGCCGCTCTTCTGTGAGGCTCCGGTAGCTCGGCCTCATAATCCTTCATTTCTCTTGTTATTCCTGGGAGAAAGTGTACACAAAGCGCGTCGATTGTGCAGGAAGACCCGCATCGGCTCCGGTGCAAGTTTCAGCATGATCGGATACCGGATAACCCGTTGCAGAGTGAAGCAAAGGTGACAGCAAGCGGCAGGAGCAGGTACGCGGGCCCCCGGTCTCCCTCGAGGCACTGGGCCACAACGCCAAAAGACTAAAGGGCGCCGAGAATATGCAGATCTGAATAAACGGGGCAACTTCTGTGCGCAGAGTAACACCGCATTGCCAGCACACCACGGAAAGGACACGAACATATGCAGAGCAGCTGCAGCTGGGGAGCTAAGGCTTGGTGAGTGTGACTGCCGTGAGTACACGGAACAGCAGCGTTATTCACCGTGGGAGAGGGGAGCACAGGCACTACGCCGTAATAAAGAGCGAGACTGCTATCCCCCAAAGGCTGCCTACAACAGGGCAGGCACATCGTTGATCTAGTGATTGGGGAGACACGGAGGACTGGACAGAGTCAACCGGAGGAGGATCGGGAGCAACGCGGGAAGACAGATCATGACACCCATGCCGCCCATGCCGCCATTTCACGGAAGGGATGCAGCGCTGCATTGAGGGTGAACATTCACGCTGCGCGGACCCCTGGCCCCCACTGAAACGCAGGGGCCGCAACAATTGGGACAGAAAACCGGCGATATGCACTAGTGTGGACTGATGGAATCGCTGTGGGACAGGCACCGGGAAGGAACAGTCACGGATTCAGCGGCCCGCGCTGCGCACTGGTGAGCGACGACCAGCGCCCGCTGAACAATAGGTGGCAACAAAACTGGAGCCATCCCTCTGGTCGACATAACTCCCGTCACCACCCCATCGTGGTCAGAGCAAGTGGCACCTGTCCACGCGGTGACACAGCTTACCAACTTAACAGTGCCCTTCCTGGGGTAGATTCGTCCCTCCAGCCAAGCTGCTTCCTAACACGCACATCTGGTATATGGTCCGGGTGAAGGCGCCAAGGGAATAGAGACAGAGGTCTTCGTATAGGTCCACTGCCATATATACTCCGGCTGCAATAGCTTCGGTATACATAGACGAAGGGACCTACCCACTCCCGCCCGTGCATCATGGGGAAGCCGGACAATCGGCAACCTCGACTGGTGTTTGAGGCAAAAAAGACAGTCACCCGCTCCAGTGCTGAGGAGCCAACACAAAATATAGAAAGCACAACCCAAGCACAATCCTCCACACCGGATGATGAGGTGAAAACATTACTACTGGCGATGCAGCAGAGCCTCACTTCCCTATCAGGAAAGATGGATACGATGAATAGCCGTCTGGACTTTCTGGTGCTAAAAGTTGATAAGCACGACGAGCAGATTAAGGAAGCAGAACGGAGGATATCCGACACGGCAGACACGACGACAAACATACAGAAGCAACTGGCTCAAATGGACAAAATCCTAAAAGTTATAGCCTCCAAGAATGAGGATCTCGAAGCCAGAAGTCGAAGAAATAACATAAGGGTCCTAGGAATTCCGGAAACCGCACACAAAGGCCGCATGGAAGACTACATCGAGCGCCTCCTGCGTGACACATTTGGAGAACACTCCTTTTCCCCACATCTGACTGTGGAACGAGCCCATCGGTCTCTGGGCCCTCGTCCTCCTCCGGGCAGCGCTCCACGCCCTATCATTGCTCGGATTCTTAATTATCGTGACCGAGACACTGCACTCCACCTGGCACGCGAGAAGAAGACCCTGACATATGACGGCATGGACTTTACCATATATCCTGACTTCACTGTTGCAGTGCAGGAAGCCCGTCGTAAGTTCCTCCCGGTAAAGCAGAAACTTCGCAAGGCGCAAATCGACTATGCACTCATGTATCCATCGCGCCTGCGGATCACGCACCAAGGTAAACAAAAGATATTTGTGAATACGCATCAAGTTGAGGAGTTTCTTAAAAGTATCAATCGACAATCACCCAGGCGGAATTCGGATGATCACTCCCCCTCGCTGCATACTCCTGAGACGGAAGATCCGTCATAAAGACAGGGAGATTCCATGGGTGCTGCTTGAAGCTACTTGATCTACCCAAACAACTCCATCGGCCTGCTGATTCCAGACACCCAACCTAAAGCGCAAGAGGACACAGCTCAAATTAGGTTGGTGAATAGATCCTCTGGCCACCCAGGAGGGGCAGATCAGTGTACCCAGCAAATATGATGCTAGTACTATTATATACTGTGCTACTTATAAGATGTGAACGCTGACTTTTCGTTTTTTCTCCACGGCCTAGGGCCGAGCACCCTCCCCACCGAATGACTTACTTGCTGCTACTGCGGTGGGCTCCAGTCGTTTGGGAACAGGGAGGTAATTGTGACACACCGGCGGGTCCCCCGTTATGGGTGATCCCCCACAAGACTCTTTTTACAGTTGGTCTCGTTTGGCCGCATTAAGTTGTTGGGAAAATGCGGGGAGGGGGGAGGGAAACGACATTCCGGCACAATTGGGGTGCTGTTGTGGGAGGGGGGAGGAGGGGGAGGAGGGGGGAAGGGCTTCACTTACTGGTTCTTGATCATTGTTAGGCTGCATTATGATGGACAGACACATTTTGCTTTGGTAAATATGACACACAGAATACGGTCGACACAACACCATTTAACACTCATCCCGGGTTCGTATGGCTGACTTGGCGGCTCATCAGCGGCTTCAGATAGTAACATGGAATGTGCGGGGACTGGGGATCCGCGAAAGCGTCGCCAACTCTTGGCGTACTTAGATAGGCAAAATACACATATCGCATTACTCCAGGAAACACATATTCACCCATTGCACCCCACTACCTTCGCTGCGAAATGGGCAGACCATAGACTGTTTTCTTCCTATTCCTCATATGCCAGAGGCACAGCAATACTTATTAAAAAACAAACACCGTTCACACTAGCGGGTATGTCATTAGATCGGAATGGTAGGTACACTATTGTGTGGGGACGACTAGGCACGGACTCGGTCACCCTAGTGAGTTGTTATGGCCCAAATGTAGACACTCCCGAATTCTTCACTGAGCTGTGGGGGAAGATACTGGACATAGGGTCTACACATATAATATGGGGTGGGGATTTTAATGTAGCCCTTAACCCAGCGGAAGACAGATCCAATCCTGCACCGCACCATTATAATAGGTCTTACCAAGTTTTACAGGGCATTAGAACGGAGACGGACCTACTAGATGCCTGGCGACACTTTCATCCACATACGAGGGAAGGCACACATTTTGCAGCCCACGCAGCCTCATGGGCGCGGTTAGACTATATCTTACTGTCTAGAGGACTGGGCCCCCTAATAAAAGATGTCACACAACTGGCCAGGACGTACTCGGACCACTCCCCAGTCAAACTCACGCTAGCCCCGCCTGGGTTTAATAAACCACGCCGCACTTGGAGATTGCAGCCCCTAACACTCCTAGACACGGTATTTCATAGCGAACTAGGGGATGAAATTCAGGATTTTTTCCATAGGAATAAGGGCTCCGTTGATACTGTGGAGACGATCTGGGAAGCCTTTAAGGTGACAGTGCGAGGCTTTTGTATTTCCAAAAGTGCAGGAGTGTTGAGAGCTATACAAGGCACGATCAGACGATTAGAGGCGGAGCTAAAAGAATTAGAGACACAGATGAGACTGAGGAGAGATACTGATCTGCAAACTGAATTCCGGGGGAAACTCACTGAATATATGGAGACCGCTGAGCGGGAAACGAAATTTAAGGGGAAATATAATGAGGCTCGGAAATACGGAGAGGGGGAAAGACCTGGGAAGGCGTTAGCTCAAATCATACGTCACCCGCGCTCCTCCAACTGTGTATTAGAAATCACGGGGCCAGAAGGGGTTCTACATCGCGACACAGCATATATTCTAGCCACATTCACAGAGCACTATTCGACACTCTATACCTCACAACGTAGGGATCATTTTGAACTTGACAGCTTCCTCTGAGACGTGGCGCTGGGATGGTTGGGGGATTCGCAGAGAGAATTCCTGAGCGCCCCCTTTGAGATAGACGAAATAAGAGAAGCAATAATGAAAATGCAGTCAGGGAAGGCCCCCGGGCTCGATGGCCTGCCGGCTGAGTTCTACAAAACCTACATAGATCTGCTGGCTCCGATCTTAAAGGAGATGTATGAGGAATCAATGGAAGCTGGCATACTTCCCCCCTCCATGAGAGAAGCATATATCACATCCTTGCTTAAACCCGGAAAGTCACCACTACTCTGTGACTCTTATAGGCCCTTATCTCTTATTAATTGTGATGCAAAAATTTTGGCCAAGGTGATCGCGAATAGGCTTGCCTTGTTAATGGACAAGTTGGTCCTTCCTGATCAGGCAGGGTTTGTTCCTGGCAGGGCTACCACACATAATCTTCATACCCTATTTACTATTATACAGAATGTCGCCCCGGAGCTGCCGCTGGCGGCAGTCTTCCTGGACGCCACTAAAGCGTTCGACTCAGTCAAATGGGACTATCTCCTCGGGATATTGCAGCGCATGGGGTTTCCTGCTGTATTCTTGTCCTGGATCAGGCTGCTTTATCAACTACCAACGGCAAGAGTATTAATAAATGGGCATCTGTCAGATGCGTTCTCTGTCTCTAGAGGCACGCGGCAAGGGTGCCCACTCTCACCATTACTATTTGCGCTAGCAATTGAACCCTTGGCATCCAAATTGCGGCAGCATCACCAGGACAAGGCTCTACGATGCAACTTACGACAAATCCTCATATCTTTATATGTGGATGACATAACGTTATATGTTAGACACCCACAGGAAAACCTGAATCCACTCCTGCGGGAATTCATAGTGTTTGGCAAACTTTCTGAGATACATATAAATTGGGGAAGTCGCAAATATTCCCATTGACTACTGCAGCCGCTAGTTTCTCCTTAGACTTCCCTTTGGAGTGGTGCAATTCGGACTTACGCTATCTAGGGATCGTAATAACCAGAGACAGAGATGAGCTGATGCGTCTCAATTACGGTACTGTTCTACAACGGATTACCGAAAATGTCACTCGGTGGATCTCCTTGCCCTTGACCTTAGCAGGACGTGCGGCATTGATTAAAATGGTGGTTTTGCCACAAATATTATACCTTTTTTAAATATCCCATACCATCCTGGGCGGTATTTCTTCCAGAGGCTCAAGTCTGAAATGACGAGACTGATATGGGGAGCAAACAAGCACGATTACAGTGGAAAGTTCTAACGCAACCATATGCTCGGGGGGTTTGACGTGCTGGATTTTGAACTGTATTATGTGAGTGCGCAGGCGCACTACGCGTTTTATTGGTTTCATCCTCCTAGATACATGCCGCAACTCGCAGCTGAGCACTGGCTGGCGGACCCTATACCATTACAAGGCATGCTACACACATCTCCTCGCACGCGGGATATTGCACCTACCACTATCACATGCACGGTGGAAGCCTGGCGACGCATGTTAGCTCTTCTTCAAAGTACAATGTTATACTCGCCGCTTCTTCCACTCACTTATCATCCACGCCTGCCACTGCTGCAGGAAACAGGTTTCATCAAATTATGCGAGCGTATCCAAGTCAGCACATGGGGGATCTCTATCAGGGTGGGACGTTCCGCACCTCTGAGAGCCTTTTTCAAGATATTCAGCCCACATCGTTGGATATATTCCTCTATGTCCGACTTCGCCAAGGTATACGGTTGATCACTCCTGAATTTCCTCAAGAACCTCCAACATTTAACCCTTTACATATGCTATTACGCGCCACATCGCCGGGACACTTGGTCTCTGTACTCTACCACACTATTCGCACACAACAAATGGATTCTCCCAGCTCCTCCCGTGTTAAGTGGACTCAGGAATTAGGATGTGAGATAACTGATGACCAATGGACGTACTGTTGCCTCCAAACAGAGCAGATAACTGCTAGCTCTAGGCTACGCATTACACATTATAAATTCCTACAACGCCTCTATTACACTCCTGTTAAAATGTTCAGATTCAACTTGAGAGCTACAGATAACTGTGATAGATGTGGTAGCCCAGGGGCAGACTTTTTACATCTGGAGTGGGAGTGTCCAAGGGTGAGTGAATATTGGTCTCAGATTTTCGAAGCTCTGCGTCGGATGGTGCCCATTGCTTTGGAATGCACGCCATTACTCGCATTGTTAAGTTATACTAAACTAATTCCAAAGTCCTGTCGTAAGTTCCTTGCTGTTGCTCTACTGTTGGCCAAGCGTAGAGTGGCTTGCAGATGGGGCAGGGGGCGGGCGCCAAAATTCAAGGAATGGTTGGAGGACTTGATTTATTGCCAAGATCAATTGACGAGATATGCTGAAATTTTGCCTAGAGCCTCGCAGCCTAAAAATATATGGGGCCCACTACAGAGCTACCTATTGGCTCAGTCTGCGGAACCCCAGACAGATGTTCCGGAAACGCCGGGGCAGTAACGGCTCTGGCTTATCAGATCTATATCACATACGGGACAGCCGGGTAGAACTCATAATCAGGTGGGTGTAGTGTTGCTCTGGTGAATCCCCCATGATTGGTATTGAGATTGGTGCCCCACCTGTGCTCGTGTGGCGAATGCTTCAGAAATATAGTTCCCCCCCAAAGGAGACCTCGTAATTAACTTATGGATTGGAGCTGTTATGTTTGCTAGCCTTTTGGCCTGGGCTGCGGGAAGTACTACGTATGCCAATACGAATTTCTGCCTTATCGTACTGTCATTGTACTGTATAATGTGTGCTCATCTTATGTGAAACTGCCATCGATGTTAATTTATCCTAATATGTCTGTTGTGTCTTGCTGAGAACTTATATTGTTTCTTATATGATATCCTTGTACTACGGAAAAACAATAAAATAAAAAAATAAAAAAAACAACAAGCATTTTTGAAGCCAGTGGGACATTTGCTGGTAACTACACACATACCACGGTCTTTGAAGGAAATCGGCGGGATTTTCCTGAACAGAAAAGACTGAAATCCAACGATAGGTCTGAGGGTGGCTTTCCTTCTCACAATGTTTTTGTCTAAACCACCTGCAGGGCTTGAATTGCTCCCATTTAGCAATGACCGCTAATTGAACTATTGGACTTACCATAAAAGCCTAACATCGTAAGGCACCCTTAACTTCATCCTTCCACTTTGCTACACAAGGTATCAAAAGGAAAAAAGCACAAATGAGCCTGCAGTAAGAAGCTACAATATCAGCTGGAATATCATGCACTGACAAGCTGTATCATGCAACGACAAGCTGAGCGTGCATTTGCTCGCAATTGACACAGACATGCATCAGAGTTGAGATACCGTTTAACCTCTGTTTTGGGTCTGATATTTCTCAGTGCTTCAGGAGATAATTTTGATGTCCCAAAAACTGAACACTTTGTTTGAAAATGGGATATACAGTAACAGTCTATGAAGAAAAGCACATTGACAATATAGATGTTTGCCAACCAGCATTCACCTCCTAGTCTCGCCGTTGGTTAGGAGCACTTGCAATGCACGATTCAGAGTGGAGTCCTGATAGAGATGGTACTTGGTCAGGCTGCTGTGGTGGTACTGGGTGAAGCCAAAAACTGCCACTTAAGGCAAGTAGATGAAAAAATGACATCAGAGCTACAAGGCAGACACTTTCAACTGATCTCAATAGGTTCTTATTGAGCTCTGGCAATGGAACCAGGATTCAGCGGGACAATTGCTGCACGAGTGGTGGATTAGTGACCATTGATAGAATACTTACGTCCCAAAAACAATCCATCTGTAAACTGAGCTGCTTGTTCCATACTCTCCTAATCTCTCACACACATTGAAGCCATGGAAGGAAATGAAGTCTATCTGTGTTAACTGTCATGTCTTTTAGGCTTACTATTCCAACGTGATTATGTACGAATACCTTACAGCGAGGGTGGTACACTAACACTGACAAATGAACAGGGAAGCAGTGGTCAGATACAGACGATGCTGATAAGGAGAGTCTTAGCGATAAAAGCTTCTGTAAGGTTAGAGGAAGGGTGGAAGGTGAGCAGCAGAAAAGAGGTACCTAACTACATCTATGGACTGGTCGTTTATGTTGTTCAGAAAAGTTGCAAGAGCAAAGTAGTAACATGGATGGAAGAAACTGTAACGGATATGACTATAGATTGTAATATGAATGCTACCTAGGTAACTACTTGTAGTTTTCAGGAGGGTATTAGTATTTACCCTCAAACCTTTGCCTGTCATGATTAAGAGAGTCGAATTTTGGAGCATCTACAAATTGCAGTAATATTTGTATATCACCAAGCTCACTGGATTACAGAAGTGCTGTTTTTTCAGAAGCAATAGAGATGTTGAGCAATGTTAAATTATTCGGGGTTGGAAATAGATGGGTGATTATAAGAATCTTTAAATCAATGGTGTCCAAAATCAGTATGTGAAGATCAGATCCAGAGATTCGACACCGGAGTTTTGGGAGAATCACTGACTATATACAAGCCTCCTAGTGAGATTCATCATATGCAAATTTATCTTAAGATGATATTTTCAAAATCAGGCATGCATCTGGTCTTCGTGGGCCACCGTGGCAACTCCTTATTTGTTCCAGAGATATTTGCAAACATGAATGATTGAAGTGGGGTGCAATAAACATAATTGGCTTCAAGAAACAGATTATCTTGATTTATTGCTAATTATGAAGGGGACCACCATCCTCCAGAAGATCCAAGAAACTGGTAAAGCAGATTATAAGAAACTTGTGAGATTTTAAAACCAACAATATCGCATCCATTCAGGTCTTAAAATCAGCCTTATAAAAGGCTAATCAAAATAGCAAATCCAAATGCGTCCAATATTGCATGTATCGCATCTGACAGTATTTGCCAAAGGAATTAAACCTTCACTAATATTGAAAACAAACACTGGTAAATAACAATAGGTTGGGCTCTCAATTAAGGGAAGTGTCTGTTATAATTGTGAAACTTTGTACGTGTTGCTTAAATGAAATAAATCCAGTATTTGCAAACTAATCGCCCGAAGGGTCTCAAGGCACTGGGGGCCATCGGGGAGAATAAGTGAGCTATTGCCCAGAGTCACATGAAGCTGAGCTTGGCTGCTGCCAGAGTCGGTGATCGAACCGTGAGCCCCCCGCTTTGAAATCAGCTTCTTTACTTTGTGAAAAAAATAGATAAGTTAAACAATATGTTCATGAAAGCAAACTAAGGCAAATGACTGTGCAAGAGCAATTAGACAATGGCACTATGTTTATGAATAACTAAGGCTTCCAAAAAGTATGGCTTCCTAAATATAAATCCACTTGTCAGCAACTAAAATGTTATTGTGTCAGAAAAGTAAATGCATCATAAACACACACTGGCTGCCATCATGTCGCATCTGCAGTCTAACAAAAGGACTACTTGATGTCCCATCATCAAAATCTAAGGAGAACTCAGATGGGTCAATGAAGCCATTCATAAAATGCCACAGCCTGGATAGACCACCAATCCAATCCATGACAAACTATGGAAGCCAATGAATGATTTGGCTGACCTAATGCTGTTCTCTCTCTCTACATTTTTGTAGGACTGATAAAATGAAGCCATCTAGACATCTTAACTTCTCTATCACCAGACCTAAATAGTGAAAAGATGTAATAAAAAAATGTAGTGACAAAAAAGAGATAGCCTCTACCACCTCCCGTGATTGGTACAAATGTGACCAAATGACAACATTTGCCACTCAGAAATCCATGTCCACTGATGGAATAAAATTGTTCAATCCTTGTACATCATTATTGGGAAGGAAATGCCCTCTGCATTGTATATGCGTATGTTCACTTGCCCTAAGTGCTCAACCGCGTGTGTCCTGATTTTTAAATATGGTCCTGGCACCATGCAAATCTTAGCATGTGCGCAGAAGCCTAGGCCAGTCCTTGACCAAATTAGGTCTTGGACCTGTCCTGTCACCTAGAGGGGCACACCAAGCATGCCCTGGGTTTTGACAGAGGATTAGTGTCCCTTTCATGGCTACAGCACATATAGTGTTTGAGACAACATATCATGGTTAAGAGAATTAAGAGATCAGACCTTACATTATGTGATTGAGCCAGAGTAATGGAGGTCAACAGGAGACATTTTGGATATCTCTGACTGGCCTAGCATAAGATGGAGGTGAGAACTGTTCTACTAGACAGTGGAAGTGATTTGCTTGTATTCCGGTAGCTGAAGGGAGGAGACCCATAAGTTGAAGTGAGGAATGAACACAAGGAGGCCTTTAGAAATTTTATGAACCTTTTGTTTAACAAGGAGCTGCTGATTAGTCTTCCTCAGCATTCCCATTAGGTGGATGGGAGGTGGGTCTGCAAATTCTATTGTGAAAGGTATGAGAGTCTCTAAGTGAGGTGTCCCATTTTGTTGTTCCGTGTGTTACCCTTCTGTTAGGCTAATGACAGCAGTGGTGCTGGAACAATGTTCAGACTGGGGGTACTGCCATCAATGTTACTTTACTGAAGATATAGTGACTGTGAAAAATCCATGCATCATGCAAAGAACAGTAGCAAATGAGTCACAACCATTAAGCAGAAATGGTAAGGCTGTGGTATGTAGCCAATGGTGCGTTTTGGAGTACACTGTTGCCAATATATTACTAACATATGGTGTGGTAGTTCGCTAACATTTAAAAACAGCACATTTTCCATTGAAATGGTTACTAAATTTGCGCAAACATACAGTTTGACTAATAAAACTATATTAAACACAGACAATAGATAATGTGTGGGATGTCAGCAAATATTTATCATTTGCACATCAACATGTAAAGTGTATTGATTTATTTTGATTCTATTAAAATCTTTGTTTACATTACATTTCAAAATTACGAAAAACTGCTTAATTTGTGCTTTCCTTCCTAAAAGTTTGAAATTTGTAGAGCTCATCTACTGGTATTTGCATTTTGTTGTGTGTTAGGATAATACAGCCATTCTACATCCTTTCCTTTCTCACTCCCTGTACTCCAGAATAATTGTCACATAGTTCACATAGTTTACTTTGCAAAATTCTTTCACTTTGGAGCCAGAGAAAGAAAAGTAATCACCATTCTCCATGTTAAAAGAATAAGCAGAAATGTGTCAGAAAACACAGTCCGACATTTGACCTCTGTGTTTGAACCACAGCTAATGTGACAAGATAAAATACATTTTTTAAAAGGCATCTTTATAGCTCATTTATCTTTTGGACTCTAGCATAATTATTCTGGGGGTGCTGCAACACCCCCAACACCCCTACTTCCAGCGCCTATGGATCACAGGCAGGTGCAGAAACCTCACACCCCTTTTATGCCTCTGTTGTGGGTGCTCCAAGATGGAGATAGCTCGTGTGCTACCTTTGTCTGGAGAAGTCCCTGAAAAGGACACTTGAAAGAAGAACAACCCCAAACCAGTCCATAGTTTGAGACAGTGGATCCACATCCTTTGTCTAGAAGTATTGTCTAAAAAGTGGAGTCAAGTAATCAACCTTTGTTCCAGTCCCAAGTTCTTTATGACCAAGGGAGGGAATGCTCTGCAGAGTATTCAAAGGACTGTATGAAATCTAGCCTCGCAGGGGTGAGAGGATATCCCCTGAAGTCTGGATTTCCTGCTGAAGGAGCTGAAGTCCCTAGTAGCCTGCCTGTCCAGCCTCACAGGAGGAGAGATTGTCCAGGAGAGTGTGGTCTTTCATCTTTGGTGGCTATGGGGCATCCAGGAAGAATTTGGAGTGGCACTGATCCCTTTGGGCCCCCCAGACTCTCACTCTGGATCTGGTGGGGACCATGACACTGCTATTGCATAATAGGCAACCACCCTCAATTGTGAGACCAGAGATAGTCCAGTTGGGGCTTCATCTGGCGAATACAGTAGATTTCAATGGCGGCTGCAACTACTGTTTGCTGAGGGCCCAGTCAGGTCTGCATCTGGTGAATACAATAGGCCAGTACAAGGGCTGCAACTGTTGTTGCTAAAGGCCCACTCAGGGCTGTTTCGCATGAATGCATCAGACCCAGATGGGGTCTGCAACTGCCAATTGCAGATAGCTCCCTCAGGACTGCCCCTATCTTTGGTCCTGTCAAAACCACAACCCTTCAGAACTTCTGCACATCCCAACCACAGTTTGCACCCTCAACGGTGCAACTACACCATTAAAATTGATGCTGCTGGATCCTTGACCTCATTCCTGAAGGACTCGGCTCTGGCACCTCTGAAGGAGAGACTGGGCGGACCCACTTCTCAACACAGCCCACACTGCACATCCCACTAAGAAGAAATCTGACAAGGGCTTGCCAGCTCTCTACTGCATTTTTAAGTGCACAGGAAGCCACTTTGGGTGCCTGCCGAAAGAAGAAAAGACATGTGAAAACTCAGCTATTTAGAGAAAGAGATAAAGACTGAGAGCATTTTTGAATTGTGAGCAACAAAACCTGCACCTAAACCTGATTCATGCTACTCTTGATTGCCCTTAGAGATGTGGGGAGCCCAGAATCTAGGCGGATCACCTGGGAGGGAACAGAGAGGGAGCAGAGTGGAAGTAGCACCTGCATGAGGTAGCGCCCAGTCACTGATTGGTGTATGTTCGTTGAACTGTGTAGTATTTTGTACAAGTGTGGGATTAAACTTTATTTGTTGTAAAGATAAGAACTGGGCTGGAAATTAACTTTATTGTGTCTGTTAATTACGCAGTGAGCTCTGACCTTGAGTACCCCCACACTACAATACTGAGAAGTCTGTGACTGCTCGCCCTCGCTACCCTGATTCAATTGTGGAAGGATTTTGAACTTGCCACAGTTTGCAGAGCCATAATAGGACGGGCCCTGGGCACTCGTGTCAAACAACCTCAACCCCCACGGATAAGGTCCACCCCGTGGCCCCAGAACTGCGTCTGACAATCACAAACATGATTAAGTGATATGGAATAGAAGAACTGGCTGTTTTAGTTGCTATTTTTGTTCTAGCTTGACAGATATGCCTTTCACCAAAGACCTAAGTGTCCATTATGAGAGAAGCAAAGTCACAATATTGGCAATGAGGCAATTAGATTGAGTTGATTCCATTGCTAAGTACATTTTACTTATTCAAAAAAGAGAATTTTAAACTGTATGGGTCAAATATGCATTATTGTAAATTTATTGAGTGTTTTAGGATACCATGAATTTGAGTATTTTAATTAAGAAGCAGTTTACAACAGGAATGTTTTGAAGTTGTAACCGAGATGTCCGAATGACTTTACATAATGTGTCTTTTTTCAACAAATTATGCTTGAAAAATAGTGGAAGGGTTATTAAACGATTAATTTGTATGGCTTTTAATGAATGAAATTGTCTATTGTATTGTATTATTGTGTGTATTTCTATAAGATGTGTGTCTTGGAAATAAATAAATATTTAATAATAATAACTAAATTGGCAATAAATACATATTTAATAATAATAACTATATTGGCATCTTTGAGATGTGTTACTGTTTTTAAGATCTACAGAGGCATGGTCTAATATTCACCCACTATAGATAACATGATAAATATAAGATAGCTACTTTTCTGAGTCCTATAAAAAAGTGTCTGTCTTAGTTGTATTATACCAGCCCAAGAATGGGAATGTGTGCCAATGGTTTCAGGTAACAAGCATCAGAACTCATTTTTGAGGATCTGGACTTCTCTTCCATTACAGACTTTGACCCAGAGCAAGAGAGTGAAAGACAAAAAACAGAGAAGAAGGGAGACAAAGAGGGAAAATATTTCTAAAGTGAGAGAGGAGGGATGAGACAAAAAGTGTAGGTTGGTGGAAAAAAAGAGGCATGATGAGGAACACTAGGTAGCCTTGATATAATGGAAGCAAGTTCTTGATAAAAATTTGTGACCTTGTCCTTTTTCTTTATTGTTTTACAAACTAAGCTCTGCCTATGTGACAATGTGATCTCGAAAACTAGCAACCAATACATGAGTTATCCTACTAAGGGTGTCATTATTGCAAAACTGAAGACTGCATTTTTTTTCTTTTTTGAAATGCACACTGTATATTGGCTGTGATACCATCGCCCATTGTGAAAAGGTATTTCTTCAAAGAAATTGTTAAGCACTTCTCTACTTTAGTCATGATTTTCACACGATTTCATTGATATTTAAGAGCCTTGCACGCTAGCAGCTCCAAAATCTTTATTTATTGTGAAAAAGGGGAATTCTGCTGCAATATCAAACACAGTATATTCAGTAATGCCCCTGGGTGGAAAATAGCATGCAAGACGACAGATTGTTAAAATGTCTGGTCAGTTCCACATCCCAATTTGAAATCTTCAACTAGTGGGATTCCTCTCCAGGGCACAGAGAGTCCAAAAGAGGAGTTTCACTACCAGTGTCTGTTGTGTTATTCAGAAGTAATAAATATCTAAGGTATATCCAATCCCGATCACGTGGTTTAGGCAAATGAATGCATTGCTGGGCCAGTTCCTTTGGGGTGGGGGTCCTCCCGGGTGGCCATGAAAACCTGTTTCCAGTCTACGTACTGTGGGGGATTGGCTACTCCGGATATCCAGGCATATTATGCAGCGTCCCATCTCTTGGTGCTAAATGAATGGTGGTAAGGGGATAGGCAGGACCCGGCATATATGCTGGAACGCTGGCTAATGGGTGAGACAACATTACATACTATTCTCTATTCTGCGGCGATGCTGCGAACCCGCCTGCTGGCTACAAGGACTGTCTTCACATATATATAATATATAAATATCTTTATTGGATTTCATTTTAAAATCATAAAAGCACATACATTTACAATACACTGATCGGTACGTCCTAATGAAGTAGTGGGGAGGGTGGAGAAAACAAATTCCACATCAGGTGTATCTAAAAGAATAGATTATTCAGTACATTACGTCCTGCCCCTTGCCCTCTTCCATCGATCCTGGTAACATCCCCATTACCATTCCTTGTGTGGGAAACTATAGGCCTAGCAATAGAATTCAGTTTGCTATCATGCTTATATTTTGAGTTTGCTAAAGTGCCTAGTGCTTATACTTTAAAAACACCAATAGTAAAATCATGATAAAATTGGGATATATACTATAAATCACACTTGATGTTTTTGGTCGCAACTGAAGTGTAAATTAAAATCAAAATTATCCTTCTATTGCAAATATAATAAAATATCAATTTATCATAAAAACAATAGCAGCATATTAATGTCACATACTGGGTCACACAGATTTTGAGCAGAAATACATTGTTGTCATTCTGTATGAATAAGGCGAGAAAGTGGGAACCCATAATATTTCTCTACTCAATACCATTCTGTCCCATGAACGTTGCTCATCCATCCACAACTTTAGTTCTTCCCACGGTTAATATACTCACTGCCCTAATCCTGCTTGTTGGGTATTCTTTACTACTTTGCTTCGCGTTGTCCATGCATGGACTAGATATCTAGACAACCCAAACACTAGATATTCTGTGCTAACACTTTTCAGGATTCTGACAATCTCAGTTAGGTGATTAGCTGCCAGAATTCGACAAATTGGAATTAGCCAGGTTCTTCTCGGTTGGCTATACATGGGGCAGAAAAAGAGGAAATGAATTTCTGATTCAAGAACCTCTTTACATCCTGGGCAACTGGATGGGATATCAACACCATTCCAGCTACTAACAAAACTGTTGAGTGGGAGGATGCCAGACCTGAGTTTTAGATAAAGAGATCTTGCAAGTGGTGGCTCTATTCGGTTCAGAAAATCCTCTTGCTGCACAGTGTCTTTAAAATTAATAAATCTAGTTGTTAATCCTCCTACGCTGTTCCTATTTAACCAACTATCCTCAACTTGACACCACCAGTATTTCTTTTTGAGGGTGTTTACCGATTTTTTGGGGATATTCCCAGGGGATAGCCATAGGTCACTCATTCCAAGTTTACCCAGCCATTGCTTAATGTGGTTAAACCATTGGACGCAGCCTTTAGTGTCCAATGATAATATTTCTTGCACTGACTCTTTCATTGGGAGCGGTGACTCATTTGCCCATGTACGCATCCAGAAGGTTAGGGGCCGTAGGGCAATTACGTGTGCAACACTCTTCATGCCCAAATCTAGGTGCATTGGAATTAGTGGGGCATTTCGGGGAAGCTCCAGTGCGGATCTGATAAAATTATTTTCAGTTTTTTCAGTAGTCGCTACATTAGTGTGACCCCAAAGTTCCACACCATAGAGGGCGGCTCCTAGCCCCTTTGCTTGATATACCTGAATGACAGGGGCCAGTGGTCTATAAATAGACTTTCTTAGTTTTTTAATTAGAGCCATCCCCACGTGCTGCAGGGAAAATTGACTTTTCAATAATTGTGATGACCATGAGAGTGTATTTGAGAGCCTAAGCCCTAAATAATCAAATTGTTTTACCTCTTCTAACACAGTTGAGCCTAATTTTATTATACGGTTAAAGGACTTGTGACGGTTAAAAACCATGAATTTTGTTTTTTGAGTATTAATTTCTAATCCGTAGTCTAAACAAGCCCTCCCAAACTTGTCCACTAGATTTTGGAGCCCCATTGGTGTACGTGAAATGAGTAGGGTATCATCTGCAAAAAGCAGGGCAGGCACCTCTTGGCCTGCAAGCTTCGGAGGGTCACCCCTACAGCCTGTTAGCGTTGTGATCAAGCCGTTTATATAAAGCGTAAAAAGAGTTGGCGCAAGAACGCACCCTTGCCTTACTCCGCGACTCACCCCTATCCGATTTGTGAACCCACCTTCCTCCCCCATCTAATTTGGGCATAATTATTGGTATGCAATCTCATAATGATTTGTAGGAGATTTATTGGGATCCCCAATTGATCCAAAACTACCCATAGTTTCCCTCGCAGCACTAGATCGAAAGCGGCACGGAGATCCACAAATACCACATATAATGTGCCCTTCCCAATTGTCACGTATTTCCACAGGATCAGAAGGAAGCGGAGCACCTGGTCTAGGGTGCTTGTCTTCCCTCTGAATCCTGCCTGCAGAGGTGATAATAAGTTCCCTTCCCTTAATCAATCATTAATTCTTCCTAACAATTGGCGGCAGAATATTTTTTGGGCGATATCAATAAGGCTTATGGGCCTATAGTTTGCCGGGTCGCTTTTGTCGCCCTTTTTGTAGATGGGGACGACCTCGGCACCCAGCCAAGAATCTGGAATTTCTGCCCCTTTTAGTATGGCATTGTATGTGTAATTGAGAATGACACTCCATATTTGAGGTTCAGATAGATAAAGATCCCCTGGAATTAAATCTAAACCTGGGGCTTTCTCCCTCCGTGTAGTTGTGATTGCTTCCAGAGTTTCATCTATGGCAAAGGATAAGCAACCATGGTCTACTCCTACATTAAGGGGCTCAGCGGACATAACACCATTATCCACTGGCCCTAGATATAATTTGGAGACATGATCTTCCCAGGTTTGTGGAGAAATGTGGAAGTTCTCTTCCACAACCAAGCTTCTCGTCCCTTTTGCTATTAGGTGCCAGAATTCTTTACTATTATTCGTCTGCGCTGTGACTAATAGATCTTGCCATAGGCCTATATGCCAATTCCTATGTGCCTCATTTTGTGCATTTTTATAGGCCTTCCTTCTCATGACTATAAGGTCTCTCTGGCCGGTCTTAACTGCTCCCATCAATGCTTGCTGCGCTAATTTGCAGTTCTCATTGAACCACTCATTTGCTTTATTCCTAATCTTCCCCTTTCCACTATGTGCTTTATAAAAAAAATTGTTTATGTTACTGATCAGGGCTTTAAATGTCTCCACCTTAACTTGCTCTTCACATTATGGAGGCAGGCCCTACAGCGCTTGGGATGGTGGGGGCGACTGACCAGGGAGACCCCCCTTTGGCATAATGGTCTTCTGCCTCAGCTCTCGACGTTGACTGGATTTAGTAGATGGGAGACCATAGGTATCTCTACGTTGGGGGTGGTCATGCGAGGACCAATTTTAAAATCATTCCAGGAGCTTCAGAAGGAATTTGATATGCCCAATACACTGTTCTACAAATATCTCCAATTCAGACATGCCCTCCCACCGTCAATTCTACACCTAGACGTCCTGCCAGAATTCAACCCCATTGAGGCCAAGGTATTTATGGGAGACCTCGGCGATCATAAGATTAACAAAATATACAACACAATAGTTACTAACAGCCACACCACACTAGCAACACTTCGGGAGGCCTGGCAGGGAGACCTGGGACAGTTGGACGAAGATGATTGGACTGAGGCATTAGAGTCCCCACGAGGGGCGGCCATAGCAACACGTCTTAGACTTATACAATTTAAATACCTCCACCGGGTCTACTTCACTAGACATAGACTGTGGAGGGCCGGTCTGGTGGACTCCCCTATATGCCAAAGATGTAATTCTGAAGAAGGCACTTGGTTTCACACGGTCTGGCAGTGTGCGGCGCTTCAGAGGTTTTGGTGGGGGGTCTTGAGCTCCCTTTCGGAGGTCCTGGGATGGGACGCACCCACCTCGCCTAAACTAGCCCTTTTGCATCTTACGGACGGCATAGGAGGTAACAGATATAAACACCATCTATTGTTCCTGGGACTTACGGTGGCTAAGCGCGATATAGCCAGGGCATGGCGGGCTTCATCTTCTCCCCGGGTAGAGAAAGGGCATGGATTTATGTATGGGCTTGGAATTACCAATTTTCAAAGTGAGAGGATGTCCGCAGAAACATTCCAAGATATGGGGAAAATGGGCAGATTACCGAGGTCTCTATCTGGAGTCGGTTCCCTCGATTTCGCAGGCTGCAGGGACTGTGGAATAATGGTTCGGGGGGAAACTTTCTTAGTCTGTATCTTCAATTATAAAGTCTGGGGAGGCAGTGGGCAGACAACAATGGGTAATGTTATTCACGACATGGCAATTGGTTTTATATGTGTTAGTGTGAAAAATAACTGTCGATATCAGCAATGCTATCCTGCACATTTGTGTATATGTCCCTTTTCCAGGCTTCACCTGGGTGTATATGGCTTTAGGGCACAATAAAAACTGTTTTGAGAAAAAAAAAATATATATATATCTCAGGTGAGTAACCAAGAATTCAGGACAAAGATTACTGCCTTGCATGTCAAAGAGTTGCCATCAAGTAGAAAACTCACCAATTCAGTCTACAAATTTGCAATAATTGTGGTCACTTTGTTTCGCTGCAATGTTTATGCTCATAAAAAATCCAGACGTGATTATGCACTTTCATCTATTTTGGTGTCTGTTCACATGTTGTGGTCTGTGATTCCGAGGATTGCTCATGGGGTATGCTAATGGCCACTAAAGCAAGATGCCAACAATACTGTGAAATGTGTGCAAGTTTCATAAGAAGACTGGCAATGAAAGAGACATGTTGCAATATGTTTGTCAGGGACCCGTCGCTCACTACGTAAACTGTTTTTTAAGTCTTAATAAGACTTACAGTGTGACATTCCAAGACTTACAGTGCAGCTTAACAGTACTTACAATGTGTCTTAATAAGACCTACAATGTGACTTAACAAGACTTAGAGTGTGTTTTAACAAGACTTACAGCGTGACTTAACAAGACTTACAATGTGTCTTAATACTTACAATACACTGCGATTTAACTGGACTTACAATGTGTCTCAACATTTACAATGTGTCTTAACAAGACTTACAATGTGCATTAACAATACTTGCAATACACTGTGACTTTACGGGACTTACGATGTGTCTTAACAATATCCACAATGTGTCTTAACAAGATTTACAATGCGTATTAACAATGCTTGCAATACACTGTGACTTTACGGGACTTACAATGTGTCTTAACAATATCTACAATGTGTCATAACAATACTTACAATGTGTAATAACAATACTTACAATGTGTCTTAACAGTATCTACAATGTACTTGCATGTTTGAACCTGGATGACTGCAGAAGTACGAGGTTACATTTTGTTTTAAGTGACTTAACCACCACAATCAATTCCATATGTCTCTCAACCCCTGCAGCTCGCCTACAGTCTCTTGTACATTTGACAACACCATTAGAATTTACAGAATTATATAAAGTCTTCAAGCATAGCTATGGATATAAGTTGAAATTTCATTAGTCAGAGCTCAGTTACTAGACATGGATATGACACATTTGGCCCAATGTTTCGTACTCAGGATGTAATGTACAAAATAGTCTTTTCCCGGGAGGGACACACATCATTCACACACCATTCCCACTGTGAGGACATTTTTGTGACGTCTAGAAAGGTTCATCAGTCACGTGCTAAGTTAAAAATTGTAAACGGGTGAGTTAAACTGGCCATTGATTTTGACATCTCTAACATTTACTGTCTTGGCTTAAATTACCTATGTTATGTTACAAGTTTTGTAAAGCGCAAGAAATATCCCTATGGGAGTCCTGGCGCTTAAAGAGTTAGAAGTCCAGTACAATTCAAATGATTATTCATTGTTGTCTATACCCTGTGTTCATGAGGGGGCCTATACAGTGAATATTTGAAAGCTTTCTAGACCAGACATCCTTTATTATCATAAAAGGAAGCTATTTTTCAAATGCAGGCGTAGCTTTCTAGAGGTTTTGCAGATTTATTTTCTAGAACTTTGATAACGAGCTCTTGGTTTGTCACCCAGGCATATACATTTTTGTTGCTGTTACCTCAGATGAAACAGCCATTTGAGTGAGATGATAAATAATATGTGACAACGTCATATGGTTCCATGGCTCACTTGTAGAGAGAGTGCAACTGGTGGGGATATCTTTAATTTGAAATAACTTGTCATTTTGGATGAGCTGATCAAGATGAAAAAAATCTACCTACAATAAGTAAGAGATCTTTTTGGTAAAAAACATATTTCTGGGGTTTTCCACAATGGAGTAAAGCACACAAAATATTCTTCACTCTTTTTACACTTGTTGAATATGTTTATCCTTGTTGGATATGTGACATATTACAGATCTGATTATCCTTGTTGTGTCCAATGGAAGCAACTGTGGCTTAGTAAAGAGCAGAATTTGGAAAGTTCACCTGCAGCAAAGAATTAAATTAGTATCAATGTTGGTGCTTTGTCATTCTGTGGCAAGAGTGTCTCAGTCTCACAGCAGCTTCCATTCTTATCCCACCCATGAGCTTCTTATAATTAGCGCACTGTGGACCTTTTCACTCAGTTATCACTTCTTCCACCCTGTGTAAATCTAATCCTACAAGGGATGTCTCTAATAAATGAATTCCCCTTGTTAGACCTGCTCCCTTCACAGCAAGCTCTGTCTACTAGTACGCGGCTGTCAAAGTCACACTCTTTTATTTGCTGATGGGGCACAGGCCTTGAAGAGGCCATCACAATCCTTCAAGACAAGGCCAGATGGGGAGGGCTAGCCACATCTTGTTGCAACAAGCATTGGCATAGCCAATAGGTCTCGCTTTTGGGATCTTATAAGTATTTAGTTATGCAGCACAATATCCTTGGTGCAACAACATCAACTGTTGCATGGCTAAACAGTTATAAGGTCCCAAGGGCGAGACCTATTGGCTATGCCAATGCTTGTTTCTAATTCCAGCATTGAACCCGCCTATAGTTCCTGCACTCTTTAATTGCAGCTCATCCATAGTGCCTGTGCTCTGGCTGTAGTCTGCAGGGCACATTAAGACGCCCTAAGCACTTAAAAGATTTTGGTGCTCCTATATATATCTAATTCAAAATATAAACAATAAACCATAAAATATAATGTTATTTTTCAAAATGAAACAAAACTTACAGTAAGATGGAAAACAACGTTTATTTTTTATACTTCCACTTTATAGGTACAGCTGCACCATTTGCAGTTTTGCACCATATGGGCCATGATAAATCCAGCAATGGAACATTTCTGTGGTGCCCCCCTTCCCTTGATGCCCTAGGCACGTGCTTATTTCGCTTAATGATTAATCCAGCCCTGGTAGTCCAGCTATAGTTCCTGTGCCCGACTTTAGTCCGTCTATGATTCCTGCACCCTAACTGTAGCCCGCATTCAGTTCCTGCGCTCTTGGATTGTAGCCGGTTTATAGTTCCTGCCCTCTGATTGAAGACCGTCCAAAGTTTCTGCATAATCTGTCAGTAGCCTGTCTATAGTTTCCGCACCCTGTTTGTAGCCTGTACATAGTTTCCGCACCCTCTGATTGTAGCCCATCTATAGTTCCTGTGCTATCTAATTAAACTCTGTTGATCGTTTTCACACCCTGAATACCGCTCGTTCAAAGTTCCTGTGCCCTCTGATTTTAGCCATTATATAGTTCCGTAGCGTGATCATGGCCAGTCCATAATTCCTACACCTTCTGATTGCAGCCAGCCGATAGTTCCCATGCCCTGATTATTGCTAGTCCATAGTTCCTGTACCCTCTGATTTTAGCCATTATATAGTTCCCGTAGCCTGATCATGGCCAGTCCATAATTCCTACACCTTCTGATTGTAGCCAGCCCATAGTTCCCATGCCCTGATTATTGCTAGTGTCTAGTTTCTGGGCCCCCTGGTAGTAGCCTGTCTACAGTTCCTGTTCCCTGATTGTAGCCCACCCATAGTTCCTGCATCCTCTGAAAGAAGCGCCTCCATAGTTCCTGCACCCTTTGATTGTAGCCCATGTATTGTTCTCATGCCCTCATCCGTCCATAGTTCCTTGTAGCCCATTTACTACTGACCTGGGCAAAAATGTAATTATGCTGGCATACTTTGGGGGTTTTAGGTTACGGTTTTTACGCAAAAGTCCCCAAATTACGCCATTACGCCATGTTGCATAATTACACGGCAAAAATATAGCACAGGAGAGAACGACCAAAACTCGAATAGCTGTTTTTTGAGGCACTTGTGTTTTTGGTGCTATGTTTTAGTGCAAAATGCGTTGTCGTGTTTTACACTAAAATATAGCTTGCTAGCATCACTGGCGATTCTGAGGACTCCTACACTGTGAGGGCACATCAGCTAAGATGGTCCACACGCACAGAGTCTTTGAGAGACAGTCACCCAGTGAACGTTCTCTCCCACTCCCTGTGAGTGGATGTGGCAAGCATGTGTTTCCCCCTTTCCTACACCACCCCTCCGTCTCCCCGAGTGGTGTTATGGTCACGGGGCCCTGTCTCCTGCGAACGATCCGTCAGGGGGGCAATGCCACAATCTGTGGAGTGGGTCTCACTCCTGAGCAGGACAGCGTATCATGTGGGTTGACAATGTATTACTGTCTCACCCACCCCAAAATAAACGCCTATAAAGCCAATGCCTCTACTTGCGTTTTAGTGGCACAGACAGTGCTATTTGCTACTTCCTGAAGACACCACGTTAACGTGCGCTAAACGCCTTTATTTCTGCAGTTTTATATAGCGCGGACTCGACACGAAGTTAGAGAGCTTTACATGAGGACCAGGTATATTACACAAGGACAAATACCTTTTTGGTTGGCACAGGGAAATTAAGTAATTTGCCCAGAATCACAGGGTGAGTCGACAACGAGACTCGAACCTGGTTCCCCAGTTCCAAAGTCGGCAGCTCTGGCCTTACGCCACACCCTTATTCGGTACTGTGCGATGCAAGGGCAGATTGCGCTCTCTCAGGGCACAATCATGTGAACAATTTTGGGGGAATGGCAAGCCTTGTTCAAGTGACTATGACCACATACACAGGCAACAAGAGACCGCTCACATTTCATTTCTGGTCAATGGGCTGAACACCCTGACTAGACATAGGATGGGGAGCGGCCAACTTTGAAGCTGGGGAATCAGGTTCGAGTCTCGGCAGGGACGCTCAAACATCCTGTGATTCTGGGCAAATCACTTAATCTCCCCGTGCCTAAAAATGAATGTGTCAGTCTGTAATGCAACTGGTGCTCATCTAAAGCGCTCTGATACCTTCGGATCGAGCTCGCGCAATATAAAACTGCAAATAAATAACTGATTTCCCTCGGTTATTCTTCATACTCGACCCCTCGGTTTGCACTACGCACGGCCTCTGCGACTTCTCTAGCCTGGAACACCTCCTTTACCTCAGTGAAATGAAGGGCACCCCAGAGGAGCAACGCGTAACCCCTACACTGGCATTGAGCTCCAATCGGCTGAAGACTCTGCCCTAATCTGAAGTGACCTCTACTCTGTTTAGCTGCATCAGCACTTTTCTTTCATCACAAGAACCCACCCCTAGATGCTCTGTAACAGAGTGCGTTCCTGAGATCTGCTGCAAACTGAACGTGATAAAGAAACCCAGTCTTTACCGTCTAACCTGCAATCTTATCTCCTCTCAATCTGTAGTAGAATTGAGACCAAATTTATCAAAGATTCCTCCTCTAATCTTCCACCCAAAGTCACCCCTAATGTACCAACCAGCAAAACTGAAAGTGAATCACCATAAATCACAAGAAGGGTCCGTAATCTGCCGTGAATATGCGGACTCTGCCACGCACGTGGTTGAGGATACCACCCACTCTTATCCGCCCTGTACCTCTCTATTCTACTGTAGCAACAACTACCAGTCTGACAATTATTTCCCAGAATTTCGCTTTCATAAACTGCAGGACCCAATTCTGACCCGGGCTGAGCCGCGACAATCTGTTTCGGTGTCCAGCCCTCATCTGTGGCAGAGCCCACTCCGGATCTGCCACAGGGGTATTCTAGCTCCCGGTGAGCAGTGCCAGTGAACACCCCACCGCTACGTGCAGCGAGCGATGCTTTCGGGGAAGGAAGCGGAAGGTGCAGATTTGCCGCTTCCGCACCAGCCCTCATCTCCCACGAGCGTGACGTGCGTGCGCTCTGAAAGAAACCCTAAACAAAAACAGGCGCGTAAACAGACTGGCCAAACCTGGTGCTCTTCCAGTGCACTTAAAAGTGACAAATGGTGGTAAAGCCAGATGTCCCGCTACAGGGAGAGGTGTGGTCCAGTTCAGGTTCCACCTTGTCGGAAATCCCAGTTTGGCATTACACTGACTGCAGCCAAGCTCATCTGGAGCGCCTCCTGTCTTATCGGTACTCCTACCCGCCTGACCCATTCTTCACAGGGGTGACAGAGTTAATGTGGTCGTGCTGACTGCAGGGAGATGTGGCAAGATGCAAGGGATACCGTGCCAGCGATAGCCATAAACAAGAGAGGAGCGGGGGCGAGCGAGCGCGGCAGCCTGCAGAGCTGACCAGACGCTCGTGCGTCATGGCCTTTGCCTGCGATTACACGCACGGCAGGCATGTGTTTCCAATTATCGCGCACGCGTCTGGGCACGATAATGGGAAACAGATGTCGGCCCTCCGCGCGTAACCGCAGGAAAAAGGCCATGACGCACGAGCGTCTGGTCAGCTTTTCAAACTCCCTAACTATAAGTCTCGCAGAGCAACGCTTGCGCGCTACTCGAGGCTCGACCTAAAAAGCACATCCTGGAGAAGCAGTGCAGGCCCTGACCCTTCCTTTTAAACTGAGAGGCTAAATGTGTAACTTGGAATGTGCAGGGTCTGTTCTCTCCCCCCACCTTCCCAACATCCCTAAATTTCTCAGGACTCTGCTGCACATGTAAATGGCTTGTATGCTGCCTAATTTATGACCTACATAATATAGCTATTTTGTTTTGTTTGTCAAGTGTAGAGTGCTGAGTAGACGCATTATATTTTTGATCAATTCCAACATTAGAATGATATATTCTTGCCAAGTTAGAGAAAGATTCACGTGCTCCTAATTTGGGCAAACATTTGTGCATCTGGATGCAATCATGCGTTGAGTTGGTTCCCCAAGGCAGACGTCATTGCTACGTTGGAGGATTTAAGCAAGGATTCTGATAAAAATTACAAGTGTGCCTTGCAAGAATTTTGTCCTTATCCCTCTTTTAAAAATGTTTTGCCAAAAAATAAGGACAAAAATGTACAGATTTTTAGGCTGTAGATTCCTTTACTTTGCCTTCTCCAGGTACACGCGAATCTACCCATAAGGGTGTTACAATACCAGGAACACGCAAGGGTACCAGAGATGAAGGTCTGTAGGCGAGGAATGATTGAAACATTCATTCAAGATGTTCAATGATGAATGTCACATAAGGGTTCTGTAGAGAATACCAGTGTGCCCCTCCACACCAGTCCCCCCCCACCCACAAGATAGTTCTCTATTTCCTGACTTCTTTAATGATCAACCTAAAAGTTGAGATTTCAGCAAGACACACAAACTGAATGCTTACGATTAATATCAGTATTGTGGGGTGTCAAGCAGAAAATATAGATGTTTTTGTCCATTCCAAAGGGGCTCATGGACAACAAGCATGTTGGGTCATTTCAGGGTTAGAGACGTGGATTAACCAAAACTAAACATAGATTAAGGATTACAGAACAACCAACAAATATACTAAAGATCTTTACTGAAATTCATTCTACGGGTATGTTCCTCCTCACACATATTCACTGGAGACTCCCAGAAAGTCTGATTGGATTTTTATTATTCGGCTGCTACACAAGAATCACGTTTATTTATTTTAATATTTTAACAGCACTATCTAACAACTTTGAATAGTGCACTGGACAAATAGTAAATATATCACATACAACAAAAGCAGAGAGAAACACAAAGGGGGTGACAGGCATGCTTGCAAAATTATCAGCTACTGGCATTAGATCCAGCTTCATTCCAGGCCATCATTTTTAAACCCACTGAACCAGTCCAGCCATTTGCAATTCACCTTTGGTTCTCCTGCTCGGCAGGAACAGTCCAGCCAGAAGTGCCAGACCACGACCACTCTAGACTTAAAAACAATCAAACCCACACTGGTAACAATAGCAAAGAGAGACAGACAGAGGGAGTAAGAGCCGGAGCCAGGAGAGACAAACAACAGATTTCCTGATTTAGGTATAAAAATTGAACTTCAGGTTACAGCTGGTTTCTCGCAAGATGATATTTGAAAACAGGAACTTTAAAGGCCTGGCAGGAGGAGAGTGAAGCATGGACTTACACCAAACATAGTTTAACTGTTTATTGAGAACAGACGCAGTCGGCAGCTGTCCATCATTGTCCTAGTTTAACAACCACAGGAGCACGTGCAGAGTTCGAGTACTTCTAGCTTAAACCGGCACTAATTTTTGGGGACCGGAATTTATTCAGATTATTGATTCCCTCTGCAAGCACAACATTCTCTAGAACTGAATTCATAGGCGTACAAAATTCAGCACAGATATATATATATATATATATATATATATATATATATATACACACCATAGTTTGTATTGCGCCAAAAAAAAGCCAAAGAGGGCTGCTGACGGCATGCACAGAAATATCCATTTGGACACGCGGATGTTTATGTTCTTTTCTTGCAACTTAAAAAGCAATTCTACCAGTTAAAAAATCAAGAAGTCACACCGTAGAATGCGGGTCATAGCCGTCCATCAAATGACATCACTGCCTGCACACACTGCATTTAATATGAAGAGCGGCCTTATTTACGGTAAGAAGTCACCACAAATTGAGCAAATGAGCTCGGATTTTCCTTTTAAGACATGCAGCATTTCAAGGGCCGGTAACATTTTTTCTCGCCCCATGAAAGGGTCGCAAATAAGAACCTTACAGTTTACTTCTGCACACGATCTGTCAGCACTGCAGTAAAAACCAAAATGAAATGCGTAATGTGCTTCTAATAAATAGCCAACCCAAAATTATGTATTCATTCGACACATGTGCAGAAACTACTTTAATGCTTGCTTTGTTTTCTGAATGCTATTTAATTTGCCTAGTTAAAAGCCAGACTGTGGTAGTACTTTTTGTACCGCTAAACAAAGGAAACACGTTTTTCATTAAAAAAAAAAAAAAGAATTCGGCAAAAACTATTATACAGCAACATTTGGCTGGTGGGCCTTTTTAATTTCCAATGGTACTAATGGTCTTCTTGGTTTTCCATGTTATATCTATTTAATTTTTACCATGTAATATTTTTTTTTGTTCAGTACATTTTATTGACATTTAAATAAACAAATTACAGTACAAAGATACATAGGCATTGCATCATACAGGATGTCTATCATAGTACAAAATAAATCATTGTATTACAGTTCTTTGAATATAATATGCATATTAGTATATCATCCTACCAAAAGACAGCATAATGCAGAAAACATGTAAGACAGGCATAAGTGTCACAGAAAAATATATAAAGAATTCCCGTAAAGCAATAAGGTATAAGGTTGCGTGCCTTTAATAATTCCTTGTAATAGAGCTAATTGAAGTAAGACCAGAGAAAATCCGAGAACATGTCTAAGGATGGCAAGAAATGTAGCAAGGTGTAGCACCCGACTTTTGAAGGATGTTTTTGCAAATTATTTCAATAGTTGAGATCAATGCCTCTTTCTAATGACGACTTATATGAACTAATGTACCTTACACTTACGCTAATTTCCCTTACACCTAAGAGCTGAGTTGAATAGCTTCATTTTCTCAGTGCCTATTGCTTCCACCTTAGCATAGTCACCTTCAGCGAGTCCCACCTTTTCATCCAACTCTACGCTGGATGCTGGATTCTCGGACTTGTAGTCTCTCTTCAACCTGTCATATATTGGCCTCAAGTCACAGCGTGAACATAACTGCCCGATGGCCCCATGTCATGAGTGACACAATCTGCCAATGGTGTTTATCAGCAGCACTTTGCATGCTGGGAATTGTAGTTACGCTTTCAACTATGTAAACTGAAGTTTACCAATCTGTACAAATTGGGATTACTGAAGGTGTCCCATATGACTTGGGAGACACCTGGCTGCAACCATTGTGAATGCTGTTGGCCTAAAAAACATGACTTGCTAAAGGTGAATCTGATGACGGGGTGGGGAGGAGGGGGGGAGGAGGGGTACTTGCCAAACATGAGTCCCCTGCCCCCCTTCAGCCTTATATCATCCCGTCCGCCTATTTCAAACTCCTTTCTCTTCGCTCTCTCACTTAACTAGAATTTCTTGCACACTTTATCTTGAGCAATCTTCCAGTACAGGAAATAGCCCTGCTTCGTTTGTTTCTCAGGTCCATTCTTGAGACTTGGAGTTTGTGCTTAATTTGTAAAAGAAGAAGTGTCGGTGCCCAAAGTTTTGCTCAGAAGCACGCGGCCGGTGGAATTAAATGTCGGCGTGCCTCATGCCTCTTTTATCCACTACCAGACACTCCCTGCCCCTTTATCTAAGTCTTGCAGGTTTATGCTTTCTCCCTTTATGACGGTTTTTTAGTCTTTCTCGTCCTCTGTCTTACCACATTGTTTGTTTTTCCTTCTCTTGCACTCAGTAAATGTCTGATACAGAGAAATTAGTGCCATAGTCCCCACCGGCTCAAATTAAGCACTGCTTGTAGTTTTCCTTATCACATTATAAAACTAGGACTACAAGTCCCAGAAAGCAGAAGGAATTAAAACCTAGACTGGAGCTGCAACTCATGGATATGGGATACTTGGAAGCCATGATGAACCCCCCTACCCTTCTACCTTTCGGGGATCGAGTCTAGACTCAGTAGCAGCCCGTGGTGGGAGTGCTGCCGGGCGCTGACGTGGGGTGGGGGAGGGGCAGGGTAGGGGGTAGTAAACTACGGAATTCGGCCGAATAGCGGTAAGTAAACATATAAATAAATAAAATGAATTTCGTTGCACGCGCTGCGTCGTATTTGGCGACGCAGCGCGTGCAACGAAATTCGTTTTATTTATTTATATGTTTACTTACCTCTAATCGGCTGTAATCCGTTGTTTACTAGCCCCCACCCTGCCCCTCCCCCGCCCCACATTAGCGCCCGGCAGCACTCCCACCACGGGCCGCTACTGTCTAGACTCCTCTATTCAAGTTACACGGCAGGAGCATGATTGACCTCACTCCAGGTGGAAAAACACCAACATCGTTCATGTCCAAACAGCACTCGGCTAATCCCAAATCCAACAACAAGTGCTTAATTTGTAAAATAAAGAGTGCCAGTGCCCAAAGCGCTGCTCAAAAGCCCGGCTGGCGCTATTAAATGTCAGCACGCTGAATACCAAGGCTGCTTAGTCCTGAATCCACCTCGGGCCTCTTTAATCCACTGCCAGACATTGCCTGCCCCTTTATCTCACTCCTGCAGGTTTCTGCTTTCTCCCTTGCTGGCGGGTTTTCTGTCTTTCTGTGACTGTAATGCTGTTCATGCAAAGGTGTGTGTGTGTGTATATAATTTTGCACTTCATCTGGCTTTCTGCTGCTACTCCCTTGTTGTACTGCTGGTGCCTTGTTCATAATGTTCCATTCTGCCTGGGGGTTCTCAAGTTCCAAATTCTCTTGCCGCTTCCAGCAGCAGGTTCCTCACAAATCGCTGCAGTGTATGCATACACACTTTATATATCCTAATGGTATTGTGAAGTGCATGGTCTAGGTTATACAGTTAGATTAACCCAATATGCTTTATAACCAAGATTGGAACCTGTAGCCAGCTGGTTACACTCACACCTCTGCGGCAGGTGCATTAACGCTCTAAGCTGTGTTACATGTATTTGGAACAGAAGGTCTGCAGGTCTCAGAAAGATCTCTGTGGCAGACATTCAATCTTCTCAGATCCCTATTCTGGCTTAGCACGAAACCTCGAGGTAGGTCAGTTCTCTTCCAGATGCTCAGTGATTCATTACAAGTTTACCCAATGCTCTTTGGTCTGGAATATCAGTGCATGGTGCAGGTTGCACTCAATCAATGTCCAAGAACTGGGTTATCAGTGCAAGCTGAGCTCAGAACAGAAATGTGTTCATTATGTACACTGCTCACATCTCAGTGGTCTGATAACTGTGCATGTTGTGGATAAGGATGTATCTGTGAATTACAAGAGCTTCAAAAACACCTCAATGCTGAGATATCAGAGTATGGTTGAAGTCAAGAAAAGGGGTGCACTGTGAGAGCTTCATAGCGGTCTCATGACTGTGGTAGTGGTGATCTGTATGGAAGTGCAGTGCAAGAGCCCTGTAAATATTCCTCTACGGAGGTAACCGTGCATGGCTACCTGAAAACAGGCTTCCCAGCGCTAACGAAGAGGTTGGAAGATGCATCTAGAGATGCATTACAAGAGCCCGGTGGATTCACAATGGGATATCAGTGTATGGTAGTGGTAACTAGAGCATAGTTAATGTTTATATACGTGGCACCGGCCCATTCAGGGTGCATTATGAGAGAGTTCTGAAGACTGGTGCATGGAAGGTATAAGAAATGATGTGTTCAGTAGGAGCTCAGTGACAGTAAAGGGAAAGCGGCGGGTGGCAGGCGATGGAAGAGGCGCATTTTAAGAGCTCCTAGGATGCCTCAGAGGTAGCCATGTCTGGCGCAAGTCAAGCCCTGGGTGTCTCTGTGCTTGCATATCAGTGAATAGTGCAGGACCGAACGGTGGTGCAACGTGAGCACTGTCCTGACGTTGCAGTGGTAGGGCACCTGTGCATGCTGCACTCCAGGACAGGCACGCATTAAGAGAACTCTGACAATGTCTCAGTATCAGTATATTTATGCATAATACAGCCTAAAGGGCAGTGTGCGGGGGGGTATTCCAATCTATGTGATGGATTGAAATTGTAAAGTGAGAACCGTCTGTATAATCCAACCAAGGATGCATTGTGACATGTTTCACAAGCACAATATCCTTTTTTAAAATACACAATTCAAATGATACTTTTCCTGGTGGCGATACTGTACTTTGCTAATAAATAGGCCATCAAACGCAGTCCTGTGTGGGATGCCTTAAAGTATCTTCAGATGTTAGGCAGTCTCGATGTTTGTTACAGCCTTGTTTGTTTCCTAAAAATGTCTGTAAGTAGTAGGAAATCAATGGAAGGTTAATGGCAGCTTATCAGCATAGTTCTGGGAAATGCTGCCTGTACAGCAGTGGTGGCACCCCACTGCTGAGTTAATGCACTTTATTGAAGCGGTCCCTTATTGTATGTTTTTAATTGATTTGTATTATCGGCTTGTTTTGTTAACTATTTTTATTGTATTTTATGCCTGTGATGAATTGCATCATGCTCTTTCGTGATTTTTACACACAAATAGAATAAAGATATAATGAACTGAACTGAGTAGTGTGTGCTACAAGAATGTAATTTCTTTTTCAGGGTACCACACTCATATCTGTCTCTGTCGACCCTCTTTCCAGCCCTGCCTAAGGCAGTTTGTCACACCACCATTCTGCTTAGATGGGTCACAGATCAGCTTGTTGAAATATCTTAGACTCTCATTTCTAATCCCCAGTATACACAATTATACAAACTCCACGTGGATGTATTGAGCATGGCAGCAAAGGCTCATCTATTCCCTCCCTCCCACAGCGCACCTACAACTCAAACCAAACTGTGCACCACTCACAGCTGTGAGCTCCACTGGGAGAAGCAGGATGCCAACAGTGGTAAGGACGAGAGTGAAGAAAGGACTAGTGATCACTGTGCAAATACTGCTCTGCGTGTCATCTCATGCAAGACAGAAGTAGGACTACAATGAAACAATTGTTCATTCTCTGTTAGCCAATGGCCATGTGATGTTCCAAAATGGCAAAGAAGTATTTTCATGAGGGAAGTCAATACTCTCACATTAAACTGTAATATGTGAAGCCATAAGCAGTGTATGATAGGGCACAAGTTATAGTTAGATAACTAAACTGTAACTGGTGAATTTCATTTTTGGTTTTTTTTAAACTTTAGTTCTTATCTCATTCCATCACTTAACTATAACGTTACTTTAATCTTTGTTTTTGTCAATGAATTTCTAATTTTTTTATGTAAGTTAAAATCTCATTAACATACCTAACTGAAACATAATTTTAACCTTTGTATTTACCAGTGAATTTTGATCATATGCTAAAGCATGCTTTAGCATGTGTAACATGTTCTTCAGGTGGGAAACATCATTGCGCAAGGCCATGTTCAGTGTGACCAACCCAATGGAAGCATGCAATACAACCCCTTTCACACACAATGTCTAGATTTATGTGGAGGAGGTTGGACATAGGGAAATACGTATGGCCAATTTGCTTTTTGTTGTGTTTTTTCTTATGTTTTATATTTGTTAACTTTTTTTATGAACAATTTGTATTTCTTATGATTTATACAAGTCTTTGTGTTGCTCCTTTAATGTTTCCTTGTTGCATTTGCAACAACTCTTTTGTTCGTCTCACTTAAAGCAATTACTTGAATGCACTTATTTCAGTATGTTCCAAAATACTGCATATATTAATTGTGCTCGACCTGTTCATGCTGCTGTACTTCAGATAGAGCTGTTTCAACTCATTGTGCTTCCTGTTGTCCTCTTTCCATCTATTCTGGAGGTTTGTGGTTGGGGTACATAGCCAGTAGTTGTGTCCACATGTCGCTTGTATCTATAGGCCTAAATTACAAGTTTGGGGGTAAATTCCACCAAACTTGCACATAGGGTAAATACTAATACCACAGGGTTTGGTAAATAACACATGTTAAATAACACTGGTCATGAGCTTTTACCGTACACTGTGGAACTGTTATTTAGCGCATGTGTTAAATACTGAGGGGCTTATTTACAAGCCAATTGCGCCACTTTTGCGTCATTTTTAACATGGGAAAAGTGATGTACGGGTGGCGCAAGGGGCTTGTAAATAAGGCCCTGAATGTGTGCTATTTATCGCTTGTGGTAAATACCGAATGTGTTATTTAGCACATGTGCTAAATATCTCACCTGATGAATAACACAACCACAAAACATCAGGAAGTGCCCCTTTTTAGGCATTGGAAGTTGCTGGAAATTAATCCTTAGAGAGCAGAAACAGCCAGAGCAACACTCAAAATGGCCTTAGGACATCCCAAAAGTACACCAACATCTCCTTCCTGTGTAGGAGTGTGCAGAGAATCATTTTGGGTGGACAAAACACCTTGAATCAAAATCCACTGCCATCCAGAATCCATTGCCATCCTCCAATAATACTCAGTAATCACAAGTAGAACCCTGCCAAAATCATGGGCCCAGGCGGGGAAAAGAAGTACAAGTCTATGAATCTTGAGCGGGATATCCTGGCCAAAGAGGTGGTAAGACACCATGACCATCTAATGTGCCATCTCATGCTAAGGATGCCACCAAAAACGAAGAAAAACATGCTTGTTGAAGGAGATATTGGCCAAAATCAATACTGAATCAACATATCCACATAATGTTGAGAACATTAAAAACAGGTTCTAAACCTTGAAATTATAGGTAATTAAGCGAGTTGCCAAGCACAAACACTAAAGCATGGCAACTGGTGGTAGTTCTCCCCCTCTTCTGTAGGGAAGAACCAGTTATGACCATCTTAAACATATCTGGCGGGGAAGACATGAAAGAAGGTCTCGAGATCGGAGGAATCCAAGTTAACAGTCATGATAGTCATAATGGAAGTACATGTGGTTCTTCAAAAGTTGACTTGGCTCAGAATCATCATTGTTGTGAAGAGTGGCAGATTGATTATTGTATATGTCATAGGGGCTAACAACTCTCTAATCATACTGCTGCCATGTACAGAAATTGGGCTACAACAATCATAATGCACTGTAATCATGACTATTAAGGGTTGATGTTGCCACAGTATGACTAATGTTGCTTCTCGTCAGCATCATAACGCTGTGGTTTCATACAGAGCACCTAACACACCAGTTCAGTATACACAGATACACATCACACAACATTTGCATATGAATATTGTGTTTCATTTTATCATTTCAGTGCACTTGTTCCTATTTATCTGTGGTCACCACGTGTACATGAGTAAAGCCAAATGACCCTAGGATAGCATGAAATCCTGCTGTAGCACAGATGTTTGCTTTGCTAGCATTAGCTGTGTGAGTGGGTGTATATGCTGCTCACTCATTCTCTGCAAAGCATCCCTCACTCAGCAGAGTATTTTGCTGAAGGTTGACTGATAAATGGCACACACCAATTTTACTGTCTGCTTTGTGGTGCCAGTTGCAAAGAATTCTAGTGCTTCTAGCATTTTCAGGAAGGAGGTATGGCAGTTGATCCCTATGTTGGGTTCCAGGATACCCAAAATGGTGACATTTGTTTTTTGTATGGTGCTCATATCGAGCCTGTGTATCCTCTGCATCTCTAGCTTACTCATGTTTATGGGTTCCTGCATTACTATGTCAATTCAGGCTAAATCATGATTTGCTGAGCTGTTTGAGGTCATTAAGTGGTGACCTGGTCTCCATTCTTATGCTGCATGGTTTGTGGTAGCAGAACATGGATCTGGCATAGCTTGATATAGTGGCCTAACTGCATCCATTTTGGAGGACTGTAAAATGGAAATGTGAGCTGTTACAATCAACCTGTGAGAGCTCCACCTGTCCCTGGCTCTTAATGTATCTCTAGTCTCATGGGCGGTGTATTTGATATTTTATTATTTTCAGCTCTAACAGTCCATGTACTGTGTTTATTTTTCTGCATTATTGTGCTGGTCTGATTTTTTCTGTTGTTTTACAGCTTTTGTTTTCATTCCCTACACTTTCATGAAATGTAACCACCTGCTTTTGACTGGTGATATTTTAAGGTGGTATTTTCCACTGGTTTTTAATTACCTCTAATACTTATAATTGGGCATTATGTAACGCATTTGTTATTTTTTCTCATTTGGTAAATAGCGCATGTGTTAAATAGTGCACTTGGACTAAAGAAATATGGTATTTAGCACATGTGCTAAATAAAACATGTGGTTTTGAACTTGTGATCAGATGATTCGTTGAAGTCATGTGCTATTTATCCCTGCATGTGGTAAAGACCACTACGCCTAACTCATAATCAAGACCATAGAGTACTGCCCAGGTTTGTCCCCCTATGAAGCAAGCATCTGATAGCACAAAGTGCATGTAACTTTTTAGGCATTCATTTATTTGCCCATCTGAAAATGTAAAGAATTTCCAGACTCTGATTCCTTTTCAGGCCTAGTCAGTTTGCTGCTTCAGATGTTGACAGCAGCACTATCTCATTATCATCCTGTGATATTCCAGTTCTGTAAGGGCCAGTAGATAGTCTGCCAGGTAACAGCTGGTTAGGATTTTGACCTGAGGCCATGATGGACTTAGATTGTCTGTATGTCAGTCTCTCTCAGTAAAACAGAAGTGCAGAAGTGTGCTAATGGTGTTTGGGAAATTGCTTTCAGCTTATTTCCAAAGCCTGTGGGCATATGTTATAGTAGTGTACCCAGCGTGGCCAATCATATGGACCGTCTCCTGCCCACCAGGCCAGTTGCAGCCTGGTGTACCTCTACATACTGGTGGTTTTAAGGGTGACCATTTGAGCCCCATATGCACTACATTAGACCAACAAAGAGCTGCTGTTATCTTGAGAAGTGTATGCCTTGTCACCGTGTGCAATGTAATGCCAGCAGTTACGAGAGGGGGCGGTTCTTATTTTGCTTGTAGACGCTCCAAAAAGGCCATCACTGGCAGTGACAGAGGTAGGGTCCTTTGATTGTGGGATTCCCGTTGGTGGGAGTCACCTCCAATCCCACTTCCAAATTGTGTAATGGGATGGAAACTCTTACATGGTGGCAGCCATGTCAACCTTCAGGCTAGAGTCAACACCCTTTTTAGGCAATGCACTCCCATCATCCTTGTGATGAAGTCAGAGCTAGAAGTACCAGTTGTTCTGCATTATTTTGATTTGTCATTTTCAAGAAGGTCATGATTAAGTAATACTCTCATAATTATTATTAATTTAATTATTTGACTTTTCAGTTGTGACACCACAAGTTGAACATGAGCCTCTGCAATTGCTACATTTTCAAATTATGTAATAATAAGAGCAATGCCTAAAACGTAGTTAAAATGTATCATGAAAGGCATACACTTTAGAAAATGTTACAAAACGTTTTGGGTAAAGTAACTGGTGTCAGTGAAAAACACTTATTGCAGACCTGTTGGCTTTGCCCATGCACGTCTTATCAGGACACTGGTGGTGAGCAGACAAAAATAACCTCATGTTTGGACGTTATGTCCAGTGGAAGTATGCCTATTCATTACATGTGCATAACTAGAACTCACTATATGTGTAAAAAAGAAGTGTGGGCACGGGGGAATTTTGACTCAATTATCTCACAGAATTGTAATTAAATTGAGAACATAGCTGTTTTTCAATTCGAGGGAATATAAGTACAGAAAATAGTGATGTACAGAAAGGAATCTGCAAATTACTGCACAGAAATAGATTGAATTATTCCACTCAATATCGTTGCTCAATAAATTTCATCGAAGATCAGCATCTTTTCTCTATTTTTCCAGCATAAATGTAGTACATGGCATAATATTTTGAAAAATTATTCATTTCTTTCCCTCAGTAAAGTTTTTCTGCTGAAAAGTAATCTGCTATTTTTGCTTTAGTTGAAATAATCTTCGATGCATATTTTTTTTTTTTATTTATGTGAAATATTATGTCACAAAAAAACACTTGCGGAGGAATCTTTTGCAACAAATGGTGAAAATAGCAATGTAATGAAGTGCAGACTCCTGAACTTCTTAAAATTCCATTGACGGAAATAAAATGCACAGATCTCTCATCTGAGATAGAATTTATGTTGTATTGCGTGATGGCCTGCAAAACGCGCCTACACATTAGACATCCCAAAGTGACAACCGATGCTGTCATCAAATATTAGAATTCCTGGTCACAGATGCTGAAGCTATGGACGATAAAAATAGTCAAATCTATAATTTTGGAGGAGTGGGTATGGATTCCACGTGGACGTAGGGACAGACTTATTACGAGTTAATGCAACGCAGTGCAGCAAGGCAAGTTGCTGCACTGCGTTGCGTGAAAGGGAGAGAGCAGAAATGTGCCATATCTACTAAGGTATGGCGCTATTCTGCTCCCAGCACTGGCGCGCTGTGTGCTGCCTAGCGCAAATGCAGATATCCTTGCACCATAGTGCAAGGGTGCCTGCCTTACGGGCAGGTTTGTTTTCATGCAGGAATGGGCACTGCACAAAAACAAATCTTAAAGGCATATTCCTCTTTCTATATGTGCTGCAGAATATAACACATATAAAAAGAGGAAATAATGGGGAGAAATAAAAATATTTCTCATTGTTACACCTCTGTTGAGTAGCTGCATCATTTTGGCCCAAGACCAAGTTTACAAGTCTTTGTAAGTCTGGGTTTGCGTCAAAATACATGGGTGAATGAATGGGAGCACCCAATCTCCACCCACTTAACGCCTACCAGACACAAAATAATGCAAGACTGCACTATCCATTGCGTTGCGTTTCATTGTCCTGCTTGGCTTCCATGGCCTAATGTGACTTGTAGTACATTCCCCACCAAAATAAGTATATAGCAAAACCTTTACCGCAGCAGTGCTTCTATGAACACCTGAAACAGGACTTGGAGCATGACTTGCTAGTTCAGAGAATGTCGGGCTGATGGCATTTGCAGTAGTGAAACCCGCAAAACGAAATTCAGTATGTTCCACCCACCTGGTATGCTCTCAAAAATTTAACAAGATGGTCACGGTCGACAATGGTGGAGTTCGATTGGAAAATCCCATAAAAGGGCTTGCAAACAATATCATTCCATGTAGGACTCCTATTTTCAGCTTGATGGAAATGCAGTGGTGGAGACACAAAGCCTTACAGAAGCACAATACAATTTATCTAATGATTCTAGACACTCCTTATAGTAAGGACATGTGGCTCAAGAATCATGATGCACCTTTTAGCATAGAGCTGGATTCCTAACTATATCTTGATGTAGTTATTTGAAATTCTTCCTTGTGGTACAGCTGATCAGATCTGTTTTTATCCATTGGAGGAGTGGCCGAAACCTGGTCTAATTACATACTTCGCCTAAGACAGTCTAACTAAGCGGATGGCTGCCACTTAATCATTGGCCTAAGCAATTTCACCACCAATAATTGTGGGGGGGGGGGAGCTGTAGAAAAGTCCCACCCTGCCTTCTAGGCACTAGTTCAGAATACTTTAAATGTTGATCCCCAGTTGTGTAATTTTCAATCTCACCTGCTATGTGGCTGCACTGAGGCAGTTAGCATCCTTTAATGGAACAAAGACTCTTTGCAAACCCCTAGGTGGTCAACACTTTGCCATTCTGAAAATTATTCAGAAAGCAGTGCTGAATGTGCAGACAGCTAATCTGTTCAGGCAAACAGATTTACAGTCGCACCTTTGAATCCTGTGTGTACCCTTGCCAAGCACACAAAATTATATTCCAGAAGGAAGACTGCAATTTCTGAGAAGGCAACGGAGTGCCCTTCCTCCGCATCTCTGTTCAGTATGGTTGGGATTCCTTCATAACCCAGCACGGACGAACTATGTAAGATCCGGCCTCCAGAGTTCATGTCTGACTGTCCAAGTGATAATTACAGCCTCATCATCAACACATTCCCTTCCACCTCTATGTAACAGTGAAATTGTGGTTCCCAGTCCGAAAAACTCCTGAGACTAGGGAAACACATCACGCATGCATCACATCAGGCCAGATGCTGCTTATAAAAATTGTAATACACAATAATATTTACTGTCTTCTTCACCAAAAATGTTTTAATTTGTCAAATAATATGTTTCTGGGATGTGTAGGATGAATTACCACATCTAGTAAATGAGATACCACTGAGCTATGTCTCTTGGGGATCCTCTTTGTTCATGCTATTGACTGGCCAACCCCCGAAGCTCCTTACAGGGCAAGTCCAGTCTACTAACATATGTCACAGCTGGAATAACATACAGATCACGCAAGATGGTCAGTGCTCCTTCTTGATTCCATGAAATCGTACTGATACTGCAATCAAAGTAGAAGAGAGAGCCCACCTCAGACCAGTGAACAGATGCTGATTCCATCCTTGGCATATGCTGGACATATGAACCTGACAAAAAAGTGGCAAAATAACTTTAGTCCAACAAGGCAATCCTATAAGGACAGGTAGCACTATTAGAATATGAGTAAGCCTTCTTACAAGCGTACAGTACGGAAAATATATCGACTACTCACAGGCAGCCTCTGAAACAAACAATGTGATCGAATGTGCTAGTGGGGACTGAATATGCCGATTATGAAACAAGCATTGGCAATGCCAATAGGTCTGGCTTTAAAAAAAATGCATGGTAATGTGAAGCATTACTAGTAGATAGCATGGGAATTAATATGTATGTGTGTAGAAGCAAAGAACTGTAGAATAATATTGGTGTAGGTTAAAAGGTCAGGTGACAGTTGCACTATCAAGCAAGACCTTAAAAAAAACCTTGTAGGTTAATGACTGCCCTCCTCCCATCTGTGCTGCTGCTAGAGAAAAACACCACAAATTATTTAGTTATCTAAGAAACTTTAATAGCATTACAATGTCATGTGTTTGCACCTGAAAGTTCAACCTCAAGTAGCTGGATAAATAAACAAAATGATCACAGAAGTGTGAAGGGCAAGCACTTTTTTGTGGAAACACACAACCTTTGTCCAATCAAAAGATGTGATACAAGCTCCCAACACGTGGGTGGAGCCAAAGCCCTTCACCTGGTGGTTGTCACATAATTGCCTGGAGAAAGCTGTGCTGTCAAGCCAGATCAATAAAGGAGAGCATGGTGGGCTGTACTCTAGGTCGATGTAATAAAGTGCTAGTTTTAGCACCTTGGTGTTTATGCCTGTTATTACTCACTATAAACATGCTGCAGTTTGAGAAAACCTAAAATGGGCATTTGTTGAAGTTTTTCTGAAGCTTATTTGCTTGTATTGATTACTAGTAAGCCATAGCAATGTCACACGAGGCAGCTTCAATGTGCATTGAAAAATTAGAAACCTAATGCTATAAACAACATAAACAGCAATGTAATGGCAAATTCCCAAAGTAAATAGGCACTGATGCTAAACCCACCTCACCCTAAAGCCATGACCACATCCACAAACACTAAGTGGATACAGACTGTAAGCTTAATATCTAATTCCCTCTTATGGAGAAATATTCATTCAGACTCCTTCTGAAATTAAAAAATACTGCAGTAGCGCTGACAGCTTTATAAAGCCCACTGCACTGTAGTGCAGCATTAGCTTCTAGAGATTATCTTCTCAAATGTTCTTGAGAGTTTTTTGTATTTTCCACTGGGGATCAGCATTTGAGCTGTTCAGTTGAAAATGCGTATTGATTCAGTTATGGGATGGTACGGTTCCCAAATAACACCTGCCAAAAATATAGGGCCAGTTTCTGGTTGCAAACCCTTCAATTCGGTAAATCGCAGGGTATGCAACAAGAAAACTTGGTTTACAAATGTACTAAACCCATTTTGCAATTCAGTCACATATTACTAAATCGTGAAATTGATTTAGGAAGCAGATAGGAATTGCTGTTTGGAAGTGGTGTGTTTAGAGCATCCTTTTGAAACAGCCATTCCTTACAGTATGTATTAATGTTTTGCATCCAAAATACAGTTGCTAAACATTTGTATTTTACTGTCTCCCACAAGGTAGTGGAAACCCGTTCCCCAGGGGACCCCTTCCTCTTTGTGAATGATCAAAAGGCATTTTTTTGGAGTAGGCAGTGGTCTCCTAAAAATAGTTTGAAAAATGTTTATTTTGTTTTTATTAAACGCATCCCATTTTCCTTAAAGGAAAACAGGCTGCATTTTTTTTTTTTTAAAGGATTGCTTTATTTAAAGCAATCAGATACATGGTGGCCTGCTGACCCCTATGATATTAGCAAATCATAGTGGTTCGCGATTTGCAACCTACCCAATTAATATTCAAAAGGTAGGTCTAACTGAGCCAACTATTCAGTATTTTGTGAACCAACCTATTAGTACATAGGTCAATTTGCAAACTACCATATAATTCTCAAAAAGTTAGCAGACAAATTGTGACAACTTTTTGCAAATCGTGTCTTAGTACATCTGGCCCGTAGTCTCCTAAATGTTGCTTACAAAAATATCACTTTGTAAGAAATTGGGTTATTGGTTGGGGGTGTGTGAAGCTCCAGTCAGGCTACAATCACAATGCTTTTCTGGGTGAACCACAAACAGTCACTAAATTAACCTGCGCTTAATCCTCTGTAGCTTGGCACAAAGCAGTCAGGCTTAACTTAGAGACAATGTGTAAAGTACTTATGCAGCACACAAACAACAATAAACTGAAAACACAGCACAAGAAACATCCCAAACCAATTGTAAACAATAGAGTAAATTCTAATAAATAAAATGATACCATAATGACAAAAATGTAATTAGTAGAACCGTAGATATGCAATTTCAAAGCTTTAGGTAAAATTAGCACCTAAAAACACAAAGCTCCACTCGTGGTCATCTGGTCGCGCAAGACCGGGGGAAAGTCATGAGTTCAGGCCGACCGCAATGCAACGTAGGTTGGATACAGGGACCAGATTAGTTCCAATGAAAAAGTTACCTTCTCAGAGTGCAGTGCAAAGGGTTCCGTTCGTGGTGGAGATGGCCCCAAGGAGCAAGGAGAGTGTTGTGGGTGGTCACATAGAGCAGGCCGGGCGTCGCGGGCTGTCGTTGCTGTAGCGCAAAGAGCCGGTCGGGTGTCACGGACGGTCGTTGCTGACATTGGTGGTCACCATGGGCTGTTGTTGCTGTAGCGCTGAGTGCAGTTCTTGCATTGCTGGTTGTCGCTGGTGGTCACTGTAGCGCAAACAGCAGGTCTTACCGGAGCTTCACCTTGGTGATCATCATGGGTGTCAGAGTCTTGGCTCAAAGGGGTCCCAGTTGACGAAGATCCCAAACTTCAGGGTTTCAGTTTTCTTTGTTGGAAGAGCTCAAACCGATGCCAGTCAAGGGTCAAAGACCTGAGGGGCATCTCATGGGGATCAGGAACTCACTCCAACAGGGACCGACAAGGCTCACGCAGGTCCAGTTGTAGGTCCAGGCAGGTCCGGTGCAGCAGTTGAAGGGAGGACTCTGGAGCTTGTTTTGTCCCTCTAGCTCAAGCAGGGGGTCAGCCAACTGACCCTTGGAGTCACTAGGGTTAGACTGGGATGAAGGTAAGCAGGTCCAGTCTTACTTTCAGACAGCAAGACAGTTCTCAAGCAGCAGGGCAGCCTTCTGGGAGCAGGGCAGGCCTTCTTCTGTAATGTCCACAGGTCCAGGAGTGCTCTGGATGTCCATTATTTATACCTGGTGCCAGCCTTTCTGTGGGGGGGACACCCTGCCCTATCCCACACCTGGTTCTGAAAAGTTCTTTCCTTCACCTGTTTAGACCCCAAGACATCTAAGGTGACAAAAGGCTAGTGTCAGGTTCCTTTGTGTGTGCTGATGGCAAGGCCTTTTAACTGCAACTTGGGTGGGGCACAGCTCCGCATCCAGCCATCCTGGCAGGATGGCCCATCCTGACCACACCATTGTGTTACTGTTTAGGAGTTTTTCACTGCCTGGACATGTAAAACCTGACCCCACATGTCCTACTTTTTAAATACAAGGTGCCCTGCCTTATGGGCCTTTAGGACCTACATTAGGGGTGACTTAGATGTCATTAAAAAGAGATTTTAGGCCTGGCAAAGGGTTTACTTCGACAGGGCGAAATGGCAGTTTAAAACAGCACTACAGGCTGTAGTGGCAGTCCCGAGACATAAGTGCTACATTAGTGAGGGGCACAATGAGTGATGCAAGCCCACTAGTAACATTTAAGTTACAGGCCCTGGGTACATGTAGTAAGTACCACATACTAGGGACCTGCAAGTAAATTTGATGTGCTAATCAGGTGTAGCTAATTTTACTATGTTTTAGGGAGAGGGCACAAGCACTTTAGCACTGGTTAGCAAGGGTAAAGTGTACAGAGTCCTACTGCTAACAAAAACGAGTTCAGTAAAATATGTTATGGAGTGGCAAATTGTTGGGGGGAATACCATGCCAAAGATTGCAGGTCTGCCCCCCACCCCCCACAGCTGAAAGCAGAACTACCCAGCCTCATAGGATTTCTCATTGCTAAGGTGGAAAAACTTGGAGAGTCCATCGGCATTGGCATGGTCAGTCCCAAGGCAATATTTCACAGTAAAGTCTTTTCCCTGTAGGAAGATGACCACCTCAACAGTTTGGGATTCTCACTCCTCATCTGCATTAGCCATCCGAGGGGTCTGTGGTCTGTCTGAACCCAGAACTGAATTCCAAACAAGTATGGTCTCACCTTCTTCAGAGCCCAAATCACTAAAAAGGCTTCCCTTTCAATAACACCTCACCTCTGTTCCCAGAGAAGTAGCCTCCTGCTAATGAAGGCTACCGGTTGTTACTAGCCCTCTTCATTCAGCTGTGCGAGAACAGTCTCAATGCCAAGCTCAGATGCCTATGTCTGGACAATGAGCTATATGGAGAAGTCAGGTGCCTTGAGCACTGGTGCTGTACGCATGGCCTCCTTCAAGGTGTCAAAAGTGTTCTGTCACATCTCGCCCAGATCCTTCTTGGAAGTCAGCTCTGTCAAGGGGGCTAAATGGTGCCATATTCCTTGTTAAATCTCCTGTAGTGATGCCTAAGAAGGCTCTCGTCTCTGTCTGAGGCTTGGGGGGTTCCTAAGCCATGATGCCTATATCCTGGCCTGTAGGGCTGTACCTTGCCCCCACAGAATTTGTGGCTCAGGTATCCCACAGAACCCTGCCCTATCTGGCACTTATTGACTTTGATAGTCAGGCCTGCCCTCTGTAGAGACTGAAGCACTGCCCAAAGGTGGTGCGGGTGGGTATCCCAGCTAGAACTGAAGACTGCAATGTTGTCCAAGTAGTCGGCACTGAAGTTTTAAAGTCCAGCTAGGACCCGGTTGACCAAACTCTGGAAGTTGACGGGGCATTCTTCAACCCAAAGGACATTACTCAAAACTGAAAGTGGCCCTCTGGGGTGGAGGAAGCAAACCTCTCCTTAGTCCCCATGGTTAAGGAAATCTGCCAGTACCCTGATGTTAAATCAAATGTACTCAGGAACTTGACAGCTATCAACCTGTCGATGAGCTCATTAGCTCGGGGTATGGGGTGAGCATCAGTTTTAGTATCTGAATTCTGGTATGGGGCCTAGTGGGGCAGCCTTGAGTACCAAACCCCCTAGACTGGACCAAGGGCTGTTAGAGTGCTCAATCACTCCTAACTCCAGCATCGTGGATACCTCCTCATTGATACTTGCTCTCAATTTATCAGACAGCATGTACATTTTGTTTTTGACAGCCATGCTGTCCCCAGTGTCAATATCATGGGTACACCAAGTGATGAGCCCAATGGTAAGTGAGAAAAGCGAGGAAAACTGCCTCAAGACGTGACAACAGTGCACCTGTTGCTCTGAGTTCAGGGTAGCTGAGAGGAAAACTCTTCCACCTCAACTCCCTCCACTGACCCATCTTGTTCTTTGGAAGAGATAAGGTCAGGGAGATGCTCCCTCTCCTCCTCCACATTATCATCTGTCACCAGCAGCATAATCACTTCTGACCTCTCAAATTGGAGTTGAAGTGGTCTACATGCAAGACCATTAAGTGGTCCCTCGATGGCTTGAGGTGCACCAAGTAGGTGACCTCATCCTTCCTCTCTTTGACCTCAAAGGGCCCAGTGCACCAGTCCTTTAAGGCCCAGGGCTCCACAGGCTCCATAACACACCTTTTGGCTAGGTTGGTACTCCATCAGAGTGGCCTTCTGGTCACACCATTGCTTCATTATCTCCTGGCTGGCCTCCAGTTTCTCAGTGGCTTCTTCTTAGAAGCGCTTCAACCTAGACCTGAGTCCCAACATGTAGCTCACTACATCCAGAGGGGGTTTCTTGGGCATTTGCTGGCACCGCTCCTTGATAAAACTGAGAGGTCCTCGCGCAGTGTGGCCAAACAGAAGTTCAAAGGTACCGAGCCCCACTCCCTTCTGAGGCACCTCCCTATAAGCAAAAAGAAGGCATTACAAAAAGACATTCCACTTATGCCTCATTGTTCTGGCTGGCCCATAATCATGCCATTCAGGGTCTTGTTGAATCTTTCCACAAACCCATTTGTCTTGGGGTGGTATGGTGTGGAGAACTTCTATATTACCCCACACTCATTCCCTGTGTCCCTGTAGCTCAAACAGGAGATCAGCCAACCGACCCTTGGAGTCACATCCAGGAAGCCTCGGAAGAAGGCAAACAGGACCAATCTTCCTTCTTCATACAGCAAGGCAGTCCTTCCAGCACACGGGGCAGTCCTTTTGGCAGTATGGCAGTGCTTCATCTGAATCTTACACAGGGCCAGGTGTGTTCTGATGAGTGGTTCTAAAGGTCCTATTCTTATACCTGGTGCCAGCCATTCTGTGGGGGAATTCCTGACCTACCCCCAAAACCGGTTCTGGTCAGTTCTTCTGGTGGCTCTAAACTGTCTAGGGTGAGACGAGGCAGGGCAGACCTGGTGTCAGGTTCCTTTGTGTGTGCTGCAGGCAGGGCCCATTGAAATGTAATCAAGGCAGGGGACAGCTACTCCCCAGCCATCGTGTCAAGAAGACCCTCTCTCTCACACCTAGGTTTCCTTTGTCTCACTGTCTGGAAGCACATAAACCCCAACAGCAGAGTCATTCATAGTCATGTGACGCAGGACGCTGGCAGAAAGGCACCGTTGGTTGGGTCAAAAAAATGCCAACTTTCTAAAGGTTTCTGGAGGAGTTATTTACACTTTCTTTATAGTGGTGGTGGTCAAACAATCCAACCTTCTTGAGACAAATACTAGACATAAATGAGTTAAGAGGTACTGTTATGCACAAATACTTTAGACAAACATATGAAAGTAGACATGAACAAAAAACATATCTAATGCATCAACACAGTTGCCCCCCACAAAGATCCACCATCCACACAAATTGAATTAAATCCAGGGATCTCCGAGAGGCATCAACTCCTCTTAACTGAACGGGTTCTTCAATCCACAGTACAAAGTCCAAGTTCATTATTCACACAATATAGAGGACTGAGCATCCAAATAATGCTATGATATGTTAATGAGGAGAAATCGTTGACATTTTGGTCTCTAGTGGTCACATGATCCAAGAGACCATCATCAGGACCCAGTGTTGAAATGGCCACAAACCGACCCACCAAAAGGCAATACCCAAATGCACCAACAACCAAACTGCAAGCAAAAATCCCCAACTGTTCACATCAGGCAAGTAAATCTTCAAAGAAAGGAGATCTGCTTCCCTCCTTTCCTGTGGCACCAGTAATCACCAGTAATCACTTGTCCAAGCACCCGGCACAAACGCTCAGCGTTGGTGCCACAGGAGAGGAAGGAAGCAGTTCTCCTGTCTTTAAAGATTTACTTGGCTGATGTGAACCGTCGGGCATGTTTGCTTGCAGTTTGGTTGTTGGTGAAATTGGGTTTTGCCTTTTGGTGGGTCAGTTCACCATGTGTTGGCCACCATAATTTATCCCAGTCTAGCACAGCGCGATCACAATCATTTCTTAGTTTCATTCTTTTTCGCCACCGACTTCAGCAATTAAGGCACAGAAGAGGCCCATGGAGTAAGCGGTGAAGCGCGGATGGCAAGGAAATCGCAAAAATTAATTGCTGATGTCGACGGCGAAAAAGAATGAAACTAAGAAATGACTGTGATCGCGCTGTGCTAGACTGGAATAAATGACTGTGGCCAACACATTGTCAGACTTGGCAAACATGTAAGCCAGAGAATCTGGGAGAATGAACAATTGATTCCAACTGCAGAGAAGGAGAGAGAAAACCATTCAAGGTCCTGAGGATAACCCAAAAGAAAAGGGAGGTTTGAAACGTGTCGGCCTAAAGAAACTGGGGAGTTTGAGCAAAAAAGGCAAGCAAGCTTAGGCAATCCAAAAAGGGACATTGGAGGCCTACAAAAGAGTGTGTTTAAATAACCCCCAGTAGTTGCTTCAAAATAGGAGTTTCAGCTTTCTTTCAAGAGAAAGGGCCCAATAATATGAAACTCCAGCAATTTCCAATAAAAAAAGACTGGTATATTGTGAATTCATTTTTGTTCCATGTATGTTTTGTTTCATGTATTTAGTCTGATATGCTATTTTACCTTCATGTGGTTTAAAAGATTAGAGTTTCTTCATAAATAACAGATGGGCTGTAAACACTGTGAATTTCTTACAAATTTTGTCTAAAGGATATGTTTAGTACGTATGCTTAATGATTTGAAAATACTAAAACATTCAACATCAGAAATAAGGTTTAGATAACTAAATTCCTTGATCTTTAAGAAAGATTGAGTTGACTAAATGATTATCAGCTTGTGTAATTTGTTCAACTTTAACTTTCTTAAAGTGACATTTTCAAAATTGTAATTAAAAATCCGACATCACCATAAGTTAGTATTTTTCATTACAATTCCAAAGACACCAAACATGAACTGTTACCTGCTCCCATTTGGAAATTACAGCTTATTGAATGCAATAAGGCAGGCCATGCAGTAGTGAAAAATGAATTAAAGAGTTTTTCACTACAAGGATATATAAAACTTAAATGTACATGTCCAACTTTGTAAATACACTGCACCCTGCTCTCTGGGCTGTCCAGGGCCTACCCTGGGGGTGACATAGGTATTAAAAACGAAGGTTTGGGCCTGGCAAAATGTTTATTTTAAGTACAAAGAGAGTTGACCAAGTGCACTCCTATTTTCACAAATTTTGTTGATTATCCGATGTTTATCAAAGTTTCAAACTTTAGCGTGCAAAGCAGAAACACGGCCTGCCCGAGTGCCACGTATACGTAAACACAATAGAAGCTGGAGCAAAATTACACTCCACCGCCGGATGCACAGCCATTTGCGTAATTAGTAACCACCGCTGCTTCTTTCTCCACGTTTCAACAATTTATTTTTATTCCATGTAGTCCAGTTCCTATTTATTCACATCTTTTCACTTTTCATCCTGTCACATGTGCGACGTTTATGCGTTCAACAGTTTCTAGTGCGCAGATATGCCGATCCAGGCCTTTTTCTGCGCATGGCGAATACATAAAACATCCAGAAGTTCATTTTTTTACCCAATGCATTTCGGGCTATTTATAGCCCTTCTTCAGGGGTTCCCTATAGATTTAAAATATTAACATTAGTTTGTATGTTCAGACCTCTATACGTCCATAGTTATAATACATCAAACAATTCCTGTCTCATATTCATAATCAACGTTTTCCCTCTAAATGCGCAAAAACGCGCCAAAAATGTACCTGAAGCAGCCTTCCCCAACCCTCAATCCTTTCCCGTGTGTAACCTCATTTCCTAATTCACAACCCACCATTGATTTTCCCGTCTCCTAGTCTGACAGCATCCTTTGTATACATCTTTTCCCAGCAACTGTATTACCAAAAGCCTCTGCACCTCCCTCAACAATTACATTTTATTTTAAAAAAACACAACAAAATAAGAAAAAGCATTGACAAAGCCAAAGGTTGTGCTGCTAACACCAGACCTATTGACTTTCAGTGCTTGTTTAGGTATGGCACTAGCCAAGATTACCTGATTTTACTAACATTATATATGTAATATACTTACCTATAGGGGCTTTCAACCATCCCTCTTCATCCATTGGTCGATTGTGCTAATCACAAATGTCTTCCACCCAACACAGCATACTGCATTGGACGATGGGTCACCCACTTCAGGCACTGGCTGACTTCACTTCGAGTGACAACGTTCTGATCTTTCACAAGGGGATCATCTGCCATCAAAGTAGTTCCCTTCAGTGCCAGAAACTATTATAGCAAATAATGCTTTCTGAGACAGATATTTTTGCTTTTAGCCAAAAAAATGTATATATGGGCGATAGCTCGGCAGCTCCCCCATGAATGTTTACCAAAAGAAAATGACAAAATAAAACAATAATTGACAAAGTCAAAAGACTGATTTTATGCCGATAGTTAATGATTACATGAGACTGGTTAGACCAGGCCCGACCTCATGCACACAACTTACTGCCTCTGTGTCTTGTGTAGTTTGCCACAGAGTAATTTCCTGGTGCACTGCTGTCTATAACTGGTGACGGGGCAGGAAGCTGGAAGTGCATTTCCGGCAGGGTGTTGGCCTGTATAGACTTGGCAAGGGTAGACTGGACAACAGGTGCAATGCAGCACAGCAGTTAAGCTCGTTAGCACACTCCTTAAAACCACTTCCTGACCCCCGTTTCAACAATGTGCACAAATCGTATATTATTTTATATAATCAAATATATATATATATATATTTTCAAGTAAAGATAGCTTTCCTAACACGCTGCACATTTCTTTCATACATTAAAAGAAAGCAACGTTATAAATACATTATCTGTTGTCAAATTGGAATTCATGTAGCCCCTTCTATAGCAGTATAGTGCCTGTAAACCTTTCTCAATTACTGTTGCGAATTTGAGCAATTTTCTCGCTCGTTCAACATTTCCAGTCGCCAGTCGGTTAGCGTCACAGCTTTTTGTTTATTTACAGAGATACATAAACACCCCTCTTGTTTCAATGCCTCCTTCCAAGGACCCCCCTCCTTTGGAAATGGAACAAGCCCCTCGCCACATCTGTTAATAACGACCGGCTAACACCAGTGGCCATCATCTGTTTTCCATCCCTCTTGCCCGGCCTATGAAAGCTGTGTAAAGCGGTGCTACTTCATCAAAGTTAAACTTGGACTCCAAGATTTTTGGACAATCTTTCCTCTTTCCTAGCCATGCTTTTCAGTCATTGGGCAGGTGGGAATCCAGATGTCTCGACCTCTGTTGGATAATTCCTTCAAATGGGATTTGTTTCATTTAATCTTCAAAATGGCTGTACGGGGTCAGTGGAGAACATGGAACGATTATCAGACGCGTTATGTAGTTCTCAAAAACACAATTTCATGTCATGCCCTGACAAGTGCAATTATTCCTTTAAGCATAAGGGATTCCAGATAATTTTCTAATTTTCGGTGATGCAATATTAGCTGACTAACCCACGCATCAAAAAACGGATCTGGAGATGTTAAACACATCCAAGAACAAATGTTGACTTAACATTCCCCTGGGGTCAATCTTTCAGGTAACTGATTGGTTGTTTGGACAGCGGGTCTTCCAAGAGGGAGGGAGTTGAAGGGAGGATACCGCGCTAATATGTTAGAAAAGCATTATGGTTCACATGTGGCAAGGGTGGAAGCCAAGCATCATATGAGTGGTTGATTTTTTCACTCACTGACAGGGATTGGTCGCTGGGGTGTGCACCTTTTGCACCTATGACTTATTTATAAATCTACAGCCGCGCGGTGCCAAAAGCAAAATAACAGTTATAGTGGGTGCCACAGGGAGAACAAAGATGCACTCTCTCTGCCAGATCCCACTATTTACAAGCAAGCAGAAATCTGTGAGAAAATTCAATTGAACCCAGATGGCAGGAAATTCCTCTAAAATGACAGTGGCCAAATTCAAACCACAAGACATGAAAATAACCCAACATACTAGACACGGAGAACATATCTTATAGATTTTTTCCTTATGCACTTCGCAAGCTGTGATTGATTACCTAGAGACGGGCAGCAGATTTATTGGACTTCTGTAGGATGAGACGCCCATTTACAACAACTAAACTTTATGGTGGATGGGGAAAAACAGGTTGAAGGAATTGGTGTTATGCTTACAGGAAGAGCTGCTAACTCATTCTGTCATTCGCACAGTTGTTGAACTGTCTCATAAAAGGATATCCCTCCTGAAATTAGAGGTTAGTGGTCTAGATTCAAAATAAAGTCCCTGGGATTGTGGGTACTAAATAAAAGGTATGACTAAAAAGCATTCATTCTGTTTCCTGCTATTGCATTAGTGAGATTAAGGTCTTGTGTTATCGCCTGTTCTATGCATTTCTGTTCATGATTCAGAAGCTGGCAGTGGCAGCAGAAAGCATAAAGAACAAGACAGAACACCTCATTTATAAAAAAAAAATTGGCTATGTGCAAAGACTCAGGTGGCTTCCCTGACACTCTTTTGGCAAACTATAGGAAAGACTAACATGGCTAGGTAGAATGAATCCTTTGTTCCAAAGCCATGAAATAAGTTTCTGATGTAGAACAGAAAGATGCACATATCAGTAAAATAGTGGGGTGGTGGGGCAATCAGTCCCTTACATTTTTTTGGTTGGGGGTCTAAATATTATTCCCAGTTTTGCATGAATGCTTCAGAGGAAGGCCGCGTGGTCTAAATCAACTAAATTCATTTGATGACTTGAGAGATAATGGTTTTCGAAGATGGAACTATAGGCATGGCTTCCACACTCACTTGCCAAATTGCCCAATTTTTCAAGAATCTGATGTCAGTTAAATGGAGAGACTGGACAGGTTGCCTGCATTTCTGATTTCATTTTGGGTTCAATGGGTCTACTTGAGCAAAATTTACAGACTTAAATTCTATTCAATGCATGTTTAAAATAATTGTAGTAAAATTAATATGAAAATTCAGGCAAAGGCCAAAGATGGTCAAGAGAGGATTAGATGGAAGGCAGTTTTTTTCCACGTGCCAGTCTGGCCTCATGATGCAATCTGGCTTGCCATTGAAAGGAAATTCAAAATTAATATGCACAATGCTTGAGGAGTAGGTGTAAAACCTCTCTCGGGAGGGTCCAGGTCACAAAGTTTTTTTTCACTTATTAATTAGACTTACTACTGGTAAGGGTTGCTCTAAAAGCGTAAATAAAGAATAAAGAAGTATTATAAACAGGATATTTATGTGTCGTCTATGTGTACATACTTTACACAGTGCCTGATATTATAGCAGACATAGGGCCCAATTCACATATTTATTTCAGACTCAGCATACGTTTATGACCAAACATACCTCATTTATGCCTCCCAGAAATTCTTATATCGAATTTTAGATGCGCAGCAGCGAACAGGGATGTTTTTAACTGAGTGGTTCTAAGTGACATCGCATAGGCAATGAGAGTGAACCTTGAGATATCTTTATCATCCTTCAACAACCCAAGGCATTGAACATTGAATACTTTTATGTTATGCATGGCTTCCAAAATCATCTGTCCCTGCTTTCAACTGCTACACAGGGGCAGATGAGTACTGGGGAGCTACACATAGCATGGCCTCTCCTTCCCTGTCCCAAATGTAAAAAAAAACCAATACCTTGCGTCCTACCAAAGTGCCTTCCCACCAACTTTTGTTTCCCACTGTTTTTACGTCATAGCAGTGAATAACCAGATTTAGAATCTGGTATTTGTGAAAGTGGTGGTCAGTGGGAGCCAGACATAACAAAAGGAGTCATGGCAAGCATAAATGGTGTTACTGTCTGAATTTCTCCACCGTGGGTCCGGAGAAATCAACAGCAGTATGTCCAATGCAAGGGATAGAACGCGTGCATTAAACAACCTGGGTAACTTTGTAAGTTGGCTAGAGCTGTCGACATCGAATCGGGTCCGAGTCTCGGCATGGACGCTCAACATCCTGTGATTCTGGGCAAATCACAATCTCCACGTGCCTAACAAAATGAATCTGTCCGTCTGTAATGCAACTGGTGCTCATGTAAAGCGCTCTAATATCTTCAGGTCGTGTTCGTGATAAATAAAACAAAAACAAAAACAAAAAACGTATAATTGTGGGCATTGACAAAATTAAATCTGACACTTCCTCGCCCTGATAACGGTCAGAAAGCTACTCCAGCCAAAGTCTAAAATCACTTCGTTTTCAGGAACGGAAGGGGAATGGATCACCCCAACATTTGTTGGGGGTGTAGAGGAAGGCATTCTAACAGCAGAAAAAATGCTTTTCTCGCAAAGAAAAAAAAATGTGCGTTTACAGATTCAGCTGCCTTTTTCACTACGTAGGCTACGTACAATTTCGCACAGTTGGAACAGGGAGTCTTTAAAAAGTCACAAGACAGGTGCAAGAATGCCTGGAAGCATGTGCCTAAAGAGCCTTTTGAGGCATCCTATTACACCTCTTTTGTGAATATCATAAAAGTGTACGTTGAGGCAGAGTCGCTGGACTCGGTCCATACTTTTACACTTTCGTCGGTGAAATTGACCCATATTGTCTGGAAGTGCAGAAAAAGTAGTTGTAAACTGCAGACTATCAGTGGAGGAGTCAAGTACATGCAATGCAAATTTAGTATATTGTCAGAAAGGAGTAGATGTTTGGCTATTCACAGAGGTTTAGTAAATCACACTCTACACTTATAGGAGGAACTAACTACATTCAAATTGACTTGACTTTACATTATGCAAAATGTGCAGTAACTGCAACCATGAGTGTAGTCTACACTAACTGTAAAATAGAGATGAAATATAATAGAAAAGTAATGAAAAATTAAAATAAGATTAAACGTGATGCATTTCTCATTCCCTCCACATATAATTCGCATGTACAGCATCGTAGGATTACGAAAATGGGTCAAAGTAACCAATTTACATGGATACTTCAAATATATTTAAGCAGTAACATGCGTTACTACATAATGTGTACAGTATGCATGAGACATAATTAAATGTATGTAGGTTAACAAACGTCTACAACTTACTATTGAGTAAATGAGATTCCCCAGGTCTTATTGGTTCGTCCTCCTAAGACATCTGGGTGTAATGTCCAAACACCAATCAGGAAAGTGGACTCCATCAATCATGAATACTTATTAAGATTTCTATGCATGCAAAAAATAAAGCAAGCATTTACCTTGTTCTTCGATGGATTGTTATGGCACAGCTTGAATCATATGACGTCAGAATAATGATGGAGAGCATCAGTGTTTATTAATAAGTGGTCACATTGCTCATTTGCCTGCAAACCCAGACTGTAGGGAGGGGGTTTGGAGAAGGAAGAGGATAGATTCTACCAGCCACTTCAGGGGGGGACGTGTGAGATTCGAAAATGCCATTGGCGCATAGCTGAAAGATAGAGGGAGTGTCTCTGGGATGCGGAGCCAGCACAGGAGCAGTCATTTGACATTGTTCACCCTTCCCCCCCGGTCAAGAAAATTTACTCTATGATCTCATTTCAAGTTGAGGGAAGCCATCAAACCCAAGCTACTCACTCACCTGTGGTATCTGGCAGATTCATTCGCAAAGGGTTAATTCAAGGTAACAAATGTAGACCCTACTTTTGGCCTCCTTCAATAGCCTAAGGTTTTTCAGAGCCTCTTATGTTAATGCTTATTTTGAAGCCAGTAGCCACTCATTGTAACTCCACAAGGTCTATGAGTGCCACTCCATGTAACTACAGATCACTCAGAGGGACCCTTCAGGATGCTTTTGAGCACCTCATGCACGTCCCTACAACTGCATTTTGGAATGTAAAATCAGCATACTTATGCTTTAAGTTAAAATAATATAATGATCATTATCCCCTTCAGACACAGGCAATTACCCTCTTACATTGTTCCACAGTCAACTTCCTGTAAACAGTTCTAGGTAGGGCTAGCAAATTTTATTTTTATTACTGCTGATCGATTTGAATTTTTATTGCGCGTAGGTCAGTTACCTGGCGTTAGTGTATGAAACATAAACATGTAAAAAGATGAAACAGTTACACAGCATAAAAGATTTTCAAAAGCAAATAGCAAATTTTGACGAGGAAGTAAGTTAGAATTCAGTCCAAGAACTGAACATGCGTCTAACAAAGGATAGAGTTTGGGCAAGGGCAACGGTGAGTGAGGGAAAGCGGATATCAGACTACTGAATTGGATTAGGTTTTAGGGTCTAGTGTAGCTGTTTGTTTTGCGAAATCCGCTGTATTGACAGATCCTGTTTACTTGTATCAATTTTGTGTTTGGCCTGCATGGGACTGGGACAGCCCAAAATGTTCTCACTGATGATGTTTTCATTCTCAACTCATGGTTGCGCGACAAGTTTTCTGATAGATTTTTTTCTTTCCAAGCCAAGTCGGTGATGCGGCGAGCACAAGGTAAGTAGTTTTATTTATTTACTTTAATCTTTCCCTACGTATGTCAAACTCTACTAGCCCCTCACCCTGCCCCTCCCCACCGCCCCACAGTGTTACCTGTGCCAGCTGCCACTGAAGAAGCTTACTGGAAAGCTAAGGGAACAGGAAGTAAAAGCATGGGCAGAATAACAGATTTACATTGGATTTGCGTAGGACCTTCTGGGGGATTTGCTTCACAGGGAGTACAATTTCCTACTGATAATACTGAATTTGCGCCCGCTCTTGGAGAAGAAAGGCATTCACAAGAGGCCATTCCTCCATTTGCATGAAGATACGTCCCTGTGTAAATAAGGGTCATGCACCCTGTTCAATAATATGAGGCCAAGTGACTTTGGCTTCAACTGAAAAAATTGCATTTACTTAATAAGCATCTATTGATATGGAAGCTAATCACTGTAAAAAGGAAAAAGTGATGTGAATATTAGGGAAACACGAAAGATGGAAAGAGAAAGACAAAGCCCCGGGCTCAGGATCAAGAGCTCGATAAGCGGTAGTTTAGCCATTTTTCTTTATTTTCTGTGCATTATATAAAATAAAATACACCTATCACTAGCACGAAAAATGTTTACGAAATTAAAGTTTACCATTAGACAAGTACACGTCCATGAAAGGTATCCATACATTTTCCACCAATGCTTCAAGAAGGTTTCATCAATCTTCCATATATGCTGTCCACAATGTTTCTAATAATGTTATATTAAAGATATGAAACCCAGATCACGCCCTCCAACTCTCATAACTCAATTACCCATCAATGGAAGCTCCCAACCCACCTTCCATGATAGGAATATATCCTGCTTCCATCAATAAACAAAGCAGGTATCTACTCTAGCTTCAATAATTATTTATAGATGGTGGCTGTAGCTCTGCCATTAGTCATCCAGGCATGATAGCCACACTCCCATGGCCAGCATCCTATTAACAGTACCCACAACACTTCTGTCAACCAACCAGAACCAGGACCTCGCCCGCAAATCATACATAGAGATTACCCATACCCCTTCCAGGTGTCATACACAAACGTCATCTCTAGACCTTTCTTAAATCATGCTTTGTGAATAAGCCACACCTCTTCAACAAATTTGCCATCGAGAATTCCCAAAACCAATCGCAAAATGATCTATGAAACGTATCCCTGCCCATGGTACCATTCACCAATTAGAAGTAGGAAATCATTTTCAATCATTTGTCAATGAAGGCTGCTCTCACCACTCCCACCGATCTTTCAAGGAATCTATGAAAATTTATTGTAAACGTCAGATAAGATCTGAGCTATATCTGTTAATGTCTGCAACGGGTGAGAGTCCATGGTCCCCTCGGAAGAAAGAGCGAGTAGCCTTACGTAAACTCTGACGTCTACTTGAGACCCTTCTATGTTCTTCAGGGTATTGACTCCCGGCAGCCGTACCTTGAGGCACTCCAGGATGGGTGCAGTCAACAACGCTCAACCTCCTGTAGGCAATCCTGGTCCTCCTCAATTGTTAGGAGTGCCACATGCAAACAGACACAGAACAGTGGCTGATTGGTGCCTGCGTACTCCACATTAGTCTTCTCATGTGCTGCAGAGTTACAGTTAGCTCATGTGCAGGCAACTAATGTTTTTTTTTGTTATATGGGTGCAAGGCTCTGATCCACAACTGGTGTACCTGTCTGCCTTCTGGTAATACTGCCTCATGTAGTGAAAACTAACTGGAAGTGAAAAGTAACACAAAGTGGAGGGAGGAGGAAGACATGACATTAAAAAGACAATTCCACCAGACAAAAAAATTACATTGATTACATAAATATATATTACCTTATCCTTAGAGCCACCGGATTCAGTAAAACTGATATGGTAAATCGCGTGATCTCACGTGAGTGTAAACAGCCACTTCTTAAAGAAGACATAAATCTGTAATATTACATCATCCCTGTTTATACTCTGCTAAATCTGGAGTCTGGAATATGTGAATTCTTTCCAGGAGCTGCTGATTCCCCTTCCAGATGTGACCTATCACAGGATTGGGAATACACCGGTGAGTTTAAGATGCACAGCTCAGATATGTTTAGGCTTTCTAGCCAGTAAAATTAAAGGTGACCTTGTTATTTTTTTTTCGCAGCTGTAAGCTGCCTGGCGTTATGTATGGAATGGAACTTTCATCCTGTGAGGATTAACTTTAGTACAAGATCTGAAGGATAAATGACACACAAACACTGGTTCACCCTTAAAATCTATTTCACCAATAAGGGAGCCAATTGCACCTGTATTCTACCAAGTAATGTCTGCATTTAAGTTGATTGCAGCACCATTGCACGGGTGCGACATAAGACCCCAGTGCAATATAACGTGAACATTCCCTCATCTGCATGGGTGGATGGCCCAGTGAGCAAGAAGAGGTACCTTTTTTTGGGGGGGAGTTTTATATAGCGCAAACTCGACCCGAAGGTATCAGTGCGCTTTACATGAGCCCCAGTTGCGTTACAAACCGACACATTCATTTTGTTAGGTACGGGGAGATTAAGTGATTTGCCCAGAATCACAGGATGTTGAGCATCCCAGCTGAGGTTCGAACCAGGTTCCCCAGCTTCGAGGTCGACCGCTCTAGCCGTTAGGCCACCCTCTCCCCGACCTTTGACAGTATGCCACCACACACTCCACGTATGCATTGGCATATAGGCCCTGGCCAAGAGTTCTAACTGTATGCCATCCATGAGGGGGTATAGAGAGTCCAAGAGACCCTCCGGAGAATTCCCGAAAGGTGCGATGTGACAGACTGAAGCCACACCTGAGGAGGCCCCTGGCAAATTATGGCCTCCCTCCAAAGGCAAGGTAGAGCTGCCCCTTCAGAGACAATGACAGCCTTAGAGAGGCAATGCCACGACATATATATCTTCAAGGTATGTTGATGTGGAGTTCAGAACTATAACTCTAAACTTACGCATATATAGTTACTTTATCGATATTTTGGTTGTCAACATTTTTCTATGGTATTTTGCAGCAAGAATTTCTAATGGTCGATATTCTATGTATAGTCTTTTCTACTGTAGCGAGCTACATAGTACTTTAACATACAGTATTTTCACCAAAGCACTCTGGCTTCACAAGAGGTAGTAATGTGCTTTACAAATACCAATAGAATAAAATCCAAAATATGAAAAGTCAAGTATTGGATGTTCAGAGCATTTCTGGTGAACTCAGAATTTCTAACAGAGGTTTCCAGAATAAAGACCTCTGCCAGTGATGTCTTTCCTTACCCAAAGTGTAAACTTTTATACCAATAATAAAAATTCTACCCATGGAATTCAGTTTAATTGGTGTGTCCCTGACTATGCTTCCTATGAAAGGACTCACCAATTCTTGTTCAGGGTTGGTTAGTTTATTTTGACTGGCATGCAATACAGTGAATACCTTATTGTACATTCAAATATTTTGAGTCTGGTGTCACACAATTGGCAAAACTGGATTGTAAATCTATTATTACTACTGATCTCCATTTCTTCCTAACAAAAACCCAAGCAGCTGAGGGACTTATAGGGGGTTATCAAACATGCAGTCAACCATTTGTAAATGTTTTTAAGTTGAGTTTATTTGGAGTTGACTTACAGCCCTTTCCAGTCCTCGAGAGACTGGTAATGAAAACATCTTCACGTTAATGGACCGGAAGGAGATTTGGGGGCATATTAACAACGAGGCGATAAGCAATTATCGCCGCTTTAGCGTCCGTTTTCGGACGGAAAGCGGCGATAATTCTATCGCCTAATCAGCAAGGTCACGCTATCGCGTGAATCCTTGCACTATCGCCCTTTCTCCCAACGCCCATCCTTGCATCTCTAATGAGATGCAAAGTGGGCGTTACTGGGCGTACCCCGGATGGGCTACGTTGCAAATATCGCCGATGTTCACATCGCGATATTTACAAGGCAGCCCACAGGATTATAGCAGACGTTAGATTTTGGCGAAAACGGCCGTTTTCGCCAAAATCTAACGTCTGCTATAATCCTGACTTACCTATGTTAGGCATAGGAGGTGGGTTCTGCTGATACGACCACAGGGTCGGATCAGCAAGGTTATCGCCTTTTGCAGGGAACATCGCTGGAAAACCAGCGATGTTCCCTGCAAAAGGGCGTATACCTCGCTATCTCTGGAATTTTTATCGCCCTGGAGTAACGCGTTGTTAATAACGCACTACCAGGGCGATAAATGCCAGAGATAGCCTGCGATAATGTAATTATCGCTAAGCACGGCCAGCGATAATTATCGCTGGCCGTTGTTAATATGCCCCTTGATTTCTACCAAACCCCACAGGAACCACCTACTGAAATGTTAATAACAAAAGTGTCCCTGGACACTTGCAGCGAAATTATGAAAAATGAGTTTAATCATGAAAGTCAATTAAGTGTAGTCAGGGGAGTAGCTGCAGCAACTAGCCTGCCCTTTGGTACCCCACCACTTCTCATCCTACCCCTGGTCACAGAGGTCATGGAGTTAGGGGCATGCACATTCTCCATTGATTTGTAGCTAGATTTGCCCTATATTAGTATAAGCATACAAACATTCAAGAGCGCAAACTATTCAAGGCTCAAGGACTCTGTATTCTTTGTACATTTTGCACGTCCACTATCCCCCAGCCAAAAACAGGCGAGGGCTAAAAGTGGGAGAAGGGGTCAACTCTTTGATGTCATTGGGTGGTCAAATAGAGTTTAATGACACTTCTACTACCCCCACTCGCACTTTTTACAAATTGATGCTCCGGTATCTGACTTTGTTCAGAGTTTTCTTGTCTGTATTAAAGAACAAACATCACCAAAACCAATAGGTTTGGCTTTAGAATGTTTCTGTGTTTTCTTGTTGTAAGACTGGTCCTGATTATAAGTTTTCAGAAACCTTCACAAAAACCCCTGTTTGCGCAGGAGTCAAACTTCAAAGTGATGAGGAAATTGACTGCACCCCCTAATTACTGGGTGCGATAATGTCAGCACCCTTTATTACATTTCGGCATGTTGGAATTTAACAGAGGAGATTACGGTATGCAGATTTTTTATGCAGTGATCACGAAAATGCGCATGTTATTCCCTTAAAAACTCAGAATAGGTGCACTTTATCACACTCAATAAATTCTAAACCCCAGGAAGTGGGATTTTTTTAGCAGGTTCAATAGATAGCACTTTACTCAAAGCACTTGTAAAAGGGGGGTTTGGGCGGCAAATGAGTAATGTACTTGTTCTCAGTGCAATAATCCATTAGAATTGCTATTCATCAGTGACATGCTATGTCTGCGTGTGTGTGTGTGTGTCTGTGTGTCTGTGTTCTCTGAAAAAAACAAAGGTCAAAGTAGAGTTATGGTTGACTTTGTTTCCTTTAAATACAACCTCAGAAATTCACCTAATAGAAGGAACAGCTAAAGTACAACTATGTTTACAAACTGAACCGAAAAAACACTGAAATGCATAGATTATGATAACAATACTTAACTTGCATACCAACCATGCAAACCATAACTTGCAAAAGCTGCTCTGTTTAATGAGGGTTATTTATAAATGAAGATACATGGAAAGTCTGCAAACCTGGGTTTAAGGACTGTTGCACACTAATGGTCCAACTATCTCTCTCATCTAACCCTTTCAAGCCCACTGTCAAATTATTGTAATACTAATTGCTTGAAAACTACTGAACGTGTTGGCTCCAAACCAAGCTATGGCACTTCCCTGATTAAAGTCTTACTTTATTTCAAGATTGCTTTAACTCCTTCAGGGCTTCTTTGGGTAGCGGAGAGAAAAGTTTCTATGGGTGTTAAAAGGAAAGTATAAGTGTTGCAGAAAACTCAAAATATCACAAGAAAGCTAAACATGATATATATATACAAACACATATATATCATGTTTAGCTATATGTATGTGTATATATATATATATATATACACATATATATATATATATATATATATATAATGTTTAGCTTACTTGTGATATCTTGAATTTCCTGCAACACTTATACTTCCCATTTTAACACCCATAGGAATCTATCTATCTATCTATCTATCTATCTATCTATATATATATATATATCGATTTGTCACCGTATCTCCTTTGAATCCTCAAAATAACGGGTCCGGACCACAATTTTGTGCAGTATTAATCCTTTATATATGTATATATGTATATATATCTATATGTGTGTATATTACCTACTGGCGGTCCCGCAGCCCTGGGGACCGCCACCTCCCCGGGGCACAAATTAAGTAAAGAGGGGGGTCCGTTGCGGACCCCCAGGGACCACCACTTCCCCGGGGCTCAAAGTAGATGGGAGAGGGGCCGCGAGGCCCCTCTCCAGGAGCCCTCCATGGCCCTGGGAACCGCCACCACCCATTGCTGGATCCAGCAATGTCCCGGGGTGCCCACCCCAGTGACATTGCACTTTGCTACGGGTTGGCGGGAGCACTGATCCCGCCAAGCCATAGCAAACTCTGCTTCGCTTCATGGAAGCGAGAGCATGAAAAATGCTCTCACTTCCATGAAGCGGAGCAGAATTGCTTTTGGGCAGAGGGAGCTGCATGTTTGCAGCTCCCTCTGCCCAAAAGCAGTGCCAGCTCCCACAGGAGGCAGGGAGCCGGTAGGAAACGCGGGAGCCTTGAGGCTCCCCCCACGGTCCCAACGGCATGTCCATGTCCCGGGGGATAGGGTCCCCGGGGCAATATCGGCCCGGGTAGAGGGGCCGCACAGGCCCCCCTACCTATTTAAAAAAAAAAAAATTTAAAACGTTATCCCCCGGGGCTGAAATTGGCCTCAAGAGGGGGGGCCGCGCAGCACCCCTCCTTTACATGCACATTTTAAAAAAAAAATAGAAATGGCCTGGCCCTGGGGGAATGGGTCACCGGGGCCGAAAATGGCCCGAGAGGGGGGCCGCTCGGCCCCCCCTAACTTGAATTTTTTTTTTTTAATTGCCGGGCTCTGGGGGATGAGGTACCTGGGGCTGAAATCGGCCTGGGGAGGGGGGCACAAGGCCCCCCTCCCCTTTACAAAAAAAATTAAAGATAGGCCTAGCCCCGGGGGATGGGGTCTCCGGGGCTGAAATCGGCCTCAGGAGTGGGGGCCGCGCGGCCCCTCTCCCTTTTTATTTTATTTAAAAAAATAAAAAATGGGTCAGGCCCTGGGGGATCGGGTCCCCGGGGCCCAAAAGGATCAAGGAAAGGGGGGCCACACAGCCCTCCTTCCTAAAACTGGAGAAAAAAAAACGGAAGCCGGCAACTCGCCGAGGCCACGCCCCCTTTCTCCACTACTCTTCAAACGCGCCTCCTGGTGTGCTCTTGGTTGGGGGATGAAGTCCCCTTCGCTGCTGAGGGTTCTTAGGGTCCAACTAGCCCTCCTGTTACCTCCAGTAAGCCCCACACAGCAGGATTGCTGAGAAGTTGTCAGAGGCCACGCCCCCTTTCTCCACCACTCTGCAAATGTGCCTCCTGGCGCACTACTGGTTGGGGGATAAAGTCCCCTTGACTCCAGAAGGACCTTGGGGGCCAAGAAGCCCTCCTGGTACCTCCTGTACGTCCTACGCAGCGGAATTCCTGAGAGCAGGTTGGAGGCCCAGCCCCCTTTCTACACCACTTTGCAAACGGGACTGCTAATTAAAAAACCTTAGAAATTCACAAAAAAAAAAAGGTTACAGATGCGTTATATTTAGCAAATAGAATTTAAAAAACCTTAGAAATCAAGAAAAAAAACAAAGGTTACAGGGACGTTATAATTAGGAAATGGAATTTAAAAACCTTAGAAATTCACTGAAAAAACCAGAGGTTGCAGGGACGTTATAGTTTGGAATTAGCATTTAAAAAACCTTAGAAATGCACGGAAAAAAACAATGGTTACAGGAAAGTTATAGTTAGGCTGACATTTCAATCATACAAAATCAGAGAAATTCAGCTGTTATGGTTAGCGGAGTTAACTATAACTTGCGCCCCGCAATGCACTGCTTATGACCTCACATATTACATCACTCATGACATGGTCAGTGACATCACTGATGACATCACTGATAACATCTCAAATGACATCACTGATGACATCAGTGATGACAACATCCACATCATCTCTGACGCACCCACTCACACCCCTATAGAACCTTTTAAACACCCACTGGCACTCCCACACAACCGTTCACAAACCCATTGACAGAGCCATACCAGTACTTACACAGGCACTCACTAATTCATAGATCTAAACACATATCCACTTGCTCACCCATACTGCCACTCATACACCCGCTCAGTCAGTTTTCTAAATGCTAATTCCTAACTATAATGTCCCTGTAACCTTTGTTTTTTTCAGTGAATATATATATATATCACAGCAGGAGAATAACTATAGTGTGAGAAGAAACAAAAGCTTTAAGTCTAGGGAAGGTCTAGATTATTTTTTTGAATTTAGCCAATGAAAATCCTCAAACCTGGTTCCCCATGTCCAAAGTGCGCAGCTCTGGCCGTAACACCACAACTTCTCCATGTTTTTACCGGGGCAAGGAAACAGGCAGGTTGCAGGAACCAGGGTATCTGTATCTGTATTCAATAACTATTTATCTATGTCTCTATGTATGCTCTCTAGGGACAGTGTGGTAGCAAAGGCAAGCCTGAGAATTATGTATGGATCATGGTGTCTCAATTGAAAGGTGAATAATCAGATTACCAGTGTGTTTATTAAGTCTGTGCAAAGTTGTGGTGTGTGACAACTGTCAATTACACACAGATATAATAAAAAGGTTTGCCTGCTACTTGTAAATTATTTGAAGTTTTTAAAATTTACTTTTTCCAACCTTAGGGCAGTTACAAACTTACTGACTTGGGACAAGTTCAGTTTTTTCTCTTCCCTGATGAGGTGAGACTTCTCATAGTGGGAAACAACTGTCCCTCTGGTAATGGAGTACTGAGTGACAGCAAGAAAAATGATACCAACCAGCAAGATTTACAACAAGATATCAAGCTGCAGGGAATAACACCGTCTCAGAGTGGAACTAGGTATCCAGCAAAGTCGAACAATTTTGTCCTTCTTTGCAAAGGTCAACATTGTTTGGTTTCACCTTACTACACAAACAAAAATCAAATTTTCACTCCTGTGTCTACGTATGTATATATAAACTGATATGTCATCATGATACAGTCCTTCTTATATTTTTTATACTCGTACACGAAGACTAGTGGCACCTATCAATTGATTGGGACAGTGCTGAGGAGGTACCATTTAAAATTAGCTAGATCCAACCATAGGGTTTATATGAACAACAGCACCATCTACGCTACTCCTTGTTAAAGTCTAGGACATGCTGATGATTGGAAGCCTAAGATGTTTTCCTAATCTGAGGTTGAACCACTTTGGTGTTCCCACAAGGGTCTCCTTACTATTTTCACACATCTTCTTGTGTGTCGGTATTTGCTGGATGTTTTCAATCCTCAGTAGACACTCATAAGACTAGAATAATGAGAATGTTTCTGATGTACTGTTTTCTATATACATAGGTTAAGGATGTTCCTTTTTTTTACTTTAGTGCAAGAAATGTAGGGTTGTCCACGTTCCAACGATTTTTCTATTTTGTGAATCTATGATTACGGATGATGTTGGTCCTTCTTTTTCCCTCATACTTCTGTTTGCTTAAATGAGACAATTAAGTGAAAATATCTGATCTACACCCAGGCCCGCATCTGTTCAAAGTTCATGATAAGAAAGGCTTTGAGAGTTTAAGCACAAACCCAGAAAATGATAATTGTCAATTATCACAGTTCCCCCATAGACTCCTAGAGGTGAAGCCTCCCATCTTCACTCCCTGTCCAGGCTACTGATAAGGAATGTTTACACCCAGGATAGGGCCACTGGGCCTATATAGGACTTAATTTGATTGAAGAGCACTTAATGATCAAACATGTCTCAAACCTCTGATAAATCCAGTAGGATTAATGCAGCAGTTTGCATCTTGTGCAAGATGACATATATTATTTGTGACATCACAGTCAGTTGGTAACCCGCACTCGTATATATTCAAAGTTCATCCGTTAGTTAATCTTTTTTTGGGTGCTATCCTGGTGTGTGCTCTGTCCCACAGCACCAGAATTATCCAAAACATGATGCAGATGTATAGCTGTGCATCGGTCCCAGGATGCAACGCCTTCGTGTTTAGATGAAACAAAATCATCATTTGACCATCAATTATTTGTTTTAAACATTTTTTAATGACTTGATCCTCGTTTTCTCATTTAGATATGTAGAACCGGTAGATTCGATATTCAAGTGCATGTACTATGCCCGCAGGCCTTAATTACAGCATGTCGAAATAACCAATACACACAAGTAGTCATGGAGTTTTGGACCCAATGCATTTCGGGCTTGCCGCCCTTTTTCAGGGGTAACTGTAAAGTATGAAAAAACAGCACATCAAGGACACTTTAAAGATACAATTTCAAATCATTTTTGTTAAAAGGCTTCTAAACCTATAACAACGCGAAAGTAATTACACCACAGGAAACACTATCATTGTGAACTCATGCCATGACTCAAATGAGAATACATCTCATCTATTGGTAAACAAAATCTGCCCCCTCCGTAAAAGTGATTGCGATAACCTAATGAATGAAGGGTGAAAATGACCTTATACCATGACTTAAATAAAACTCAGAAAGTAAGCTGGTTCAACGTGAGTTGTTTTCAAACAAAAGTGCATAATGCTACTTGCAGCGTTGCCTACCTCAAACTTCCTAACTGGTCACATAAAGCAACTGCTTGGTTAGCTGTCCATGTTTAAACAAACAAATTCACCAACCGTGTTTAATACGGAAAAACACCACGCTCATTCAAAACCACGTGTTCTGCATTTACATGCAAGTGTAAAAATAGAAAAAGTCAAATGAACAAACTTCATAATGTCAAAACCAAGGTAAAACAAATATATGTTAATACGTGAATTACAAGTCCTGTTTTCACGATTAAGCATGATAAGACGATTTCTTGTGTTGTCAGCAAATGCATGAAATATATAATGGGTTTAACACACTTAAAAGGTCGCTCTGCAAAATGCGTTTTTGTTACAAAGTCCATATTTTGACGAATAGTACATTTTTCAACCAAGTTGATCCTAAAGGTAAATTTACTCGGTGAGTGCTGGGTACCAGGTGGGGCAGAAAGGTAAACAACATCACAGTCAGTTGGTAACCCGCACTCGTATATATTCAAAGTTCATCCGTTAGTTAATCTTTTTTTGGGTGATATCCTGGTGTGTGCTCTGTCCCATAGCACCAGAATTATCCAAAACATGATGCCGATGTATAGCTGTGCATCGGTCCCAGGATGCAACGCCTCCGTGTTTAGATGAAACAATCATCATTTGACCATCAATTATTTGTTTTAAACATATTTTAATGACTTGATCCTCATTTTCTCATTTTGATATGTAGAACCGGTAGATTCGATATTCAAGTGCATGTACTATGCCCGCAGGCCTTAATTACAGCATGTCGAAATAACGAATACACACAAGCGTCTAAACCTATAACAACGCGAAAGTAATTACACCACAGGAAACACTATCATTGTGAACTCATGTCATGACTCGAATGAGAATACATCTCATCTATTGGTAAACAAAATCTGCCCTCTCCGTAAAGTGAATGCGATAACCTAATGAATGAAGGGTGAAAATGACCTTATACCATGACTTAAGGTCATTTTCACCCTTCATTCATTAGGTTATCGCATTCACTTTTACGGATGGGGTAGATTTTGTTTACCAATAGATGAGATGTATTCTCATTCGAGTCTTGGCATGAGTTCACAATGATAGTGTTTCCTGTGGTGTAATTACTTTTGCGTTGTTATAGGTTTAGACGCCTTTTAACAAAAATGATTTGAAATTATATCTTTAAAGTGTCCTTGCTGTGCTGTTTTTTCCTACTTTACAGTTACCCCTGAAGAAGGACGGCAAGCCCGAAATGCATTGGGTCCAAAACTCCACGACTACTTGTGTGTATTGGTTATTTCGACATGCTGTAATTAAGGCCTGCGGGCATAATACATGCACTTGAATATCGAATCTACCGGTTCTACATATCTAAATGAGAAAATGAGGATCAAGTCATTAAAAAATGTTTAAAACAAATAATTGATGGTCAAATGATGATTGTTTCATCTAAACACGAAGGTGTTGCATCCTGGGACCGATGCACAGCTATACATCGGCATCATGTTTTGGATATATTATTTGTGAACATGTAGTACTGCAGTCTTAGTTCCCATAAACCCGGCATGGAAGAAGGGCCGGATGATGCCTGATTATCAGTATAATCACTGACTATGTAAATTGGGTCCACATGCTAATTTATCTTATGCGTACAGTCTGAAATACTAGCACAGATATGGAACTCATGAATGTGGAACAAAAGATCTAAAATGAGCTCTAGTTTTTTTGTTGCTTTTTTATAAAATCTTGAATTTGTAGAGTCACCACTCATTAAATGATTTTGATGTCCGTTAGCTATTTATTACCTGGATGTCTTCAAGAGCAGTACAGCAATGTTCAATGCTGTATAAACAAGCACTGGAAAAGTCAATCGGTCTTGCTTTGCCAATGCTTGTTGGCAAAAGGTATTGACTATGTCAATGCGACAACAGCATTGGCCAAACCAATAAAAGCACACAGCCATTTTGGATTATTTTCTGTACTTCCAAGATAGCCATCACGTTGGGAAGTTCCGAGATAGCTCAATGTTATTTCTATACTTTGAAGATGCCCCCTGCACTTCGTCTACACATAATGTGGCAGTTATCTAGGAAGTATAGAAAATAAAGTTTAAAGATGACCACCATTGATGCTGTTAGCTTTGCCAGTGCTTGTAAAATTGTGCTAGTAACATTGGCAAAGCCAATAACTGCAGCCAGTCATCTTGGAATGTTATTCTCCACTCTTCCAAGATGACCGCCCTGTTGCATCCGCATGCAACATGATGGGCATCTTGGAAGTGTAGAAAATATAATTCCAAGATGGTGCAATTCTATAGACATACATAGACAATGCCAAATAGCAGCAGAAGGCAAGCAGAGGATGAGAAGAGAGTAAGGCAGAGAGAGAGAGAGAGAGAGACCTTAAGCCACAGCAGTCAGGAGCGGCTCTTCCGTTAAAGCAGAGGAGCGTCGCCACACTGCTCTTAGAGCAGAAAAAATAAAATGATAACAACGTAGTTATTATCATTTTATTTTTTGCAGGTTCGGGGCTGGGTTAGGGCGGGGTGGGGCTGGAGGCACAGGGGAAGGAGTGGCTTGCACACTCCAAGTACTCATGACTGCTGGCCGGCCGTCTTGGCCCGGCCAAACACTCAGGCACACTTTGCATGTTCCCCACCAGGCTACATTACAAAGCCTAGTGGGGAACATGCCCAGACCCCCAGTCCCCAGCTGAGCACCGATCCACGGAGCTCAGACCCATCATAACGCCGCAATCACAACGCTGCAAAGCGCTGCGCTGCTTTGCAGCGTTGTGATTGGGGGATTGGCTTAGGGGAGCCAATCACAACACTATATTGCATTGCATAGCATTGCATTGCAGCGTTGTGATTGGCGATGGGGAGTCTGGGTGCTTCCTGGTTCCTGGACTCGCCGAGAAGTGGAGGAGAGACACGGCCGGTGGAAGAGGTAAGTGGGTTTGTGTTGGTAGAATTACTCTGTATTGGAATGAGGCAATGGAATGTGTGGAGCATTCCATAGACTGGGTTCCAGTCCAAGGCATTCGTGGTACAGAGGTCTTGGAGTGTAAGCTGGTTGACACTAATACTGTGTTGGACTTTCTTGACAGGATTTGTGTGTCAGAGGGCACGCTGCAGTGTTGTTGAGTGACAATGGAGTGCAGTTCACCTCTAAAACAGCAAGGAGTTACTTTAAAAGAACTGGAGTGAGACATAGGACCACGTCACTTTATAATCCCAGTGGGAACGGCACCGTGGAATGGTTTAACCGGGTGTTGAAAGGGGTTATTCAAGGAGCTATGAACAAGCAAAGGGACTGGAAATTGGAGATGAAAAAGGCTGTTTGGGCTTATAGGGTAACCACTCATGATGCCACTGGTCTGTCCCCTTTTGTGATAATGAGAGGTAGGAGACCTAGATGCAAGTTTGCTCCAGCGTGGCTGAAGAATGGAAGAGTGGAGCAGTGGTCACTTAGAGCGGTCAAAAGCAGATTGAGGAAACACATGAAAGGAGTAAAGGCTACTATGACAAAGCACATGGGGTGAAGGATGTTCAGGTGGAGGTTGTTGATTGGGTGCGAGTGAAGAAACCCGGGAAGATCCCCAAAGGAGAGAGTCAGTTTTGGGCACCCCAGGAAATGGTGGAGGTTTTGAGGAATGCTGTTAGGTTGAAGAATGGAAAAGTTTGGAACCTTAAAAGGGTGGCTATGGGAGTAGAGGATAATGTTGGAATGGTAGCAGGAGAAGGACTGAAGGAGAGTGAGAACAAGTATGTGGAATGGATGGAGGGTATCTTTGAACAGAGTGGGGTGCAATCTGCTATTGCGTCTGATCGGTTGGTCAATAAAGGAGAGGAAAGGGTTGTTGAGGAGAGTGTGGTGAGGAGTGGTGATGAGTTGTTGGAAAAGGCCAATGTGGCAGAATTTCAGGGATCTGAAGTGATTGATCAGGTAGCCGTAGGGGAGGGGATTGTACCTGGGGCAATGGAAAATAGCAAGAGGAAAATGGTGTTACCAGGATGGTTAAAAGAGTATGTAATGTAATATGTTTAGCTTAAGCTTATAATTATGGGCTAGATAGTTTAAGTTTCATTATTTTATTTTTCCATGCTTAGTTGTATAGATTTCCTTTTGTTCTGGGGAATCTTTGTAATATGCTTCCCTATTTCTTGTTGTGTTTTAAGGAGGGGTGGGGCGGAATATGTTGTGTTGGTAGAATTACTTTGTATTGGAATGGGGCATGGAATGTGTGGAGCATTCCATAGGCTGGGTTCCAGTCCAAGGGTTCCAGTCCAAGGCATTCGTGGTACGGAGGTCTTGGAGTGGAAGCTGTTTCCTTGTGTAAACTTAATAAACAGGACTTTAAGAGGAGAATCTTCGTTGTGGTTCATGCGGCGTGCCAACATTACAGTGGTATTTTTATTTTTATTTTGTCCCCCTGCCCCCACTCCCTTCCCCCCACCCCTCCACCCTCATTCCCTGTCACCCGCTACTGACAGCGGTGCGTATTATGAGAGGGGAGAGATCAATATGAAGCCAGTGGTGCGGCAAGGGAACCAACAATGAGTGGTGGGTTGTTGAAAGAGAGAAAGGGGAGAGAAGGGAAGCGAGAACACACGGGAGAGAGCAATTTAGAGAGCCAGTGAGATAGGAAGGGCTGTCTATGCACCCCAGCTGAGTGCTAAAGCACAAATGGAACTGAAGAAAGGAAAACAGGTCCCTGACAGCTTCCGTCAAAGGATATACTCAACCAATCAAACAGCAGCATGAAACTGAAATGCTCTAGGGCCACGACTAGCACAGGAATGGGGGGGGGGGGCAAGGAGCTGAATCAGGAACGGGGAATAGAAATAGTTAAGAAAGTCATCCAGTTACGAGTAAAGCTCCGATTAAATGCCACTCGAAGTATATCTTAAAGTATTGGTTACTATTCTTGATAGAGCGAAATGTTCTTGTGAATTGTAGGGGTGCATCATAATCACTGATAGGCCGCACCCATATGTATTCAGACATATATTCGTTTATATTCCATTGTATACCCATGTATGTTTAGTAAAGAATGAATAGTTCGCTGAGACAAAGTGAACTCAGTAGCATAATGGTGTTAGGATATTGATGTAATGTAATGCTTCATAGAGAAATTAGTTCGTGGATGTAATGTAATTGCAGTAGTTTAAACGTGCACCATATTAAAGTTGCACATGTAATTCAGTGTTTGCATATGAATCATAATGAAAATGCTTATAGGGAAACATAAGATGTGTGTTTAAAAGTTATATGTAAAGGCCTGACTACATATATGCTTAGGGAAGGCCTGGTTTATTCTTATGTTAGCTTATTTTTGTAGGCAGTGAAAAGATTCTCTTGGTAAGGCTCTCTGGGCACAAACGGTAGATTTAATTTGCACAGTAGAAGGTTTCTGTTGAAAGTATCTTTTGTTGCAGGTGCAAGGACACATGTCTCGTTAGTAAGACTAACTCTTTGTTTTCGAAAAGCTAGAGAGAGGGGAGGCATGGTACGGGGAGTGAAAAGGAATGTAGGGATGATACTTTCGGCGGAGAAGGTGCCTGGGACTCAAGGTCAACGCAACCGTCCAGGATGAAGTCACCGTTTCAGTGGAAAAGCACACAAAGAAGACCTGGCCAAGGAGGCGGGACAAAGGCGTGTACAATTGTATTGGGGTTTTTGTATTAGGGATAGTGCCCTGAGGGAGGAGGCCAGAGAAGAGGTAAGGGAGACCTGAGAGAAAGACAGAGCTGAGCTTAGGTATTGTGTGATTGCACTTCTTAGGAAGTCTTCACAGCTGACACCTTTTATTCTTTCTTGCCTGGGAAAATCGTTATGCAGGGATGTCACTTAGCGTTAGTGTAGGGACAGCAATTGATTTTAAGCTTGTTTAGGCAAATGAAGAGCAACTTAGAAATAGGAGCAATCATAGTCTGGTTGATCCTTCTAGAACTTTCTATTCTTCTTATCCTGAGTCGGATGAGATTCTTGCGTAGATTATTATTTGTATTAGTGCCCATCTATTTCTTTAACCTCGTGTTGAGGTGCTTGCACGTTCAGTTATTCTTGGCGATAATAAATTCTCAAACTTGAATTCGGAGTCAGTGGTTCTTTCAGACAAAATGAATGCTGATATATAACCAGATGAGATTCTCTCCTTTACACTATTCAACAGGTAAAAAGATCTTGGCGGCCAGAAGGTTCTTATAGATAATTAGATAAGAATCGGCGTTATCAGTTGGTAGCAGAGTAGGATGGTTACCTTTGATGGTAAGGGGAGATCTAGAGCAAGATAGGAGATTAAGTTGCCCCATAGAGCCCGAGTGACGCAGATCCAGAGGACCGCGGGAGAAGGATGTCGGAGGTCGTGGAAAACTGACGGAGAGTGACGGTGCGGCGGAAGTAGCAGTTCGTAGTAGAGTGAGTATGAAAAGAGTGATGTTTGGTAGATTGCGGTGTTTTATTGTTGTGTGATGTCTAGCGGAGTTGGAACGAGAGTTGTGTGATTGAGAAACGGACCGTGAGCGCGCGCGGGACCGGGAGATTTATTGTGGTGTAGAATACACCCAGAGTTGAGAACGTTGACCAGAGTTGTGGGGGTCACGAGACGTCATTGACAGACCCACTGAAGATAGGGAACACATGAGTGAGTGTGTGAATAACCAACGCAGGTCGTAGGTTATTGTGTGCAGAACATCGAATGATTGAATCCTATCGAGTGTGCTAAAGGCGATTGTCCGGTCGTTTCGCGGACAGACGATTGCCAGATTGAGGTCAACAAGCTCAAGAGGCTGATCGGTCACTAGTAAGACCGACGATCAGAGAGGTAATTGTTCGGTAGGACGGACATTATTTCAGAGTATGACTGGGACAGATGCGAGCGAGAACAAGTGAATTAGAAAGGAGGGGAACTGCTGCGAGCGGAGGAAAAGTGACGTCAGAACAGTGCCGCGCTGCGATAGGCCGGTTGGTGTGAACCGCGCTGGGATTGGTGGATTGAAATCAGGAAGTAAAAGCGGACATTTTGAGTGCAAATACAAAGTTGATTCATCATGAAATGTTTTAAAGCTTTAAGGGAACTTTGTAGAGGTGATAGACATGTGGTTGTTCGGGAGGGAGAGGAAGCTCCTCCCGAGGATACACCAGCACATTATATGGCAAAGAATGTAGGATTGCATACCATAATTTGGCTTGAGAATTGGCATAAAATGACAGAAGCAGAAGGAGAATTGTCGTTCCCTCGATATGGTACTTTCAGGTTAGAGGTGCTGTACCAGCTCAAGAGTGTAATGGCTTCATTACGACCACTACCTAGACCAACACAGTTTGAGGCACTACATGCGTGGATAAGGGCAGCGTATGATAGGAAGAAGGACAGATGCCAAGAAAGGGTGAAGAAATCGGTCAGGGCATTTCAAGATGCAAGGTGGGATGCCTTGGAGAAAAGGTGGAGAGCAGACACGATCGAAGGAGATAAGTTATACCCACTGCTGATACAAAATGGAAAGATTACAAGAATCGATGAGGACGACAGTGATCTAGATGACAGTTTGTTGGATAGGATGTTGGCGGAGAGGCCACCACCATTTAACCCAGATTCAGAAGAGGGAAAGACGACCCCAGCAGTGGCAATAGTTGATGAGAGCCAGAACCAGACTAGCATGAGAGTAGTGGGAAGAATTTCCACAGGAACGGAGGGGGCAACGGCGTCTATGATAACACAGCCTCCTGCGGGGAACACAAGATTACCGGACTCCTTGACAGTACCGGTTACCATTGGCCCTATAGTACCGGTATATGACCCAGACCGAGTGAGAGAAGGGAGCCCCGTGCCGATGAGAAGGGAAGAAGGAAACAGCGAGAGTGGGAATGGGTTCGGAGTACGAGTGGTTCATTTCCCAAGACCAATAGACACAAGTACGCCGTTACCGGCTACTGCGGACTCTTCATGTGGGCGAGAAGAGGAGAGACCGGAAAGACCGAGGTCTTTACGGGAATCTAAGTCAGCTTTGAGGGAGTGGACACCAACAGTAACGAACCAAGAGGATAGGATGCAAAGAGATAGGGCACAAAATGTCTCGGAAGACAGACCAGGTTCCAGGAATATGGAAGGGAATAGGTCACAAGGACAGAATAGTGACTGTGATGAGCGAGATGGCTCGGGTTGTCGAGATGTACTGAGGAGTGCAGTACAGGCAAGGTTGCTAGACGTAGTGAGGCTGAAAGCAGAGGTAGACGAAATGATCAGTGGGGGTCTGCCTTTGGAAAGGATAGAAATTTATGGATCAGATGAGCTGCTGTTTGTAGCAAAAGATGTGACTCGAAAAGCTAGAATGGCACATGATAGATTGAAGGAATTGGCCAAAAGATATGAGGTGGACCTGAACAAAACTAAAGCGTTACAGGGACCACATAGATTGCATTACAGTGATCAGGAGTTGGAGGAGAAAAGAATCACAGGATTAAAGACGCACACCAGAGACCTGATCATAGGAATGAGAATATGGATTTTGTTGGACAAATGGGAAGAAAGGTGGTCCAAAAAGAAACCAGTAAAGAGAGCAGAAGGGGAAACGCCGCCGCCAGGAGGGGGGCGACGGGCGTTGGAAATTTTCCTTTACGGGAAGTACAGAATGGAGGGTACGTGCATGTGCCGTGGAATAGAGGTGATTTGGCTGCATTTACAAATGATTTTCCTCGGCTGAGGGAAAAACCGGTGGAGTGGTACAAGCAGGTTGAGCGGTTTGTGAAAATTTCAAAAGTATTGTGGATTGATTTGAACACTTTGTTTGACATAGTGGTACCGGGAGATTTGTGGACAGCTTGTAAAGTCGCTATTGAGTGGCCGACTTCGGAACCGAAAAGAGAGGCGGTTACAAATGGTCCATCACCTGATGTCATGAAAAAGTATGAGCAGGTGATTACATGGTTGAAGTCGAAGATTTCACCTCAGGATATAGATTGGGTTAAGATAGATCGGACTGTACAGGAACCCAAGGAAACGGTGCATGAATACTATGAAAGACTTCTGCAAGTTTTTAAACAGTATAGTGGGTTAGATGTTTTGGACCCTAAGGATATGGGACAGTTTGTCTCAAAGTTTGTAACGGGTCTGAGAGTGGAAATCAGCCTCATGATACAGCACCATTTGATTTGCTGGCAGAACAAGCCACTAGATGAAATTTTGCGGTATGCGAGATACTGTAGTGATGAGGTGGAATCAAAACATCGAAAGCTAAAAGACAAATTGATGCTTGTCCAGATGCAGACAGCACAGAGTCAGCCTAGTGGAGGGACCTTAGGAAGAAAGCAAGGAAATTTCCAGGGAAACCAGAATGGGCAGGTACAGGGAAAGGGAAAACCAGTAGACCCCAAGACAGGAGTGGACGTGGCCACACTAAAGAAGACCACTGCGTGTCATCTTTGTCGCCAGGTCGGACATTGGAAACGCGAGTGTCCTTTGAACCCAGCTAATCAGGTACAGGAAGAGGAAGAGGGGGCTCAGGCACCCGCGCAAGAGGTAGTTAACACAATAACGAGGCCTAGAACGATGAAAGGGGGGTTTACAATTCTCATGCTCAGATTCCCCAAGCTCCAAGGATTTCACAAGGAACACGAACGTACCAACAGATGCCCCTGTTCGAACGCTATGATGAGGATAGCTTAGACCCTTTATCCTGACGGTGCCTGAGGGGGAGGAAGACTGCACACTTGGAGCGGTCTTGGAGGTAGACCAGAGAGGACCTTTTGTAGAGGCAGAGATTGAGGGCAATCCTGCAACACTTTTGGTTGATACTGGAGCTACCCGGTCTACTGTAAGATCTGCAGTAGTCCCTAACCTACCCCTCTCGGGACAATCGATCCAGGTTGTTGGAGTAGCGAACAAGAAGATGAGCAGCCCATTGACAGAACCGATCTTAGTAAAGATAGGTACTTTCCAAACTAGACATCAGTTTGTAGTGTGTGATACGAGTCCAGTTTGTCTTTTGGGAAGAGATCTGTTGTGCAAGTTGAACTGCACGATTTATTGTACGCCCAATGGAGTAGAAGTCCAGACGAAAGATGACGATGCTGACTTTAAGATTGCCAATCAGCTTCTGTGTATAGATCTGTACCCAATGGTGACGGTGGAAGAACTTCCACATGATCTGAGAGACGCAGTGTCGCCTGTGGTGTGGGATTTCGCAGGCGATGAAATAGGTTTAATCAGAGGGGTTGAACCAGTGCGGATTGAGGTGAAACAGAATGTTGATTTCCCAAGAACACCTCAATACAACCTGTCGACAGAAACGATTGCAGGAATAAAACCTGTGATCGAGACTTTCATTGAGAAGGGTATTTTAAAAGAGATCAGAGGTAGTCCCTGTAATTCACCTATAATGGGACTACAGAAACCGAGCGGGAAATACAGGATCGTGCAAGACCTGCGAAAGGTCAACATGATAGTTGTCCCTTGTTGTCCAGTGGTACCGAATCCTTCAGTAATACTGTTCCAGATCCCATGTGAAGCCGAGTGGTTTACGGTTATCGATTTGTGTCAAGCCTTCTTTTCGATACCGCTCCACGAGGAAAGCCAATTTCTTTTTGCGTTCAGGCTAGAAAATCGCGTGTTAACATGGTGTCGTATCCCTCAAGGGTATACGGAAAGTCCATCGATCTTTAACCAGATCCTGAAGAAGAACCTTGAGAGTCTTGTGTTGCCACAGAACTCAGTTCTCGTGCAATACATAGATGACTTGCTCATTGCCGCAGAAACAGAAGATGCTTGCAGAATTGACACAGTAGCCTTGTTGAACCACTTAGCAGAGAACGGACATAAGGTGTCCCCTAACAAGCTGCAGTACTGTTTGAAAGAAGTACAGTACTTGGGACACAGATTGGAAAAAGGCAAGAGGAAGGTGTCACCAGATCGAATTGAGGCAATAATGAGCATGGCAGTACCCACTACACAGAGGGAAGTTAGGATGTTTCTGGGAATGGTTGGCTATTGTCGACAGTGGATTCCTAGTTTCTCCTTGAGAGCAAAGCCTCTGCAGAGGCTTACACACAAGGATGTGAGTGATCCGGTACCATGGGACGAGGAGTGCTTGATATCATTCCTGAAGCTGAGAGATGATTTGTGCAGGGCTCCCGCACTGGGAATGCCTGATTACAACAAGGCCTTTTCATTGTTTTGTTACGAGAGAGGAGGATGTGCATTAGCAGTGTTAGCTCAGAATCATGGAGGTGTCCGTAGACCAGTTGCCTATTTTTCAGCTACTTTAGATCCAGTAGCTTCTGCGTTGCCCGGATGTCTAAGATCCGTTGCTGCAACAGGTGTCAGCATTGAAAGATGTGAAAGCATTGTAATGGGACATCCATTGACTGTACATGTGCCACATTCGGTTGAGTTATTAATGACCAGGACCAAGACCCAGCATCTAACGAACAATAGGTTAACGAGGTACGAGCAAGTCATACTTGCCGCAGAGAATGTGACTCTGAAAAGGTGCTCCATCTTGAACCCTGCGACATTGATGCCTATACCGAACACAGATGATGAAGATTGTGAGGACCATGATTGTCTCGATGTGACCGAACTTTGCACCAAACCGAGACCTGACATTGTCGATGAGCCATTGGCTGACCCAGATGAAATTTTCTTTGTCGATGGTTCATGCTTAAGAGACAGTGTGGGGCAATTGAGAGCAGCGTTTGCTGTATGTACCATTTCAGGAGTGGTCGACGCTGCTTGCCTAGAAGGAGTACGCTCCGCGCAGGTAGCTGAGATCATTGCCTTGACCCGTGCCTGTTTGGCCGCTGATCGAATTCGAATCACGATTTACACAGACAGCCAATACGGCTTTGGCGTGGTGCATGACTTCGGGCAGTTATGGTCTCAGAGGGGATTTTTGACATCATCTGGCTCACCCATTCGTAATGGAGAATATGTAAGACAATTGTTAGATGCATTGCAGCATCCGAAAGAAATTGCTGTTGTAAAGTGTTCAGCCCATGGGAAGGGGGAGGACTTTGTATCCTTGGGTAATAACTACGCAGATGAGGTAGCCCGCTTCTGCGCAGAACAAGGATGCATATTCACAGGCAGAGAGATAGAAGAGAGCCAAGAAGGAACTGATCTCAGCATAATGTTGACCATGGCAGACACTTGGGAAGAGCTTAAGCGATTGCAGGATGAAGTTTCTAACCAGGAGAGAGAGGGATGGATCAAAGCTGGGTGTGAGAAAGGAGACGTGGATGTTTGGGTATCAAACGATGGGAGAGCTGTGTTGCCGGAGGAATTGCTGAGTCCGATGGCAAGATTGATACATGGACAGGCACACCTTGGTAGAGACGCAATGATGAGAGTGTTCAGACAGACGTGGTATAACCCACGGTTCCGAGCAATGGCTGAGACGGTATGTCAGAGGTGTGTTACGTGTCAACAGATGAATGCTGGAAAGAAAACTGTAGTTACATTGAGTCATATTGGAAGGTCAGGAGGGCCCTTCAATAGATTACAGTTGGATTTCGTGGAGATGCCTAGGTACAATGGCTTGAGGTACATTCTAGTGATAGTATGTGTATTCTCACGGTGGGTGGAGGCTTACCCCACACGCAGGTGTGACACTCTGACAGTGGCTAAATTATTGTTGAGGGAGCTTATCCCTAGATTCGGGATCCCGACCTCTTTGGAATCAGATAGAGGAGGGCATTTCCATAGCGAAATCATGAAGTTACTTTGTGCAGCATTGAACATTGACCAGAGACTCCATTGTAGTTACAGACCGGAGGCTTCTGGGATGGTGGAACAAGTTAATGGAACTTTGAAAGCCCGGATGGCAAAAATGTGTTCTTCGACATCCCTGCAATGGCCCGACGCCTTGCCTTTGGTGCTGATGAGCATGCGAAGTGTCCCAGACAGAAAGACTGGGTTGTCCCCACACGAAATCCTAATGGGAAGGGCAATGAGACTGCCAGCAGTACCAGCTACAGCCTTGATAAGCATCACTGATGATTTGATTCTCGATTACTGTAAAGGACTCTCTGATGTGGTCCGTTCTGTATCCCAGCAGGTGCAAGCAGCTGTGGTTCCAGCCTCGAGTGATCTGTGCCACGACTTGTGTCCCGGTGACTGGGTGCTCGTCCGGAAGCACGTGAGGAAGAGTTGTTTGGATGCCCGTTGGCGTGGTCCGTATCAGGTGATTCTGATCACGAATACAGCAGTAAAGTGTGGAGGATTGCCGAACTGGGTGCATGCTTCCCATACCCGCAGAGTTTCAGCACCCTTGGAAGAAACAGCTCCTCTCGTAAATGAAAATCCAGCTGATGTGGCAAGGCCACATGGGAGGACAAGTCAAGCTGTAAGGGTCGCTGACACAGTTGGTGGTGCACTAGAGCAAGCTGAAGGGGGTTTCCACAGTTCGAACCCTGACTCAGACACCGAGGATAGAAACGGTGCAGTGGGCGGAGAAGAGCCAGATTCAGCAGAAAGAGGAAGTAGTGCACTGGGTATAGAAGGGGAAGGCAGACAAACGAACAGACGTGCAGAAAGTTGGCCTGAGAGACAGAGGCGACTGAACTTGAGGTTAGCACCTGAAAGAGACCTTGCTCCAGTGTCTGAAGTATCTGAAACAGAAGCAAGTGACGAAGACCAAGCACAAGACAATCGGCGAAGGTCAAAGAGAACAAGAGTGCCTTGTCGCAGATACTCTACCCCTGAGTGGACTTACACTGTGTTTGATGCAGGGGGTGGTGAGTACGGGAAGACTGAGGTCAGTGGAAGTGGTCTGTCGGAGCCCGAATGTGGTGGTGAAGGTGGTGCTGCGGATGCCAGGGCTCGAGATAGAGGGAACACTGACACTCACGGTTCCGAATCCCCGCTTCTGAGTGAAGTCCGAAACTTGCTTTTGCATCGACTCGAATTCCCGCCTTTTGGAGTTGAGCCGTTTTCACATGAAGTGCTGATTTTGCGTCTTGAACTTTTGTATCACGTTCTGGTCTTGCTCAATGAGGATCTCATTGTGGATCAGTTATGAACTGTAAATAAAAGTCTAAAAGAAGAAGATAACCTAGGTCCGAGGGGAAGAAGAATAAACTTAGGGACTTTCCACAAGAAGAGGAACGAAAAACTAGGGAAGTCTTTTTCTGGACTGTGTAAATAAGTTGTGATCGGAAAGGGAAAGCCAGGAAATTTCATGGTTGCTCGAGCTGGTTAAGCAAGTGATAAATAAAGGACAGAGACTTTTCTGAGTTCTTTGCGATAACCAAGACTTTTTGAGAACTTTCGAAATCATGGAGCCGGGAGATCCCAATCGTAGATCAAAGTGGATTGTAGGCATCCTTATAAGTAGTGTAATAATCTCTATAATCATAGTAGTTATAGTCTCATATACTGGTTCGCACGAGCCAGAAGTAGAGGCAGTGACAGGGACACCGACACCTATCACACCTAGTCAGGAGGGGGTAGACAGGGCAGCTGATAGAGCTATGTTATTAGAAGAAAGTCGTAGATTACATGTAGATTTGTCTAAGGGTGATTTTAAGCTTAATGCGTATGCTAAGTTGTTGTATGAGTATGTTGACGTGATGGATGCGAAAGATTGTTATGTGTGTATGCAGTTGCCTACTTCGGTGGATGAGGGTATTAGGTATCATCATCTTCCACTGACTTATGGTATTTCATGTAGTCTTTTGCTTAGTTTGTTTTATGAGAGAGAGCAGTTCGAGTATTTCTTTTCCAATTTCGACGCAGTGCTTCCTGAAGTCCCAGCTTACAAGCATTTGAATAAGTATGACTATTATAAGACCGAGGACAGACTGAGGAAGTACTTCATACCGAGTTTGGAATTGGATACAGCATTTGCACACAGACACAATCTGACTTGTTTGATGTGGGATGTAGAGAGAAAGTTTGTAGATCAGGTTGAAGATAGGTATAGAAAGCTGACTGAATCCCGAGATTTAGGGCATCACAGGACAGATTGGACGGAGGAAGAACGGTTGCATAAGACCAGGGGAAGCTATGGTCCTATAGCGTTAGATAAGGAGCAGAGGGGTAAGTTGTGTATAAGGCGTTATCAGACTTACTACGAAAAGGTTCCAGTGGGACAGAGTACTTGTGATCATGTTTTCACCATGGCAGATGTGGCAAAAGATTTTCTCCAAGGTCCTGTACAAGTGATACCTACGGTGTATTACGTATGTGGGAAGAATGCTTATGTGAGGTTGCCTGCAAATTGGTATGGAACATGTTATTTGTCAATAATATTTCCAAAGATTTACCATACAGAAGACTTAAATCTTCTGGAGGGTGGAGAGCATTCAAGAACGAGAAGAGCTGCAAGTGCAGGAATTGTTGTGGGGGATATCTTTGGAGCTATGATACCTAGTCTAGGAGTAGTCTTGAATGATGTGAAGATCCGGAGGTTAGCGACTGTGGTGGATGAATTTTCGATGAACACAGCAAAGTCGTTGGTGTTGGTGGAAGGAGAGATGTTGTCGATAAGGGGAATGGTTTTGCAGAATCGCCTTGCTTTGGATGTCCTATTGGCAAAAGAGGGCGGAGTCTGTAAAATGCTGAAGGTTCAAGAGTGCTGCACTTATATACCAGACCGTAGCAAGGATCTGGAGAAATATATAAGTAACATCACTATGATCCACACAAAGATAGCGGATTTGACCGAAGAAGGGGCCTGGGAAAAGGTCGGAAAGGGTTTTGGTCAAGTGGGAGGTTGGTTTGCGAACCTAGGAAAGGGATTCCTTGGGTACTTCCTGAGACCACTCCTTATTTTAGTGGTTTGTGTGGCTGGCTTGTGGATTATGATCAAGGCCTACAAGTGGTATCGAGCAGGCAGAGTCAAGAGAGCTTTGAGAGAAAATGACATGAGATTGGCAAGATTGCAGGACAATCAGTATCAAAGGCTCAAGAGCATGGAGAATTTTAGATCAGGGAAGATGGCAACAAGTTCTGTTTAGGTCGGTTCCTTCTCCGAGGGAGTAGAATGAGATGTGATGACAGGAGTCATCAAAGGGGGAACTGATAGAGCGAAATGTTCTTGTGAATTGTAGGGGTGCATCATAATCACTGATAGGCCGCACCCATATGTATTCAGACATATATTCGTTTATATTCCATTGTATACCCATGTATGTTTAGTAAAGAATGAATAGTTCGCTGAGACAAAGTGAACTCAGTAGCATAATGGTGTTAGGATATTGATGTAATGTAATGCTTCATAGAGAAATTAGTTCGTGGATGTAATGTAATTGCAGTAGTTTAAACGTGCACCATATTAAAGTTGCACATGTAATTCAGTGTTTGCATATGAATCATAATGAAAATGCTTATAGGGAAACATAAGATGTGTGTTTAAAAGTTATATGTAAAGGCCTGACTACATATATGCTTAGGGAAGGCCTGGTTTATTCTTATGTTAGCTTATTTTTGTAGGCAGTGAAAAGATTCTCTTGGTAAGGCTCTCTGGGCACAAACGGTAGATTTAATTTGCACAGTAGAAGGTTTCTGTTGAAAGTATCTTTTGTTGCAGGTGCAAGGACACATGTCTCGTTAGTAAGACTAACTCTTTGTTTTCGAAAAGCTAGAGAGAGGGGAGGCATGGTACGGGGAGTGAAAAGGAATGTAGGGATGATACTTTCGGCGGAGAAGGTGCCTGGGACTCAAGGTCAACGCAACCGTCCAGGATGAAGTCACCGTTTCAGTGGAAAAGCACAAGAAAGAAGACCTGGCCAAGGAGGCGGGACAAAGGCGTGTACAATTGTATTGGGGTTTTTGTATTAGGGATAGTGCCCTGAGGGAGGAGGCCAGAGAAGAGGTAAGGGAGACCTGAGAGAAAGACAGAGCTGAGCTTAGGTATTGTGTGATTGCACTTCTTAGGAAGTCTTCACAGCTGACACCTTTTATTCTTTCTTGCCTGGGAAAATCGTTATGCAGGGATGTCACTTAGCGTTAGTGTAGGGACAGCAATTGATTTTAAGCTTGTTTAGGCAAATGAAGAGCAACTTAGAAATAGGAGCAATCATAGTCTGGTTGATCCTTCTAGAACTTTCTATTCTTCTTATCCTGAGTCGGATGAGATTCTTGCGTAGATTATTATTTGTATTAGTGCCCATCTATTTCTTTAACCTCGTGTTGAGGTGCTTGCACGTTCAGTTATTCTTGGCGATAATAAATTCTCAAACTTGAATTCGGAGTCAGTGGTTCTTTCAGAAAAAATGAATGCTGATATATAACCAGATGAGATTCTCTCCTTTACACTATTCAACAGGTAAAAAGATCTTGGCGGCCAGAAGGTTCTTATAGATAATTAGATAAGAATCGGCGTTATCATTCTTTATTGTGCATGTTGTACAAAGTTGATGTCCAGTTCCAAGGTAGATTAGATAAGTAGGTGTATTATGTAAGACTCATTCCAGAAAGTGCTTTTCTACTCCTTTCCCACAGTAGAATTAATTTGTAAAGCACACCCGAGTGAAAGATTCCCATCAGCATATATTTATAAAGAATAAACTTAGGGCACACATCCACTATAATAGAAAGAACTCGCTAAAAGAACTGAACCCATTTTAAAAACCTTGCTCTGAGCATTGCAGAGTGCACATAAAAGGGCATTAGGAGGAACATAAATTAAGTCAGCCCGATGTCAGTTTTAAGTTATGTACCAGCTTTCTCCATTTTATTTAGTTTTTTATGAGCAACAGTAATTTATTCGCAAAGAGCACGAATACCTTTGTTTTATTTGTCTCCAGAAATGATAAAGTTAGTGCCTCCCCAGGGCATAAAACCGCGCGGCTGCAGCCTTGCGCCGAAGGAAGGGATAAAGGCTTGAAATAATATTTAAAACAAGACCTTCGCGCTGAAGCAGCTGTAATCTGCGCACAGATCCACCGGGACAATCCCTTGGAAAACAACCAGACGCTCCTTGATGTCTGCCTAATGACTCACGGCCGCAATATCTGAGGAGAAAAACCCGAGCATGCCCGCGCGCTCTCTCGTGATCGACGAACAATAATGATCTCGCGCTGACAGGCTAAGCGCGGCTCCCTTTCCGGTCGTGTTACGTGTCACTGTCCCTGCCGGTTCAGGTTGTAAAAGTCTGTCAGGTTGTAAAAGTAAGTAGCGCGCACTAAATTTCATGTGTCAGCTCTGCATGGCTTCCAGGTCATGTTGGTTCAATTTGCAAAAACCATAATCATCTTTGGTTCCAAAAAGGAAGGCACGTTGTTGACCCATCATCCTTCTGGTTCAGGATGGAGGTTAACAGAAATAGACAAAGTTGATGCTGCCTGCTGGAGAATATCTTTGTCAATGGAACACTGGTTGCTTCATTGTTAGGTCTGGCGTGCACTTCCCCCTAAAAATAATTGAACCTCAGTGCGAGTGCTGATAGGCCAAAACTTTACATTTCCAAATATTTTTATTTTCATTGACTACTTTTGTTATTTTTTCTTTAGTTATCTTTGTGTGTTTAAGCTACGTCTTCTGGTCATTCTAATTCAAAGTCAATGGTACCTTTTGTTTGTGCCAGCAAAAATAATATATTTCTGTTATGTGCATTAAAACTGAAAAATAATTTCTATACCCATTCTAATCACACTTGCCTGCACTATTACATTTATATACAATAGAAAGATGTATATTTCTTTAAAAATAACATTTTTATGGTTAGCAAATGGCGACCATGTTTAGGCACACATGCTTTATTTTTTTCTTCTTTTCACATTTGTGACACGAGCCTGCTATATAAAAAAAAATCCAATTACCAGCTTGCCCAGGCCAAATCTTTATGGCTTTCCAATGCTTGCTGAAAATGTGGATCAGAGTGAGCAATGTTTCAGTCAGTGATGCTGGTCGTAGGAGTACCATAGGTGCTGGAGCACCCCCAGGTGACCCTGAGAGATTTCAGAGCGTGCCATAATGAAACATTTTACATTCTTTCGTTTAGGAGTCTTTAGACTGAAGTAAACAAAACTGAAATTACACTTATTACTTCAGCTGTGTCACAATGGTAGAACCACACGTCAGTGTATATTATGGTGCCATTGACTGTTCTAAAATAATTTTTGTTATGTTGCAGACTTTCAATCGGCACTTAAGTTTTCTCTGTTGGAGGTTATTTGGGGCCTAAATGTCGGGTGCATGAATCAAGCAAATCCCTGCACCCTTTTTAGCTCTCAATTGCTGATTACGTCTTCTCTTGTCCTCCCATATGAACTAGGCACATTTATTTAGCACACAACACACCACATAAAAGTCTCTTTTATTTTTTGCAGCAGCCTCAGTGGGTATAATTTAGGTGTCAATCAGTGCTGAATATGTGCAAGTGGTTGCTGATAATGGACACTGGTACACATTTTTGGGAACCATATGTTATCTTCCGTCATCCAACTTTGAACCAGAGAAAGAGAGAGAAAAAAAGGCTGAAAGAAGGAGGAAGAGAAATATAGGAAAACATGAACAAACGAAGAAACAGGGCTGAACATACAGGTGTGAGATAGAGACAGGAAGTATATGTATGGTGGTGGAAGAAAGAGGCATGTGGTGGAGTTAAGACTAGGCTTTGGTATTCAACAATCCTGACGTTTAGCAACACCCACCATGGGCTTCTAAGAAAAACTTTGAGCCCATGTGTTAGAAATGGGGGTCTCTAGTTGGCAGAGGTAGGTACCTTTGACCAAGTAGGGGCCCTTGCTTCTAGTCAGGGTAAGGGGGCTACACTCCTAAAATAACCCCTGCTCACCCCCTTGGTGGCTTGGCACGAGCAGGCAGGCTTATCACAGAGGCAGTGTGTAAAGCATTTGTGAACACATACAGTAATACAGTGAAAACACTACAAATGGACACCACAACAGTTTAGAAAAATAAGTAATCTTTATCTAGACTTAACACAAGACCAAACGACAAAAATCCACAATACAGTACTCAAAAATATGACTTTCAAATGGTAGAAATAGCTTAGTTCAATTTAGATGGTAAATGCGACACTTTACTCTCAAAGTACCTTGGATGCGTAACGCAATATAAACAAAAGGGTCGCAGGAAAGGTGATGCGTCGGTTCCTTGCTTCGGGGGAGGTGATGCGTCGGTTCCTTACTGCAGCGCAGGGGAGGTGATGCGTTGGTTCCTTACCGGAGAGGAGGTGATGCGTCGGTTTCTTACTGCGTTCCGGTTACGATGCGACAAGATGGCGCCGCGATGCGATGCGACGATCCGTGTGATGCGACAAAATGGCGTCTTTGATGCAATGCGACAAATTGGATACGATGCGTGCACGCCCGATGGCCGTGCGGCGAACTCGGTGGATTCTTGAGCCGCGACAGGCCCTGCGACGCGCTTCTCCGGTGATGCGACGGCAACCTCTGTGGCGGCGACACGCTTCTCCAGCAGTATCTAAAGGTCCGCAAAACAGCCGCAGGCACCTCTCTGCAGGTAGAATTCCCAGCAAGGAAATTCAGGGGAGCTGGTGGTGAAGTCTTTGTGTCCCTGAGACTTCAGAACAGGAGGCAAGCTCAGCTTCAAGCCCTTGGAGATCTTCCTCAAGATGATTAAAGTACACACAAAGTTCCTCTTCTCCTTTCCTTGGCAATAAGTAACTACTGCAGGTCAACCCCAAACAGTCACCAGCGCAGGGGCAGTCTCCTCCTTCAGCTTTCTTGGTTTCTCTCCTCGGCAAAGGTTTGTCTTGATTCCCAGAAGTGATCTAAAGTTCTGGGGTCTGGGCCCCTCTTTTTATACACACAATTTCTTTGTTCTCTGAAGGCAGAGAGTGTCTGTTTATAAGATGTTATAAACTAACTCCCCATTCTGGCCTATCGGAACAGATAGCCTTGCAATAGTGAAAAACGAAATTGGCTGTAATTCACTATCAGGACATGCCACACACACCAGCACATGTCCTACCTTTCACATACAATGCACCCTGCCCATAGGTGTACCATGGGCCTACCTTAGGGGTGACTAACATGTAGAAAAGGGAAGGTTTAGGGACTGGCAAGTGGGTGCACTTGCCAAGTCGACATGGCAGTCCCAGACTGCACACAGGCTCTGCAATGGCAGGCCTGAGCCACATTTTACAAGCTGCTTCTGTGGGTGGCACAATCAGTGCTGCAAGCCCACCAGCAGCATTTGATTTACAGGCCCCGGGCACTCATGGTGCACTGTACTAGGGTCTGACAAGTAAATCAAATAAGCCAATCATGGAGTCACTAATCCATTACAACAATTTACAATAGGGAGCACTTACACTTTGGCACTGAAAGGCAGTGGCAAAGTGCCAAAAGCATCTAGACCAGCACAAACATAGCAAAAACATAGGAGGCAACAGTGAAAAAATGGAAGGGAGACCCACGCCAATGGTACCAGGTCTAACACCATGCGCTTAGTTTTATGTGTTTTTTTTTACAAAGTAAACAGGGGTTTCAAGAATATAGAAGCTGGATGATAAAATATGGTATGTGCACTTGTCAAAAGGACAAGTGAAAAGTAGTGTTTCTAAAACCAGGGTCTGTGGAGTTTTATGAGCCAACATGTATAATTTCCAGCTGTATAATTTCCACCCGGAGTGCAGAAAATCCATAATCACAGGCAACACATAGTGGATGTGCCCACATTGTTAATGTCAACATCCAGAAAGTCACAACATTTTTAGGTGTTCACATTCACAAACATTGTCTATGCCTTCCTCACACTTATCTGTACTTCTAAATTCCCATCTAAATGAACCAGCTTTAACTGGTGTAATACATGTGGGAAAGTGTACCACAATACTTCAGAGGCTGGATGGGGAAAGAAAAACTTTTCAGGGAAATTATTTTTCTGAGAAAAGAAAATAGTAAGAAATATATATTCATTATATTTCTAAGATTTTAACATCCAGTTCTTTGGGGCAAGGAAGCTAAACATTGTTACATATATCTTTTTTGTCTCCCATGGAAAAGTCACTTTCCAGAAGCCTCTCCTTTCAAAATGCCCCCTTAAAAATGGGTATTTATGGCACACTCTCCCTACTCCTGCTACACCACTCACACCTGGGACAATCAGGTGCAAGCTAAAAAGTGCAGAAAAATTGCATGAAAGTGCTCAAAATCATTTATTATTCATGGACATGTGAAATATGAGGCCTTTACTTGATTTAATTTGAGTTATATAAAGTGCAAACAATTACCCTTAGGCGTCTCAGCGCTTTAAAAAAAATTTGAGTCATATTTCACATATTTCTCCTCATTACGCCTCACCTGGGGAGGCGTAGCATTTTGTAACATCCCCAGAGCTACCAGTAATGGTAAATCTGGGAATGCGGCAAAATCTATGGGTGGATGCACAGGAACAACCACGCTCCACCAATGGATGCCTCCCTGGGGCAGAGTACTGCAATTCAGCGATTTGCGTTGCGTTATTTTAGATTTATCAAACCACGCAAGACCACGCAAGGTGGGCTTGCGAGGCTTGATAAATCTAGCTTAAGAGTTGCGTCACTCTTATGCCCCGTTGCACGGCGCAAGGGTGACACAACTCTTTAATAAACATGCCCCTAGATTTCATGAAACATTTGCCCTGTGGTCACTGTTATATGGGGAATGGAGGAAGAACTTGTGTCTCTAGTTCATAGCGAGACGTAAATTCTTGTAAAATGGCTCTATAGGTAGGCAAGAGATACAGACATGAGGATTCTATATCCGCCTCTGGCCCTTGAATACCTTTTTAGTACCAAGAGATAGATTAAGTGCTATTACTCCTAAAATAAGAATGTCGAGTATACTGCTGAAATCCAGTGACTTCCCTTGCCATTATTTGACCCTCAAACGTCATTTCAGTGTGCACCCCAGAGCCTCTCATACTGACTGTCTGGCAGGAAAACTTAATAAATAACTCATTAACTACATTTATGTAGTGTTTACTATCACAAAAGGCCTGTCTGCATTGCTTAGAGTACCTGAGCTGCTTTTAGGATCATGTTAAGAATATAAGGTCAGAAATACAAAGAAAGTTTGCAATCGTGAACATAATCAAGGGGTTTGATCTTATGTACAAAACCCATTTTACAAGTCAGAAATGTTTTTTCGCCACACAAAATGGGTCTTACAAACCATACGAATCACAATTTGGAAGTGGTATAAAAGGACCCTTCCTGCCAAATTGCAATTCAGTATTTCAATAGGTTGCAACCGTGTTGGAAACGGGGTTACTGGTTGAGCAGGGGGAAACCCTCAAGCAGCAACCACAATCTCTGTCACGGTGAAACATAAGCAAACCCCAAATTAGCCTGTGCTTAACTCTCTGGTAGCTTGCCACAAAAGCAGTCCGGCTTGACTTGGAGGCAGCGTGTAAAGTATTTATGCAGCACTTCAAAATGTAATAAAGTGAAAACACAACACAAGAAAAATCCCACCCAAATTTAGAAAAATAGAGTAACATTTACTAAATTATTTGTCACCAAAACAACAAAAAATCTGATAAGTACAACGGGAGATATGCAATTTTAAAGATTTCAGGTGAGTAAAGTGCCTAAAAAGCACAAAGCGCCACTCTCAGTTATCTGGTCGTGCGAGATCAGGTGGAAGTCACAAGTGCAGGCTGACCGCAAAGGAGTACATTTCGGATAGGGACCAGGTTAGCCCCACTGAAAGAGTCAGGGCTGGACTGGGAACCCAAAGCAGCTCTGGCAATTTTGTCAGACCGGCCCCCGCGCCCCGGGGGGCGAGGGGGAAGCGTGAATCACGGTTGCTTAACAAAACCGGCCCCCAGCAGTGTTGCATTTGTTACTAGGGGCTGATATTGCAGCATCGCTGCAAAACCGCCCCCCAGTAACAAAACCGGCCTCCACCGCTCTGAAACTAGCCCTCACCCTTCCAGCCTCCCGGGCAAATGCCCGATGCCCGCTTCGGCCAATCCGGCCGTGGAAAGAGTTATGTTTAAAGTCCGACGCAAAGAGTTCCTTTTGTGGTGGATGGGGCCGAGAGGAGCAGGGAGAGTATTGTGGATGGTCATAGATTTACCATGAAGAGCAGTCCGGGCGTCATGGACAGTTGTCACTGTTATGGACAGTTGTCGCTGTAGTGCAAAGATCCTATAGTGGCCAGTTGGTGCTGGACCTTTACGTTGGTGGTCACTGTGTGCAGATCTTACATTGTCAGGCGTCACTGACGGTAGATGGGGCGTGAAGATGCGGGTTCACCAGAGCTTTGCGTTGGCAAGCAGCACAGGTGGCAAGATCTTGGCACAAATGGGCCAATTCGCAAAGAGCCCAACACTTCTGGATTTCTTCTTTTCATGCGGTGAGAGCTCAACTGAAGCCACACCAAGGGTCCAGGCACCTCTTGGAGGTCAGGAGCTCACCCCAGCAGAGGCCAACAGGGCTCAGACAGGCCTAGTTGCAGGTCCATGCAGCAGGTCAGCTGGGCAGTTGCAGGGAGCCTTTTGAGCTTGTTATGTCCCGGTAGCTCAGAACAGGAGGCTAGTCAGCTGACCCTTGGAGTCACTTCAGCCTGGGATGAAGGGTTCAGGTTCAGTCCTCCCTCTCAGCAAGCAGGGCAGCAGGCAGCTGAGTAACAGTGTAGCAGGGCAACAGAATGGCCGCCCTTCTGGCAGTAAAGCGACACAGTAGTCCTTCATATGTAGTATCCACTGGTCCAGAGGTGTATTAAAGAGTTAGGTCTGAGGGTCCACTATTTATAGCTGGTGTCTTCATTGAAGAAGGAGAAGTTTCTAGAGAATTCCCTTTGAAGTCGTTGATGTTTTCTACCTCCCCCAAGCTGGCTGCATGAACAATGCAGTGGTGACAAGTCTTGTGTGTGAAGGCAGGGCTTAGCCTATTCAGTTGCAAGTGGGGTTGCGCCCAGCTCTCCCCCCTATACTGCCAGTTGATGGCCCACCCAGGCACATATTGTGTGGATGTCTGGGAGGAAAAAACAAAGTCTAACTGCCAACTACACCGAGTCATGTGACCCAGGAACAGGCTGACTGCAGGCACCAAATAGGTAGGGCAGGAAAATGCCAACTTTCTAAAAGTAAACAGGTAAAGATGCCTACAAGGGATTTTTTTAAACATTTATTTTGAACAAATATATCTATATAGAATGTCATCACATGACACCGTAAATTAGTTAAATCAATACCTTGGATCTATGCTGGGGGAAACCGTTTGAAAGACGCTGTGGCTGCCATCATTACTGAAATTGTGTATGGATATGATCCAAGTCCCTTACGTGAGGCTAACTTAGTTCTATTTGAAGTCTACTTCTAAATGCTTTGAGGAGACCATATTGATAATGTTCTGACCTTCAAGCTATTGATCAGTAAGAGGGGTTGTGGATTCTCACAAGATTTATTTGTGTCCTGAAGATGGTCTCATTGATCCACTGCAACGGAGATCGAAACGTCGACGTATAACCCATTGTTCCCCTTAGTTATTGCTAAATTCAATTTTATGAGTTCTAGATCCTATGTATAAGAAAGACTATCTTTCTATCGTTTGTGATTTTTGTTATCGATGTATGTGAGAAGTGTGTGCTTTGAACCCCTATTTTATGCATATTGAGATAAACTAAATTACCAAGGCTACACCCGGCTAATGTAATTTATTTACAGAAACATTTTAAAAGGTATTGAAATAATTAATTTATGGTGTCATGTGATGATATTCTATATAAGATCTATCTGTTCAAAACATATGTTTAAAAAAATCCCTTGTAGGCATATGTATCTGTTTACCTGTATTACCCAAGCCCACAAGGGTATATTGGGTTGCTGAAATCATTGAAAAACTTTCTAAAAGTGGCATTTTCAAAATTGTAAAATAAAAGCTGACTTTACCTTTACAGAGGATTTATAATTATAATTTCTCAGACACCAAACATGAAAGGTTCTCCTGTTCCCAATAAAAAATTAGCCCTTATTAAATGTAAAAGGGGAACCTAATGTTATCCTATGGGAGAGGTAGGCCTTGCAGTAGTGAAAAACGAATTTGGGAGTTTTTCACTACCAGCACTTGTAAAACTTAGAAGTACGTATCCAACTTTTTAAATACACGACATCCTGCCATCTGGGTTGTTAAGGGCCTACCCTAGGTGTGATTTATATGTATTTAAAAGGAAGGTTTAGGCCTGGCAAAAGGTTTATTTTAGTAACAAAATAATACAGAGCACACCGATCTTGTCATCGTAACCATACTTCCTCCAATTTGTAAATTAGAACTTGTTGCGTGCGACATGGACCGCGTGATCCACCCTGATATCACGTCCTTATGAACAATAAAGTTAATGGAGCGAAGTAGCACTCCTAGGTCCAGTGCACAGCGTGTAACGAAATTTTAGCACACATATGTCTCATTTCTCCAATTTCAAGAATAAGTCATTCCAACTGTTCCAATTCTTTGTTATCGTATATTTATTTAAAGTTCTTATAATGGCACACGTGAGATGCATATGATTTCAACACAGTTTCTTATGCGACAGATATGCCCATCCGGGCCTTTTTCTGGGCACGCTAGAATCCATCAAAACATCCTCAGTCATGTTCGATATTATACCCAATGCATTTCGAGCCATGAAAGGCCCTTCGTCAGGGGTTAACTACGGATAAAAACAATGTTAATAGATTTATAGTTCAGTATCCCCATGTCTTTACAAACGGTCACAGATATTCTACAACAAAAACTGATCATACATTTATAAACTAACTCCGTACGGCGTATTCCCTCTGCTAGCGTAACTCTACGCTTTAACAATTTGGCCAGAAAGAGCCTCAACCCCACTCCATCTTGCTACCTGAATTCACTACCCCATTCCAATATGCCCCCAACGAGATATTAACGCTCATCACGGCGCTGCCGCGTGATATTACCTGCGCGGTTCTGTGCTCAACAACCCCACGAACTTGATTACATACCTACATGACTTCATCCAGTATCATCAACTCCTCAGTTTATGTTGCTAACACAAAACAGCGTTCCGTTCGTATCTAACTTTCCCCTCCTTTAATTAACAGGACGGAGCTCCACCCCTCACAATTAACCAATGTCCGCAACCCCAGTTATCTGAACAGTCCTCCTGCGCTCCATTGACCATAATGCACTGTTACTGACTACCGTATTCAGCACGAACCTGTTATTACATGCTGTTGCAGAAATAGTTCTTACCCTCATTGCAATCAAAGACTCTCCCCGAACACATCAGAGTACCCCGCCCTCCCTTAAGATGTAATTTAACACGCACATGCGTAGCTGTGAGCTTTTGAGATCAACAATATACAAATATAGTGTGCGTTGCACCCACCGTTTACAAACACGCAATTACTCAACTTGCTGGTATCCATAAATTCAAAAATCCACAAACTCAAAAATCCAACACAAATTAATCAAACATCCGTTACTGGGATGATCCATCCTCCGTGTGCAGTTTTCATGAATAGTCTGTTTAGTTTGTAATCCGGGTGGATCACGCGGTCCATGTCGCACGCAACAAGTTCTAATTTACAAATTGGAGGAAGTATGGTTACGATGACAAGATCGGTGTGCTCTGTATTATTTCGTTACTCAAGTAAATTGTCTGCCCTAACCACATGCAGCACCCATCGGATTACAAACTAAACAGACTATTCATGAAAACTGCACACGGAGGATGGATCATCCCAGTAACGGATTTTTGATTAATTTGTGTTGGATTTTTGAGTTTGTGGATTTTTGAATTTATGGATACCAGCAAGTTGAGTAATTGCGTGTTTGTAAACGGTGGGTGCAACGCACACTATATTTGTATATTGTTGATCTCAAAAGCTCACAGCTACGCATGTGCGTGTTAAATTACATCTTAAGGGAGGGCGGGGTACTCTGATGTGTTCGGGGAGAGTCTTTGATTGCAATGAGGGTAAGAACTATTTCTGCAACAGCATGTAATAACAGGTTCGTGCTGAATACGGTAGTCAGTAACAGTGCATTATGGTCAATGGAGCGCAGGAGGACTGTTCAGATAACTGGGGTTGCGGACATTGGTTAATTGTGAGGGGTGGAGCTCCGTCCTGTTAATTAAAGGAGGGGGAAAGTTAGATACGAACGGAACGCTGTTTTGTGTTAGCAACATAAACTGAAGAGTTGATGATACTGGATGAAGTCATGTAGGTATGTAATCAAGTTCTTGGGGTTGTTGAGCACAGAACCGCGCAGGTAATATCACGCGGCAGCGCCGTGATGAGCGTTAATATCTCGTTGGGGGCATATTGGAATGGGGTAGTGAATTCAGGTAGCAAGATGGAGTGGGGTTGAGGCTCTTTCTGGCCAAATTGTTAAAGCGTAGAGTTACGCTAGCAGAGGGAATACGCCGTGCGGAGTTAGTTTATAAATGTATGATCAGTTTTTGTTGTAGAATATCTGTGACCGTTTGTAAAGACATGGGGATACTGAACTATAAATCTAATAACATTGTTTTTATCCGTAGTTAACCCCTGACGAAGGGCCTTTCATGGCTCGAAATGCATTGGGTATAATATCGAACATGACTGAGGATGTTTTGATGGATTCTAGCGTGCCCAGAAAAAGGCCCGGATGGGCATATCTGTCGCATAAGAAACTGTGTTGAAATCATATGCATCTCACGTGTGCCATTATAAGAACTTTAAATAAATATACGATAACAAAGAATTGGAACAGTTGGAATGACTTATTCTTGAAATTGGAGAAATGAGACATATGTGTGCTAAAATTTTGTTACACGCTGTGCACTGGACCTAGGAGTGCTACTTCACTCCATTAACTTTATTGTTCATAAGGACGTGATATCAGGGTGGATCACGCGGTCCATGTCGCACGCAACAAGTTCTAATTTACAAATTGGAGGAAGTAGGGTTACGATGACAAGATCGGTGTGCTCTGTATTATTTCGTTACTCAAGTAAATTGTCTGCCCTAACCACATGCAGCACCCATCGGATTACAAACTAAACAGACTATTCATGAAAACTGCACACGGAGGATGGATCATCCCAGTAACGGATTTTTGATTAATTTGTGCTGGATTTTTGAGTTTGTGGATTTTTGAATTTATGGATACCAGCAAGTTGAGTAATTGCGTGTTTGTAAACGGTGGGTGCAACGCACACTATATTTGTATATTGTTGATCTCAAAAGCTCACAGCTACGCATGTGCGTGTTAAATTACATCTTAAGGGAGGGCGGGGTACTCTGATGTGTTCGGGGAGAGTCTTTGATTGCAATGAGGGTAAGAACTATTTCTGCAACAGCATGTAATAACAGGTTCGTGCTGAATACGGTAGTCAGTAACAGTGCATTATGGTCAATGGAGCGCAGGAGGACTGTTCAGATAACTGGGGTTGCGGACATTGGTTAATTGTGAGGGGTGGAGCTCCGTCCTGTTAATTAAAGGAGGGGGAAAGTTAGATACGAACGGAACGCTGTTTTGTGTTAGCAACATAAACTGAGGAGTTGATGATACTGGATGAAGTCATGTAGGTATGTAATCAAGTTCGTGGGGTTGTTGAGCACAGAACCGCGCAGGTAATATCACGCGGCAGCGCCGTGATGAGCGTTAATATCTCGTTGGGGGCATATTGGAATGGGGTAGTGAATTCAGGTAGCAAGATGGAGTGGGGTTGAGGCTCTTTCTGGCCAAATTGTTAAAGCGTAGAGTTACGCTAGCAGAGCGAATACGCCGTGCGGAGTTAGTTTATAAATGTATGATCAGTTTTTGTTGTAGAATATCTGTGACCGTTTGTAAAGACATGGGGATACTGAACTATAAATCTAATAACATTGTTTTTATCCGTAGTTAACCCCTGACGAAGGGCCTTTCATGGCTCGAAATGCATTGGGTATAATATCGAACATGACTGAGGATGTTTTGATGGATTCTAGCGTGCCCAGAAAAAGGCCCGGATGGGCATATCTGTCGCATAAGAAACTGTGTTGAAATCATATGCATCTCACGTGTGCCATTATAAGAACTTTAAATAAATATACGATAACAAAGAATTGGAACAGTTGGAATGACTTATTCTTGAAATTGGAGAAATGAGACATATGTGTGCTAAAATTTCGTTACACGCTGGGCACTGGACCTAGGAGTGCTACTTCGCTCCATTAACTTTATTGTTCAAAAGGTTTATTTTGCCAGGTCGAAATGGCAGTTTAAAACTATACACACAGGCTGCAAGGGTCTCAAGGCACTGAGGGAGGGGGGAGTGGGCAGCTCAGTTGATGTCACATGAAGAGCCAGGTCTTGAGGTCCTTTCTGAATCGGTGCAGTGTCGGGCTTCGTCGGAGGTGGAGGGGGAGTTTGTTCCAGGTCTTGGCTGCGAGGTAAGAGAAAGATCTTCCCCCTGCTCTGGTCCTGTAGACACGGGGGATGGTGGCTAAGGCGAGGTCGGTTGAGCGGAGGTTTCTTTTTGGGGCGTGGAAGGAGGTATTGGGGTCCGGTGTCATGGAGAGCTTTGTAGGCGTGTGTGAGCAGTTTGAAGGTTATTCTTCTTTTGACGGGGAGCCAGTGGAGGTAGTGGAGGTGTTGGGTGATGTGGTCATGTCGTGGGATGTCGAGTATGAGTCTGTCTGCAGCGTTCTGGATGGTCTAGAGTTTGCAGAGGAGTGTTTGTTGATTCCGGTGTAGAGTGTGTTTCCGTAGTCCAGTCTGCTGGTGATGAGTGCGTGGGTGACGGTTTTCCTGGAGTCGGGGGGATCCACTTGAACGTCTTGCGAAGTATGCATAGGGTGTTGAAGCATGAGGAGGATACAGCGTTGATCTGGCGATTCACGGTGAGTGAAGATTTGAGTATGATACCGAGGTTGCGTGCGTGGTCCGTTGAGGTGGGGGGGTTCCAAGGACGGGGGGCCACCAGGTGTTGTCCCATGCGGAGGGGGTGGAGCCGAGGATGAGGACTTCAGTTTTCTCAGCATCGAGCTTCAGGCAGCTGTTGCTCATCCAGGTCACGACGGCTTTCATCCCTTCTTGGAAATTGCGCCTGGTGATGTCCGGTTCCTTGGTGAGGGAGAGAATGAGCTGGGTGTCATCGGCATAGGAGACAATGTTGAGTCCGTGGCTTCTGACGATGGTTGCAAGGGTGGCCATGTAGATGTTGAAGAGTGTGGGGCTGAGGGAGGATCCTTGGGGTACTCCGCATCTGATGTTTGCCGGTTTTGAGAGGAAGGGCGGGAGTCTTATTCTCTGTGTTCTGCCTGAGAGGAAGGATCTTATCCAGTCTAAGGCTATTCCTCGGACGCCGGCGTCGTGGAGCCTGGTGGCTAGAGTGCGGTGGGAGACGGTGTCGAAAGCTGCAGATAGATCCAGGAGGACGAGGGCTGCTGTGTGGCCTTGGCCTAGGAGGGCGCGAATGTCCTCGGGGCGGCAATGAGGGTGGTCTCGGTGCTGTGATTGCTGCAGAATCCGGATTGAGAGGTGTCCAGGATGCTGTTGGTTTCTATGAAGTGTGCTAGCTGGGTGTTGACGGCCTTTTTGATGACTGGCGGCAAAAGGGAGCAAAGAGATGGGTCTGAAGTTCTTGAGCTTCGTCGTGTCTGTGGATGGCTTCTTTAGGAGGGGGGTGACTTCTGCGTGTTTCCAGTTGTCAGGGAATGTGGCGGTCTCAAGGGAGCAGTTGATAGTTCGGCGTAGCTCGGGTGCGATGGCAGTGGCGGCCCTGTGAAAGATGTGCATCAGGCAGGGGTCAGTAGGTGCTCCGGAGTGAATGCTCTTCATAGTCTTTAAGGTGTCTTCTGTGGTGAGAGGGCTCCAGGTGAGAAGGGTCTGTTGGATGACGTTGTTGGGGGTTAGGGCGGTGTAGTGGTCTTGGTCGTCGATTCCCAAAGGGGAAGGGGTCCCCTTCGCAATCATGTTGGCAAACCCAGGAGCAGGGCCGACTTTAGAGTTGGTGGCGCCCAGTGCGACAATCTTGGTTGGCGCCCCCAACAAACTTTTTTTATGTTGTGTTTATGCAGGAAAACACTGCTGATGCAATGCTGAGAATGAAATTACTACGAATAGCACTACATCAAATAATGGTTACGTTGAACTTCCTTAATTAGTTTAATGTAAATTAGTCCGATTCACAATTAGACTTAGAGCTACTATTATAGTTAGGTTAACATTACCTATTTACTTAATGTAATGTAATTTAATTTATGACATTTCACTTAATTTTATTTAGTTTCTGGTATTATTTGAGGTCTATTAAGGTTATGTATGTCATGGAATGCAACGTAATTTCATTTATTCATTTGAATTTACTTTAATTTAGTATTTGGTCAGCGTGTCATTAAGCTAGGTAAAGGGTACAAGATAAATTATATTACACGTAAAATAATATAATGTTAATTCATGTATTTTAACATAATTTAGGATTATGTTAAAGTCATTTGGATTGCAAGAGATTAATTATTTAATTTAATGAAAGTTTTTTAAATTGAATATTATTTAATTTAATCAAATTTAGAGTTACAATTAGTAACTCTACGTTATGTCTATGTTATCTTCACTCACTTCATATAAGTAAATATAATTAAACTTATTATAGTATAAGTATAGCATTAGGGTTAATGATATTATATAATAATAAGAGATATATAGGGTCCATATTGTGAAGTAGTAATAGTTGATGGAGTGGTTCTAATAACATAGTGGACATTAAAGTAGTAATATAAAACCACAGAGATATTATGAACCCTCGCCTGGCTATGGCACTGACCATGTTCAGACAATGTGGCTCTTGCTACGCTATACTGCTTTACATACCGGCTCAATATGGATAATGCAAAAAGAACAATTGATGGACAGAGTGCTGATCAATGTCAAACATTCACCCCAGTACAGAGATCTGGGCCTAAATCCATCGTCTTTTTGCTCCCCATGCCATTCCAGTTTAAACCCAGCCATATGCAAATCAGCCTTGACCCTATTCCCCATAGGAACAGTCCAGCCCGAACTGCCAGGCCAGGTCCTACCTGGACCGGAAACAAGGAGCATCCTGGGACCGGTTTGGGCATCACCCCTCATCAGCCAGGCTAGCTTGACTCCAGTGGCATGGAGAGCACGGAACCCACGTCTGGGCATATCCGTCCCACTCGGGGTGACAAATGCAAAAAGAATAATTGATGGACAGAATGCTGATCAATGCCAAACATTCACCCCAGTACAGAGATCTGGGCCTAAATCCATCGTTTTTTGCTCCCCAGGCCATTCCAGTTTAAACCCAGTTTTATGCAAATCAGTCTTGACCAATACCCCATGGGAACAGTCCAGCCTGAACTGCCAGGCCAGGTCCTCCCTGGACCGGAAGCAATCATCCTGAGACCAGTTTTGGTGCATCACCCCTCATCAGCTAGGCTGGCTTGACTCCAGGGGCATGGAGAGCACGGAACCCACGTATGGGCATACCCGTCCCACTCAGGGTGACAAATGCAAAAAGAACAATTTATGGACAGAATGCTGATCAATGTCAAACATTCACCCCATTACAGAGATCTGGGCCTAAATCCATCGCTTTTTTGCTCCCCATGCCATTCCAGTTTAGACCCAGCCATATGCAAATCAGTCTTGACCCTGTTCCCCATGGGAACAGTCCAGCCCGAATTGCCAGGCCAGGTCCTCCCTGGACCGGAAACAAGCATCCTGGGACCGGTTTCGGGGCATCACCCCTCATCAGCCAGGCTAGCTTGACTCCAGTGGCATGGAGAGTACGAAACCCATGTCCGGGTATACCCGTCCCACTCGGGGTGACAAATGCAAAAAGAACAATTGATGGACTTGACTGAACTGTTCCCATGAGGAACAGTGTCAAGACTGATTTGCATATGGCTGGGTTTAAACTGGGGTGGCATGGTGAGCAAAAGAATGATGGATTTAACCCAGATCTCTTGACTGGTGGTGAGTGTTTTGATTTGTGTGTCTTTTGCAATATGGATAATGGTTAGGCATTGGTTCTTCAAGTAATAATACTTTGTACAAGAGGTCTAGCTATGGGGTCCTCCATATTGGGGCAATGTGGAAACTGCCCTGGTTGCGATGTTTCACAAACTGAGGCATTGTGGAAGCGGCTTGGACTCTTTTGTTGCTTTTCGTACTAGGACAATGTGGATATTGGCTCATTTATGGTCCTTATTTACATAATACATAAAAGTGCATTATGAATACTTAATTGCAATGGTGCTTTACATACTGGTGCACTGTGCTACTGATATGGCGATGGAGCATGGTACACCTAGACTGCAGTAATATGATGGCTAAGTCTACTAATTGGAGTCCGACTCTGTAACATCTGTAATCTGCAAGGTAGAGGTAACCTGAAACACGTTCAACTACAGCTCTGGAACTCTGACCATCTATTTCACACCTTGAACCAACCCAGGACAATTGGTTGGCCTGACCGATTTTAGCCTCAATTGTCACACCTAAAGAGTCTCCATAATAAATAAATAAAAATCTGGAATACTTTAGTAGCACCCTAAAATTGGGATCATACCGATTAATGTTTCAGAAACACTCTAATATAGAGAGAAATTCGCTTGGTGTATGATAAGAGTGGTCTGGCGTATAATAGCAGCATTTCTGGCTGTATTCTAGTTTCTGACACATGCACGTTGATCACCTATTATCCATTACAGAAAAGTCACCTGGAACTGGTGTTATTTCATTTAATGTAGGATTTTTGGTTGTTTTGTTCTATTGAGTCAAAGTGAATCAGATAGCCTCTGCCTGGCCTGCCACCCAGTATTTTCTATTGAGCACACACTTTTAAAGGCACATAGAAGAGGTACTTCATAAGAGAAATGCTTGTGCTGACCTTGAAATATAACCCTTGTTCCTCATGAAATATACCTGCAAGTTATATTTCTTTTTACCTCTCATACTAGGAAAAGATTGATGTCAATGCACAAATTGGTGAGCTTGTTTCAAAAAGTCATCATTTGTCTGGGGGTGACGCTCCGCCCCATAATCTCTAGAAAAGTTCTATCTGGCAAATTATACATCCTTGGTACATTTTGGGGTCGGTTTTGGTATTTTCTCAGGGATGTCTGTTCTGTTTGATATTAAAGTCTTGTCTGGCAGATTTGTGAGACTCAGAACGTTTTAAAGCAAAATGTTTTTACCCCATCAGAACCAAGGCTTCCTCCCATCAAAACCCTCCCCCAAGCCAATGCTGCACTCTTTTTTATATTTGGGGCGGTCTGCACTTAACTTTCATAACTTTTTTTCCACAGAAGACATCCAGACCACATTTTTACATTTCCCCCACATATTGGGGGTCCTAGATGTACCAATGTTTTATATATAATTGTTTGCCCAAATGCACAATATACGTAGGTGTTGCATCTGTCAGACTCTTCCTGCCATAGGAATATATAGTGTTTGTTGTCCAAAAACATGCCCTACCCATGGCCTTCAAATGAACTGCTATGAATAATGATTTTTCATAGTATACTACTGATGCATCAGTTCCTAATGTGAAATTTAATGAATGAAAATGAGTATGCACAAAAGCTATGCATTTTTTAAATGTGCCCAAGATCTGATTTTACCCATTATAGCCTGTGATTCAAGAGGCAGTTTGCAAAACATGTTGTATCTTGCCCACTGACTTACATTTGGAAGTCAAAAAAGGGGTAAATTCAGTGGATAATAACAAATGTTCTACTACTTTGTGTTCCCACACTTTAATCAATAAAACCGGTACCACACTTGTGTGAGTGGGCCTATCACTGCGACAAGAAAGATGCAAAATGGAACATGTAAACATCAAGATTTTTCCTCTGAATTTAAATCTTTCTGGGGATGTGGGTAGTTGAGGTATTTGGGCCCAGGGTCAGGGAGCACCCAGAGAATCCTACCACCCCCAAATATTTCTGAAAACTTGACACCCATGGAAGAGCAGAGTGGTGGATCCCACAACATTTCCTTACCAAGAATGCTCTGCAATTATCAAGCCTTGGAAAAAATAACAGATTTACTGAGAGGGAAATTCTGGAATTTGCAAGCATCAACAAAGGTCCCACCCCCTGGCATTGCCACACTTCTCCTGAGAAAATTGGTACCGCACTTGTGTGAGAGGGCCTACCACACACAGCAGGAACCACTCAAAACTTGGACTATGTGAAGTCAAAGTGGGTCTTCACATGGTTACTTTTTAGGTCGAGCCCTGAGCCAGCGCACAAGCGCTGCTCTGGGTTTGATCTGGGGTAGTTGAGTATGGGAGAGAAGCCACGCCCACTCCCCCGCCCATCTTTTTCATTGGCTTGTGTCTTTGTCCTTTACTAAATGCTGCCTTCCATTGGTTTATAGGCCTGTTAGTCCCTCCCTATGATGGCCATGTCGTCATTTGTATCCTTACATGGCTACTGCCCCCTTTACTTTGAGTACTATTTTCTGCCGTGCCTTCTCGCCCCCCTCCAGCACTCCCGCTGTTCGTGCCCCCCTGGCCCTCGCCCGGCCGCCCACCCGCCCGCAATGCAATAGGTCTCGCGTAAATGCTAGTCCTATTGCATTGCAAATGCTTGTTACTGTTTGTGTCCATTCCTATGATATGCATTTGGGCCACCCACACATGGGAACTAATATTTTTATTAAGGGAAGTGTGGGAACGCAGGTTGGTAAGACTTTGGCCATAGGCGGGAAGTGCCCAACATTTCTGACACATAAATAAGGGGAAAATACTGTTTTTTAGAATCTTTGACGTTTGCAGAGCATTCTGCATAATAAAACATGTAAGGATCCATGCAAGCCACACAACCATGGGTTCCATTGGGTCACTAGGTGTTAGAAATGGCTGAGGTTGTCTAGCACAATAGTGTGTGGGAGGGTTTCTATATCATGCCCCACTGGTAGCATAAAAGGAGGTGGTCTCTGCATCAAACACTGTAGATTTCCCCACACTTTGCTAGGAGGGCATAATGCTTATGTTCTCTGCACTAAGGAAGTACAGCAAAGGGATTTATTTACCACACAAATGATGTGCTTGAAAATTGAACACATGGAAAAAAAGAGAGGTTACTATCAATTTGTGTTTTTAAATATGACCCCCAAACACGAAAATGTACAGCCTCCAGCTTTATCCTACCTATTTACGGCTATAATTTAAGAACGGTTACAGGTAGAGAGACATTTTGTTTTCTTCTTCTTCTTGGCTGCTTTTGTTTGCACATTATTGAACTGATTAGTTAAAATACATATGCCTCAAAAGTAAAATCTCCTGACTGGCCAGTCTGGGATTATGAGCGAAATTGATATACGTACATATTAGAGACATTTCATATGGATCCTGGAATCTCCTGTTTTTGACTATCTTATGGAAAGTTATTAAAGTCTTACCTTTCCAAACACCCACTGTGAAAATGAGGCCAAATGGTTTCACTTCTGCACATTTACTGCACTTCATCTCCCTCAATTGTCTCTTGAAGGTTCTAATCTCATGACTGGCTGCTTGAACCTCGAATCCTGCAGGCAATTGGCGGGACCATCCATTCACACAAATTACCCCCAGAAATACAACGGGACCCACAAATCAGACCGAAAAATATCAGACAAAGCCTACAGTAATGTGTGTGCCTAAACACAATACATGTATGTTAAGTGAGGCAACTCCTGCAGTACTCTTTTATGTATTCTTACATGGTTTTGTTAATTATCCCCAAAACATCTAAATTGGGAATAAAATGGGAATATTCAGTTAATATTAATGTACAATTTCTACAAATAGATAGCACTTAGCACTTTTGCAAGTAGTTAGTTGGACATTTTGAGATAGATGCATAAAGGCACGTGAGAGTATGTAAAAAGAGTTATTTTGTGGTACTATGTCCATACTTATAGATTATTTGTCATTCAGCAACACTGAGTGCAAATTCAAATACACTGATGCAGAATTTGCCACTAAGTGAAAATTGCAAACAAGTAATTTGGGCTATTTGGAGTATATTCTGGAAATACTCCTGGGTTTCTTTGTGAACCCCGTAAAAATCTGAAATCTGCTTCAAACATAACAGCAATCCCACAGTCATAGATTTATGAGAATTATAACCTGGGCTTTGTGAGTTTTGTACTGGATGGACAGAGACTCCGTGGCAATGGATACATAAGCACCAGTGAGCCTGTGCGAGCAGGAAGCCGGCCCCTAAGGGCAATGGCTGACTATTTGCAAATAGCAATAATGCACCATTAAAAGCAGCCAATGTGTTACGTTGTTCTAATAAACACAAAAATAGGTGCAAAGCCGTATGGGCAAATGTTTCACCTCATTAGTACCAGTTCAACACACAAACACATCAGTAAGCAACTGAAAGGGGACCAGTCAACCTTGGTGAAGGGCCTTCCAGTGTTCCTCAACATGTATTGCTGCGTTTTTGGTAACTTTTGATCTATTTGACCTGGAAATTTTTTGTTGTTAAATTATCTAGATTATGCAGCAGATGGTGGATTATGTGACAATTGTGGTGAATCCATGATTATGCTGAAAACGCTGCTGCAGAATTGTGTAGTTCCAGTTAGCCTGCTTATAAGTCACTGCTGGACCAGAGGGTCTGGGGCCCTGTAGGCTGATACCAATACTTTCATATCTGTAGTAAAGCCTGAACTAGTGAGTGGTTGAAAACATTTTATGCAGTTCATGTTTCTCGAAATGTATGATTATCATTAACATAAATGTGGTTTAAGAGATGTAGTGGGTATTACTCAGAGCCTGCAGTGTCAAAAGTCAAGGTCAGTGTTCAACCTTCCTGCTATAATTTTAGCAAAAAGCTTATAGTCCGCATTCAGTAAAGAAATTGGCCTATACGAATCAACTTTTTTTAGTGACTTCCCTGGCTTAGGGATCAAAGAGATATTGGCCTCGTTCCACGAAGGCGGCAGAAAGGCATCTAACATAAAGATCTCATTAAATAACTGCCTCATTATAGGAATCAAAACCCCAGCCCAGGATCTATAAACCTCTACCGGAAGGCCATCCGGCCCTGGCGCCTTACCCTTTCTGCCTCCTCTAATAACCTCCTCAACCTCTTCATTAGATATCTCTTTATTCAGAATATCCTTTAAATCATCCGAAAGAGGATCCATATTTTCCAACCAACTACACACATCCTGTTCTTCAACAACCAGATCTTCCTTATAGACCCCCTCGAAATGACTATGAAATGCTGCAGCAATCCCCTTATTGTCCCTGAACACTATGCCAGAATCCTCACTTATTATTTCCTTAATCAAACTTCGAACCTGTTGACTTTTTACTTTCCAGGCTAGTAATTTGCTACAGCCCTCGCCATATTCAAAGTGTGCCAGCTGGCTGGTTTCCCACCTTTCCTTAACTCTGTCTCTCAAAACTCCCGATAAATTTGCCTTTAAATTTAGTAATTTCTCCATCTCTTTCTCACTAGCCTCCCTACTTCCACCTATTACTAAACCTGCCTCCAAATTCCGAATATTTACTTCCAAAGCCGACACTCTGCTATAATATTTTCGCCTTTTCCTTGCTGCCGGGGCTCCTAACCTGCCTCTCAAATAAGCCTTATAAGCATCCCAAACAATACCAACATTAGCTGAACCCTGATTTCTTTCGAAAAACTCCCTCGTTTCCTCTCCTAAAGCCTCCACTACTTCCTCTTCTAATAGTATCGTACGGTCTAACCTCCAAACATTACTCGTTGTCTCTTCTCCTACCGCCAGCCGAAGAAAGATAGCTGAATGATCAGATAAATGCACCCCAATATGTTCTACCTCCAAGACTGAATCCTTAACCCTCCGGTCCAGCAATATATAATCTATACGTGACTTATGTTTATACTTTTTGTTGTAAAATGTATAACCTAACTGAGAACCAAACTCATACCTCCATACATCATATAAACCCCACTGTTTCATAAACAGTCTAACTCTGTTCGACATATTAGGATTCACTGCAGCTCTACTGTTCTCAGACCTATCTAACTTATGATCCAAAACAGTATTAAAATCCCCTGCCATTATAATCTGACCGGAATAACTCAAAAGCTCCTTAGCTAATTCATCTAACGGGCCCACATCGTCCTGGTTTGGACCGTAATAACCCACCAAAAGAAAAACCTGTCCACATATTCTTAACTTAACTATAAGCCACCTCCCTGCAACACTTGAAACCTTACCTTCTATTACAGTATTCAGGCCTTGCTTGACCAATACTGCAACTCCTTTAGTAACTGCTGTTTGTTGTGTAAAAACTGCATGAGTAACCCATCTCTGTGCTGCATAAATCTTCTTACTCTCTTCCTCCCTCAAATGTGTCTCCTGCAAAATAATAATTTGCGCCGGAGAATCTTTCAAATATTCCATAATCAGATCTCTCCTCCTCTTCACACGGAGACCATTTACATTCCATGAAAGAACTTTCAGCTCATTTAATCTAAACCCACTCATCTCCAAAAAAGAAAAACCAGTGCAAACCACAGCAGTAACAGCAGCAACAAAACCAATGAGGCATTTTTCTACATTTTCCACCCACCATACCCACCCCCTCCCCAACAAACCCAAAACCACCCCCCCCTTCCCTGGAAAACCCTAACCAACTGCCCATGGCTAAGCCCTATGAGCGACCCCTTAGCGTGCAGTACTATATCCTAAAACACACTGGTGCGAAACAATTATAAATCTCATGGCATAAATAGCAACTCAAAATTCCTAATATTCCTACTCCAAGCGATAACACCATTCATCCTTTCTTTATCCTTCATACACTCCCAGACTGTTGTTGTTCAAGAAACTTATCCACCTCATCTACAAAACGAAAAGAATACATCTTGTTATTCAACATTACCTTCAGTAACGCTGGAAATTTCAATTGCACTGAAGCACCCAACTTTCTCAATGGCTCAATCCTCTTACCTAGCTCCCATTGCCTATTGGAAGTTGCTATTGACAAATCTGATCTGACTTCAATCTGTACTCCATCCACCTCCAAAGCTTTCTTTTTCAAGGCCTTAGCTAGAATCTTTTCCTTCAGAGTATATGTGAGAAAATTTACCATAATTCTCCTAGGTCTAGTCCGGTTTGAAACCAGCCTGAAGGGGTCCCTATGTATTCTCTGAATATCTCTCGAGATTTCCTCTTCTGACTCCTCCAGTTGTAACTCACTCTTCAATAGATGCACCACAAAACTTTTAACATCTCCACCTTCTTTACCTTCTGGGAGTTTCAAAATTTTTAAGTTATTCCTTCTTTGAAAGTTTTCCAATCTTTCTACTCTCTCTTCCTGCACCCTTTCCCTGACCTTAAGCCCTTCAATCTCAGTTTTATTCACCGTCATCTCCTCCCTAAGGTCTCTCACTTCAGCTTCTAAGACCACAGTCCGACTATTTAAATCATCTATTTTCCTCTCTAACCCCTCACAGACGGCCCTTATACCCTGCTGATTTGATTCTGAAATCTCAAATCTTTTCTGCATCTCAAAACTGAGGTTTGTAAGCATCGAAATTATAGAGGAATCACCAGACCCTACCTGTCCCCCCTGCTCCAGCCCTCCCAACATATCATTCTGTAGAACCTTTAGTATTTCCACCCCTCCCCCTTCTACTGATATTAATGTAGCTTCAAGGTCTGAAGCAGGTCCCACAGTACCTAGACTGGCCCCCCCCGAAACAGAAACTAAATCCTCACTCATCTCTTCAGATAATACTAAAAATCGGTTTGGACTCAAATGTGTAGACCAAACTAGTAGGTCTATATCTAACACACTTCCTGGACACTCCCCTAACTGTGACAGGTTACCCTCTCCCTGCTTCTGTATCAATTTACTCTGATGGGGTACCCCAGGATTCTCCCTCAGCACCAAGATTTTAGGGATCGCTTTAAAATAAGACCTGAGTGATGGTGTTGCCTTAATCTTGCGCTCTAAAGAGCCCGCTCTAGCCAATTTGTTGTGCACTTTATTTTTAACAGAGCGTCTTCCCCTAACCTTCACCTCCTTCACTTCCCTTTTGTTGTTCTGAGTCTCTTTGGCTTGACAAGGTAGACCCTCTAAATCAGTAAGCTCCCCTTTGAGTGTACTTCTCAAAGTGTACCTTGAAAACCCCCTTCTAGCCCCCCCCTTCCTCCCCTTCAACAACAACTTTCTCCCCAATCCTCCCTTTATCAGCAAACTTATCTAACTCAGTAGTTTTACTGACACTTATTTCCTGCACTGTATGGAGAGAAATAGGAGTCCGTCCCTTTAATATCTGGTTCATGAGGATCAGAAAGGTTTTATTAGGGGTCGAACACTGAAAGAATTGACATACTCTCTTATAGGCTCTATAGACATGGCCACGTCTTTTGATCTTCCCTTGGCTGTTATTGCTTTAGATGCAGCCAAGGCGTTTGATCGCGTTAATTGGGTATATTTGCAAACGGTGGCGAGATATTTGAATTTAGGCCCAAATGTTTGCAAAATGTTAACAGCTATATATTCGGCTCCTAAGGCCAGAGTATTAGTAAATGGGGTACTGACCAAGCCAGTTCAGATTACGAGAGGTACTAGACAAGGGTGCCCTCTGTCTCCATTTCTGTTTGATTTATATATCGAGTAGGCCTGGGCGGTAAATTCCGTTCCGCTCGCGGAATTTGCGGAATTTGGGTAATTTCGCGTTCCGCGGAGAACGCGGAATTACCAAAAATTCCGCGATCTGCGACTTCGCGGAATTTTTTGCTTGTTCGCGCTTTCAAAATGCGTGTTCGCGAGATATTTCTCCCCGAGCACGCAAACCGCGTTCGCGAACAGGAAAAAAGCATCGCGAACGGGCGGAACAAGCACTTCCGCGTGTTCGCGGAACTTTTGCGTGCTCGCGGAGATTTTTTACCATTTCGCGGAGCTTTGCGTAGCGCGACTACGCAAATTCCGCCCACCCCTAATATCGAGCCATTGGCACGCAGAATAAGGAGTGCAGAGGGCATCGTGCCTTTTGAGTTTGAAGGCTGGAGTAAAAAGATAGGTTTATATGCAGACGATATCATAATTTATACACCTGATTTGCAGCAAACTATGAAGTGTTTGATAGACGTAACTAGTAAGTTTGGTATTATCTCAGGCTATAAGATCAATAAGGAGAAAACAGAGGTTATGGCTTGGAATATGACTACGGATGGTATAGTTTGCAAAAAAGAGATGAGGTATTTAGGAGTCAAGATTATACACAACATAGCTGACCTCACTAAGGAGAATTTCAATAAGATTAGAAAGGAGATTAGTGCTAGTCTACGGGGATGGATGTATTTACCTCTCACTTTATTTGGCCGAGCAAACTTGGTGAAAATGATGATCCTGCTGAAGTTAACTTTTTTATTTGAGACAATTCCTTTAAGTTTTAGGAAGGAGTGGTTAGTAAGGCTGCAGGGTGAAATCAGTTCTTCCCTCTGGATGTCAAAAGGGCCACGCTTGTCATGGAAGAAGCTTAGGAGGAAGTTAGTGAAGGGGGGTTTAGCGTTGCCTGACCTGCTGTTATACTCATGGGCATTTATGTAAAAAAATAGTAGGATGTTATTTGGTATACCTGCAGACACTGAGATAGGAAGAATGTATAGGGAGATGCTGAAGAAACAGAGAAAAGCAGAGAGTGGGTTTTTGTTTAAATTTGCTGATCCGAAATATTTTAAGAAGGTTAGTTGAAGGTTTTAAAGGACTTGGCAGAAACATGGTATAAAATTAGAAGGGCTTTAAAAATTCCATATTTTAGTCAGCTGGCTCCAATCTGGGATGCACCAGGGTCCCCACTTTGGACAAAAGATCTATTGGCCCGTCCTTTAAAAGAAAGCGGCTTATTGAATTGGAAGCAGCTATTTCCGGAAGGACAGTTAATGTCATGGGGGCAATATGAAGAGGAGTGGGGACTCAGTTGCTCCAGATTTAAATACCTCCAGATTCACAGTTGGTACGTGGCATCTGGCGTTTTGATAGGTACTTCTAATGAACTGGAGGAGAAGCTTCTTTCTAACTGTACCTTCAAGAAAGAAATTGCATTGTGGTACTGGCTAATACTTGAGATGGAGGATGGTCCTTTCACGCTACCAGAGAGCCTGTGGGGAAGGAGCTTGCCGGAGATTGCGACAGAAGACCAATGGCAAGTAACAATGTCTATGCTTTATAAAATAGTGAAACCTGCGTATTTAAGGAAGAACCACTTTTTACTATGCATAGGGCCTACTGGACTCCACGAAGACTTTCAAAATTCGGACCAGGTGGAGTGGTGTTGTGTCCCAAATGTGGAAGCCCGAATGAAGATGATTTGCATATGTTTCTGCAATGTCCGAAGATTCAGACTTTTTGGGAGGCCGTGAGTAGTTGTCTATCAAGGTTTCTAGGCTTACAGATAAAGGTAAGCCCTGAGATGGTTATATGTGGAAGATTAGAGCTGCAAGGTAAGGATATGAGCGATAAAGCGAAGCTTGTATTCTATGCAGTATTGCTGGCCCGAAGAGAGATATGTAAACTTTGGGTCTCCCCTGTTAGCCCTACAGAGGGTGGTTGGTTACAATCAATGAAATTTGCTGCTAAGATGGATATTTCGGATCAGACTAAAAAGAGATATAATTTTTGGAAGTTTTTTTTAACACATTATGGATAAGGGTTGGTTGTGTAAGATTTAAGAGTCCAATGATTAAGTCTTCATCTGCTTCGGCTGGTGGAAATCTTCTCTGTTTATATAGGAAGACTAAGGACGGAGTGATTGTGTGGCTGGGAGGGGAGGTCCTCCAGGGGTAAGAGGTTCGATGGTTATGGGAGGGCCTCCATTTCTTAAGCTTTACATCTATCCTCCTGTATCCAGCAAATGAAGTTGAAAACCCAGGGTGGTATCGTAAGTAGAGGGGTGGCAAGAAGGCGAATGAGGACAAAAAAAAAAAAGTTTAAAAAAAAATAAAAAGTCAAGGTCAGCAGCTACTGGAGGGTGCCACCAAGAGGGCACAATATTGCCCTTTTTCACTGAAGGGAGAGTGCTCCAGCTGGTAAAATAAAATTTTACTTGGAGCACTGAAAGTCCTTGCATTGGGTCTAGTATTACTTTATGCCTTTGTCAGAAAACGTTCTGTGTTCCTTTGTTCGGTCAACTCATATTCTCTTTGTCAATTACTAAATAGGTTATACAAAACAGAAAACCTATAATAATATCTAACCAAACCATCCATGGAGAAAATGCTTGCCCTTGATTATAGTATCTGTGAGTAATCTAATTAGTGAGGTGTTTGGAGATGTGATTGAGTCATCTGACAAAATGTCTTAAATGATGTTATTGCATAGGATCATTAATAATGAATTGGAAGCAGGCATGTCAGCGCATGACCTGTCTCTTGAGAGACCTTTTGCTTTCTAACAGGGGGATTAGAGATGCCTATTACTTAGCATTGGTTGGCTTCATTCTCACTCTAAATTGCTTGATTCTTATTGGTCAGCTGTCCTTGGCTTCCTTGCTCTTCGTGTTATTGTCTGTCCCCTGGAGCCTGGATGCATTACTTGTGTCCTTCCACTGCATTTATTTTTAGAAACTACTTTTTTCTTCGTGTTTGAGCATTCTACAAGAGAGCATTTCTCTCAGCTGTCTCCCTCGTGTATTTCTCCCCCCATCTGTGTTCCTCCCACCCTCCACTGTCTGTCTGCTTGCACCCAGCACCTCCATCCCACCCTCTGTTGTCCATCTGCTGGCCCCAGCCCCTCACTCCCACCCTCTGTTGCTCTTGTGCTTGCTCCCAGCTCCTCCCTCCATCCCCCTTTATCCATCCGCTTGAACCCAGCCCCACCTGACCACCCACCATTGTCCGTGTTACCCCATCATCTGCGCTCACTCTGTTGTCCGTGATGCCCCCATCCACTCTGACTCCATTGTCCACATTGCCCCCCACCAGCTCCCCCTTAATTACCATGTTGCCCCACCACCCTCCCTCCCTCCCTTCTCCGTTGTACGTGTTGAGTCCCACACCCGCCCTCTCTCCACTAATCATGTTTCTCTCCCTCTGTTGTCAATGTTGCCTACCCACAGGCCCTCCTTCCATTGTCCATGTCCCCCCGCTGTCCATGTCACTCTAACACCTGGCATAATAAAAGAAAAGCGATATGGCACTGTGTTGGACTTGGCCCTTTTTGCAGGGTTATCCCTAAACTTTTTGCCTTTCTCCTAGCCTTTTTTCTGACATGGTGTTGGTGGTTTTAGGACTCTGGGCACTTTAGCACTGCTGTCCAGTGTAAAGTGCATGTGCTCTCTGTGATAAACATGGTAAGATTGGTCTACACCTGTTTGGCCTATTTAATTTACCTGTCGGTCCCTTGTAAAGTGGTATCTCATATACCCAGGGCTGGTAAATGAAATGCTACTGGTGGGCTTGCAGCGCTGATTGCGCCACCCACCAAAGTAGCCTTTCAAACCTGTCTCAGGCCTCTGCCATTGCAGGGCGTGTGCGCGCAGTGCTACTGCCGCTGTGACGTGGCACCTAAAGTGTGTGCCATGTCTGTGACCCCCCTTTTACTACATGTCAGTCACCCCTAAGGTAGGCCCTAGTTAGCCCTATGGGCAAGGTGTATTGTAGGTAAAAGGTTGGACATGTACCTTAAGTGTGTGACATGTCCTGGTAGTGACAAACAGCCATTTTGGTTTCTCACTGCTGTGAGGCTGCCCTCCCATAGGAATGCATTGGGGATTCCCTGATAAGTGTTTCAGTGGTAATTCCTGATATGAGTGGAGCAGCGTGCTCAAGTTTGGTATGTTTGGAATAGTAATAATAAATGCTACGCAATGGTGTGCGCAGATTTATTATAACTATTTTAGAAATGCCACTTTTAGAAGTGGGCATTTCTGTGTGCTATGTGTCTGCCTGCCTGATGTGGATTGCATGTCTGGCTTTTGAGTGACAGGGGCTGGTGAGGTGTGTGTGGCTCCAGGAGTGGCAGGGTGAGTCAGCGCTAGGCTGAATGGGACATCTGCATTTGGAGTAGTGGGAGGAGAAGTCCCTGGTCCCTGAATAGGTCTGTGCCTAGCCTGTACAATGCTGGCTCCGCCCCCTGTGGTGTGTCTGATCACCGAGCCCCCACCTGACAAAGGGGAAGAGGAGCCCTGTAAACAGAGTGCTCCAAAACCCCCCAGAACCAGTTGGGACTGGTTCCCCCAAGCCCTGTGCCAGCGCAGACAAAGGAGAAATGTAATATAAATATAGGGGCTGTGACCCCATGAAAATGTTGTGTTTTTGTGCTCCCAGAGGACTGCTGCTGCTGGGCCCCAGGAGGAACCGCCACGAGGGACTGCCTCCCTGCTGGAGGGCCCTGTGAGCTGGCCTGCCTGGGCCCAGCCTTTGCCCCCTGAAACTTTTGGACCAGAGCGCCCTGTGTGCGCTGAAATAACTCTCCCAGGACGGAGAGCATGCTGGGGCTTCGCAGCACGGAGCTGCAACCTATTTCGAGGGAATCCCGACGTGGGGATCCCCCCGCATTTTGCCAAACAGAGCGGGAGCCTACCCCGCTTTATGCATATTTTAAAAGCGGGTGCCCACCCCGCATTGTGGTGCCGATAGCGGGTGCCCACCCCGCATTTTTCGTGCTCTTAATAGCGGGAGCCCACCCCGCTTTTGGTTTTATTTACGGGCGGGTGCCCACCCCGCACTGAGGAGTTGCCGAGTGAAGGTGCCGCCGGGCCGCTGCCAGCAGGACCCAGAAGTCAGGCAAAGCTGCCTGGTTGTGGGCGGGACCTCGCGACCCTGCAGGAAGTTCTCCGAGGGAAGCTCCGGAGTCTTGGAGGCAGGGCTCCTGCAGCCGCAGTGTGAGCCCTGCGTGTGGTGCCTACAAAGGCCTGCGGAAGTCACCGGTGATCGGAGGAAGCCGAGAGAGCGCAGCTGAGTCCCGGTGAGTGGGGCAGCATGGGAAGCTGCACTGGGAGAGCCCGGTGAGGGGAGCCCCTTTCGAGGCACATTGTCGGTGCCAGGTTTTCCTGAGCGGTCCCGCAGGAGAGCGGGCCGCTCCAACATTGGGGGCATTGTTGTAAAAGTCCCGGAGTGGGACTGAGAGGCCGTTGTGGCCGGTGCCTGCATTTATTTTCCACAGCTGCACCGCACCAGCGCGGACAGCTGCAACATTGGGCACATTTGTTAGAAAGTCCCAGTGGGGACCCAGGAGGCACAGTAGTGCCAGCCCCATTCTTTTCTTTGGGGGCATTTCGTTTGAAGAAAAGGGGTGAGTTACACTCCTGCCCTGCCCCAGCGCATTGCGCCCCTTTGTTGTTGCTGCTTTGGAAGCCCCAGGGCTAATTGAGTAGCCCTATCTACAAGCCCTGACATTTCTGGACATAGGGCATTTGGGCCCCCTAGAGAAGGCCAGTTGGCCTGGGGGTCAGGTTTAATGTTGGTAGGGCGCAAAGCCCTAATGTGATGCCCCTTACATCATGCGCTTATGCCTATGATGATTTATGCTTATGAGGTGATTGCATAATGTGTTTATGCTGGTGATACCTAATGCGTAATGTGTTTATGCTTATGAGGTTATTGCATAATGTGTTTATGCTGGTGAGGCCTAATGCGTAATGTGTTTATGCTAATGAGGTTTGGGCCTAATGCGTTTATGCCTAATGTCATGCTATGATATTTTAGGATGGTGTCTAATGCTAATGTGATAAGGCTTAGGTCATTATGGTACCAGTAGTTACTGGTTGTGTTTTATATTTACTACCTGCATTCTGATGGTTCTGACCGTGGCCCGATTGGCCTGGTCCTGTATATAATCCCCTGTGAATATTGCCTAGTGCCAGTTGGCACAGTGTAAATGTGTGATTATGTTCCTAAGGTGTTTATGATAATACAAAGGCTATTTTTTTATATAAACTTGTGTGGAGTTTCTTTTGTGGTGTGCCTAGTGTGTTGCTGCTGTGTGTGTGTGTGTTGCGCAAACGCTTTACACATTGCCTCTGGGATAAGCCTGACTGCTCGTGCCAAGCTACCAAGGGGGTGAGCAGGGGTTATCTTCAGCGTGTAACTCCCTTGCCCTGACTAGAGTGGTGGTTTCTGCCTGGCTTAGGCGCAAGCCCTAGCCAACCAGAAATCCCATTTCTAACACACAGATACTGTTGGCCAGGTCATAATACTTTTTCCCCACTCCCTCCGTGGTCCATCTTGACTTCCCACCCGCCCTCAGTGTTGCCTCCCATCCCGCAATAAAAAAAAGCGCTACGATGCGGACACCGATGGCCGGGTCATTGTGCTTTTTTCCCTACATCCTGCGTTGCCTACCATACTCCTTCCCTCCCTTCAACAATAAAAAAACATGATATGGCTTGGCTAGCGCTGACCACATCATAGCGCTTTATTAGCATTTTGTAACTTTCAGCCATGCTGCATAGCAGCCGCACTGCTGTACAAGGCTTGAAAAAATCAATGCCTCTCGTAGGGAAGAACTATTGGCTTTGTAAGTGTTTGTTATTATTAGATGCTACTTTGTCTGGAGCAATGTAAAGGTACTAATACAGTGTGGCCATGTGAGTAGGAAAAAGACACCTGAACTGCTTCAGTTCCTGTATTGCATCCTATCAGGGTCTTACCGGGAATGACAAAATACCAAAAGCAGCAAATGCATGAAAGGATCATTTCTTGACAGCAGAGGCAGTTGTTCCTAGTAGAAGAAATTGATTTGAGCTGTGTCAGTGCTCACTTTCTGGAACAAATGGGGAACTTACATACAAGCTGGATATTTGCATACAAGTGGCATATTACATGAGAACCCATCTCGTACACTCCAAATTTTTACAGTGCTTATGACAGGCAGTTTGTTTCTTAGTGAGGGTGGTGGAGGCAACTTGTAGGGGACCAAATGGTGGGTGCTACCCTGTAAGCAGGATGTGGGCAGGAGGGGAAACTATTTTGTTGGTCAACCACAAAAACCTTTGAAGTCCTGTATCCCACCTGCTTTTGCTTATCCATAAGAAGGGTGGGGGTAGTGTCACTGCTCCAAAGACCATGGGGTGCTCTGAAGAACTCTCACCTGACAGTTTAAGCCTAGTGGCACATGTCAGACTCCGGCTCCCTGGATTCCTAGGACCTCTGTCAGCCGCATCATCCATCAGCTCTGGCAGAACCGAGCACTTGGTTATATGTGATGCTGGTGCACGACGATCTCTGGCATCTTGAGTTGGAGTGGTACCCAGATCCCGCCAGAGTTTTAGTCTCCTATGCCCTTGACATAGGGATAGGGATAGAACCCTATAGGAGGCAATAAGGAAGCGTGGCACATGCAGATGCGCACATGGATAGCATTTTCGGGGTCGGGGAGCAGGAAGTAAACAGCACACGAGCCGTGTCCTCCACATCCCAGCATCTCTCTTGGGGACCACGTAAGGCGGTGACCAGCCAGCTGGAGGTCGGCTGCAGAGCGATGTATGGGCGGGAAACAGTCATTCCTCTTGTGTTTTCACAAATGAACCAATTGTTTATCATTACAACTACCTTCCAGTGCACACTGTGGAGGAAAAGCCTACTTCCAACTGCTCCCAATTTACAGTAAAGCAACTCTTGCTCGAGGACATGAAGTAATTGTCCCAGAATTAAAGTGTGTTAGCGGGGAGCTGAGCACTAAACTCTTAACTCCAAATATCCTGCCACAACCGCCAGACCGTTCTGCGCTTCTTCCTGCCTCCTAATATTAAGGCAGATGCGCCCTGATTACCAGCAGCTTAGGCCAAATACTTCCGGGATGGCTTTGGATGTAGACCGCATGTCTGCCAATCTTTTGGTGTCTGACACTCTGGGCTTACATCCGTTTCCATGGACGGTACTGCTGACAAATAAGGTCTATGGGTGACGTGTTTGACGTGTGAGCGAGGATAATGTATGTATGTGGTATTTTTGTAGCACAAACCTAGCCCGAAGGCAGCGGAGCGCAGTACGGGGTCAAAGGCAAAAATAAGGTCAACTAGTGACTGGATGGGTAGCTGGAGTCTAAGAGCAAAAGCAGGTTGTTACTATATCATGATATAGTGTTCTTACTAAACTACAAGATACTGCCTTCATCAGTAACAAGGAGACATAAGCTAAGGGAGTGTTCATGCTGATAGCACAGAAAAGTTATAATTATTGGCAGGCATAACAACCTCAAAGGAACAAATGGTAATAATGTCACTACAGCTACATGATGTTCCTAAAATGACTGAATTACATCAGGATAAACAAACACAGATTGTGAAATAAGGTTACCAGATGGATACATCTCATCAAAGATATCATTTTTCCAGACGTGGTGCTGGCCTTCTCTCAAATAACCCAATGCAATCTGGGAGTTGTAGTCTTGATTCATTTCCACTGAACAGGGCGAATACAACTGAAAGTGGTGATGTGTAAAAGGAAAGCCCAGGACAGGAACCTGGTGTCTCTGATGACAGGGAGCCACCTGGTGACTTTAATGTGAAAACTGTGCCGGAAGGAGTCAGAAGGAGAGAGGCTCACTTTAGAAATTGGAAAATCCACCTGTGCCCGGATGTTAAAGGCTGAGTTCTTGGAATGATTCAACTGGCATCCATGGAAATTTTTTGTATGTGTCTCAAGACCATGTAGAAAAATCCGCAAATAGCTACAGGCATTTCTTAGAAAGGTACTCCTAGTGGCACAGATGCCTAATGCTTTGACACCTCTTTCCCATGTACAACTCTCCCTTTTTCGGTGCACTATAAGGAATAAAGTTGTTGCAATTATTTAGATGTTTTGACAATGGAGTTCACGTATTTTTAAGTAATTTTTGAAACGTAGATTGCAATTACAGAATAAATATACTTGTTTTTGAAAAAAAAGTGTTAAAAACAGAGTAATTTATACCACAGACTGTGGAACACAGACACCTCCCAGCAGGGGTCTCTGATCTATATAACAAGCCAAGCCCAAAGAACAGCAACTGCTGGGCTCGACATTTCTTTACTGTCTGCCAGGCTCCATGGTACAGGCCCGCCCTGCTTCGGTGCGTGCCTGCACTCCAGGCACCAACACGGAGAGGCAGGCACCAGCACCGCCCTTCGGCCCCTGACCTCAAGATGGAACTGCTTTCGGGAGGCGTCATCAGTAACCGGCTCTGACGTCATACAGGACCTCAGATCCCCCCACAAGGGCTTGAAATGACAGTGCATACTAAGGATTTTTGATCAATGCAATATGTTTCCAAAATCCATAAATGAAATTTTTTTGGGTCTCATTAATGGACTTACCTAGAGGAAGCGGGAACAAGCTGAAGGTACGGGCGCACTGAAGCAACTGAAATACGGGGTGGGCAGGCTCCCAGAACCCGCAGACATCCTGCGACCCAACATCTAGATGATTTGATTATTATTGAATTGAGCAAGTGAGAGTGAGAAAGCGAGTGAGACAGAGGGACAGTAATGGAGAGTTTTGGAGTGAACAGGAAAGAGACAAAGGAGAGAGGATAAAAAGATAGACAAACAGAGACATAGAGGGAGCGAGGGATTTGGAATGAAAAGTAAAAGAGCAAAGGAATGAGAGAGCAGAAACAGGGAGAGGGAAAAGGAGAGAGTTACAGTCACGAAAAGAGGAAGAGAGAGAGAGACAAAGAGAGGAGAGAGAAAACGAGAGAAAAGATAAAAATGAGAGAGAAGAGAGGCAGGCAGGGAGGAGGAAGGGGAATAAGAGGTAGAATAAGTGAGAGAGAGAGAGAGATAAAGTGTGCGCGTGCGCGTGAGTGTGCGCGTGTATACATGCTCATTTGACTATTACATTTTGTGTCAATGAAATGCCAAAATTGATTTACACAAGTGACATGGATAATGTTGATTCTATTTAAAAAAGGGCAACAACGTATACAGTGTGCCTGTTGTCCTACTAACCTATGATTTTTGTGAGTTGCCATTTGCTGTAATCTCCTTAAGTTGACCTACTCTTAAAGCGCACAATCAGTAACTTCATCTTGTATTTCATTTTTGTACCTCTATGTGAATAATCTCATGAAAGGCAGAATGGAGAATCGAAAAAAAGAAGATTTTAAACAGCCTGGGACTGTATAATATTGTTAGAAAACCCCAGGTTTTCCTGCAAATCATTCAATTAGTCTTGTTGCTTACACCGTAAACATTTTCAGATTGCTTATGTTGAAAAAAATGTCATCCAATTCAGAGGGAAAGGTTGTTTTCCCCCTGGGGTAACAGGAATGGATGGAACAGATAAAGGAGGAATACATACGATGCACTCCATTTTGCATTCATTTGAGCTTCTGGGTGTCAAAATATAAATAAAATTGCAAACTGTAAATTGAGAGCAGCCCTAGAGGCTGCATGATGGCTGGAACCATAGAATGATCCATATATATGCCTAGCATTTGCCTTCGCGTTGACTATGTTTATATTACACAGAAGGGCTTTGCAAACTGTGTTCCACCCAAAGCAAATCATGTGAATTTTCGTCTAAAAGACATTCTGCCCTAAAGTCCAATCACTGACTTTTGATGTGGCTCCTAGAAAATTAAAAAAACAAAACGATTTATGACAAAAATAAAAATAATTAAACAAATGAAGCTTATTCTTTAAAATATATATTTGCAACAAAAATGATTCATAAAAAACACTTGTTGCATATAGAATGCATTCACTACAAAAATCTGTACTTGAAATAAATAATTAATTTGTTAAACATGACGAAATCTCACAAATTGATATGGTAAGTTTTACAATAAGCACTCACCCAACTCGCAGTACGGCAATGTTTTCAGCGTTAGTGAAAAGAAAGAAAAAACTACCTCTACTGCACACAACAAACGAAACTTTCTTTTGTTGCTTAAAAAAACACATTACTGTAGCCGAGTTCAATGGTGAGTAGACATGTAAACCACGGTAGAAGCTGATTCAGCTAGTGCGTTTCGAAACTGTACAGTAAATATTCCAATAATTTGTCAACAGCCGACACTCAGTTCACGGAGCTACCTTAAAAGCTATCCAGTATCTCTCATCTAAATTAAACTCTTGCTTCTGTTGCCGTAAATTTAGTCTTTTCCCACTACAGATCCTTAGATTTTCTTTCCGCTAGCGCCAAGATGCTCCTTGGAGTGAACGTTGCGCTTTATAAATACTATCATTCATTCATTCATTTATTCATTCAGTATAAATCCTCATCTTATGACCATTTAAACAGTCACCCACAGAAATATAAAACAACGCTTTTTAGATCTATCTGGCCTATCGAGAGCTTAAGCTGTCTCATCAGCCTCAAGTTTTCCCAAAAAGTCATAGTAAAAATATATATAAATAGCATTGTAGTAAGCCCTCTTTAGCCTTTGGACTGTTGAAGTGTGATGTGCATCTTGTTTCCGCCCACCAAAACATACAGCATAGGGGAATGGGTCAGCTCCTTCCACAACCACCTTTTTCCTGATCAGATGTGCACATCCACCTAAAAATGAGTTCACGTCAGTGCCTGTCTGCTGAGCCATTTTTTAACTTTTATATGTTTTTCTATATCCGCCTTTTATACATATTGCATACACTTCCCAAAAAATAGATTTTAAAAAAATGCATCTTTGCCAAGGCCAGACCTGTTGACTTTGTCAGTGCTTGTTTATATTGCTTCTGAATCGGCCACCTGTTTCTCTTTAAGGCGGTTTTGGCCGATACCCTTACATCCACACAGAAAACACTTTGCTTCCCCGCTATCAAGAAAAATGTATGCAATGTTTTCCATTTAGATGGAATGGTTTCCCTCTGAGCTCCCTTCAGTAACACATGGGTCTAGTTGTAGTAGGTGCTAAAGGAGATTTCAATCTAAATTGTGCTTTTTGTAGATACACTTCAGAAGCAAGGGGAAAACTGATGCATGTGTGTCCTGCCAGCACAAAGGGCTTTACTCTGCAGAATCAAAGGGAGGGATATTCCACTGCCGCAATATAACCCACTCTATGCTCCTAAGGGGCACTTCAAGACAATCCCCAGCAGCAGACACAGATGCCAATTCTCACCAGCGCACTCACATGTTGATAGAGTTCACCAAAAGCGAAAAAATAGTACTGATTTGAAGACTGAATGAGAAATCGCGGGCACTCACTCGCTCGCTCACTCACTAACTTATATGCCAAAAATTGGGCCACAATGAAACCACCTATCACTACAGAGAATATACACAGACCAGACGTTAAGGTACTTGTCTCCCTCGGGGACCCTGTAACCGAGGATAGTTACCATTCCCATTGTCATCGCCCGCCATCGTGCAGCTTCAAATGCAGGCATGACCTTGACTTTGAAGCCATAAAAGCCCCATATGGCATCATTAGCCCTCACTGGGCCGCTCACAAGTAGTCATTCACCAAGAGAAAAAACAAACAGGCGCCTGAACGGTAACCTGCTCTAAAAACTCCTATGTAACACGTTGTGCCTATTGAAAAAAATTTTGGCATATTGTGCGAGGCTTTTTATTGTGCCTTAAATCTGTGCTAGTAGAACATGAGGTGCAGGTTTTCTCCCATTTGAACCCCAATTAGCAATAATGTAGGTAAGGCTGAACTGTGTTTTCCTCTGCTTATTGATACTGTGCATGAGCTGAGCTCCTATTGGAGGTCCGACCTATGTCCTAAACTATCCCTTATGAGCCCATCCACATTTTCAACTAAGATCTGCCATACCCATTTACTCGCTCCACCCAGAGTGTCCAAGCTGGGCATCCAAGGAAAGGGCGGCACGATAAGGGTGACTTTCAGTAGTATCTTTCCTCCGGTGGACCTGTTAAGACCTGAAAATGGCCTAGGCTCAGATACCCTACCCGTCAGATCGTCCTGCATTGTCTATAAAGCTCATCACATTTCTCCAACAGGATTCCATAATGAAGCCTATGCAGTCAGTTGCAGAGAAGCATCTAGTCTGTTATCTGCGACATTGTCTCTTTAAGTGGACTTCAAAGTACCTACTTGCTAGAACTGACAGCCTTAGGGTGGTTTTCCCCCAAACTTTGTTTTTTGCCTTCACCCGCCTATTTTTTGCTGATCTCTTTTTGCTGGCCTTGGGACTCTGCGCACTTTACCACAGCTAACCAGTGTTAAAGTACTTGTGCTCTCTCTCTAAAACGTGATGGAGCCGGCTCATACCTAATTGCCACTTTTAATTTACTTGTAAGTCTCTAGTAAATTGGTACCGCATGTACCCAGGGCGTGTTAATTAAATGCTACTAGTGGGCCTGCAGCACTGGTTGTGCCACCCACTTAAGTAGCCATCTAAACCTGTCTCAAGCCTGCCAATGCTGCCTGTGTGTGCAGTTTTAAACTGCCATTTTGACCTGGCCCAAACCTTCTTATTTAATACATATAAGCTACCCCTAAGGTAGACCCTGAACAGCCTAGAGGGCAGGGTGCAGTGTATTTAATAAGTTGGGCATCTACTTTTAAGTTTAACATGTCTTGATAGTGAAAAACTCTTAAATTCGCTTTTCACTGTTGCAAGGCCTACCTCTCCCATAGGATAAAATAGGAGTTGCCTTATTACATTTAATAAGCTGTAAATTCCAAATGGGAACAGGTAAACAGTTCATTAATGGTGTCTTTGGAATTGTAATGAAAAACCTTCTCCTATGATGAAGGTAGACCTACCACTGAAGATGGCTGTGGATATCTTGAGGGAAATTATATCTCTGCGCTGGAGTAGACCCGATAGACCACTACTCTAGCAACATCTTTGCCTCTGGTTGCACCCCATACGGCTGCACCCCAGAGCCGACATCTGTGGGTGTTGGTGGTTATCTTTTGGGTAGCAACCACTCTGCTTTTTGGGTGGACCTCATACTGTCTCTGTCAGTGGTTTTGCTAGGTTATCAATATCTTCAAATACGAGTTGACCCCATGACCTTATGACGCTGTTATCCTTGGGTAGCAACATATTGATTTCTGTGTGGATCCTAAAGAATTACTATTGTGGCAAAGAATGTCTAATTGTGGCTAACAGTGATTACCCCTAATGTAGTGAAGGATCTGCTTGTAGGGTGATCCCATGAACTTATCTCTGTGGTTGTCTATAGCTAGGGCTCCACATCTCCTCTTCCGGGGAACTCTATAAAGCTATTACTGTGGTTGACCTCCTGGGCGCTCTTCCTCAAAGACCTTTCTTCTGCTCCCACTGGGTCTCACCTCTGCGGACACATGATTTTCTATCTGCATTACAAACCTCTCCAACCCAAAGCTCCATCACAACAGGTAATCCACCCGCTATTTTGAGCACATAAACAACAAATGTTGCAACCAAGGAATAAATAGCTACATTCACCCTAGTGTTCCTAGTCTCTTCTCATAGATTCATATCAGCATTCTCTTTGTTTAGGCACCTTTCTCCCTCTCTAACCATCCTGCTCCACAACATACTTCTTCTTCCCATGCTTCCTTTTCTGACACTTCCATCCATTGCATCACTCCCACACTGTCACATAATTGCCTAGCTTTACACTATCACCTCAATGTTCCCTTCCGCCTCCTTTCCCCTTTCCCTCACTCATCTCTCAAGCCTTTGTGCAATGCTCTCACTCTCATATTTCACTGCTTGGCACTCCCAACACCATACTAATCGGCACTCCCCTCCTCCTTTTTCCCTCATCTTCCGCCATTATCTTGCCCACTTCATTATCCACACAATAGCCTATTCACTCTCCCTTAACTCTCCCATTATAACCGCACTCTGCCATAATCTATCTCATTCTTCACACACTGAGTAACACTTCCTATTCGCACTGTCAGCGGCAGAATCTATTGCCCATCATGGCCATAAACCACTCATCAACAATTTCCCACCTATGCATCTCACATAGAGTCATTGCCATAACATCCATCGCATAAGATATAGATCAACTCCTGTCAACATTAATCTCCCTCCCCCTCCGGAACCTCTGTTAGCCACACTCTGATCCAAATGTCCACACACTCTCATGATCTGCTCTAATGACTACCTACTTTACCTCCTTCACAAATCTCACTACTACCAATACAACTAACCATCTCTTCTATCGGCATCTTCTAACACCAGTAAATCATTATACTGCCTTCAGGATCAGCCGGAGGAACCAGATACTGCTCCTTACAAATAGATTTTGCTGCCATATGAGCCAGAGGAAACATTGGCAGGCCAGACAAGAAACCAAAATCTACCTTTACGAAAATGTTCAAAACAGCTTTACACTGCAGGAGGCTGTGTCTGGAAGGGGCAATGGCGGTGTCATGGCAGCACCACCCTGCCCAGAAAGCAGTCCCTCACTGCAACCAACTACAAAAACACCAGTGTGGCACAATGTCCACTTACACCATGAACCATACCAGCCAGAGCAACTCTGGGAGCAAACCCCAAGCATCCTATGGAACAACTACTTAAACTATTATCTGAATTGTCAAATATCGTACGTTATTTGTTGTTCACCACACTTGACTTTCTCTGCCTCTTTCCTTCCCATTTACCGACCACTTCCACATAATGCAGCTTTCATTAAAACCCTCTTGGACTCATCACAATTGACCACCTAAGCAGATGCACCCAGGAGATCTTAACACTGGGTTTGACAAACCCATTCTCCAACAGACCTCGAGCATCCTCACAAGCTTAAAGTGCTTATTTACCACCAGCCAGTCACTGAGTCAGGCTTGAACCTCAGCACCATATTTACCTCGAAAGAACTCATTTTAATCAAAGGAACCCATACTATCACATGGACTGTTCACCATATCATTGATTTTAATTTAAGCCAGTCGCATTGCCCTCACCAACATCTAACAACATGTCTTATAACAAACCATGGAAGAGCAACACTTTTCGATCAGAATTCACAGCAACGTGGCCGCAGAACCCAATGATGTGCATCAACTAATTCCACCTCTGGCTCACCAGGACTTTTAACAAAATGTTTATGATCATTCAAATTCCTTTCCATAAAGGAAATCAATGAACTAATTAAAACTACGTGCATTACTGTATCACCCGCTGCCCCCTCTCACCAAATTTATTCAAGAATATTCTCTCTAACTTTTACTGTGGTTATAACTCCCAGAGGGAATAATAATGAACCACTTTGAACTGAGAAATCCCTAAGTGAATTAAAAACATCCTACGTCAAGCCAATGCTAAGGAAGCTAAGACACCACCACATGGACTCGACATATTATAGACCTGTATCTAGCAGCTTATTTCTGGGTAAACTTGTTGAAAAAGTAGTATTCACTGTGCAATCTCAGGTTTTTTTCTGTGCAAACAACCTGCTCTCCATCTGGCAGACAGGCTTTTGACCTGAAATATGCACAGAAGCAGCTTTAATTGCAATCTGATAAGACATCTGGAGAACTGCTGATTCCAACTGAGTCGCGTCACTGCTCCTACTTGACCTGTTATCAGCTTATAACGCAGTGGACCTCAAACTACAACTCCAAAGACTAACTGACACAGGAATTCGGAGAATGCCCAGCAATAGACTAAGCACTAAAATACATGCACACTGCAAATCATGACTCCATTAGCACCATTCTCACAAAAAGAAGGTTTCCCCAAGGTTTAATAATCGCTCCTTTTCTCTTCAGCATTTGTCAGAACCCCTTTCAGAGGGGGCCATGGGGCAAGCAGGAATTACTGGGCCCAACTGTGGAGGTTGAGGCCTTTCACCCCTGGTGTCCCGGGGCCTGGCCTACTAGCGACTCTGAGCAACAGGGTCAAGTGCCCCTTCAGCACTTGACTCTCAGTGGTAGCATGGGTTGAGCAGTCCAATGCTTCTCGGGTGGAGGTAGTTATACGCAAGAACAGACTCACAACTCAAACTACATCCAGCCACCCCAACAAATGGCTGGCCAGTCAAATACTTGCTTTCATGTAAAAGGGAGTATTTATCTACTAACACAACACACTGCAAACAATCTACACAACCTTTTTAAGGCAAGCCAACTAGTGTTACCCAGGTCAGCTTTCCAGTCTCACTTCCCTGTTTAGGGCTGGCGGCTATTCCCCATTCACATGTGGAGACATCCAAGCTAGACCCCGCTAAGGCGTTCAAGTCTCAGAAGTTCTATGGGGTCTCTTTAGTAAGCTCTCCAAGTCCCCAAGCTGGGGCGCGTTAATTCAGAGCAAGTTCACCAGGGCCCGTCGACCTGTTGGCCAATCGTCCCCACTCTTGTGGAGTGGGGGTTCAGAATCCCCGTGCACCTCCCGACAGCCCGGCTGTGCACATATGGGGGAAGCTGTGGTCAAAGTGGCCGCTGATATCTGCAGTTCTCCGATGCTGTCTTTCCTTGGACCGGGGGCCGGTGTCTGATGCTCTCGGACAGGGGAGCTGAAGTAGTTGCTCTAGCTCTCCACGGGTCATGGCCCACAGTGTCTTCTCAGCTGCTGCATGTGGAGTCACAACAATGACCCTTTTCCTCCTTCATGGCCCCTTCCTCCTGGCATGCAGGTAGGGCCGCAGCAGGAAATACAGGGTGATGTCTCTCTCTGTCTCTAACTGCGGCCCCCACCGGACATGCGGAGGGTCGCAGGCGTCACAAACAAGCTGACTTTGGCACATAGCCTGGCAGCCCTATTGGTGCAGTGATCCTGATGGACCAGGATCTCACTCTCTGCTCCCTGGATCCACAGAACAGGATCCCACTAAACCTCGCTCCCTCCAAGCAATCTCCTTCACCTCACAGGGCCCACTGGTCTTGGGTCAAGCAGAAGCTGGTGCTACAGGCTGTAAGTGCGTGCGTGCAGTACTTCTAGGTGATGTCCCCTCACCGAGCTTGGGAGACTGCTAGATCCTTAATCCCCAGTCCTGGTGACAGCAGGAGGAACTTGTGCTGAGCTTCTCCAGGCTGATATACAGCTTTAGTTTGTCAATTTGGATGTCTCAAGCAACACTTTTTATAATCCATTTCCAGTCACACTTGTGATTTAGTGTCAATGTATTTGAAGTTGATGTCTGGGGATTGCTCCTTTTGAAGTGCCCACTCCTTTGTTGTGATCTTTCTCCAGAGAGCAGCCTATCACAGCAAGACAGTCTCCAATCTAGATAACCCCAAAAACAGGCCAAGGGAGTGATTAGAGGTCCACACCTGGATGTCAGCCTCAGTGATATGTGCTTCAAAAGGTTACCAAAACGTCCCAGTGTTGTGCACACATGCATTCCGACACGAGTAGTCTCCAATGTACGGTACCTCTCCTCTGGTACAGATACATCCTAGCTCACTCACGCAACCTCACATGCTATTTACTATGTGATGTACCTTCCCACAGGCACACACACATCCTAGTGCGCACATGCAACTGCTCGCGCTCTTCATCCAGCTCTGTGCCATTTCTCAAGCACACGTACATCCTCGCGCTCACACAAACTGCTTGTGCTATTCATCCTGCACTGTAACATCTTTCTCGTGCTGCACAGAAGCCAATTCAGACCAAGGGTTGAGTTAAGCACCCAACAGAAGACTTTACTGGTGTGGGCTAGGAGGCACCACTCTATTGACACACTTAATAAGGACCTGTTCACCCTACTGATCACTAAAACATGGAATGCTGGCACCACAGCGCTCGTGCTACTTAACTCCTTACACCTCCTGAGGGTAAGGCTGTGGACGCCCCTCCCGGTCTAAGCAGAATGCAGTCCATAAGGCAGGCCCAGGTCATAGCGCACATGCAGTATCCATGTTCGCTCATGACCAAAAATCATTACCAAGGACCCATATATCACAGCAGCTGGGGTACGCTTCCATCACCATGTAAGTGACTTTTCTGTCCCAACAAGCCTGTACCTGTTTCGGCTGCCTAGGATCATCAACTCTTTTAGGCTTATCTGCTACAATTATGCTGACAATTATCAGATTATTCGCAAACTTGAAAAAGCACCAGACCTGGAGACCTCTGGACTCTTGAAATGCCTGTGGTCAGTGAACAACTGGATGCTACATAATCACTTGCAACTAAACCCCTTAAACCTGGGCTAAGCACCAGTGGACAATGGAAAGCATGTGACCCCTCCACAGCCTGGCGGAAAGATATTGGATATTCCCCTCCCACCTGGAAAGAAGTAAAGAATTTGGATGAGATTACGGACTCCAGATTCTCACGTCAAAGGTAAGTCAACAATGCTACAAAAAGGAATTTCAACTATATTAGAACATTGTAACATATCGTTCACTACTTGAGTTACCCACTTAGGGTCAAGGCCTCAATAGTCCTAATGCTGTCACTTCTTGACAATGCCAATGGCCTCTGAATTGGGCTCATCAAGCATTTAATTAGCAAATTTAAATGAATTCAAATGCTGCCCGTTCCACCAAAGGAGTGACATTTTAAAAAAAGGACCGTGAAGGTCGGAGGGCAACTGAGGATTGGGTGTAGGGGGGAGCAATAGGCAGTGGGGTCTTAATAAAAATAAAGACGGGTGGGCAGAAGAGGGGAAAATCACCACATGAGGGAGAGAGCAACACAGGGGCTGGAGGAGAAGTACACATGGGAGCGAGCAACAGGTTGCATAGCAGCGGGTATATGGAAGGGGAAAGCACATAAGGGGGAGAGCAGGAAAACACATGCACTCTCATAGAGTGCTTAATAAAAAATAAAAGTGTTTTTTCTCAAAGTGAGAAGGATACAAGTAACCCAATCAAAAAGATGTTAAAGAGGCTGTGCTTCAAAAGAGGGGCAAACACAAGGAGAGGAAAGCAAGCCAAGAATCAAAAGCAAGAGAATGAGAGTGACAATAAAGCCAACCAATGGTATGCAAGAAGCGGGCTGTAAGCCCACTGTAAGTTCTAGTAAGCTAGACAGCTTGTACTGTCTAGTAGGCGAAACCTAAAACGTGTGGTCACCAGATAACAGGACAACTAGATGTACTTATGCAAGAGTAGTACAGGTCTATCAGAAATCAAAGAAGTCCTGTTATACTACAGACATATCTGTAGCATGCAACCTAAGTATGGATCGCTATAAAATGTAAAAAACACTTGTCAAAAATCTCCCTCAAACTATTGCAATGTCTCTCTAATAACTTACAAAAGCCCTGATTTAGGTTAAATTCTGATCCTCCTGCAAACAGCAGTTTGCACAGGGATGGAATTACCAGTTGTGTGATAATTAGCTACTCTGTTCCCCTGACAGATTTCAGCATGCCAAACCTGCAGAAATGTATTGGGGGTAAACTAAGATGAATTCAGCTAGTTAATTACTAATTCTTCATGTTATATATAATTTCCAAGTTGAAATCTCAGAACTGGGGATATTTACCATACCCCATCCTCACCCAGATTTATTAGTATTTACAAAGGGCCTGATAAGGAGTTTAGGTGTTATTTATTGCAACTGATAAATAACGATACCACTGGGTAGGTTATTTATGGGTGCAATAGATAACACCTATTGCGAGTTTCTGGGGAATTACATGCAAATGTTGTTGTTTAATGCACCAAAATCTGAATGATACAGTAAATATTGCGTACTTTTCCCCTGTTAATTTCGGAAATAGAACGAAGATTACATTATTTAACGCATCCAATAATTATCAGATGCATTAAATCCCTTCAAACTCGTAATTCCGACCAATGCGTAAACCAGGGTTTAAGTATGGGTCGGTATTAACCGACACACTCGTAATCAGGCCCTTAGTGTCGTAAGTACCCCACCCTATTCCGTACAACTTGTAGCCAGGCCCATTATTATTTCTCAAGCACAGTTGAAAAAAATAATCACTGCACAAGTCTAACATAAATTTGAAACTGCAGGACATACACAGACTTCCCATGGGTTCCCTCCAATGCTTCTGCACAAACCGAGAGAAATTGTGCGACCACACCTGCCCAAATGATATTGGCATGTCAATATATGCCTACTTCTGTCAAAGACAAATAGCATAAAACAAATAGGCCATTATCATCCTCCTGTCAAAAAATCTTATTTTATTATCTTAGCACTCCAGTGACCATCAGGATGTCCTTGGTGGCTGCTTTAGAGATAGAGTGATGTATGGTGCTCAGACCAATAAAGCGTTGGTTGCATGTTCTATCCTAACCTCTAAAGTAGGTGAAAGTACAGTCCTTGGATGATTTCAGTAGTATGGAAGCCACAAGAAGTTTGCATGGCGCATGTGAGGCAGTGTCAGTAAAGCTGCAATTGTATGTGTGTGTGTATGAAACTACAATACTACCACTCGCTAGGTTTTGCTGGGCTTTGTGGAAACTGTTATGACATTCAGGTAGTACATTGTCGAAGATGGTAGTGGAAACAGAAGGGGAGGTTAAAGTTAGAGATAAGTTATTGAGGCCTGAAGTGCTGAGGTTGGCCATTAGTATTTAGAAGAATACACTGCAGCAAGGTTTGGGACAGAAGTGGAGAAGAAGGTGATGAATATAAAAAAGGTAATGTGCCTAGGTGAGTCATATTTTCAGGGGAATGTCCTTGTCATAACTTTGGAATGGATGATATAGGGTTACAAAATTCCTTAGAGAAGTATCTGCGAAATGAACTATGACAGTCACCAATAAAGTAAAACCACCTGATAAAAAGAGCAACGATATAGAATATTAAGAGATCAGTTCAAACAGCAAGAATAGCTGTAGAAAAAAATATGGATGCCGAGATACTGCAGTAACAGGCATAATAACAAGCACTGGCAAAGCCAATTGGTGTGGGTTTAATGTGCTAACGCATGCATCATTCACACAATAGAGCAAAACAAGCGAGATGGAGCCAGCAGGAGAGGACAAAGAGGGTTATTGCTGTAAAGTAGCCCCTCTTGCAGTGCAATTCAAGCACTCAAGTGGATGCAGAAAGATACACCCAAACAGGCAATTGTATTAGGTGAGAGATAAATAAATACTACATTGAGTTCAGTCAAGATATGATTGACAAAGTCTCCAGCCAATGGCTGAAAGAGGCTGTTCCACTCTATGTCTATGTTGTTAGCATAGGTCTGTTTGACAGTTGAGCTTTTACACATTAAACGGAAAATAGTAAGAGTTAAATCAGAACTCAGAAAAAACAGCATTACAGATTAATCAAGATTTGATAGTTCAGAACTGTACAGGTGTAAGTGACATTGAAAGAATTGTGCTAGTTAGAAGACTGTATCCTTGTAGAATGCTTTAAAAGAGTGCGAAGTCAGACAGACAAGGTAGAGGTCCTTTAAGAAGGAGAGAGATGAGCAACCTAATCTTGTGTGCAAAGGGTATGAGAAAAATTGAGAACTTTGCCACTTTAGAAATGCCTCAATATCTTAGAATGATAAGGGGCTGAATGAGAATCAGATCAAATCCAAGGCCGCTGGCCAAACACAGATACTCTTCATGGGAGGGCCAAAAGAGTAGGTACAGTGACTGCCTCAAAAGCATGCTGCAGGGCCAAGGGGAGCCTCGTAGAAGAGGATTTTGATCACCTTTTTTTTTTTAGAGTGTAGTGAGAATAAGTGCCACTTCTCAGTGAGAAGAAATGAGCAGGTGTCACTGCTTAATTTGGAAATAATGTCATGCCAAGATTCAGAAATGTGGCATCCTGGTATGGTGCAGAGATAGTAAGAATATAGAGCTGGTAGGGAGTGGAGTGGCATTGAGGGGAGTGGAAGTGAATAGAGTGGCATGGAGTGGAGTGGAGTGGTTTGAAGTGCAGTGGCACTAAGTGGAGTGGAGTGGATTGGAGTGGACTGGAGTGGAGTAGAGTCCTGTTGAGTGGAGTGAAGTGGAGTGGAGTGCCGTTGAGTGAAGAGGAGTGGAGTGGAGTGGCATTGAGTAGAGTGGAATGACGGAAGGGAGTGGTATTGATGGTGTAGAGTGGAGTTGAGTAGAGGGGAGTGGAATTGAGTGGCCTTGATTGGCTTGGAGTAGAGTGACGTTGAGTGGACTGGAGTGGAGTGGCGCTGAGTGCAGTGGAATGGTGTGGTGTTGAGTAGCATTGAGTGGAGTGGCACTGAGTAGAGTGGAGTGGCACCGAGTGGAGTGGCATTGAGTGGAGTGGAGTGGCATTGCTTGAAGTGGAGTGGCATTGCGTAGACTGGAGTGGCATTGAGTGGAATGGCACTGAATGGAGTGGAGTGGCATTGAATGGAATGGCATTGTGTGGTATGGGAAGTTAGCAGACTTGCCACTGAATTGCCCTATAGCTCTTTAAAGTCTTGCACTTTATCTCAACTTTATCTCGACCTACAATCTATGTTAACATCTGATGCCTCTGATATGATGCAAGAGCTTGTTTTTTTAAAGATGGAACACTCAGTAATCACTTTTCCGGGCTTGCAAGCAATCCAATTTTTGGCACGTCGAGAATTATTCATTTGCTCAGGATCTCTAAATTTCATTAACTAGTGAAGATAGTGGCACCAAGTGGAGTGGATTTGAATGGAGTGGGCTGGAGTGGAGTAGAGTTCTGTTGAGTGGAGTGAAGTGGAGTGGTGTTGAGTGAAGAGGAGTGGAGTGGCATTGAGTGGAGTGGAATGACATTGAGTGGAGTGGAGTGGTATTTATGGAGTGGAGCTGAGTAGAGTGGAGTGGAATTGAGTGCCACTGATAGGATTGGAGTAGATTGGCGTTGAGTGGACTGGAGTGGAGTGGCGTTGAGTGCAGTGGAATGGTGTGGTGTTGAGTAGCATTGAGTGGAGTGGCACTGAGTGGAGTGGCATTGAGTGGAGGGGCATTGCGTAGAGTGGTTTGGCATTGAGTGGAATGGCACTGAATGGAGTGGTGTGGCATTGAATGGAATGGCATTGTGTGGTATGGGAAATTAGCAGACTTGCCACTGAATTGCCCTATAGCTCTTTAAAGTCTTGAACTTTATCTCGACCTACGATCTATGTTAACATCTGAAGCCTCTGATATGATACAGGAGCTTGTTTTTGTAAAGATGGAACACTCAGTAATCACTTTTCCGGGCTTGCAAGCAATCCAATTTTTGGCACGTGGAGAATTCTTGATTTGCTCAGGATCTCTAAATTCCATTAAATCGTGAAGATAGTGGTAACATTCATGTCTCCTGGTGTATGGTTGGTGTTTACAAATAAAGGCATTTTAGACCGGGAGGGGCTAGTGGATGAGGGAGCAACATATTGTCATACCGATTGGTGATAAAGGAGATAGAGAGAGGTGGAGGCACTGAAAGAAATAGTACCTCAATCACAGCGCATGCAGCGGATGGACACTATTTAAGATACATCAATCTGGGCTTGATCCATGCTCCAAACAAAGAAACAGAAGTGACGCAGGAGGTGACACCTGGCATGCGCTACAGAGTTAGAAGGCAGCAAAGACGAGTGATAATGATGGCAGCAAATTTTAAGTAATGGGCGGGCTAAAAACCCTGTTTAGAATTTTTCTTTTTATACACAATAGATTGTCGCAAAGCGATATAGCATGCACGCTGCCTGGAGGCAACACCTAAAAACCATGGTTGATGGAGGTGTACAATGTACCACATAAAGCAAGGTTGACCCCTTAAACTGCTACTGCATGCGCTGGTACATCTTTACCTGTGCTTATACCACCGTCATCAAGTTGGTGGTATATTAGGGCAGGTCATTGATAGCATGTAGGATACTTTTTGGTACTTGACTTTTTGACAAAGCCAATAGGTTTGCTTTATATATATTGATTTGCTGACTCCTTGTTAAAGGCAATAGGCCTACCGCTTTTGACATTGTGACCCTTTCACAAAGTCAGTAGGTCTGCCTTGCTTAAAATGACACACTTTATAATGGTACATCACTTACTCATCCGTGCACGGGTGTGGGGGGTTGGGTACAGGGCCTGGCCGCAGGCAAGATCCCAAGTCCAAACCCACGCCACACATAGCAAAGGACATTTTTAATTTATGGAAAAAAAATAACAGATATTCACTGAAAAAAACTAAGGTTAAAGTGACTTTATAGGTAGGGGTTGCAATAATATCTAACTTTAAATTTAAAAAACAATAAGATAATCATTGAAAGAACAAAGGTTAAAGGGACGATATAGTTAGATGAAAATGGCAGTTAAGACATACTGTTTTAAACAAACAAACCACTGAAATTCACCAGTTATAGTTACATCAAGTAACTAGAACTCGTGCCCTAAGGTATCTATAACTTGTGCCCGCGCCAGGCACTGCTAATTACCTCACATATTACATCACTCATGGCATGTTCTATGACACCCTTGATAACATCACTGTAGCATCTGAAATGACGTCATTGATAACAATACTGTGCATGGCAGAGGTGCTAGGTATAGTTACTTTAGGGCACAAGTTATTTGAGAACTATAACTAATGCTTTTCTATGGTTTTGTTTATATATATATATATATATATATATATATATGTATGTATGTATATATATATATGTATGTATGTATATGTGTATATATATATATATATATATATATATATAGGCATTTTTCGGGCTCCCACACTCACCCTAGCTTCAAAACTCGAGGGGACAGCAGGGGGGTCATTTTTCAACACAAAAAGACAACAAATAAACTGTTGCAACATCTTGGGGTCATTTCAAGAAGTGTATTTGCGCTTCAATACAGTTCTTTCCCTGCTTGATTGCTATCATGTGATCACAACATCTGGCACCCAGAATGTTCCAGAATCCCTAACTTTATCGCCTAGTTTTATTCTTCTTGCACAGCTGCCCTTACAGTACAGCATGGCAGCCTGTTTGTTCATAATTTTGCCAACAAATTAGCAACATAAGTTCAAAATATGTCAAACATTTCCACGGCAAAAGCAGCTGAAGAAGACATCCACACATGCACATTCTTTGTTAAAGAAGAGACCAGAATACAGAGAGCAAAAAAAACATTTTCTCACCAGCTCTGCAGAATTTATCCCAATGAACAATATTGTGATGTCTGGAATTATTTAGGCACGACTAAATTATTTTAAAATAATATTTTTGTGATAGCTTAATTCACACAATTAAATGTACAAAGCACGCACAAATCGTATGTGCAACTTGTGCTCACACTAATTTGCGCTACTCTGGGGTGTGGTTATGAGCCGAAGCATCTGATTTTGATTTGCACTCCATGAAATTGGTAAATATGCACGTTTTATGCATAATTTCACCTAGTCTGGCAAGGTGCAAACCGGAATGGTACGCAATTTACATTCTCAAATTGCTTCAGGTGTTACCTACCGCAAATTGCGAGTGGAATCTCCTGTGTAAGGCACCTTTTGCACCCAGTTTTTAATCACAGTTTAGGTGAAAACAGCAGTTTACGCCCGAATAGGGACTTACAGCAAGGGTGGGTGGAATGTGCCCGCGGATTTGGCAGAATATTTATATTCTCACAGAAACTTGCATAAATGTTGATGCATTTCTATAGATGGTGCTGTTATATTGTTAACATGTCGATGTTTCTTAGGGATATTTGTGACCTTGCTACTTAAAGGATGGAAAGTGCTTATACAGGTGATTGTACAATCCCCATTTTGTTCTTTTGGACTCAAAAGAGTTTCTCGTTCTATATCATGACCTTTATTGGCTTTTTTAGAATATTTTTGTGTTACCACCATAATCCAAGATGTCTATTGGTTCTATAAATTTGTAAAGCGCATTATCTCTATTGGACTTCTTGATGCTACATAAAAGAAAAAGAATGTACAACAGAAACTTAAAGAACAACAGATATGAAGGGATATTTAGCTAAGAAAATGTCTTAGTGTTTTAATAGGATTGAAAAGGATCCGACCTCCGCCCTTTGCTTTTACAATCACTATCGACCTGCTCTACATGCCCTCTTAGCCATGAGGTGGGCCAATATTGCAGACAGAAACGGAAGTCCCAAACAGGCAGGCAGGGCCCTTTGGAAATTATACACTTTTTAACCACAACCAGATTAGATTATGGCTAGTTTGAAAAGAGCTGCCTCTCCCCTAGTTTGAGCAATAAAATGTAGTGCCACGTTCATAGCCATCTGAATAATCTTCACATGTTTTTATAGCAGCCCAAAATAAAGAACCCTTCCATAAACCAAACTGTAGTACATTAGGGCATTTATTAGAGCTACTAGTTTCAGAAAGAAAGCGAATCATCTTCCTGAGAATTTTCTCTATCAAGGAACAGTGAAGTGTGTTGTCTCTGGGAGAGAGGATGAATCATTTCAGTTTGAATCCCAAATTTCAGGAGCATGAGGCAGGTAGGGGTGGATCCCCATTGATCGAGGCTAGGCTGAGGTACCGCCCAGCTTGTGGCTCACAGTGTGAGTTATTACCTAGAGGTTTAGAGTTTTCATTCTCCAGGGTTTACACCACATTCACGCCTCACTCTCCAGAAGATGCTGGCAAAATCAAGTGGCTGAGTGGGACGTACCCTAGTTCAGACACAGCGGTATCTGGGCGTTGTTGGTGTACGAGTAACACTGAGACCATAAGCTCTAATGCTTGCATTGAAGGCTTTATGGATATTATGAAAAACAGCCAGAGTGTGGAACCTTGAGGAACTCTCCATGTGATGAAAAGTGGAGCACTGACAGAACTGTACTTAATTCTGATTGGATTCCAGTGTGTAAGGAGTCAAGAAAACCAAAGGTTTCAGGGATGTCTTTGGAGTTTTGGTTGCTACGTTCTCGGCTATTTTAGCGACCTAACATTGCTGTGAAATAGGCCTGAAGGTCACTTTGTTGGTGGGTTACAATAAAGGCTGTATCCATGCCTGCATTCAGACTACAGGAACAATCCCTCACTGAAAGGGGTGCTTACAATTTTACTAATGCGCCCTGTATTTAAGGCATTTTCAACGCCAACAACCTAGCTGGGGCCAGGTCTGAAGGTGACCTAGAATTAACTGATTTCAGCAAGTTTAGAAGCCCTTCTCCGGAAATGGAGGGAAACTTATCCAAAACTGTACAAACCTAACTCAGTATCCTGTACTACTTGCTGAATTTTAATAGGGCGGCCATTTTACCTTTGACCCTGAGAAAACGAAAGTGTAAATATTCTGAACAAAGATGCTGCCCTGCTGTGAGTGCTGCTGCTCATCATCTCGGAAACAAAGTTGAAATTTAGATTCAAAATAATTGTTCTAAACCCAAAGCATTTTTGGATGGCATATGCATACATCAACATTACTTGCTAAAGAACCTTTACAGCATAATGTGCATCCTCCTAATCCGACAGTTGTGAAGGTCTCAGTCTCTTTCAGAAAGGATAATCTCATTAGTGTGACAGGCGTAGTATATACATAAGGAGTTATGACAGCAATTTTGCCTTATACGTGGCCTCCCCAGGTTTTCATATTTTTTAATTCTTTCCCCGCTTTTTTGGTTGTTGGTATTTTGACTCTGGACAGTGTGACATTGCTTTTTAGTCTTATGGTATGTGCTCTATCCCTAAAACATGAGGGAACAAGCACTAGCAAAGCCAATAGGTCTGGCCTTGATAAACATGGCATTTTTAAATTGTATTTATACTTTTGCAAGCTTATGCATAGAAACCAAAACTTTAAAAGTAAAAAAAAACTGTAAAGATGCTGCCATCTAAAGATGAACGACTCATGTGTACAAACTAAAATCAGTAAAAAATTCCCTCCTTTTTAGGCAACTGTGCAAACGTGATCTGGAAAAATTCCATTACTCACAAGACAACAAAGGCAATGGCCAAAGTGGACTGGCCCTTTGCTCATGCCGTATTTTGTGACAGCAAGAAGCAAAACGTTAATGACACTCGAATAGACAAACAAATAATGATGGCCGACCACAATTCTGCCATTTGTGTATAAATGTATGTATTTTTATTAACATGAGACTTGTGAGACAGACAGAGCTGTACTATTCCAGACCTAAAATCGGCTCATCTTTTCAGAAAGGCTATCTTTTCAGAAAGGCTACAGAAAATAGGAATCAATCAATCAATCAATCACGGCATTTATAGAGCGCGCTACTCACCCGGGAGGGTCTCAAGGCGCTGGGGGAGGGGGTAAGTTACTGCTCGAACAGCCAGGTCTTGAGCTGCTTCCTGAAGGCGAGATGGTCCTGGGTTCGCCGAAGGTGAGTGGGGAGGGAGTTCCAGGTCTTGGCCGCCAGGTAGGAGAAGGATCTTCCTCCGGCGGTGGTTCTGCGGATGCGTGGTACGGTGGCGAGGGCGTGGCTGGTTGATCGTAGCTGGCGTGTGGGCGTGTAGAAGGACATGCGGTCGTTGAGGTACTTTGGGCCCAGGTCGTGGAGGGCCTTGTGTGCGTGGGTGAGGAGTCTGAACGTGATTCTCTTGCTGACGGAACAGATAATGCACCAGTGGCATGAAGGTTAAATGTCGCCTGTGAGCTTCTATGTACATTTTTGCTAACCAATGTGTGACTGGAAAAACATGGACCAGGTTCAGCATTTTAGCCTGGCTGGCGGTAGCTTGAAACTATTTTAACGTAAAGTGCTCTCATATGTAAAAAAAATACTTTTAAACATTAGATATGTCAGCCCTACGTTGTAGGCCACAGGGCTTTATACATAATTTAGAAAAGTAGGCATGCTAAATATTAATAGGCTTAGGTATCTCCAATGGAGAGGCTAAGGGGCCGATTACGATGTTGTTTTGAAACTCTTCTGACCAAATCGGTTTCAGAATCGTTTCCGACCGAATCAGGTTCTGCGAGTCCGACCGACTGATTACGATGCTTCCAACATCGTTCGGTCGGACTCGCATTGACTTCAATGGGAGCCTGTGTTCCGAACGAGAACACAGGCTCCCATTAAAAAAAAGGGGTGGTTGGGTAAAAGCTTGCACCCTGTGGCCGGCACCCCATGGTGCCTGCCACACTGTGCATGGTTTAACAGCAGGGTCCCTTGGGTACCCCCACGAATCCCAACTGGAGACCTCAGGGTGAAGGGGGGCCTGCTACGGGCCCCCAAAGTCAGATTCCGACAGCCGTTTCGTGTCGGGCAGACCGAATAGGAGCGGCTGTCCGAATCGGTCATCATAATTGCTCGCTCGGAAACCGTGTCCATAGAGCTGTACGAATCGGCTCCAAAAGACTCGGGCTGTCTGAATGCCTTTCGGAACTGAATCAGACAGCCAGAATGGTTTCCGTGCATCGTAATCGGTCGGTTGGAAATGTGTAAGATTCGGTCGGAAACATAGGTCCGAATCGGAGTCTGAGATTCCGAATCCCATTCGGAGCCTTTCCGAACGACATCGTAATCGGCCCCGTAGATGTGAATGAAAGTTTAATTTACAGTTTTGGCTAGACAAATGCCAAAAATTTGATTCAAAGTTCCTTTTTAATAACTGATAAAAATTCTAAATCAGTGATATGATATGAGATGATTTGGAAATTATATTGCGCGCATTTACTCCCGGGATTGTCCCAGCGCAGCTAAACCAGTAGTGAAGGTACATTGTGGTAACTTTAAAAAACATACCTAGTGTTGCATAATTCCTGCTGGACTTCCATCCTGGCAGTATTTAAGCCTTGAGAGGCATGAAAAACTCCTCTATCAGTGAAACAATGATTGTTTCAATGAGCAGGAAGTTTGCGGATGTATAATCATTAGGCACATATCTGGGAATATGGCACACCTGGGAGTGGACAGTAACAGGTAACAGAAGAGAAGGCCCAGGTTGAGGCTTTCCTTTTGACATGGGTATCCTAAAAGGAGGCTTAAATGTCACAGGAGCCCTCACAGGCATTTGTCTCTGCTCCCAGTATATGGAAAAACTGTTCCAGCACAGTCAGTGTGGTGGATCCTGATTTCCACAGGGCATGACCTGGGAGAGGACTAGAACCTCTCAACATGATAGTCCTACTCCAGCAAATTTGAGCAAAGGCTCTGGGATAGTTACATTGAGGCAACACAGGCAGTGGCGTAGCTAGGCCATAGGCCGCCCGTGGCGGCCAATGCATTTGCCGCCCGCGGCAGCTGAATTTGAGAGCCGGGGTGCTGGCGATTCCTGCGGCCGCCACCCTGTGACTGCCACAGGTAAGAGGGGGGGCACCTCCCTCAAACTCATGCCACCTGGTGCGGACCACCCTCCTTGCTACGCCATTGAACACAGGAATGCTAACTGGGAATAATATCAATCATTGGGTAGTATACTGGATACTAATGGCAGCACACCATCTGCTCATTAAAACACGCCTCTACCTTGTGAAGACTCAAGGCAACAAAGATTCTGTCTCGACCTGCCTGTGAAGTAGATTGATGTGCATCCTATTCTCCACTTGATCCCAGGAACTGTAAGTGCTCTCCAAGGGTCTGTTGGATGTCCTTATATGCTGCCTCTGGGGTGTCTGTGGGAGAACCTTTTGGGGATGGACTGCATTGGACCCTGAGTGAACCTTGGTTGGCAAGAGGCACAGGCCCTCTGGAAGGCTGGGGGTGTGGGAGAGACCAGGGTGAGACTTGGAATCACTTGTCCAGCATCTTTGAGAAACTGAGACTTGTGGTAGGAAGCAAGGGTAGAGAGGTCTGGCTTTTCATTGGAGCTGTGATTGAAGATCTCAGAAAAGAAGCTGGATGATTCAAGGCTGTAGAGAGTTCTTGAGTTTTCTGATTTTCGCGAGGAATTGCATTGTGCTGCTTTCTGGACTTTAATGTTGTTTGGTTCTAATTGAACCGATCACATGTCCCTGTGTTGCTTGTGGCAGAACTGCCAAGGGATGAGCAGTGTTTTCTCAGTAGACTGTGTTTAACACAGCAAGATACCGTCCTATTCAATTGATGGAGCGCTTCCTCCAAAAGTAATAATTCACTTTCCACTGTCCAGCCAGTAAGCACTAGCCATGAACACGAATCAAGAGCTATTATTTCTAACCCAGACGCACATGCTTGGCAAATACATGTCACAACCAGTAAAGTTAAAGTTGCAATGTTTTAGAAAAAGTCAATACACGAAGCGTGGCAAAGTACCTCCAGCAGTACTAGCAGGCTGCTGGCAGCTGTATAGGGCTGCCCAATATGGGAAAGTCAGCAGAACACTACTGTTCTGAGTTCTCACTCTCATACTGAAAGCACCTCTACACTGTCCCCCTCCACATTGGCATGGGGCTTGTCAATGCATTATCTGTCAGGCTACACAGCCAGCGGATAACAGGGATGGGACTGCCCAAGATAAAGCTAACCTTTTGCAGGACCACCCTCCTTGCTACGCCATTGAACACAGGAATGCTAACTGGGAATAATATCAATCATTGGGTAGTATACTGGATACTAATGGCAGCACACCATCTGCTCATTAAAACACGCCTCTACCTTGTGAAGACTCAAGGCAACAAAGATTCTGTCTCGACCTGCCTGTGAAGTAGATTGATGTGCATCCTATTCTCCACTTGATCCCAGGAACTGTAAGTGCTCTCCAAGGGTCTGTTGGATGTCCTTATATGCTGCCTCTGGGGTGTCTGTGGGAGAACCTTTTGGGGATGGACTGCATTGGACCCTGAGTGAACCTTGGTTGGCAAGAGGCACAGGCCCTCTGGAAGGCTGGGGGTGTGGGAGAGACCAGGGTGAGACTTGGAATCACTTGTCCAGCATCTTTGAGAAACTGAGACTTGTGGTAGGAAGCAAGGGTAGAGAGGTCTGGCTTTTCATTGGAGCTGTGATTGAAGATCTCAGAAAAGAAGCTGGATGATTCAAGGCTGTAGAGAGTTCTTGAGTTTTCTGATTTTCGCGAGGAATTGCATTGTGCTGCTTTCTGGACTTTAATGTTGTTTGGTTCTAATTGAACCGATCACATGTCCCTGTGTTGCTTGTGGCAGAACTGCCAAGGGATGAGCAGTGTTTTCTCAGTAGACTGTGTTTAACACAGCAAGATACCGTCCTATTCAATTGATGGAGCGCTTCCTCCAAAAGTAATAATTCACTTTCCACTGTCCAGCCAGTAAGCACTAGCCATGAACACGAATCAAGAGCTATTATTTCTAACCCAGACGCACATGCTTGGCAAATACATGTCACAACCAGTAAAGTTAAAGTTGCAATGTTTTAGAAAAAGTCAATACACGAAGCGTGGCAAAGTACCTCCAGCAGTACTAGCAGGCTGCTGGCAGCTGTATAGGGCTGCCCAATATGGGAAAGTCAGCAGAACACTACTGTTCTGAGTTCTCACTCTCATACTGAAAGCACCTCTACACTGTCCCCCTCCACATTGGCATGGGGCTTGTCAATGCATTATCTGTCAGGCTACACAGCCAGCGGATAACAGGGATGGGACTGCCCAAGATAAAGCTAACCTTTTGCAGGACTTATGTTATTGAATGCTAAGAGGGGGGACACTGGTCCGAGTCTGCTGAAAACACTTAACAAGAAAGGGGGAGCTCTAAAGAGACCCTAAAGACTGCCAGGGGTCCTCCTCCAGTGGTAAGAAAAAATGCATCACACTGCCTTCCTTCCACACCAGGTGTAGTAACACTCACCCAAACTCTAATGCATCTCTCTTTATGACCTCCCTCTGTCAGTTCAGACTGCTCTGCATAAGATTCAGTAATAAGACAATTAACCAGTACTGTATATCTCCAAAGGGCATATTCTTCATCTGTACTCTGCATTTTTGGCACAGTGCATGACCAAAAAATTGGCGTAGGAACTGATTCACGAACTGGCATCCTGTTTAAGAGCCAGTTTGTGAATCCCAGCATATTGGGTTCCACGTAAATCCCAATGTGGGCAATTCTGGCCTCTTCGGGATTACCAGAGCTGCAGTGACTCCGCAGACCTAGCATTCTGAACCTGGACATCAGCGGCGTAACAAAATTTGAGGGGGCGCCCCTGCAGAGTACATGGAAGGGACCCCACGCTCTAGACCCAGTCAAGAGTTCTCAGGTCAGGGACCTGCCGCCTATGCACGGTGCCGGAGGGGGCCCCCTGGAGCTCGGGTTGCGGAGGCTAATGTTACGCCACTGCTGGACACTTCAGCTGCTGAAAACACCTGAAATGTCTGGGTAAAAATCCAGAGGAAAATGAGGAAATACAGTTGGAATAGAGTGCAGTATTCTTGGTTCCCCCAGGGTAATTCTCTATTTCTTGGTGGGACAGCAGGTCCAAATTATAATAGAAGGTAATTCTCCCCACCTCTCCACAACCTCCAATGATTTATAGATAGCTGTGATCAGCGGCAGCTCCTCCGTTATGGTGAAGGAGCATCGCCCCAATGTCTCAGCAGCATAATAACATGTAAAATAAAATGATAATAAAGCAGGGATATTATCATTTTATTTTTCATGACCTGAGATGGAGCTGAGCCGAGTCTTGGGGGCAGGGCCACGGCAAGAATGGAGGGCACTTGCAGTGGTGGGCACTGCAAGTGCGCATGACGGTTTGGCCGGCTGTCTTAGGACGGCCAAACCGTCATGCACACTTAAATGTCCCAAGCAATAGCACTTAGATGTCTCCAGGCTCTTAGTGGAGAACAGCAGGCACAGGCTCCAAGTCCCTCTTGGAGCGTAAAACCAGCCCACTCCGCCAGGGGCGTCGCCCCACTGCGCTAAGAGCAGAGCAAAGTAAAAATCAAATGCTAATAACAGAATGTTAGTAGCATTTTATTTTTAGAATGCCTTTAAGCTCCAAGTTAGGGCGGGCGGGGCTGGGCTCGCGTGACGCCAGCAGAGGGAGGAGTGGTGGCTGCACCATAAGTGCGCATGACGGTTTGGCCATCCGTCTTGGGCCAGCCAAACCGTCATGCACACCATGCATGTGCTCCACCGGCTGTATTGTACAGCCTGGGTGAAGAACATGTACAGGCTCCCAGTCCGTCTCTGAGCGCCGAACCACAGTGATCAGACTAATCACGATGCTGCTGTAAGGCAGCGTCGTTATTGGCTGGGAGAGTCTGGGAGCCTGGGTGCTTCCATTCCGAGAGAAGAGGACGGAGGAGAGGCGGCGGCGTTCACAGGTAAGTCTTTTTTTATTTATTTTCTACCCCCCCACCACCGTCCCCTACCAGCCGCCACTGCACTCCGCCCAATCCCAGTGCGGCTCTTATGCTGGGTAATAGTATTACCAGCATGATAGCAGCGTCTGGATTGGCGCAGGGGAGTCTGGGAGCCTGTGATCGGGAGAAAAGCACTGAGGCAACAGGCGGCGAGGTGGCTGCCCCCCACTTTTCCCTCCTGGCAGGCGCCACTGCCTGTGATATCAGTAAATCGAGGGCAGAGAGGGAATACTGAGCCGTTTTCGGCCCACTAGTAGTAAAGCAACTCAGAGGTTATAAGCCCCTACAATAGCCCAATTCTGTGAGCCTGCACAAACAGCTCTAAATTCCTGTGGCTCAGCTCCTTCCCTGCCATTGTGCTTAGAAGGACGGTGAACACCTGTAGTGAGCGCTACATAGAAACGGATACAGAACTAACATTTCTCTGCACATCAAGCAATTCAAAGCCACGGCCCGCCCTCCAAACAAGACAAAGCATCTTTTTTTAACATGATCGGATGGTGTTCACATGAACGCAGCGCTCGTAAAGCTGCCAGGAAGTGTTTAGATTTCTTTTTATCCTGTCTCTGCAGAGAACACTGCCTTTTGGAAGGAGTATTATGGGACATTATGTCACATTGCTCCGACCCATGAACTAGAACACGCTGTTCAAAAGCTGAGAATGTCAAACAGAACAGTAATTGCTGCATCTAGTGATAGGCGCTGCTGATATGGCATGTCCCTTCTTTCTTCATATTAGGGAGTGGTGGATGGCTGAAAACCCTACAAAATGAAGTTTAAAAACGACTGTAAAAAAAAGGGAAAAATAAAACACTGTGCAAATCTGGCTCGATTGCATAAACATGTATTTACATGAATATATCAATCCTTTGTGGTCATTACAAGCAGTGTGAGAGAACAAAACAGATGCCATTTTACAAGAAGTTATACAGCCGAAGGGAAAAGTTTGAAAATCCCCTTTAAAGTAGCTCTAGTCCTATTTCTAATAAAGTCAACTTGATGAATTTCCTGCCTGTCCATCCAACAATACTGTTCTGCAGTTTAAGAGCAAAACAGCAAACGCAGATGTCCCGTGAAGCAGATGAATCAAACAGAGCACATTCAACAGTAGGAACAGCACTACTTGTGCAAATTGTTTTTCACATTTACAGGCGTAGCTGTACTGCTACCCACAGGTGTAAATTTACAAATATTTTAAGTAGTGCACCTGGGAAACTGAGCCAGTTGCAGCTTTCAAAACTTACAACTGAGAAGGTTATGTGTCATCTGTCACTTCTGTAATTGTTATTGTAATTGTTAATTGAATTTATATAGTGTTTACTACCCCTGGCGAGGCCTTGAAGCGCTTTGTGGAGAGTAGCACGCTACATCTTGTGCAGTTATACACAGGGTACAACTCCGCATTGGGGAAAAGCAGTCCGATTGTGCAAATGCACCTTTTCTTCTTTTCCTTTTTTACCTGCAAGGCCAAAACAGTGTTGCTCATGGATAACCATTACTGCTGTGCCGCCACAAAGTTTGGAGGTGTTCCTTTTCCCTTCCCACCCTTTAAGATGAGCTACTCCAGCCCTTTACTGGTGTAAATCTCCAAACGTTTCCAGGATAGGTCAGGGAGGAGTTTGTGAATGCCAAAGAACTCATAAGTTTGGGTTTCCTTCACAAACTTTCAAGGCCAACCATGCCTTGAACTAAGTTCTCACACCAAGCCAGAACATAGGATTTACTACTGTGCAATTGTACAATTATTTGTATGTGGCACGTATCCTTTTGTGGATAGCTTTCAGGCATTAACGGAGACATTTTTGGCCAGAAACAGGTTTACAGCCGTAAAATGGCTTTGTGAATCAGGCCCAAATTGTTCTGCATGTTTTTTGTCTTTGCTAATGAGCCAGTGCTGGCTTAAAACAAGTTTTGCCACCCCAATCCGGATGCACAGCATACTTTAAGTTGCATATGACAAATGTAACATTAAGAGTTAAGTGAAGACATAAACGCCTCTCTTGTGATGTGTGAAAAGCATGAAGATTGTAAAACTTGGATCACGTTGGAAAAAGAATAAAATAAACATGAGAGAGAAATAACTTTGTGGCATTTGTCATATGCAACTTAAAGTATGCTGTGCATCCGGATTGGGGTGGCAATCCACTCCAGGTCTTTTGGGATTATTTATAATATTGTGGCTTGGGTTGACCACGTTTCCGGGTTGCACGCCTTGGATGAAAGGAAACAAAACAAGTTGAAAGAAATGAGAATTTTGAAAACAGGTGTGCACTTTGTCGCTTTTTTCATGAATTAAAACAAGTTTTGCCACTCATCACGCCTCCGGAGCAGGAATACACATCCTTGACTTGTAAAGTTCTCAACTCTGAATTAGAGGACAATTGCTTGGCCCTGGAAGGGTCAATGGGTGTTAACTACTCACCCCTTAGCAGGAATTAGCAATCTGGGCATGGACAGGAAAAGTTGGCAGACCAAATGGCAACTTTAGCACTAACTTTTTTGACTTGGGGATCACTTGGAGGGTATCTCCTATTCATTCCTAGGATCCTCCTAGACAGCTCATCCCCAATCACAGAAGGAGAGAAACCAGATCTGACACTTATCACTCTTTCAGAGCTGTAATACACATCTTTGGCTGGGAGAGGAAACAACTCTGGCTCAGCGGACAATGGTTGGCCCCTAGGCCCAGGAACTATTGGCAGATTATAGGGCAGCTTTAGCAGTCGTGGCTGGCACCGATCGGGGGTGGCGGGGTGGGGGATGGGGGATGTGGGGAGCGTTTAACAAGAATTAAAATAATTACAAAAACAATAATAATTTTAAAAAACTTACCGTACCGCTGTGTCTCTCCTCCATCTCTCTTCCTCATCGTCCTTCCACCGGGACAGATCAGGAAGCACACCCAGGCTCCCTAAGCCAATCACAACGCTGCAATGCAGCGTTGTGATTGTAATCAGCCAGGCTCCCCTAAGCCAATTACAATGCTGCAAAGCAGTGTTGTGATTGGTCTGAGCGCCGCGATTCTGCACTCAGCCAGGGAATAGGAGCCTGGGAATGTTCTCCACCTAGGCTGTAATGCAGCCTGGGTGAAGAGCATGGTAAGTGTGCATGAATGTTTGGCCAGCCCCAGAGGGCAGGCCAAACATTCATGCACACTTGCACAGTGTGGTCGCCACTCCCCCTGCACCTGTGTCAGAGCAGCCCCACCCCGCCCTGTAGAGCTCCCACAGCAGGACAAAATAAAATGATAATAACCTTGAGTTATCATTTTTTTCCCTTTATTTCGATGCTGCACAGAAGTGGGGCGACGCTCCTCCGCCTTAGCTGAGGAGCCGCCACTGAGCTTTAGAACTACTTCTTTGAGATGAAATGGGCGGCTTCTATTTATCCCCAGGACGCTCCTAGACAGTTTGGCTCCAGTCACAACAGGAAGGAAAACCAGTTTCGATCATGTCAGGTAGGGGAGTGGTCAAGAAACTAAAGACAGCCCTGCCTGGTGGCAGCACAGTGTTGCCATCTTGAAACAGGGTCCCATGGGTAATTTTACAGTAATGCAAAGAGGAAGTGCTTCAAGGAGGTGGGGGACTGCAAGACAATTGTTAGGATTCAGCTGTACAATTCCTCCTGTTACTGGCTACTGCACAGCATAAATCTGACACCTCTACCCTCACCTCTGCAGAACATTCCTTGACCGGGGAAGACTCCATCTGCATTGCTAGAAGAAGAAACCTGGCTTATGACTCCTAGAAGAGGACTAAAGAACCTCTAAATCCTTCTGGCACGCAGCGACTGCTCTCCAATGGGCAAGTGGTTGTCCCCCAGTATATCTGTTTCAGGGACACAAAATAGCAGAAGGACTCCTGACTCCAAGAAGATCCAGCTAACTAAAGAGGAATAGACCCTGCAGGAGACCTGGCTAGAAAGAGACCTGAGGCACAGAAGTCTCACTAGAGGTCCTAGGGGCTGCAGGACTGACCAGAAGAAGCTTTCATAACAGTTCTAGACTGTGGGCCACATAATAAGTTTGATGGTCAGCCCTGTCAACATGACAGAGGCGTACATCAAACTTAAAACTTTTTTTCTATTTTCAAAAATAAAATCCCAAAGCAGGGTTTTTATTTTGACAATTAAAAAAAACATTGACCCCCCTCGCCATGAAAACATTTTCTCATGGCTTGGGGGCCATTTAAAAGTTTCACTTCCCCTTACCACCACATTTTTCATGATGGTGATGGGCAGTGAAAACTGGCCATGTGTCCATCAATCTGAATACGGTGGGAAGAGACATGGCCAAACATCCAAGGGGTGAGCAGACCTTCGGGTTGGTGGAAAGGGTACTCAGTCGCTGTTGCAAAGAAGTACCCTTTCTGCCAACATATAAATAAGTTCCTAAGTTTGAAGGCAAGGCAAAACCTATGATCAGGACAACCCATTTGGTGTATCCAACCTCCGCTCCATTACGGTCGGCCTGAAATGGCACCTAATTCCCAGTCCACCATAAACTGTTATCTTTCCATAGTGGTTGACTTTTTCCAGGTGCTTTCTGCCTTTAAACTTTAAAAATCCATATCTCTGGTTCCCCTTAACCTATTTGGATGATGTTGGTGTCTTTTTGCTCATTAAATTTGTCTCTATTTTTCGAACTTGGTACAGGAGATTTATTGTGTTGTGTTCTGTACTTTCAAATTGTTGGTACTACTCGGACTTAGCACACACTTCTCTGGGGTTTGCCTGCTGCTTGTGCCACAGCTACCAGGGGCTGAGCAGAGATTCTCTCAGAACTGTGTTTGGACCTAAACAGAGTGGGCTTAATGAGTTGGTAGGGGTGCCCAGCCCAAAATACTAAGCCCGTTTCTGGCACTGTCAAAATCAGTTTTCAACACACCCAAAAAAACTTATCTGTAGCAGCTTTTCTTAAATTCATAATGGCAGCCCAGTTATGAAATACGTCCATTACATTGTGTGCCAGTGGCAAAAACCCAAAGTGAGCACGGCGATGAGTGTGTTTTTGATTGTACACAGCGTGCAATGGATGAACATGTACATATTTGCGTGAATTGGATCTGGTCTGCCATTTCACTCAAGGGTTGGAAGGTGGTGTAGAGGAGGCATGGACGTTTTTAGCAAATGCTTGGCTCAACCACATGCTGCATAAAAAGTGTCAAGTAACCCTAATGTGCAAGGTATTACGCTGTAGCACAGTATGATCCCAAGCTGCTGGGAGCAACTCCAGCAAATCTTTGAGCTACAAAATTTCTATCAATTGATGCTGTAAAAAGATTTAGTAGTGAAGCTATGAGCACTGATTGTCTTGTAATTCTTCCCTTAGAGTACAACTTTTGATTTTCTGTGGCACCTGCAGCTTTTCGAGGAACCACATCCAAAATCTTATGTAGCAGTATGGTGTGCATCAGAGGTATGCACAGGCTTTTGCATAGTGTATTAGATAGCAAAAATGCTCAGCATATAAGGGTGGATGCATTTATAATGTTAGGAAAGGTGAGTCTTAAGTTTTGAGCTGGCCTGCATCTGGGTGGAAGTGATGGGTTTCTCTGGGTACTTTGTTCCAGAGGTGAGAGGCAACCACTCGAGAAGCATCAACCATCTCTGTATTTGCATCTGATTCTGGGAGTAACTAGTATATGCTTTTGTTGTGGTGGATTTTCAAGTATTGCAAAAACTATGTGAATCTACCTCTATGAGAGCAGGAGATAAGCTCTTCTGACAACCACAACTGTTGTGACCAAGAACTGTTAAGCAGTAGGAAAAGTTTAACTGCGCATTGTAGGAATTGTGTGATACGGGCTGCAGGATGGGGGTTAGACAAGACAAAAATGTTACAGTGTACTACTAGGCACATCTCCTGAGACTCATTCAGACACGTCCATGCCAGTCAGACAAGCCATTGTCCTGTGGGCCAGAGTTGTTTTCTTACCCAACCAAGGATGTGTATTCCAGCTCTGGAAGTGTGATAGGAAGCAGAAATGGTTCCCCTCCTTCTGTACTGACGCTGCATGACCAATGCCACTGTACACATTAGAGCCACACGCATGGTAGAAAGGACACCGACGCTGTGTGCTCCGCAGGCAGAAGTGCTCAACACCAGCGCTCACACTCAAAACAATTAACACCACTGTTCTGCAGTGGGAACTCGTCCACTTCCGTCAGCGATGCAGCACACCTCTTGCAAAATGGGGGTGAACACTTAGACCAAACTCAATCCTTCACACAATTATGTAAGCAATTAAAACGCAACAATTTCGCTTAGCTTTTTACAAACCTTACCCCACTTTCCACTTGAATTGCCACTTTTCCAGTATGTTGGGTCGGTTTCTGTCTGCTTCACTAAAATCCTTTTAGAGACACTTCACACAACCTTTTTTCAAGCAGTTTTGCCTACTCCTATCCTAGGCCTCAATTACACATGATGTTCCAGACCTGACACATAAAGGATTTCTTGTGAGTCCTATCTTACTCCATGTTTAGATGTGACATACCCATTCATTTCCAGAAGTAAAACACAAGTATTCATAGAAAATACTTTTGTGAATGACAAAACGTGTAAATTCTCGAGTAAATCACACCTAAGCCTTTATTAAACACAACTACTCACAAGCAATAGCTTTGCGGCTCAGGCCTGGACATTCAGGAGTGATTCAAATTTGAGACAGGAGCAAGGCACACCTACTCATTTAGAAAGTTATGCTGGTCAGCCACATAGTGTTTACTTCTTGGCTCAATGTTCCTGAAGGTACTTTTTCCCATGTTGGTGTGTTTTAAAGCCAACCTGACAACATGGCTTAAAAAGAGCACACACAGCAGAAACTCAGTGGGACACATCTGGAAAAAGGTACGTCTTATTAAATAAAATATTTCCAAATAATGTCCTTAGAAGTACATGGAAATAAGCATACAAATTGTGTACTGTATTAAAAATGTTAGCCCAAAAGACAGAAAAGCCACGAGTACGTGCTACATCATTATGAGTGGCTTGGCAGAGGTTAGGCGAAAGACCGTGCCAAAAATATAAATCAGCGCTGCATTGGAGGGTAATATATTCGGAGATTTGTCATGTAACAATGTAAAGGGAATCATTAGTTGAAAAATTATCATTTTAACGAACTAAGACTGATTAAACAATACAGACTCGAAAGGTGGGAATCACTGCTCGTAAAGCCAGATTAACTGTGCAGGGACATGCCAAAAAATGCTGTTAATAAAAAACACATTGAGAAACGTGCAACAAAATACAGACTGCACCGTAACAAGGAACAGTCTTCACTATCGATCTGGTATGACTAAATAAATACACAATTATGACAAACTTTTATGAAATATGAGGCACATAGGAGGACATTATGAACCCAATTAACTCAATATCGCCTAAGAGGAATGTTGTCAGAAAAAAACTCTAACTTGGGGTGATGTTGGTCCTTTCTAAGGCTATATTGCTTGAATATGAGTAATAATTTGGTTACACATCCCAAATTTCAGCCTGTAAATGATTTATAACTTGGTCCAACAGAAGGAAAGGTGGCGTAAATCAAGGTCGGTCTTTCAAGATAGATTCCTGCCTTTGGGATCCAATGTGCAGCCATTTTCATACTTTATTCATGAAATGTAAACATTCTGATTAAAAGACAAATGCAGGGAGAGTCATGTTTCATAAATTGGGGTCATGTGTAGAGTAGGAGTGGGTAACAAGAAACCCCCCAAGGCCGACAACTTCTCCCTTCTCCAATGATGCTACTAAGAGAATACCGCTGGTTTAGTTGCCAGAGAACAGCTGCTGGGAACCATGGTAGCACCGCTCATCAGCTAACTTAGTGTGACTCCTCATGGCTGCCAGTGGCCATACTGTTACATAACAAAATGAACAAATGATGGACGGAATGCGGAAGAAATCAACCGTTCACCCCCAGTCACAGATCTTAGTTTAATCCGTGTTTCTTTGCTCACCACGCCACCCCAGTTTGGACCCAGCCATATGCAAATCAGTCTTGACCCTGCTCCCCAGGGGAACAGTCCAGCCTGAACTGCCAAGCCAGGTACTCCCTGGACCGGAAACAAGCATCCTGAGACGGGTTTTGTGTTAACATCCCTCATCAGCCAGGCTAGCTTGAATCCAGTAGCACAGTGAGCATGGGCTACACGTCTGGGTATACCCTGGCAACTTAGGGCGAAAAAAAACAAAAAGAACAAATGATGGACGAAATGCTGAACAAATCAAACATTCTCCCCCAGTCACAGATCTAAGTTTAATCCATTGTTTTTGAGCTTATCCCATGTGCAAGAGAGTTCATATAGACTTTCTCATTGAGACCCAGATTGCAAGTTGCATAGTATTAGCAGGTTGAAGAGCTCCATACCCGTAGTAACCAGTACCGTTCAATAACACCCACCAGTACTGTGCAATCAAGTGTTCAATATCATGGGATGTGGAATTCCCACTGTTCTGTGGTTTAATGTGCCAGTTACCAAAAGCTCAGAGCAAATGGTAAATGGAAACAGGGACTGTATATTGGACAGGGGTAGATAGGAGAGAGGAGGAGAATTGTTCTGGCAGAGAGGGGCGTGCAGCCACTTGCTGTTGAAGGAGGTCGACAGTGCTTAATTTGAGCCGGTGGTTTCCAGCGCTCGACACCGTCACCTATTTGTCAACACGGACACTTATGGCAGTGCACCACATGGTGGCGCTATTTGTCTAGTTTAGATAAGCACAGTTGTTTATTATTTCAATACATGTTACAAATGACTACTACCTGCTGCCCAAACCATTATTGTATCTTTGGCGGGCCAGGAATAGTCTAAACTATCACACTCGTTCGAGTGTGACAGTTAGTAGTTGTGTTGGTAATGTTATTGGCAGTGATGTCATGGGCAATGGGTGGTGCAAGCTGCAGTCGCCTCCTGATGAGGGTCCTGGCACTTATCACTTTACAAATTAAGCACTGGAGGTCGGGAGAGGCCTGGTTCTGAGGCCTGGCTGCTTTTGCAGCCAAAGCCTTCAGCAATTTTACCAAACAGAATTTCCAGGCTGTAAAATCTGGTCCGGTGTTCCCTTACACCAGCCAGTCATAATGGAGGAGCACAATTCCTAACAAGAAATTCACTTCTCCAACTCGTAATTGGGCCCTTAGCAGTTTTGGGCATCAATTGTGACGCCAATTGACCTTCACATAGAGAGCTATAGTTCATAACCCTTTCACTTTTATGTGGAATTGAATTTACTTTACAGCATATTGAATAATGTGAACTTGAGCACACATATGTAAACTCCTGCCACCCAAAATGCAAAATCAAGCTGTGGCATTTTTTAAACACTTTGTGTCAGATTACTATGCAACATTATTTTTTATTTTACTGCAGCTTAGTTGTCACATAGAAAGTATATGATATGTTATGTCCACACCCAGGTTCCGATTTTAGAAGCAGAAAGAGTAAAATGCCAATATACTATAATACATTTCAAGCGAGCTATGTGTCCCCTTCAAAGTATAGTCATTTAAGGTATGGTTAGAAATCTACTTTACCAAAAATCTGTCAACACAAATATCTAGAAGCAATGACAAAAAGACTTGAAAAAACACTAAGAAATGGGTCATATCCCTGTCCACTGCATTTCAGTTTCAGATGAATTAATTAAGGATATGCCTTTATTGGCAGCGTTTATATAGCACCCCCTGTCCCACTAAGAACAGTTCCCCGCGTTATATCCTGCAATTCTCTGTTATTCACTGTTATATCCTTTGCCCACTTATTTTAGGTTGGTGGTGCTATTCGTTTATGTGCTGTATATATATATATATATATACATATACATATATATATATATATATATATATCCAGTCAGCTTTCCGCTTACACTCAAGCCTCTTTGCGACGGCGGGCCGTGGCGGGCTAGCGAAACCCCAAATATCCATACTCCATTGTAAAAATGAAAAAACAACGATCCACGGCACCCATTAGCTTTAGCAGAGATTTATTTCGGCAAATGCACGACTCAACGCGTTTCAGAGACGAAGTGAGCAAGGAGACTTCGTCTCTGAAACGCATTGAGTCGTGCATTTGCCGAAATAAATCTCTGCTAAAGCTAATGGGTGCCGTGGATCGTTGTTTTTTCATTTTTACAATGGAGTATGGATATATATATATATATATATATAAATATATATATTATCTACTGGCGGTCGCCAGTAGATAGTTATAGTTAGGACCTATTTTCCATAGGAAATCCACAACATTCTATTTGAAATAACTTTGGCGCCGGTTGACGAATCTTCGCGAAATTTTCAAAACTTATGGCCCGCTCCGGTCCACTCCTATCCTGAAAGTTTCAGGGTGATTCGGCAAGCGGGGGCCGAGAAAAAAGGTGGGTCCCAAAACGTGTTTTCCCCATGCAATTTTCCATAGGAACCTTTTATCGCAGCTACAGCCCGAACTGCTGAACAGAATTACACCAAATTTGGCAAAAAGGTAGCCCTTGGTTCAGAGTCGTGCCTTTTGGTTAAATGGTGTAAATCCGTTCAGTAGTTCCTGAGAAATTTGAAAAAGAAAACACATATATATCTGGGCGGAGCCTAACCACACATGTCATCGTGAGATCTGATTGGCTGTCAGCACTTCATCCTGGAATTGCTGGCAGCCATCTTGGGACCAATATAAATGATAGTACCCCATTGAAATGCATTGTAGTGAATCGAAGATTTTGAGGGTTACCAAAAGGAGAACTATAAAGGGTGATAACAGACTTTAGTTACATTAGAATTCATTTGTTGATGGTACCATACTAATTTCAGGAATTGTGGTGTGTTCTAAGGTGATTTTACCCTGTGAAAAACCTTCTGCTGGGATATCATGAATCATGTTTGAGAGAAAACTATTTTCACATGCTTGTCCCATACAGTTTTGGAAGGTGCTCCAGAAGCTAAAATGAGAGCATATTTTCTGTAAATTCACATTATCTTTCTCAGTCATGTGAGAATGAAATCTGACATTCTCAGTAAAACATGTACATCCAACAAGGGCAGAGACTGTCAGTTGATTCCTTTGTGTTCTACTGCAGCTTCCCAGAGTGTTCTAAAGAACAACTAGAGTGCTAACAGCCTTACTTATGACAAAGGTATGGCACACCTGAAGCCATCTTGATTGGAATAAATTGGTAACACTTAAAACATTTAATTTAAAAAGGAACAAAATGATGGGGTTCATTTTGTCATAGAAATTATGGTTAGTGCTGTAGAAAGAAAAATTAGGACATGTTTCAAGTGTGATCTCAAATATCTTCCTGTTATATTTCAACAGGAGCAGCCTGTCAGTTGATGCCTTTGTGTTCTACTGCAGCTTCCCAGAGTGTTCTAAAGAACAACTAGAGCGCTAACAGTCTTACTTATGACAAAAGTATGGCACACCTGAAGCCATCTTGATTGGAATAAACTGGTAACACTTAAAACATTTAATTTAAAAAGGAACAAAATGAGGGGGTTCATTTTGCCATAGAAATTATGGTTAGTGCTGCAGAAAGAAAATTTAGGGCATGTTTTAAGTGAGATCTCAAATCCTCTTCTATTTCATTAGAAAATTCTGACATGCAGACTGAAACAATCACTTTCAATACCAGCAGTAGACTTCCAGTTAACTCCCTGGTGAGCAGTAGCTTTACTACAGTGATCTAATGAACAACTAGAGTGCTAACATTCTGAATTTATGGCAAATGGGTGACACATCTGAATGCCTTCTTGATGGAATCAAAGTAAAAAACTGAAAGCATTTCCTACTGAGGAGACTGCAGTAGATGACGAAATTAGGAAACTTCATAACAAATAAGTCTCCCAAGATGGCCACCAGAGAAAAAAGAGCCCAAATGTAGCACAAATATCACCCAGATGTAGCCCACATATAGCCCAATGACAGAAGTGTGCAAAACACTTTTTATTTTTAGTTTTTCTGCAGTTTTATATAGTGCAAACTGGTCAGGTATTGGAGCGTTACATCTTACTTGGACCCCTTATTGCATATTTTGCACGAAGTACATGAGATTGATCTTGCAAAACAGTGAACTTTACGATTCTGTTAACCTGAAGTTGCTCTGAACCGGGCTTTGTAACACCCGTTTTTACCTACTGGTTTTAATTAATTCTCACTGTATTGTATTAGGAAAGAGGATTTACTGTTTTTATGTACACTTTTATGATCTATGTTTCTAAATCAGATCAAATAAAGTTTAATGAATTCTATGGCAGGACGGAGGCGAGGATTATGCATATCTTTCCTCACTTTATTTGCATAGCAGTTCAAAGAAAACGTAACACAACAATCATTAAACAAAAGACTACACAACCCATGAACCATTAGGGGGTAGTCTCCAAGGCAACTATATTCCAATCATATCACAGTCCATCGTATATAATATTGTGACGTCCCTTCCGCTTCCTCTTTCTTCACTGCTCGTCAGTTAAGTGCATTCCTTACATTCTTGGCTTAATCTGACGTTGTTGCTGTTTGTATAGCGGTTTCTTGTGCACGTTATTAGCATTATTGCCTTGGTATTGTTTCATATTCCCTGCGCAGCAGGCTCTTGCCTGAGCGCATTCTCCCCCTCGCAGTTTCTCCCGCTGTGTGCTCTGAGCGCGGTGAGATCCTGTCAGGCGCGTCTGGTCCGAGCGAGGCTGCTCCGTCGAGCGCTCCCGCTGGTCTTTACGCGCGTTTGGAAATCCGGTCACTCCTTTAGTGTCCGCTTGATTCCCGACCAACCCTCGCCTAATTTTGACACCGCTACGCGGTGATTTCCCCACACGGCCACATTAGTGACCAGCGCTACCTGGTGGTGGTAATTGGTATTGCGCCTCAGTCTATTCTTATAACAGCTTCGGGGAAAGCCCAGCTGTTGGAGCACCGGCGAGGGGGCTGTCGTAAGGATTTTAAGGGCATTTGTTCTGTGCTCACACCCTCTGCTATCATGTCTTCTCCAGAAGACCATTTTTACTCCTCCTACCAGGAAGTGGAGGAGGAATGGCCCCCAACTTCTCCCTCCAGCAGTGGACCAAGCCCTCTCTCTGGCTATTTCTAGGGCGCTGTCTCCTCTTAGGGATCAGGTTGATAAGCTGGCGAAAAGCATCCCTGGGGTGTTCAGTGACCCAGATCTGGTGGTGGCGGGTCCAAGTAGCTCCCAGATGGGGAATAAAAGGGCCGTTAAGCATAACGCGGGGCACTTGGAAGGATTTGATAAACTTACGGAGACCTTCCTCAAGAGTGCGCGAACGCTAAAACATGCACCCTGCCGGGAGGAGGAGGGGCCCGGAGAAAATTGCGACACTGTCACCACTATTGTAGACCCCGACGGCGGGTTTCCCTTAGAGGGAGAGGGTGTATCGGAGGATGATTTCTCCTCCGATGAGGATAAGGACTCTGGGCGTCCCTGGCGTCCAGAGTCCCACTCCTCTCAGTCCACGGTTGGGGACGGGGTCCACTCGGACATGTTCGAGCCTACCCAAATTTACCATCCTAGGTCGGCAGAGTGGACACCTGACGCCAAAGTGGCAGAGTATGTGGTGGGGAAAATCCATCAACCCCTTGAAAAGGAGGTCAGGAATAGGATGAGGGGAGAATGCCCCAGGCCCTCACTGAAGGGGAAGGTGGCACACACGCCTGAAATTGATGAGAAACTATGTACCTTTTTCTCCAAGTATACGAGGGATCCCAAGAAAGGAATTGATAGGTCTTGGACGTGGTAGGGCCCTTGACCCAAATTATTCAATTGACGGAGCGTTCCAAAGAGTCAGGATCCCCTTTGTCCACGGATATTGTGGCTGGTTGGGCGCACTACCCTAAACCCTAAAACACTACCCCCTCCACTACCCAAACACCACTGCACTACCCTAAACCCTAAAACACTACCCCCAGCACGACACCCTACACTACCCAAACATAACTGCACTACCCTAAACCCTAAAACACTACCCCCAGCACGACCCCCTACACTACCCAAACACCACTGCACTACCCTAAACCCTAAAACACTAACCCCAGCATGACCCCCTACACTACCCAAACACCACTGCACTACCCTATACCCTAAAACACGACCCCCTACACTACACAAACACGACTGCACTACCCTAAACCCTAAAACACTACCCACAGCATGACCCCATCACAACACAAACACCACTGCACTGCCCTAAACCCTAAAACACTACCCCAGCACTACCCCCTACACTACCCAAACACCACTGCACTAACATAAACCCTAAAACACTACCCCCAGCAAAACCCACTACACTACACAAACACCACTGCACTACCCTAAACCCTAAAACACTACCCCCAGCACGACTCCCTACACTACCCAAACACCACTGCACTACCCTAAACCCTAAATCCACCCCCAGCACGACCCCCTACACTACCCAAACACCACTGCACTACCCTAAACCATAAAACACTACCCCCAGCATGACCCCCTACACTACACAAACACCACTGCACTACCCTAAACCCTAAAACACTACCACCAGCATGACCCCTACACTACTCAAACACCACTGCACTACCCTAAACCCTAAAACACTACCCCCAGCACGACCCCCTACACTACTGCACTACCCTAAACCCTAAAACACTACCCCCAGCACGACCCCCTACACTACCCAAACACCACTGCACTACCCTAAACCCTAAAACAGTACCCCCAGCACGACCCCCTACACCACCCAAACACCACTGCACTACCCTAAACCCTAGAAAAGAAACCCCCACCCCATGCCCAATCCCCCTTACCTCTCACTCCTCATGGTTCCTCTCGCCTCGTGGTTCCTGCTTCATGTCATCTCTGAGGGGCGGTGCACGTCGTTGTGAGGAAACGGAACAGCCTCTGTTTCCTTACAACGACATGGATCGTCTACATGTTTTTAGAACGCATGGTCATTTACCATACATACCTTTACAACAAAATTCGTTGTAAAGGCATGCGTGGTAAATGACCATGCGTTCTAAAAAATGCGTAGTAATGACTTCGTTATGTACAACGCATGCGTGGTAATGCATGCGTTGTAATGGTATCGCAAAGTAAAAAGTCGTTGTAACGGCTGTTTACTGATCGAAGCTGGCCCCTGTTCTTCAGTGAGACGTTTATTTGATTAATTAGGAGGAAAGAATGTGGTTTTTTTACCGAAAAGTGCATTCCCGGCTGTTGTATTGTGAAAGTGTCCCCGTGGCCTGGTTTCACTTCCGGTGAGAGAGTGGAAGAGTCTGTTTGGATCTAAAGGAGTTCTGTTGTTGGACGGGGCCGACGCGACATGTCATCAGAAAACATAGCTAATGGAAAGCGTCCTCCCTGAAGTGTGGAGCAGTGCCATGAGAGGTCAACGAGTGTGCGTCCCACCGCAGTATGACCGTACCGCGTGACCCATGTGCCGCCTCCAGGGTACGGGAGGCAGAAGCGGCATCGCAGGTCCTCTTGAAGACCGTTGTAGCACTAATTCTACATTTTGGTACTAGGGCATTTTAACTTCGTTGTTCCTGCCAGATACAAAGAGAAGATCCTGTGTTATTCAGTGCCCTCGTTACCTTTTTTGTGGGTTGTGGTGCTTGTCACTTCGCTTCCCCGCCGGTGCACACGACTGGGCACCCCACCTCGTGTGCCATCTGCAGGGCCTCTGCCCTCGGATCACTGGTTTCGGTTTCTGGAGTGGCAACATAAACAGTTGCTCCCAAAGGACTAGCCTGAACACTTAGGTGAATATCCCCTGCAACAGCATTCCACGAAAATTCTTTCCTAGCTCTCCCACGTCAACGAGCACGGCTCCGCTCGCGACACCGTATGACGTCATCGGAGCCATAAGAGGACCTCGTCGGCCTGCTGACGTCAGTTCCACCCATTTTTTCCGTGCCACCGAGGCAAACAGGGGACCGAGACATTTTCACATGTATACATAGTATAATAAATATATATATATTCACTGAAAAAACCATAGGTTTCAGGCACGTTATAGTTAGAAATTAGCATTTAAAAAACCTTAGAAATTCACTGAAAAAACCATAGGTTTCAGGCACGTTATAGTTAGAAATTAGCATTTAAAAAACCTTAGAAATTCACTGAAAAAACCATAGGTTTCAAGGGCGTTATAGTTAGTTGGACATTTCACTCGAACAAAAGCATAGAAATTCCCCCGTTATAGTTAGTTCAGCTAACTATAACTCGCGCGCCCGCAATGCACTGCTGATGACATCACATATTACATCACTCATGACATGGTCAGTGACATCACTCATGACATCACTGATGACATCTCAAATGACATCACTGATGACATCATCCAGTGAATGTGTGTTTTTCTGAAAATTAAATATGTTTTATATATGTATATCTCAAGGTCGATGGAAGAATAAATGGGTATATAAGTGTCTAAATGGATGATTTGTTTTTGTAAAATTGATTGTATAACTGACTAAGTGTATCTTAGTGAATACATGGGTTAGTGAGTAATGTTTAAATATGAAAATATCTGTATCAGTCTCTCACTTTGTGTATAAGTGGCTGCATGGGTTGGTGAGTAGCTACATGAGTGTCTATATGGGTTATTAGTTGGTTTTTTGAGTATCAGTATGAGTGTCTGTATGGTTCAGTGGGGGTATTACTTAGTGCATAGATGCATGAATGAGTGACTCACTGTTTGTATGTGTTGAAGACAGCATGTGTGCAGGACTGTATAGGTGGATGAGTATGTGTATGGGTGTGTTAGTGAGTGAATGACTGTCTCAATAGTGTCTTTATGAGTAACTACATATGTTTTAAACTAGTATATGTGAGTATTGGTGTATATAAGTGAGTATATGTGAGAGTGAGAGATTGGAAGAGTTCCTGTACAAATAAGTAGGTGTTTCTATAAGTGATTGTTTAAGAGAGTAAGTATGTGTAAGTTTCTGTAGAAGTAAGTGTGGTAGTGTGTGTATAACTGTATATGCAAGTAAATGGATGTTTGATACTTTGTTTGCATGTGTGACTGTGTGTGTGAGTAACTCTATGGATGAGTGGCGGTGTGTAACAGGATGTATAGGTGTATGAGTACATATGATGAGTGAGTACATGTATGAGTGACTGTATAGGGACTGTTGGTGAATGAGTGGATGTGTGTGTAGATCTTGGAATTACTGAATAGGTGTGTTGTAACTGGTATTGGTATGTCCATTGTTTTGAAAATGTTAGTTTGTATTTTTGAGTGTGTGTATCAAAGGTTATATTAGGGTGAGGTGGTCTGCCACTCTATCACAAGGATGATGTCATCAGTGATGTCATCAGTGACGTCATTTGAGATGTCATCAGTGATGTCATGAGTGATGTCACTGACCATGTCATGAGTGATGTAATATGTGACGTCATCAGCAGTGCATTGCGGGCGCGCGAGTTATAGTTAGCTGAACTAACTATAACGGGGGAATTTCTATGGTTTTGTACGAGTGAAATGTCCAACTAACTATAACGCCCCTGAAACCTATGGTTTTTTCAGTGAATGAATATATATATATATATTGACAGCAAAAACCCAACACGGTCCCGAATACACGAACCAGAGTCTCCACGGCACAGAGGGAATCCACAATCAGGTTCTTAGAGATATTTTATTTTATTTTTCTTATCCACACCATTAGTGCAACGTGCAAAAGGACGGTCAACGCGTTTCGGCGAATGCCTTCAACAGGACCATAGAGTCCTGCCGTCTAAACTGTCTATTTAAAGTGACATTGTGCATAAATCCCTTGTTTATTTCCATTAAAAATAGACTAGACTGTTAACCCCTGTTTATAAGTATTCACATTGGCTGTTAGCTATTACCATTTTCTCTCTGGTCTACAAATTACAGCAATCATGGTAAAGTACCTTGGCTTTAAATAGAAATTCTAACCAAAAAAAAAACAATAAAAACAACTGCATCAGGGAAAGAGGTAATAAAGAGGTGAGCAGAGAGTATAACGAGGGGAGTGCTAAGATGGACGGGGAAATTCATCAGATAAAGGGATAAAAACATATAAGAACACCATTAAGTACATATTAAAAACATATCCAGTGAAAAATGAACATTCTATTTCTGTAAAGTACATTTTTAAGAATGAACAAGTTCAGTATCTTTAAAAGCAAGGAAAGGTGGAGGAGGTTTAAGATAAAGAGAGCACATTAAGACAGTTAAAGAGTCAGAGTGTAAAAGCTCAACATATCTTATAAATATATAAAAATATATATTAAAAAAAACCCTGCAGGTCATGGTTCTAATATAGAGAGGAAAGTGAAATGTGCATTGTGCAAAGTACAACGTGCAAATTCGCAATGTGCAAAAATTCGTAGTGCAAAGTTGAGTTTCAAGCCATTTTCCTTCAAGAATCTTAATTCTTCTGAGATAAATCTCAGATTGAGGAAATAAAGTGACAAATTCATTTGTGCAAATATATTTTTAAAAAGTCATTTTCCTAACATCTTATTCCATGAACCTTAATATCTCTAAAGTAGATTATATCAATAATACCACTACAGATTTCATATCTCATAAGGGGTCTAGTCAGAAAGTGCTTCTATTCCTCTCATTATAGTCATAACAATTCCATACTTCTACATGTACTATAAGTGTCCCACTACTTCTTTCATCTCTTTCGTTACTTATTTCTGAAATCCCCAGTTCCATCTTTTTCCCAGTAATACCATCTCACAATTGTGGCTCCTTTGTTCATATTCTTATTGTATCTTTACTTAATGATACACTGTCCCATGATTCTCCGAGGGTCCATAAACTAGATGGTCTTACTTCTTCATTTTCATAATCCAGAAATTATACTGTCGATTCATCTCATATTGTTACAGATGAACATGTAACTCAGCATCCAAATTGTGCCCAAATGGATTTTCTGTTCCAAGTGCTAAAATGAGCCTCGATTCTGCTCTTCTTAGGTCCAGGGTTCTGTCTCCTCCTCTTTCATTTTGTTTTATCATTTTAGCACCGAAATATTTTAGTTCTAAATTGTTGCCCAAGTGTCTTTCTGAAAAATGCTTTGCCATTGGGTATGAGAGATCTTTATTTTTTATAGCCCTTAGATGTTGTAATATACGTAGTTTTAATTTGTTAATGGTACTCCCAACATAGAGTTTTTTACATGGACATTCTAAAACATATACCACATATTTAGATTCGCATGTGATATGTTCAATGATCCTCTACCTCTTTCCATTTTGCAGTTGATACGTTTGTGTGTTGTGTCCATGTTCACAGGCCTTACATTTGGAACATTTCCAAAAGCCAGGTGTTGTTAGCCAAGTTCTTCTTCCTTTTTCGTTATTAGATGTTTGCAGGTGGCTATGTGTCAAAAGGTCGCCCAATGAGGCTGTCTTTCTGAACGTGATCTTTGGAGTTGCTGGTAGTGTCTTTTTTAGTGATTCATCAAGCATTAAAATGCTCCAATGTTTTTTAATGATGTTTCTTAAACTCTTGTTTTCCACATTGAAGTCTAGGATTAGGCGGGTCACATCTTCTTCTTCTAGTTGATCATGGTTTGCCAATAATTCAGATCTCATTTTTCCTGTTACTTTAGTCTTGGCACTTTCAATAACACCCGATGGATAATTCCTAGCCAGGAATCTAGAGCTGGTTTCATCTAGGTGTTGCTCGATATCGATGGCTTCAGAGCAATTCCTCTTTACGCGCAACTTCTCTCCATATGGAATACTCCACTTTAAGTGTTGAGGATGTCCACTATTCGCATGGAGGATGCTATTTGTGGCGGTTGGTTTCCTATGAATTTTAGTGCAGAGCTTCTGTTTTTGTACAAATACTTCCACATCCAAATATGTCACCTGTGTTTTGCTGCACATCGATGTAAAAGATAGATTATAGTCATTTTGATCCAAACTTTGAATGAATTCATCAAGAACCGACGAGTCTCCTTCCCATATCACGAACAAATCGTCGATATATCTCATCCAGGCCTTGATATTCAACTTGTACCCGCTCTGTAGGATATCTTCCTCCCAAACCGCCATAAATAGATTCGCGTAAGTTGGGGCGAATGCTGTCCCCATTGCTGTGCCTTGTCTCTGGAGAAATATCTCCCCATTAAAAAGAAAAACATTATGCGTTAGGCAATAGTTCAACATTTCCATAATCATCTCAGAGTGTTCTAAAAAACTCAATGATCTTGTCTTTAAGAATCTTCTGACCGCTGTCAGGCCATTTTCATGGAGAATTGATGTATATAACGAGTTTACATCTATTGTAATCATGATCTGAGAGTTATTCCAATTGATGTCTCATATTCTATTTAAAAAAGCCGTTGTATCCTTCAAATACGAGGGAAGAGATATCACAAATTCCATTAGAAACACATCTATATAGTGGGAAGTCTTCTCCAATAGTGAGCCCATAGAACTCACTATGGGCCTCCCAGGGGGATTAATAAGTGACTTGTGCACTTTAGGCAGAAAATATATAGTTGATATTACTGGATTCTCCACCTTGAGATACATGTACTCTTCAAAGTCTATTAATCCCCTTTCTTTCCAAGTTAGCAATTGTGCATGATATTCTTTGGTCCATTGCTCCATTGGATTCTTCTCCAGTCTTTGATAATGTTCTTGTTTCCTCAATTGCCTATATGCCTCAGAGATATATTGTTCACGATCTTGAATAACAATATTTCCGCCTTTATCTGCGGCTTTTATAACAATTGTCTGATTTTCCCTTAGATCTTTCAATGCCTTTTGTTCATTCTGTGTCAAGTTCCATGACCTTTTGTTATTTCTTTTTTTCATGGATAATTGATTTATCTCTTCCACGACAATTTCTTGAAACAGATCAATTTTATTGCCTGGAGGTAACTGTGGGCAGAATTTCGACTGAGATCTTAGTCCACTTTCTCCACTTTTGTGAGTAATAATACCTTCTCTCTGACAGAACGCTATATCATTTTCCATTGTTGGAGTAGAAGATAAATCAGCTTCTGGAATGTTTGTCCCTAGTTTTGACAGAGTTCTTAAAGTTGGTAAATCATATTGGTTCAGTGGGGAAATTTCCATCGGTGTTAGATTTATGCCTCCTATTCTGGCTGGTCTTTCGTCAAAATATTTCTTTAGTTTGGCTTTGCGACAGAATTTATACAGATCAATACGAAAGTTTGGAATGTCCATGCTGGCATTAGGGCAGAAGGTGAGTCCTTTGTTTAGGAGGCTTATGTGGTCAGCATTTAAAATCATCCTAGAAATGTTTATCACCAGATCTTTTTGGTGTGCCATCTTTTTTATTTTTGCTTTTTCTTGTCTCCTCCTCTTTTGGATCCTGCTCCTTCTCTTACTTCGTCTGGTTGGGGTGGGTTTTGCCCTCTTCCCCTCCCCATGTTGTTCCTCTGGCTCGTCCTCGCTGTCGCGTTTCCATTTGGGCCAGTCTCATTTCCCCACAAAAATCCAATTTCGATATGTTGGTATCTTCATCTGCAGAGCTTAAATCAGAGCTATCATTCGTGCCCTGTGTATCATAACTGATGCATCTGTCCATTGCCGCTCTGTTCCTCAGGGAGTCATATTTCCTCGCGAATGTATATATCCGACCATTGGCATAGTCAATACGATCGCGATTAAATTTGCTGGCCTTCCTTTTCTCCACATCAATCTCATGTTTAAGGATCTTTTTTTCCATCATCTCCAAAAGATCTTTTTTCTCATCATTATTTGGGAACTTCTCCAGTTCCCCCTCCAGGTCTTTAATTCTTTCCAATATCCCTTCAAGTTTCCGTTCAGCATGTATGATTAATGTTCTCATAAGTTTCAGTGAGCATTCATTTGTATCCATTTGCCACTGCTTAATCAGATCCATATCCAAGTCATTCAATGTGGGCATAATTAAAATTCGCAGGCCCCTTGGCACCCTATATATATATATGTCCACTGATCTATACCAAACCAAATGAGATGCTATAGAGGTGTTATTCAAAGCCCTCAGTATGGTAAAATGCATGCAATTAGCAAAGCAGGAACAGCAAACAAGTCTCTCACTTGGGGTTGTTGAGAGAGAAAATACTAATGAACAATGAAGTGACATATTGAGGAGTGATGCAACCACAGCGGAAGGAAAGGTCGTATCGGAGAAAAGACATTGTATGGATAAATACAATGCTGGCATTGAGGGATAAACTACGAGTTATAAGATCAAGAATTAAAAGTAAGGGGACTAGTAAATTCTCACTGATATTTCACCTGCAATAAATGTCGGAGAGTGGGTTATATTATTAAGAATTGATAACCTTTAAATTAATGAGAAGGGTGTAACAGGAAGAGAGGATGTCCAGCCCCAAAGAATGTAAGCAACAATATACTCAGGATAACCAAGGGACAATGATGTAAAATCAAAAAACCTTTCCCACAATGAGGGCTTAAAACTGGACTGTGTAAAAGGTTAGAAAATGAATAAGAACAAATAAATCCATCACAGATTATTTTAAAAGTAACGCCGGTATACAAAGATGTGGAGTATACACTGAAAATGCAGAAGAAGAACTTGGAAAAAAAACTTAGAAATTAAATGTTCACAGAGGTGTAGATGACATGCAGTACAGTACTATCACAGTCTCCACAGAAATACAACTACAATTTTCCGATACTGGCAATATTACTGGCGAATATGAGACTCTTAAGATGAATAAAGTTAAGCCACAAATTTAAATAAAAAAGGGACCAGCTCGCTTGTAAAGTTCTCCATGGACCTACTGGGCTAGTAATAGGCCAATTCTAGAAGAAACATCTTTTGAGGATCTAAAAACGAACTAGCAAACTAAGAAGGAATCCCTAAAGGGGTACTAGATTTGAGATAGAAAATCACCAAAGTAACTGGAACAAGAAGAAAAAGATGATGTTTCCAATTTTCTCAATGATAGGTTGTCATCAGAAAAAGAAAGATCGACCAAAATTTTAAAAACAAGCCCTAGGAGAATAGCTGGAAAAGCACCCTGATTTTTAAAATTTAAGAAGTTCAAAGAGAAAGAGACTAACGTTCAGATGTACAAAGCATTTTTCCAGTCGCAAACGGCCGAATTCGCACAATTGGGCCATTTTTGACTGGACAAATACCTTTCCAAATATACAAAATGCGATTTGGTAACTTGCATTTGCGATTCAGTATTTTGAAGGGGCGTGCTTAGGGCGTCCCTTCCAAATACTGAATCGGTATGTTATGTATTGCTGTTTTGCAACCGAAGTCAGGTCGCAAATCAGTAATAATTTAACATCAGCATAAAACTGGTGGCAACGCATTCAGAAAGGCCACCATCCCTGTGATGGCTGTGATTCCTAATGGGTCACAAACTGCAAACTACCTCATTAATATTCATGAGGTAGGTCGATTTGCAACCCCCAAGTAATCCGTAAATGAAACCCAATGAGTTTCATACATTAGGAATAATGATTTCCTAATTGCGATTTGGAGAGAATCGCAATTAGGAAATCGATATTCCTAATGTTTCTACATCTGGCACTAAAAGTATGTTCAAACAGAAAAAGGAGTTCCTGAAGCCTCAGGCAACAACATTCTTACCGAAAATAAAGATTCAACAGACCCATATTGCAGTGCATCATGAGGAAAGATTATCATAAACTAAAAGTAATTCAAACATCCTGCCTAATTGCCAAAGGGCATGTTTGAAATTGGGTTGTTGGTTGACTGAGGTGTGAGCCCTGGTCAAGCAGCAACCACAGTCCTTATCAGGGTGAGACACAAGCCAAACCTAAATTAACCTGTGTTCAACCCTCTGGTAGCTTGGCACAGAGCAGTCAGGCTTACCTTAGAGGCAATGTGTAAAGTATTTATACAATACTTCAAACAGTAATAAGTGAAAAACACCACATAAAAAGGATCCCACATCAAGTTAGAAAAAGAAAGTTTTTTAAAGAAATAAAACTAGACCAAAATGACAAAAATCCAATCAATAGAATCGAAGATATGCAATCTTAAAGAATTTAGTGAAAATAGCGCCAAAAAGCACAAATCGCCAACTGTGGATATCTGGCCACGCCTGTAAAATCACAAGTTCAGGCCGACCGCGATGGAGTGCAGGCTGGCTACAGGGACCCAGTTAAGCCCACTGAATAAAGTACCTAAAATCCTGATTTGCCAAGCATTGCCAGGATCAGAGTTAAAGATACGCAGCCAGCCAAAGAGATACATCAGTTCCGAGGAGCTGCAAGGCTGCATCGTCGTCGAGGGTCCCATCCACGGGGCTTGCGATGCGAAGTGCGGTGTCGAGGATGCAGCGTGCAGTCGGGGAGATACAGTGGCTCCGAAGAGCTGGAGGCTGCAATGTGGAGTCCAGCATCCTCGTCGAGGTTGTCGTCGATGAAGGATGCGAAGGCCTGTCTGAAGATGCATGGCACAGCTGCAGTTTCGATGGGCTGTGATGCAATGCGGGTTTTTGCAACAGGTCCAATCCATGCAGCAGCGGCAATGCATCGGTTCTGATCGGGTGTGCGCCACTCAGCAGAGGAGATGTGTTGATTCCGCTGGATCCAGAGAGACTGGCAGAACACCTTAAGCCCACTTGCAAGGGTCCAGGACTGGGGTGGCACTACTTGGCAGGATAGACTCACAGATGGCAGAGGCCAGGTGCAAGGTTGTTGGAAGCTGAGACTTCAGATCAGGAGGCCAGCCTACTAGCCCTTGGAGTCACTCTGGGTTCTAGGTTCAAGAGATGCCCTCTTGCCTTCTCACCCAGGCAAGAGGGCAGAGGGCAGCAGGATAGCACAGCAGAGTAGTAGTCCTTCAGAGCAGCAGTCCAACAGAGTGGCATTCCTTTCAGCTACACAGCAGTCCGTTTTACTTGCTGAGTATACACAGGTCCAGAAGTGTACTGAAGAGTCTGAGGTCCAGTATTTATACCCAGTTGAGCCTTTGAGGTGGGGAGACACTTCTAGAGGCATGCTTTTGAAGTGCACATGTGCCCTGCCTTCCTGGCCCTGGCTCAAGACTAACTACAGGGAGTGTGCAGCCCTTTGTATGGAGACAGGAAACAGCCTATTCAAGTGTAAGTGGGGCTGGACACAGCTCCTCCCCCCATCCTACCAGTGATGGCCCATCCAATCACACCTAAGCTCCCCATTATGTGTGGCTGTCAGGAGGAATGCACAAAGCCCAACTGCCAATAACACCCAGTCATGTGACCCAGAGAAAGGCTGCAGGCACCAAATGGCTAAGGCAAGAAAATGCCAACTTTCAAATAGTAATAGACACACAATTGATGGACGGAATGCAGAACAAATCAAAACATTCACCCCAGGTCAAGAGATCTGGGTTATATCCATCATTCTTTTGCTCACCATGCCACCCCAGTTTAGACCTGGCCATATGCAAATCAGTCTTGACCCTGTGCCTCATGGGAACAGTCCAGCCCGAACTGCCAAGCCAGGTCCTCCCTGGACCGGAAACAAGCATCCTAGGACCGGTTTCGGGGTTTCACCCCTCATCAGCCAGGATAGCTTGATTCCAGTGGCACAGTGAGCCCGGGACTCACGTCTGGGCATACCCGGCGCACTTAGGGCGAGGACGCAATAGACACACAATTGATGGACGGAATGCAGAACAAATCAAAACATTCACCCCCAGTCAAGAGGATGCTTGTTTCCGGTCCAGGGAAGACATGGTTTGGCAGTTCGGGCTGGACTGTTCCCATGAGGCACAGGGTCAGACTGATTTGCATATGGCCATGTCTGAACTGGGGTGGCGGAGTGAGCTAAAGAATGATGATGGATTAAACCCAGATCAGTTGACTGGGGGTGAGTGCTTGCAATGTTCAACACTCCGTCCATCATCCCCTTTGGTTTTGCTACTTTCAAATAGTAGCATTTTCAAAATTACAACTTAAAATCCAATTCCACCATAAGTTAGGATTTTTTATTACATTTCCAGATACACCAAAGATGAACTGGGTACCTGTTCCCATTTGGAAATTACACTTATAAAAGGTAATAAGGTAACTCTAATGGCAGGAAACAGAGGAAACAATTAGAAAACCCAATGCATGGAGTACAGTGCAAATTGAGAAGAGAGAGAAGAGATGTTCCTTCTTGCCATCAATAACCTTGGACATAAGAAGTTTGAAATTCGAAGAAATATTACCAGTGGAGCAAAAATTGGAATACCTTACAAAAAAGCATCTTCAAAGGACAGAACTTTTGTAAGCTTCCCTAATTAGTGAGATTGCAGGGAAGGGCAAATACAGTCATTGAAGACTTTCTTTCTTTATAACTCACGACTTTAGTAAACTCCCCTAAAGATCATGAGGAGAAAGAAAGAAGGTATACATCCATTGAAGAATTTTTTCTAGTGCCACAGTTGAAGAAATTCTAAAAGCTGTAGAAAACATTAGAAGGTATGGGATTTATGTACGTGCACTATTGGATAAACATTCAAATTACAGTGCACAGCATCCGTCACTGAAAGTAATCTCTCCCCCCCCGGCCCGAAACAAAAAAGGTACACTTAAGAGAAAGGAACACTTACCAGCCACCGTTGAATATGAATGACAGGATTATCATCACTAAAACAGGTAAACAAATATCAATCCGCAATGGAGCACTATGGTGACAAAAAAAAAGAGGCAGCTTTTCATTGCAGAAGCCGACTAGAGCTGGATAGGGACAGCAATAAATATGGACCTGCCTGCCCAGAAGTTCTACGATCCCTAACAGAAGCCAATAGAGCCTCATGACATGGAACATCGCTGTGGTAAACCAACAGTGGAAAGAACAGGAGCTGAAACTAGATATCAAAATATGACCTGGCAACAGTAGCCTTGCCAGAAGCTTGGGAAATTGAAAATATTAAGTTTAATAATTGAATTCTCTTTCAGACTGAACGAACAAAAAGGAAATGAGAGCATTATTCAAATGTAATGATGATTCTCAGTCCAGCTTTATTAAATAGCAAAGCACAAAGATTCCGTACGAGTCATAACCGTTTCCAAACAGTAGTACAAGATCTAAACATCAGAAACAGTGATGGTACATCAAGACATCCGGATGATATAGATACAGTAAACACATACATCTCAAAAGGGGCCAGTTTTAATGCCTACCGACACTCTTTAGTTATAGCACTAGAGGAAATCAAAGAAAAATACTACAACTTTCCGTTGTGAAGTTAGGAGACCCTAACACTACAATACCCCTTGTAAATAGTGAAGACCATTTATTATGACCATTAATTATGATGAAGATATGGATATCCCAGTGTATCTTCAAAATTCCAATTAAATCATACAAAAGATGTAAAGATCAGGATAGGATTTTTAAATGTTTCAATTTAACCGTCATTAATGGAAGGTGCTCTAGTGACTGATTGGGCAGAATGTCATTTATCAATAGGCGATCAAGGTCACTGGTGGACTACGCAGTGATTACAATTGAATACTTTTATTTAATCTCTGATTTAAGGATTGGGTATATGGAAGAAGCAGCCACAGACTTTTACAAATAACCATAATGAAAGTAGGCAAGTTTTCGTTTTATCGGGCAAGAAGAATCTAAGTTTTCTGCTTAAAAAAAATATGGGATCTACAGCTCAGCTTCTGTTAAAAAAAAAAAAAAGCATGCTCTAAAGAAATATTGGCCATCATCAGAGAAATAGAAACATTGTCGCAAGAAAATATGTTGAAACATTATAATCTTTTTTTAACTGAATGCAAACATTTTTTAATTGGAAAAAGCAGCAAGCTAAAAAGTAGATCAAATGTGAAAATAAAAAACAACAAAAAACAAGCTTTAGAAAAGTGTCTAATAATGAAAGTACTGAATAAAAAAGTCATTAAAATTAGAAAAGTCTGACAGAGATAACAAAATAAAAGAACCTAACAAAAAATATGGAAAACCCATGAGACAAATTAAATATGAGAAATTGAAAACTTTTGGACTGAAGTGCAATGTGCACTAACATGTAAGAACGTAAGATTACTAACCAATATTGGGAGTTAGTGGGAAAGTCCATGAGCAAACAAAATACTCTAATGGCCCAACCAGTGGCAGAAAAAGAATGGTTTACTTACATCATGAACCTTCATAAATTAAATAGTGATGATCATGCAAAAGATGATCATCTGAGAGGGAACCTGGAAAATCTGGTTGAAATCAACATAAGTCTGGCAGGAAATGGGTATTTCCATCCATATGAGCCGCATTCTGTTCCTACTAGCAAACCGAATGAATGTCTTGAAGGATATTTCAGGAAAAATATTCGCCAACATCGCTTAATCTTTAAATGTACTTGACAAACTGTTCACAAGTATACTGCCTTGTAGTGCCCTTGATAAGAACGGTTCATCAAGAGAATTGACAAAAAAAATCCTTAAACAAATAACGTTGGAACACGAAGAAATTGTTTACCTCACTTCACAATAATATTTTCTTTTCAATCACTGTGACATGCAGCCAAAGTTTGAAAATTGCACTGCATTCTGGGTAGGAAAACATAGTGGATTCCATGCAGTCACGCCACCTTGGGCTCCCCTAGTGTCGAATTTTCAGAAATGTGTGGGTTTAATATATTTTCCTGGGTGATGACCGAACCCGTGCCCAAATACTGCTGCTTCCCTTATAGCCAAAAGGGCTCAATATTCATGGTGAAAATTAGGTGTCTCCATGTTGCGTTTTGGGGCCTTTCCCATCGCAGATGATGGACCCATTGACAAAAGTGTGAACCACTATTGGGGAAAGAGTGTGAACACTGGGTGGTAGGGATGTTGTGGACCCCCACATATTCCAGAGCCTTCCCCCACAAAAATGTGAGAAAAATGTGTGATTTTATACAACGTTTGGGGTTTGCAAGGTATTCTATGCAGGAAAACAAAAGTGGGATCCATACCATGTTTATCGATACAAATGTGGGAGATGCAGATGATAGGAAATTTGTAGATTCTCACAGATTTTGGGAACTTTCCCTAACGGAAATGTGATGAAAATGCACATATCTAGTCAGTCGTAAGTTTGGTGAAAAACTTTGTGAAGTCCATGAAAGTCACGCAACTCTGTACTCCCCTAGGTGTCTACTTTTCAGAACTGTCTTGGTTTAGTAGGTTGCCTTGGGGGGCAGACGACCCAGGGTCCAAATACCACTGCTTCCACATCACAAAATGGGTTATTTTTCAATGGTTAAAATTAGATATATTCACATTGCATTTTTGGTGCCTTTTGTGCAGAGGTAAATAGGCCCACCCACGCAAGTGGAATGCATTTTTTTATCTGGAGAAGGGTGGAAATAAATAATAACAATATAAAATTGGCTATTAGAAATTATTTTTTTCTATTTTTGGCTTGAGTGTCAGTGTGCAAGAAAGAACACATTTTTCATAATGCCCGCTGACTTCTAAGGGTAGTATGGGCAGCCACAAATTCAGAGTAATGCAAATAATGACTATTCCTAAACTCAGCATCTTAGGCACATTAAAAAAATTAGTAGGTTTCCTTTAAACCCATTGTTCATTTATTATATATTAGCCTATGAAGTGAAGTATAGTCAGTACACAATGAGAAATCATTATAAGCTGTAGCTATGTTTTGTTTTTGTCTTTGGGTATCACATGATTCTTTACAAACAACAAATATTATAAATCCCTGCGACCAGAAGAGTTTGACGGATGTAACAGAATATTAGATTTGTAAATTAGCCATCTGATTGAAACATTGCAGATCCTAAGGGGCATATTATCAAGAAACGGCGTTAAAATTATCGCTGCTTTAGCGGCAGAAAACTGCCTCTAAAGCGGCGATAATGGGCTTGATAATATGCCCTTGAGAATTCCAATAGAAGCCCATGTTCTGGTGTCAACATGGGCTTCTATTGGAATTCTCAAGGGCATATTATCAAGCCCATTATCGCCGCTTTAGCGGCAGAAACCTGCCGCTAAAGCGGCGATAATTTTAACGCCGTTCTTGATAATATGCCCCTAAGTTTCTTACATTATTTTTGATTTCAACAATTAGGGCCTTATTTAGAGTTTCACAGACGCATGACTCCATCAGAAATGTGACGGATATCCCATCTGCCGGATTTCAAGTGCCATAGGATATAATGCGCTTGTAATACGGTGGATGGGATATCCTTCACATTTGTGGCAGAGTAACCCATCTACCAAATTCTAAATTAAGTCCTTACATTCTTTGGGAAAACTATGAGCAATTTACACAAATGGCCCCTTGCTGAATTCTGAAGTCTCTCTACTTTTTAGAAATGTATAGCTTTCTGTGTTCTCTCATGGGTTTCACATCACAAACTACAAGTATGTTGAAACCGCAAAATAGAGAAACAATGAATTAGTACGTAGAAAAAACATTTTTTTTGTTACATTTCTGCTTGTTCCTGAAAGCTGGGGAGATAGTGATCTAGCACAGCAAATCCTTTGCAGAAACTAATGTTTAAAAAAAAATATGCTTTCTTGCACAGCACTTTGTTTCCCCCAAAAAAATATAGCTGTAATTTGGCTATTATCTTGAGCCACAAACCCTGGGTACCTTTAGAATCCCCGTCATGTGGGGAAAAATACACATATTTGGCCTGGATACCTTTAGTGGGAAAGAAGTTATGAAGGCTTAAACGTGAAGTGCCCCAAACATGAAGAGCCTCAGCATCTAAAGGGTTAAGAAGGCTTGAGGAAAGGGTAGAAAGTGCTGAAACTACCAAAAGACCAAATAGCATTTAGAAGAGGTGTGGTGTTCTAATGTATTGCCATGTATCACACACTGTATTTCATGTGTCTTCTCTTACTTTATTTATGATATGGAATGTTGGGATTGTTATGACCTTATACTTAGGGGCCGATTCCGATCTCGGCCGGAAATCTCTCCGACCGAGCCGGACCCGGAGAGATTTCCGACCGAATCGGACTCTGGCAGTCCGACTGAACGAGTACGATGCGCACGCATGCCATCGGACTCGAGTCGGTCGGACTCCCATTGAAGTCAATGGGAGCCTGTCGTACAACGCGTACGCGGGCTCCCATTGACTCAATGGGTGCGAGGCGGACAAGGGCGCCCCCTACAGCGTGTTCGCGTCCATGCGCATCGCGGCGTACATGCACAGGTAGGGGGGACCCATGGGTCCCCCTGTGTGCGACTCGCGCGCCTACGCGTACAGGGGGGTCCGACGCGGACCCCCAAAGTCCGGCTCCGACAGCTTTTTCGAGCCGGACGGCGCGAGTCGGTCGGACTGCTCGCGGCGCGCATGGTACTTACCCGGCCGGGATACGTCTCCATAGCGCGGTGCGAGTCGTGTCCATGCGAGTCGGTCGGAGCGTGTTGAAGCCGCGTTCGAGTCGGTCGGAGATTTCGCGGGTGCCTGCATCGTACTCGCTCGGCCGGACCCGCGTACGATTCGGTCGGGAAACAGGGCTCCGAATCGGATCCGGTAAATCCGAATCCGATTCGGAGCACTACCGGCCGAGATCGGAATCGGCCCCTTAGTGTTATGCTGTAATAGAATGTTGGACAACAGTGGATCAGAACATCAGCTTCAGTTGGTGCTGATCCTCTGGGCCTGTTACACCTGTATACTAACTGCTGGAATAAATCTTCCTGTTCTACTCAAACTGTGGTGGATGTCATCTCTACACTTGGCGACTGACTAGGGATCCGGACCTGCTTCCAAGGAAAACGCTGTGCTTTTCAAGTTCTCCTCCTTTATTAAGGTACTGCACATCGTTTTTTTTCCCTCTCCCAACGGGCCCAGAGTGTATTTCTCCAAGACTCCGCGCTGCTTCCTGTGCATCTATTTTAATTACTAGACTAGCGCTGGAGCTCTCCGCACCTGTTTTCTTATTATTTTCGTCCAGATTTAAAAATCCAGTTTAGCGCTTCCACGCGCTTGTGTTGACTTTCAAACTCCCTGGCTACACTCTCTCGAGCGACTCCTCGAGCGTGCCTTTGTTTACTAGATCTACTCAGTCACCTACCATGGTTTCCCTGGATACCTGTGCCTGACGCCACAATCTCCCGTTGTCCAGGAAACCAGCCTCAGCAAGTTGGCTTTCATATGCGCGCTCGTCCGTCTGATACCGCTCCGGTGTGTGCGCATTCCAGCCCTTGTTCACGTTGTTTACTTCAACGCGCCCAGCTGTGGGACATCGTTCCGGCGTCTGCGCACTCCAGCCCTCGTCTATGTTGCTTCCATCAGCGTGCACAGTCGTGGGATATTGCTCCGGTTTTTTGATCCACTAAATAAATATTCGCCAACATCGCTTAATCTTTTAAATGTACTTGACAAACTGTTCACAACAAGTATACTGCCTTGTAGTGCCCTTGATAAGAACGGTTCATCAAGAGAATTGACAAAAAAATCCTTAAACAAATAACGTTGGAACACGAAGAAATTGTTTACCTCACTTCACAATAATATTTTCTTTTCAATCACTGTGACATGTAGCCAAAGTTTGAAAATTGCACTGCATTCTGGGTAGGAAAACATAGTGGATTCCATGCAGTCACGCCACCTTGGGCTCCCCTTGTGTCGAATTTTCAGAAATGTGTGGGTTTAGTATATTTTCCTGGGTGATGACCGAACCCGTGCCCAAATACTGCTGCTTCCCTTATAGCCAAAAGGGCTCAATATTCATGGTGAAAATTAGGTGTCTCCATGTTGCGTTTTGGGGCCTTTCCCATCGCGGATGATGGACCCATTGACAAAAGTGTGAACCACTATTGGGGAAAGAGTGTGAACACTGGGTGGTAGGGATGTTGTGGACCCCCACATATTCCAGAACTTTCCCCCACAAAAATGTGAGAAAAATGTGTGATTTTATACAACGTTTGGGGTTTGCAAGGTATTCTATGCAGGAAAACAAAAGTGGGATCCATACCATGTTTATCGATACAAATGTGGGAGATGCAGATGATAGGAAATTTGTAGATTCTCACAGATTTCGGGAACTTTCCCTAACGGAAATGTGATGAAAATGCACATATCTAGTCAGTCGTAAGTTTGGTGAAAAACTTTGTGAAATCCATGAAAGTCACGCAACTCTGTACTCCCCTAGGTGTCTACTTTTCAGAACTGTCTTGGCTTAGTAGGTTGCCGTGGGGGGCAGACGACCCAGGGTCCAAATACCACTGCTTCCACATCACAAAATGGGTTATTTTTCAATGGTGAAAATTAGATATATTCACATTGCATTTTTGGTGCCTTTTGTGCAGAGGTAAATAGGCCCACCCACGCAAGTGGAATGCATTTTTTTATCTGGAGAAGGGTGGAAATAAATAATAACAATATAAAATTGGCTATTAGAAATTATTTTTTTCTATTTTTGGCTTGAGTGTCAGTGTGCAAGAAAGAACAAATTTTTCATAATGCCCGCTGACTTCTAAGGGTAGTATGGGCAGCCACAAATTCAGAGTAATGCAAATAATGACTATTCCTAAACTCAGCATCTTAGACACATTAAAAAAATTAGTAGGTTTCCTTTAAACCCATTGTTCATTTATTATATATTAGCATATGAAGTGAAATATAGTCAGTACACAATGAGAAATCATTATAAGCTGTAGCTATGTTTTGTTTTTGTCTTTGGGTATCACATGATTCTTTACAAACAACAAATATTATAAATCCCTGCGACCAGAAGAGTTTGACGGATGTAACAGAATATTAGATTTGTAAATTAGCCATCTGATTGAAACATTGCAGATCCTATGTTTCTTACATTATTTTTGATTTCAACAATTAGGGCCTGATTTAGAGTTTCGCAGACGCATGACTCCATCAGAAATGTGACGGATATCCCATCTGCCGGATTTCAAGTGCCATAGGATATAATGCGCTTGTAATACGGTGGATGGGATATCCTTCACATTTGTGGCAGAGTAACCCATCTACCAAATTCTAAATTAAGTCCTTACATTCTTTGGGAAAACTATGAGCAATTTACACAAATGGCCCCTTGCTGAATTCTGAAGTCTCTCTACTTTTTAGAAATGTATATCCTTCTGTGTTCTCTCATGGGTTTCACATCACAAACTACAAGTATGTTGAAACCGCAAAATAGAGAAACAATGAATTAGTACGTAGAAAAAAAAAAAATTTTGTTACATTTCTGCTTGTTCCTGAAAGCTGGGGAGATAGTGATATAGCACAGCAAATCCTTTGCAGAAACTAATGTTTAAAAAAAATATGCTTTCTTGCACAGCACTTTGTTTCCCCCCCAAAAAAACAGCTGTAATTTGGCTATTATCTTGAGCCACAAACCCTGGGTACCTTTAGAATCCCCGTCATGTGGGGAAAAATACACATATTTGGCCTGGATACCTTTAGTGGGAAAGAAGTTATGAAGGCTTAAACGTGAAGTGCCCCAAACATGAAGAGCCTCAGCATCTAAAGGGTTAAGAAGGCTTGAGGAAAGGGTAGAAAGTGCTGAAACTACCAAAAGACCAAATAGCATTTAGAAGAGGTGTGGTGTTCTAATGTATTGCCATGTATCACACACTGTATTTCATGTGTCTTCTCTTACTTTATTTATGATATGGAATGTTGGGATTGTTATGACCTTATACTTAGTGTTATGCTGTAATAGAATGTTGCGATACCAAAGGGGATGATGGACGGAGCGTTAGAGCAAATCAAACACTCACCCCCAGTCAACTGATCTGGGTTTAATCCATCATCATTCTTTAGCTCACTCCACCACCCCAGTTCAGACATGGCCATATGCAAATCAGTCTGACCCTGTGCCTCATGGGAACAGTCCAGCCCGAACTGCCAAGCCATGTCTTCCCTGGACCGGAAACAAGCATCCTGGGACCAGTTTCGGGTTCAAAACCCTCATCAGCCAGGCTATCTTGAATCCAGTGGCAAAGTGAGCAAGGGACCCACGTCTGGGCATACCCTGCCAACTTAGGGCGAACAAAGCGGTACCAAAGGGGATGATGGACTGGGGGTGAGTGTTTGATTTGCTCTAACGCTCCATTCATCATCCCCTTTGGTATCGTAATAGAATGTTGGACAACAGTGGATCAGAACATCAGCTTCAGTTGGTGCTGATCCTCTGGGCCTGTTACACCTGTATACTAACTGCTGGAATAAATCTTCCTGTTCTACTCAAACTGTGGTGGATGTCATCTCTACAATTGGCGACTGACTAGGGATCCGGACCTGCTTCCAAGGAAAACGCTGTGCTTTTCAAGTTCTCCTCCTTTATTAAGGTACTGCACATCGGTTTTTTTCCCCTCTCCCAACGGGCCCAGAGTGTATTTCTCCAAGACTCCACGCTGCTTCCTGTGCATCTATTTTAATTACTAGACTAGCGCTGGAGCTCTCCGCACCTGTTTTCTTATTATTTTCGTCCAGATTTAAAAATCCAGTTTAGCGCTTCCACGCGCTCGTGTTGACTTTCAAACTCCCTGGCTACACTCTCTCGAGCAACTCCTCGAGCGTGCCTTTGTTCACTAGATCTACTCCGTCACCTACCTTGGTTTCCCTGGATACCTGTGCCTGACGCCACAATCTCCCGTTGTGCAGGAAACCAGCCTCAGCAAGTTGGCTTTCATATGCGCGCTCGTCCGTGGGATACCGCTCCGGTGTATGCGCATTCCAGCCCTAGTTCACGCAAAGTTTGCTTCAACGCGCCCAGCTGTGGGACATCGTTCCGGCGTCTGCGCACTCCAGCCCTCATCTATGTTGCTTCCATCAGCGTGCATAGTCGTGGGATATTACTCCGGTTTTTTGATCCACTAAAACCGTCTTTCAGGATATGCATTTCTCTTCACGCTGCTGCTCCATGCTGATTTCTCTTCTCTGCTCTGAGTACTGACTCCGTGACATCACTTCCTGTCTACAAGGAAATGCACCAAGTAAAAGTCTAGCATGCTAACTTACACAGCTTGTGGATCCAGTGATTCACACACTTCCTGGTAAATGCTAGCAACGCTACAACTGGTATACCATTCGGATTTTTACTACTGCATTTACTTTATATAGTATTTACTACAAAGTATTTTTTTTGTGTTCTTCATACTCACATTCATTCTTCTTCCATTCACCATTTTTATTCTGTTTCCTCCTTGTTTTATATTTCATTTATTACACCATGCAAACTGTTACTCCTCCTAATTATTTTTTACAGGATCCTGGAGAACCACCATTAAAATGGCGATTGTGGTTTATATCATTTAATGCTTACCTAGGAGCTATTGATGGCATGAAGTTTAAACCGGATAGAAAACGCAGTCTTCTTTACTACTATTTAGGTGTTGAGGGGCAAAATGTTTATGATCATTTACCTGTTTATAATGGCCATGATAGTGGTGACATGGATGAATATCAATTAGCTCTCAAACAACTGAGTACCTATTTTGAAGGTAGAGTTAATTTGGTTGTCCATAGACACAAATTCTTCACTCGGGTTCAATCTCTGAGTGAATCCATAGACACCTATGTTACTGCTTTAAAAGTGTTAGCTAGTTATTGTGATTTTGAGGATTTCACTTCTCAATTAATAAGAGACCAAATTGTGTGTAGGTGTTATTCCAAAAGAATCCAACAGAAATTACTTTCCTGCAAGAACCCCTCTTTGGATGAAACTATTGACATCGCTAAAAGTATCGAACGGTCAGAATTGGATGCCAAACAGTTGGAGTCCAATACATGTTCAACAGTAGCCACTGCTAATTATAACCCCTCCGCTAAACAGCATATCAGTGATGTCAAGCCTAAAACAGGAAAAGATATTCTTGATAGGAATAAGTCTTCTGCACGTACTTCTTCTGGTTTTTACTGTTACAGATGTGGTTCACCGTCTCATCTTTCCAATTTCAAAATTTGTCCTGCCATTTCCCAAGAATGTCACAAGTGTAAAAAATCTGGCCATTTTAGCAAAATGTGCAGAGGGGGCAAACGTTTCCCGGTTAGAAGTGTTCAAGATTTACCTTCCAACGAAATTCCTGATGAATTAGATAAAAGAATGGAAGAATTGTCTCTATCTGTTGTGTCAGTTGAGTATTTAAATATTAATAATGTACATTCAGATAAAAAGTTTGGGGATCCCTTTGTTCAAGTATCCATACAGTCTCATGAGATTTCGTTGCTCATAGATTCAGGAGCCAGAATTACCATCATCTCTATTGATAAATTTAAACAATCTTGGTCCAAAATGGTTTTGCTACCTCCTGATGTAATTACTACTGCGTTTGAGGGTAGCAGGATTGATCTTGCAGGCTATTTTTGGGCTGACATTACTTTTCAAAACAAAACTATCCATGGCAAAGTTTATGTCACCCTTAAAGGCATCAATGTTTTAGGATGGTGGCATCAGGCTGAATTCGGCATGGGTATACCCAGACGTGGGTCCCTTGCTCACTTTGCCACTGGATTCAAGCTAGCCTGGCTGATGACGGCTGAATAGCCAGAAACCGGTCCCAGGATGCTTGTTTCCGGTCCAGGGAAGACATGGCTTGGCAGTTCGGGCTGGACTGTTCCCATGAGGCACAGGGTCAGACTGATTTGCATATGGCCATGTCTGAACTGGGGTGGTGGAGTGAGCTAAAGAATGATGATGGATTAAACCCAGATCAGTTGACTGGGGGTGAGTGTTTGATTAGCTCAAGCGCTCCGTCCATCATCCCCTTTGGTATCACTATGATCATAAGTCCTGGTCAGAAGAATCCTGTTTCTTTGATTAATTCAGTCTCCGATTCTTCTCAATGGAAAGATAACTACTCACAAGTTTTTGCAAATAGAATTGGAAAAATAAAAGATTTTGTGCATTCTATTAAAGTTAAAGAGGGTGAATCCCTGTCAAACACAAACTAAGGAATGTTCCTCATAGCATAAGGAGTGATCTTACTGTTATGCTTAACAAAATGATTGATGATGGCATAATTGAACGTGTCGATGCCACTCTCTGGTTATCTCCTATTGTTTTAGCCAAAAAAAGGTCTGGAGAACTTCGTCTATGTATTGACTTAAGATCAGTCAACAAGGTTATTTGGGTAGAGAATTTTCCATTACCTCGCATAGACGATCTTATCACTGTTGTAGGTCAGTTCAAATGGTTCTCCAAATTGGACTTGCGATCTGCGTACCATCAGGTAGTTCTTGACGAACATTCCCGTCATCTTACAGCGTTTGTGACACCTGATGGTACATTTCAATTTTGCAGGATGCCATTTGGACTGGCCTCGGCCGCTTCTGTTTTTCAAAAAGTTATGACCATGATGTTTCAACATATTCCCAATGTTGTAATTTTCCAGGATGATATTCTTGTACTTACAAACACAGAACTTGAACATAACCAAGTGTTGGATCTTGTTTTTCAAACTCTCCAGAACAACGGTGTCACTTTGAGAGAGGATAAGTGTATATTTTCAGTAAATGAAATTGAATATCTTGGTCACATGCTCACCAAGGATGGTGTCAAACCCAAACCTTGTATAGTTGAAGGCATTGTCAATGCTCCACATCCTCTAGTCAAAGACCAATTGCGATCTTTTCTTGGTCTGTGTGAATTTTATTCTAAGTTTATTAGGAATTTTTCCAGTCTTACTGAGTGTTTTAGAAATTTATTAAAAAAGGGTTCGAAGTTCATTTGGACAGCTACGTGTCAAGAACACTTTATTTTAATTAAAGAGTGTATTTTATCGGCCCCAGCTCTTCAAGCTTACGTGGAAGGTCGTGACACCTTCATTACTGTTGAATCCAGTGCTTATGGAATGGGTGCGGTTTTATCCCAAATGGATGGTGGAAGGGAAATCACTGTAGGATTTGCATCCAGGAGAATGAGAGAAGTTGAATTAAGGTATTCAGTAATAGAAAAATAGATGCTGGCCTGTGTATGGGGAGTTGAAAAGTTTAAACCTTATGTATGGGGAAGGAAATTTTGGCTAAGGACGGACCATAAACCCTTAGTAGACATTCTTTCTGGTTCCAAAATCAAAAAGTCTACAGCCAGGCTTGCTAGGTTATCCACCAAACTTCTAGAATTTAATTTTACTGTGCTTCATATTGCTGGTGGTAAAAACGTCAGGGCGGATTTTCTATCCAGACTCCCGGTGGACAATCCTCCAGCTACTACTGACATTCCAGATGACATTGAGGAGTGCATCATTGCCAATGTGGATGATACTGTCATTTGTCCTGATATGTCACTTTGGCAAAATGCTCTATCCAATGATCCCATATTGAGGCAGGTGATGGATTTTGTTGTGAAGGGATGGCCCAAAGAGAAAGCTCTTTCTGTTGAGTTACAACCATTTTGCAAAATTTCTAATGAACTCTCTATTGAGAATGATTTGCTGGTCAGAGATAATAAACTTATTCCTCCTAATGTATTCAAAGTGAGAATAATGGAAACAGCTCATTCTGGTCATTTGGGGATGAATGCTACCAAGCGCAGAATTAGAAATGACTTCTGGTGGCCCAGTATGGACCGGAACATTGATGATTTGGTCAAGAATTGTGTGCAATGTTGTTACAGTGATATGCATCTCACTACCAGCACTCCCATACCCAAACCTGTTCTGTGTCCAGCCAGGGTGTGGCAAAGAGTTTCTGTTGATCTTCTTGGTCCATTTCATGTTTTACCTAACTGCATGAGGTACTTCATTGTTCTTATTGACAATCTTTCCAGGTGGGTGGAAGTAAGAGGTGTATCTGATTCCAATTCCAAAGCTGTCATTCGGTTCCTACAGGATATTTTTTCAAGAGAAGGGGTCCCAAAAGAGATTTTAACTGACAATGGAGTTCAATTCACTTCTGTTTCCATGCAAGAGTTCCTGACTAAATTGGGGGTAAAACATTTACGCACTCCTCTCTATCATCCCCAATCCAATGGCAAAGTTGAGAGGTTTAATAGGGTTCTTGTTGAATGTGTGCAGAGTACTCTCAACAGTCATGGGGATAGTGAAACAGCTGTACGAAACATGATTTGGGCGCATAGGACCACTCCTCATTCGGTTTCAGGTTCCATTCCTTTCGAGTTGATGAGGGGTAGAAAAGTTTCCTCTGCTTTGTGTCCCTTCTGGAAACTCAATGTTTTTAAGGATCATTTTTCTGTCTCTGATGAAGCTTCTAAAGCTAAAATGGTTTCTCACAATTCTAATCGTCTTAGATTTGATAAACTTTGTCAATCTGGTAAAAGGAAAGTGATTAGGTTTACTGTTGGTGACCTAGTGAGGGTTAAAGATCCTTTGTTATTACAAAAAGGAATGTCTAAATTTAGACAACCTCATTATATTGCTGAAATTAAGGGGCATGCTGTTCGACTTGACAATGGTCAGTGGTGGAGTTTTTCTCGTCTGGCCAAAGTCTCACAACCTAACAATGCTTCTGATTTGCAGGTTTCACCTTCTTCTGATGTCAACCTACGACGAAGTTGTAGAGTACGAAGGATTCCAAACAAACTTCATGATTAATTTTCTTCTAATTTTTATTGCATTGTTTTTTTTATTATTTTATTTTCATTCTTATTTTTTATTAAAGGGGGAGATATGTGGTGTTCTAATGTATTGCCATGTATCACACACTGTATTTCATGTGTCTTCTCTTACTTTATTTATGATATGGAATGTTGGGATTGTTATGACCTTATACTTAGTGTTATGCTGTAATAGAATGTTGGACAACAGTGGATCAGAACATCAGCTTCAGTTGGTGCTGATTCTCTGGGCCTGTTACACCTGTATACTAACTGCTGGAATAAATCTTCCTGTTCTACTCAAACTGTGGTGGATGTCATCTCTACAAGAGGTTACACCACCACTTTCAGCTGTTTATTCCCCCATTGTCTGACCGCTAAGTATGGAAAGCAAAAAGAGCCCCTCTATATGTCGCTTGCATTGACCTCCACAACCCATTGCATTCAATAGATAGAAATATCCTATGATAGCCAGATATCTACGTAAAATGATTTTTCTTTAGGTTGGATGAAAAGGAGTTCCGTTTTGTTGGGGTTGAGTTTAAGATGGTTGCTTGTCAGCTATTTAGGTGCTGGATGTCTTTGAATGACGAGGTTTTCATGTAGAGTTGGGTGTCATCTGCATAGAGATGGTAGGCAATACTAGCTTGCTTCAAGATTAGTGCAAGGGGTTCCACATTGAGGTTGAATAAGTCAGGAGACAGGATTGACCCTTGAGGGACTCCTTGTGAAACTGGCGTTGCTTTTGAGGTTGAGTTGTTTTGTTTGATTAACTGTGAGCGTTGGTTTAGGAATGAGGCGAACCATTGAAGGACAGTTCCACTGATGCCTGCACTCTACGAGAGGGTGTTTAGGAGGATATCATGGTTGACAGTATCAAAGGCGGCACAGATCTCTGGCCATCATCCAGAGATCTGTGCAGGTCATCTACTGAACTACATAACAATGTGTGGATCAGAATTCAATGGTGACAATGGATCTTTATCAAAAAAGATAATGACCCTGAACAGATTGAGACAAGGCTGTAAATTAGCTCCAATCCTGTTTTCTATCTATATAGTGGCTGTCCTAAAAATCTTAAAACAATCATGATGTTTCCCACCAAAACTGGATAAAGCAAATATTCACGTCTGAATTACGCTGATGATTCCATCTTGTTTGACTTAACTCCCATTGGATTGCAACGTGCCCTCGAACAATTTGTTAAGTATTGGGAAAATAACTACTTAAAAATTAATACAATGAAATTAATGATGTTCCAAAGGAGATGCGCTCAACAAAACCTCAGCTGAAAACTTAATGCTCATTCACTTGAAATTGTGTCTAGTTACTGCTATTTAAGAGAGATCTTTGCTAACAATTTGATGTTCCACCAACACATTGATGCAGTGACATAACAAGCAAATACAGTAGCAAGTGTAAATTAGATGCAACCATGCCCCATTCAAATTGAGGTATTAAGAGAAACCTGGTTGACAGTCATGAGCTTCTACAATAAAGTAGTAAAATATTGTCTCAAAAGTATTTAAATAAAATTCTATCAATGGAAATGACAATCTGGTAAAGGTGGATGGGTCAAACAAAAGGTGCACCAGGATTTCTCCAAAGTTGGACTTGAGCTTAACTAGTACAACATGAAAATATTATAAATGAGCTCCAAACCACTGGCATACCATTATACAGCTAGAGAAAACACTCTGTTATAATGAAAAAGCAAATAGAGACACAAAAAGGTTGCCTTTGGAAAGTCAACATATGTGGAATTCTGGAAAGCTTGTCCTGAATGGAAAAAGAAGGATACGATATTCAGAGCACTGATAGTTGGAAAATAAATAGCAAAATGTGACTAAAAAAAGGTCTCCATCAAATTAGATCTGCTTCTATGTGTACATCATTTATTTGAATCCAACAGGGAAAGCTCAATAACTTTTTATACACATCCATTCTAAAGGCTCATCTATGTCATGGCATTGATCTAACTCTGATTCACCTTGTGCTCTAAGTAATAAAAAAACTGAGTGCACATCTGCTTCTAATTTTCAGAGAGCTACCAGTAGGAAGAGTCCAGGAATTTATAAATTATATGAAGAAGAAATATTGATCTGAGTTATCTGATCTGTGTTAAAAAGTTGAAATTTTTTTCTTTGGAGGCGAGGGAATGCTGTAAAGGGACACTTTTAAGAATAATGATTTTATAAACGGGGGGGTGTTCTGAAGTGTGTGGAGTAATATATACATTTAATAATCTCAAAGTTTTTACATGTTTTTAGATATGCTTGTACGGCCTCAAAAAGCATATGATCAAATAAATACAATTGCCTGATTGATTGACAAATCTTACAGTGCAGGCCTTAGAAAGTAGAGCAGGGATAACTGTTCTGACTATCTTATAAGTTCATGCGTTGCACAGAACTTATAAATATATATTTTTTAAACGCCATAAAAGGGATCAATGTAGTTAGAAATGGAAACCACAGAAGTCACGAAACAACTATCAAAGGAGCATGAAATTGCTCCATGGCACCAAGAAAATTGTGCTGCTACTTTAGCAATATGTGTTCATAAATCAGGATGAATCATCACTCAGGTATGTTCTTGAAAAACTGTGGAAATGTACCAATTATGTCCATAAATATCAGCCTCGCATTTTATGGTATGTGTTGTATGCGTGTATTTCTCAAGTTAAAACGTAGGAGATAAATATACTATGTTTATATTAATATATATATATATATATATACATATATATATATATATATATTCTTTTTTATTTTTTTATTTATTTTTTTACATTGGAAATTGGTGGCTCTCCCTCAAAATCACAGACCATACACAGATAAATAATTTAAGCAATATAGTTAAAGTTTGGCTGGAAAATTAAAATGAAATTTAATAATAAGAATAATTAAAATAGCATTAATAAAAAAGTCATATTTAATCTAGTGTACTGGGTTGTGACTGATGATGTAGCAGTATAAGTAGTGTTATACTTGCCTTGACAGTGGAGACAGTGTATTGCCTTCAGTGTATGATGCACGGTGTAATGAGTTCCATATTTTTACATACAAGCATAATTATTATATTTACTCCTGCATCCTGCCGAATTGGTAGGAATGTAATAAACTTGGTTCATTTGGCAAAAGAGTTGTTACATAAAGTTCAGCAGTTCAAGTGCAAAAGAAACCCACTGCAGATCTTCCACTGACAAGCAGGAGGCTTTTGGTGGAAGGTCATGACTGTAGCAGCACCACACGCTTGAGTGTGTCATCTATTAAAAGTAGACCCACCCCTGCTCTCTTAAGTTTGCTTTCCTTGAGTTAGCAGTACTTCAAAATAGCAATTCCAAAGAATTGGGAGGTGGAAATAAACCCAAGCATACGCTGCTCATTGGATTTCATGTGGATAAATGTGTCATTTTCAAGATTACTCTTGAGAAATGACCACTTCAGTGAAGAAATGGGGTGTCATTTGTAAATGTCTATATGCGGATGACTGAATGCAAACAATTATTAAAATGCATTGCTACATATTAGACCTGACATCCTTGGCATGGTTTCCTCTAACCTTTTGCCTTCAGACCTCCTGTTTTTGCTGACTTCGTTTTTGCTGGCCTTAGGATTCTGAACACTCTACCACTGCTAACCAGTGCTAAAGTGCTTGTGCTCTTTCCCTAAAACATGATAACTTTGGTGTATCCCCAATTGGCATATTTAATTTACTTATGAGTCCCTAGTAATGTGCACTACCTGTGCCCAGGGCCTGTAAATTAAATGCTACTAATGGGCCTGCAGCACTGATTGTGCCACCCACTTAAGTAGCACTTTAAACCTGTCTCTGGCCTGACATTGCAGAGCCTGTGTGTGCAGTTTAAACTGCCATGTCGACCTGGCAAGTTAAACCTCTTCACAAAGAACGGTAGAATGAACACCATTTTAGTAAACTTCAATGTGCCTGGATGCTCTACGGCAGAATATTTGGTGTGCTGACCAGGTTCCTGTTTCGTCCCAAGACACACTGTAACTATCAAAACTGGCTGGTGCCCAAAGGCGCACCAGCTCCCAGTCACACAACCGACAGGCACAGGCAAAAATCACGATACCAGTTTTATGCAGTTTAATCCATGTTCTCCTTTGTAATCAGTTCTTTATTCATTCGTCTTCAAAATTTTCAAAACTCTTTGACAAACATCGAAATTTCAATCTTCAAATGCGTGAGAAATTCCCATCTGGGCTTTTTACTACAGCATGTCAGAATCCAAAATTCAGCCTAGGTAACTCCCAATGCATTTCAGACTTGGCCCGTTGTCAGGGGTAACTAGAATGTAAAAAAAGAGTCACATCAGCTACCATACTTGCCCTTGAATGTCCAATTGGCCACCTAATTATTGTGTAACATTCAACTGATAAATGCCAGCTCGTGTAAACCACAACCAAAACATGGCATAAATACAAAACCCATAATCATATGTTTTGTGAAATACCGTAAAACAGAAAAGACAATAAAATACACACATCCACATTTACTCCATGACTAAAAATATAACCCAAGAGAATCTATAAAATGTATATGTGCCCAGTGCAAAACCACGATACAAAAATACCCAAAACGTGAACTGCCTTTCACCACATGATGTAAGCATGAAGTGGTATAAATCTACTAAAATGTGAACACCAATATGTATCCACACCATAATCTAAAAGAAAACCAACCAGTATGGCATGCATAGTGAAATCCTCGGCTGAACACGCTAAACCAAAATGATCAGCTGATCGACAAACGTCATGCGCTAACTCAGGTGAAACAAATACTATTCCAACGTGCCGTGAAATTTAAAACCATACCACGTGCCCCCAGGACAACCTGCAAGAACTGAAATGGTCAAAATACATCAAACCTAATACGTCTACCATGCCGCATGATATATAACACACGATATTAGCAATTGTACATTTTATGACTCTTGCGCTTGTAAGTGTTTACATTGAACTTTAACAGATTTGTCACTTACAAATAAATCCTTCATTGAGAAATGGCTGAACATTAGAATATCATAAAGATGGCTTCCACTGAAAGACCCAAAAAGAATTGTGCGTCTTGCTGTTACTGTGAGTTCTTCCATAAGTGTGGTCGTTTTCTCTGGTATGTTCTGTAATTTTAAACATAGGGTGCAAACTAACCAAGGGACAGAAAATAAACATTATCACAAAGAACGGTAGAATGTGCACCATTTTAGTAAACTTCAATGTGTTTGGATGCTCAACGGCAGAACATTTCATGTGCTGACCAGGTGTGTGTTCCGTCCCAAGACAGAAGAAGTTAAACCTCTTGCCAGGCCCAAACCTTCATTTTTTTTTCATATAAGTCACCACTAGGGTAGGCCCAGAGGGCAGGACGCAATGTTTTTAAAAAGAAGGACATGTACCTTTTAGTTTGAAATGTCCTGGTAGTGAAAAACTCTTAAATTCGTTTTTCACTACTGCAAGGCATATATTTCCTATAGGATAACATTAGGATTACCTTTTTACATTTTATAAGTGTGATTTCCAAATGGGAAGATATAACTGGTTCATGTTTGGTGCCTCTGGAATCCTGGACTCCTAATTTAAAATTCTAACTTATGGTGAAGTCGGATTTTAAGTTACAATTCTGAAAATGCCACTTTTAGAAAGTTACTAACCACAAAAGGGTTTGGCCCACAATCAGTAAGGCCGGGCCATATACTAGAAAACACCACAAGAAATGCCAATACTGATCAACAATCACTTATACTTTCATTCAAAGATCACGTAAACTAATTGCCATGATCTGCAAAGAATGATTTAATTTCTTAATTTCAATTTTTTGTTTTGTTTAGATCAAATCCTTTGGAAATTTTTGTTTTGGTACAAAAAACTTTTGAAATAATTGGACATACACTGGAATCACAACAAATAATAATAGACGTACAATTTACATAATACAATACATTATCAATAAACATATAAATCACATTGGAAAAAATGACATACAAAACATTTATAGCTCAGGTTCTGTATGAATTGGCAACCACTATAATATCAAAAATACCTCTGGCTAGTGTCTCGCTAGGTTCTATTTCTAAATCATTTCAGAGGTAGTGGCCAAATAGTGACCCTACTGTGCTCACTTCTAATCATTTTACAGGAAGAAAACTTGGTTGTGAGCAAAAAGTGGTAGCACATAAACATGAACACCTATTTGGCCAATTGAAAAACTGTCAACGCGTTTCGAACCCCAATATGTTTCTTGAAGGGTTCTCCTCAGGACACAGAACACTTGGAGAGTTACAAACTAAGGAAAAAAGGAAGCTAAAGTTAAAACTCAATCTTTGTTGTCACTCACACCCACTCCACTCATTCCGTCTTGACACAACCCACTTTATTTACCTCCGTCTTTAGTGGGTACTTCTACATAACTGCTTTCGACAGCCACAGTTGTCAGTCAAATGCCGATTGCCACCAATGGCACCAATCTAAAAGCAAGACAACACCAAAATACGTCTGATATAATTAATGTGACTAATGCAATTTGAAAGGAGTATAAGGAAGCCCTTTATTGTTAATAGGGAACTTACTTTAGTAGAAGGCCCAATTACTTGACTCGCATCACTTCTATTTGTAAAATATATGCTTTGGAATTATCTGGGGATGAAACAAAGGAAAGGATCCCATGTAAATGCTGTGCCTCCTTGTTGTTACTTTTTACTTGTTAGACCAGACGTTTTTAAATTATTTCAAACTCTGCCCATATTCTGTGTTTAGTAGCTTCTAGACTATTTTTGTGCAATTATCGGCATACAAAAACCGTAACTGCCTCATAACCACGTGCTTGCGTTAAGATCAATCCTAGAAGCTTGTTCTTGGGAATACACTTATCGGTCTTTCTAAAAATGTAAACGGCGCGGGGCAGCCAATAAGCATGCCTTTTAGCTTGTTGCACCAAGCGTTTCAATATTGATTCGAACTGTGCGCATAACCTGTCTTGATTATCATCGAAATTATCGGCATAAGAAACCGTTGTAAACAATACGGATCCCTGACTGCCTCATAAGCACGTACTTGCATTCGGATCATTACTGGAAGCTTGTTCTTGACATTACGTTTGTCGGTTTTTGTAAAGCTATAGACAACGCGGGGCAGCCGATAAACGTGCCATGAATGCGGCATTCACTAACAATATCTCAGCGGCAAGCAGTATAAACTTGGAGCCGTTAGTGAAAAGACTTACTTTACAAACTTGCAGCGGTCCATCAAGCTGGGGCATCCATGTTTCCTGAGTTGCGAGTGGTGACATACCGTGGCGGAACTATTTAAATCCCGGTCGTAGTATTTTCACTTCCGGGTCACATTATTTTTGAAGATGAAAATCTTTATTTAAAGAAACGATTTTACAGCAACGGCTGTTATTTCCAGTTTTTTTTTTTTAAAACATTCTTTTTCTCACACTCAAGAGTGCAATATTAATTACACTGCTTAGTTCCGTTTTCTTGACAAAGAACCGAAGGCTGCTGGGAGTAGTGGTTTTACCACACTGTGGCACATACTTACACAACTCCAACAATTTTTAGTAATAGTTGTTGAAAAAATGCCACATAGTGCTGTGGGGGCTTGTCAGCAATAGCTACCTCTGGCATTGAAGTTAAAAATTGTTTGCGCTGACCCCACATGGAGGCAGATTGCAAGATGAATGTTTGTTCTTTTATATTAACAAGAACCAGCAAAAGGACTGCTGGGAATTGTAGTTCCATTTGAGGATGGTCTGCAAAAAACAAATTTTTACTGTTTTTTTAGGAATGACGCGTTGTGACTGGCAAAGTGCAATGGCAAGTGGTCAACATAACAGTGGCGTCCGCCACAATTCATGGAAAAACGCTAAATGCCAATATATCTATAGGCAGAATAGTTTCAAGCAGCAGAGAACATATGGTACAACTATATATTTTGATAATTGCTCTTATATGAATCATTTTGGAGTCCTCAAAAATATGTAATTTTGATAAATTGTAAGTTTTTGGGAACATCTAGTGTTGAGGCACTGAGTACAGTACCAGCTGTGGTACGAATGTAACATTATTCTGTATGTCAGATCCATCAGATGGTTGTTTCCCCTGTCGTGTAGTTCCTATAGTACCCAAGCAGGACCTGCGCGTTTGGATAACATAAACTGTGGACTTGGTGATAGACTGATTCTGTGCACCCCCACCGCGTATGTTAGCCTCATTTGCATTAGCTAGCTCACAGTGCCACTAGAATCTCCTCTTATCGGGGAGAGATTAGTTTCTGGCAACCTTAGACCATGACAACCCAAATTCCTCAGAATCGTGGAAACAATATACTACCTTTCGCTCAGTCACTCATGCTTACTTATTCGGTTTGTCTCAGAGAGTTACACAGAATAAACAGTCTGGGCGTTTCAATAAGTATTTATTGAACAGTTGTTATTCTAGTGGAAAATATATGTGCTGCGGCAACCAGCAGACAATAGCAGAGCTATATTAACAGCAGTACGATCAAAGCAAAGGGATAGAACAGTTCTACCATATTGCAATAGTCATGAATACATACATTGTATTGTATTGTATTGCGTTTTTACATGAATATAAAAAGTGCGCGTACTCCTACGATGCCTAACTAGATGTACCTGAGTGTACTTAGCATATGTGTAGGTCTAAAAGCCTAAGAGCCAAGAATCCTTCTAGGATTTAGCCGAACCCCCATACCTGAATAGAGAGAGTGTGGGACCCCGTCCTGGTCTCGAGTTGGACACCCCGCAAGGGCTGTGTCAGACTGCTGTCAGCTGGAGCGACTGCATGCAGGAGCCTCAGCGTCTCTGATCAGTGTGTCAGCATGGAAGTCTCGGTTCCCTCTGTCTTACCGGGGTAAGATGTGGTGTATTTATACCCTGAAGACTCTCGTTGCTTCGTATGGTTTGTATTGGCCATGTTAGACTTGAGGAAGACGTCAGGGGTGAACTTTGTACATACATATTATGCAGGTGGTGTATTCCTAGAGAGCCATGCATAATTGATGAGTACAGTGTGGGCCTGTGTTTGGGAAAAACCCTGCTGTATTCAAAACCACAGAATAGATAACGTTCAGCCCTCAGAGCACGTTGTGTACTAGTGAGGACCAATGTAGGTGAAAGATCATGCCTATATAAGGAATCATGACTATAATAGGACATTTACTGTTATGACCGTAACAGGGCATATGCGGCTTTGACCATAATAGGGCAAGTACGAATATGACCGTATTAGGGCAAATATGAATACGTCCATTTTAGGGCATGTATGAAGGGGTCTACATTAGGGCCTCTATACGGGACATAACACCCCTTACCACATTTTTTTGGGATGAAAATGTGTAGCAGTCATAAGTTCTGGAGTTCTGAAAGTTCTTTGAGTCCATTGATTGCAGTGTTGTATTTTACAATTAGGAAAGCCTCCCGCTGGCTTAAACGGTGGTCCAAATCTCCACCTCTATCATTTTGTTCAATGGACGAAATCACTGTCCACTTCAGTTCAGTCTCTGTATGTTTTCTTTCTATCCAATGGTTGACCAGAGGTGCTGTGACAACCTGTATGTGAATTCTTGACTTGTGTTGGGAAATACGTTGTCGTATTTCCTGGTTGGTTTTCCCAATGTACAGCTTATTACATGGGCAGATTATACCATACACAACATTTTTTGTTTTGCAATTGGTGAATGTATTATGTTTCCAGTGTTTGGACTGGAAAGAGAACAGATTCCCTTCAATTGTCTGGTTGCAACAAACACAGGTTCCACATTTGTGATATCCTTGAATTGGAGGTAAGTTAAAGTACTGACGCATATTCATTTTAGTGAATGACTTAGGGAGGGCTGCACAATTTGGTTACCCACACTCTTCTCCTTTTTGAACACGAAAAGCGGTTTCTTGATCAAGTGCCAGCTGGTGATCAAGTGCCAGTTTTGATTGATGATCTTCTTTAGCTGATTAACTTTTGTGCAAAACGTGGACACACATACCAATTGTTCCAATTGTGGTTTTGTTTTTTTAGTTAGTAATCCCTCACGTGGGGTCCACCAGGCTCTTTTCACCGACCTTTTGAGCAGTCATTTTGGATAGCCTGATCTTTCAGTTTTTTGTCGATCAAATTATTGGCATGGAGCTGGTAATGGTTTTTTTCTGTACAGTTTCTTCTAATCCTTAGAAACTGGCCGTATGCGAGACTGTCTCTTAAACTGCGAGGATGATGACTGGCATAGTTTAGGGCCTTGTTTCTATCTATTGGTTTAGTGTGCAGTGTTGGCCACTACCTCTGAAATGATTTAGAAATAGAACCTAGCGAGACACTAGCCAGAGGTATTTTTGATATTATTGTGGTTGCAAATTTATAGAGAACCTAAGCTATATATGTTTTGTATGTCATTTTTTCCAATGTGATCGATATGTTTATTGATAATGTATTGTGTTATGTAAATTGTACGTCTATTATTATTTGTTGTGATTCCAGTGTATGTCCAATTATTTCAAAAGTTTTTTTGTACCAAAACAAAAATTTCTAAAGGATTTGATCTAAACAAATCAAAAAATTGAAATTAAGAAATTAAATCATTCTTTGCAGATCATGGCAATTAGTTTACGTGATCTTTGAATGAAAGTATGAGTGATTGTTGATCAATATTGGCATTTCTTGTGGTGTTTTCTACTTTTAGAAAGTTAGCATTTTTCTTGCATTGGCCATTTCGTGCCTGCAGCCTGTCTCTGGTAACATGACTGTAAGTGGTTTGCAGTTGGGCTTTGTGTTTTCCTCCTAGAAAGCCGCTTACAATGGGTGTTTAGGTGGGTCTTGATGGGCCATCCTGGCAGGATGGAAGGGAGGAGATGGGCACAGCCCCACACCTGAATAGGCTGTTTCCTGTCCCCCACACAAAGAGCTGCATACCACCTGTACTTAGTCTGGAACCAGGGCTGTCAGGGGAGGGGAGGGCATTTGTGCACTTCATAGGCATGCCTCTAGAAGCTTCTCTCCACTTCAAAGGCACAACTGTGACTAAAAGAAGGATCTCAGACACTTCAGTACACTTCTGGACCTGTAGATACTCTGCCAGGAAGAAAGACTGATGTGCTGTTGAAAGTACTGCCACTTGCTGGACTACTGCTTTGCTGTGGTGACCTGCTGCCTGCTGCCCTCTTGCCTGGATGAGAAGGATTGGGCTTGCATCTCTTGATCCCAGAACCCACAGTGACTCCAAAGGCTAGTTGGCTGGCCTCCTGATCTGAAGCCTCAGGGGCATAACAGGCTTCCAACAACCTTGCATCTGCACCTGGACTCTGCCATCTGTGAGTTTTCTCTGCCACGTTTTTCCACCCCAGTCCTGGACCCTTGGAAGTGTGCCTAAGGTGCCTACCAGCAGAACCCATGCATCTCTTCTGCTGAGCGGCACATCCTTGAGCCAAACTGACGCATTTCCTCAGCTGAGGGGCGCATCCTCGAGCAATATTGCCGCATCACCGCTGCTGGTGGATTAGACCTGGCGCAGAAGGTCCGCATCACCCTCGCAGTCCTCAGAACCAATGCAATGCAGTAGGCACGGCGCATCTCCGTCCCAGGTCCTTGCATCTCTCGTTGACAGCAGCTCCACATCGCAGCCTCGCAGACCTTGCACCGCAGAATTTACGTTTTTTTAACCTTTGTTTTTTTCAGTGAATTTCTATGTTTTTTTTCACGTAAAGTAAAATTTTATTACCATATGTAAAGCCACCCACCCTGCCATGCACAGCAAAAGTGGGGTTGGCCCACAGGACGTTATGTTTTTTAAAGGGGAGTGGTCCACATGCCCCTCTCCCCAGCCTTACTAGGCCCTGGGGAACCCATTCCCCAGAGTCTTTTTTTCAAATGAAAGGGTGGGGGGCATGTGGCACCCCTCCCTGAGCCTTCTTAGGCAGTGGGCACACCATCCCCTAAGGTCTTTATTTTATTTAAGGGGTGCGGGCCATGCGGCTCCTTTTCCCAAGCCTTATTATACCCTAGGGACTCCATCCCCAGGGCCATTTTTTTTAATTAAAGGAGAGCGGGCCGCTTTGCCCCCCTCCCCGAGCCTTATTAGGCCCTGGGGACCCCATGCCCCAGGGTCGTTTTATTTTAATTAGAGGGGGTGGGTTGCATGTCCCCCCTCCCTGAGCCTTGATATGCCATTGGACCCCATCCCCCAAGGCCACTATTACATTTAAATGGGAGGGGGCAGCGTGGCCCCAACCCCGAACCTTCTTAGGCCCTGGGGACCCCATTCCTCAGGGCCGTTTTATTTTAATTAAAGGGGAAGCAGGGCTACACGCCCCCGCTCCTAAGTCTTAATAGGCCCTGGAGACCCCATCCCCCAGGGCCACTTTTAAATTTAAAAGGAAGGTGGCTGCATGGACCCCCTCTGCAGCCTTGTCAAGCCCTGGGAACCCCATCCCCCAGGGCCATTGTTTACATTTAAAAGGAAGGTGGCAGCGTGGCCCCCCTCCCCAAGCCTTGTCAGGTCCTGGGACTCCATCCTCCAAGGCCACTACTTAAACAAAAGGAGAGGGTGGTGTGGGCACTGGGGACCCCATACCCCAGGGCCCTCTATTTAAAGTTAATGGGGATGAGGGCCACGAGGTCCCCCTCCCCGAGACTTGTTAGGCTCCCCATCCACCAAGGGCATTTATTTTAATTAAAGGGGTGGGGGGGCGTGTGCCCTGCGAGCCTTGTTAGGCCCTGGGGACCACATTCCCCAAGGTCGACATTTTTCAAAATGCCAGCAAGGAGCAGACTTTGTGTTTGCTCCTGCTTGGCGGGAGATGCCAAAATGCTCCCGTCAAGCGGGAGCAAACACAGGTTTCCCTACCCGCACAGGTGCGGGCAGGAAAACCGCTGTGTCCCGGGAGTAACTGCAGGCAAATCAGTATGTCCTGCCACGTCCTCGGGGTGGGCTCACTAGGACATAGTATGTGAGCCAGCCCCGGTGGATAGAGTCCAGGGTCCAGGGAGGTGGGCAGGATGGCCCTCCTCCCCATTTTGAATAATTTCGGCCCAGAGGGTGGCCTCCCTGTGGCCTTTAGAGGTTCAGGAAGGTGGTTGCTCGACCCCCCCTCCCTCCCTTTTGAAACACTTTTGCCCCGAGGGTGGGCCCGCCGGGGCCTGTCATGGCTCGAGGAAGGGGGCCCCCATCCCCATTATTATTGAAATTGGCCTCAGAGGATGGGGTCCCCGGGGTCTTTAATGATTCTGGGAGGGTGGCCAAGCAGCTTCCATCCCCTTATTAAAAAGGGCCCCAGGGGTGTACTCCCCGAGGCCTAAACTTAATGAATAGAGCCTGGCTGCCATTTAGTTCTTTGGGTTTTTCAATCTGGCAGGAGTCTTGTGGGATTGTGGCAATTTTGGGGGGTTTTGGCCCCCGGGGGGTCCCTCTGGGTCCCCTCCATTGGGCCTAGAGGGTCATGGTATCCCTACTCAGCCCCCTTATATTAGTTTACATTTTTTTTACTTCAGGGCAGGGAACTAAGTCCCCGGGTCCAGAAAGGGCTGCCAGCAAAAATGTTCTGATGTTTCTGGCAGCCAATCAGAGTGCTCTCTCCTGCTGTAGTCTAACTCCCGCAGGGAGAAAATGGCCCAAGGGAAATAAAGCTCCCTGGGCCACTCAAAACACTCTATTTTTAAACTGGCGCTCCCTCAAGAGTTTTCTGAGCCTCTCGTGGACCCAACCGTCCAGATATACAATTATTTGTTTACCTTAATTTCTCAAAAACTACTGAACGGATTTACACCAAATCACAAACAGTGCAATCTGTGGACCAAGAGATAGCTTCCTGCCAACATTGGTGCAATTCCGTTCAGCAGTTTTTGCGGACGTCTATGGAAAATACATGGGGATTTTGCATTTTGGGATCCCCCCCTTTTTTCTCGCCACCGGCTTGGCAGATCACAGTGAAAGTTTCCATGCTCAACCTAGTCAAAAAGTAGCACCTTTTTGAACGTTTCGTGGAGATTCGTCAAAGGGTGCCAAAGTTATTAGCAACACAAAAAACACTTTTCCTATGGAACAACTGACCTAACTATATATATATATATATATATATATATATATATATATATATATATATATATATATATATATATATATATATTGATATAGATATATATATAGTAAAGTGGTATTTTGCGGCTTCTGCATGTCCTATTTGATTCTTAGGGTGCATAAAAGTAGATCTTTAATTGTTATGTTTTTTTTTTTTACACAAGCTCCTGGAAACAGCAAATGTTTACTGAAGTGGCTTAGGTAACTGTTTAGAGTTTGGTACCCAGGTCACCTATTAAGTAATCCATCAAGTGCCACGAGTAAGAAGTTCTTGGAAGGTAACCTTGCCTAGTTACTGCATCTAAAACACAATATTAGAGGCCATTATGTCTCATCTGCTGCTCAAATAAAGCCCAAACAAGCTGTGCACTTCTTTGCCTCATTTGCCAGTCTACTGCAATCCAGTGACAGAATATGCAGTGGGTAACTGGGAGACCTTCCATGGCATCTGGAAACTGGAGTTCCCGACCCCTCCCTGGCAATGCACACACTAACATTTAGATCTTGACGGCTGAGAATGCAGGGTAAGGAAATATTCATTTTGTGCAGGCATTACATAACAATCTGAAAAAACACTCTCAAAGACTGACTGTTTAATACAGCCCTGAGAGATACCCAGACTGCTCTATTAAATGTTCTCTATGCATCCAAAAATATGAGCCAAAGAGGAAATGAGGTTCATACATGCCAAGATTTTCGTTACACTCAGTAGTTCCTTATAGGGCCTCAGGGCGTACTGTTAGCCTTAGAACCGACAGGAAAGAACAGACAGCATCTCAGGCCCCTCCCATGGACCCTGGTATAGGAAGGGTAAGTATGGAGAACTGAAATCAGACCTGCCAGAGAGGCAGGGAATAGGAAAGTGGTCTCCCCTTATTTACGTCCTGGAGTAAGTACACAAACACTGTCTTGTGTCAAAAGGTCTTTATCATGGTCTACCCTAGTGAGTAATAATATATGGCGTAGGTATAGTACCAGAATAGTGTGGCCTAACAAATATATTGTGGCCTACTTGTCGTATACAGTGGCGGCTCGCATAGGGCGTGCTGCGGAGCCGTGGGGCGGGGGAGGGGCAGGGTGGGGGTGTAGTAAACTCGGAACGTAATAATTACTTTCCTCCGTTCCGTCGTATGTCCGAGTTTACTACCTCCCCACTCTGCCCCTCCCCGCCTCACCGCACGCCCTATGCGAGCCGCCACTGGTCGTATATAAATATATTAACCTATTGGAGTTAATAACAGCAACATGTACACCCAACAGAGGGATATTTTGCTAACAGTTTTTAGGCCAAGATATTTATGTCAGACCAGACAATATTTGTGTTATAGATATTCAGCAATCAATCAATCAATCATGTCACTTATAAAGCGCACTACATACCCGCGAGGGTCTCAAGGCGCTGGGGGAAGAGGGGGGTGGTGCTGCTACTGATCGAAGAGCCAGGTCTTAAGGAGTCTTCTGAAGGCCAGTAGGTCTTGGGTCTGTCGGAGGTTGGTGGGGAGGGTGTTCCAGGTCTTGGCGGCGAGGTGGGAGAAGGATCAGCCGCCGGCGGTCGTTTTCCGGATGCGGGGGACTGTGGCGAGGGCGAGGCTGGTCGAGCGGAGCTGGCGGGTGGGGGTGTAGAAGCTGAGTCGTCTGTTGAGGTAGGCTGGTCCGGAGTTGTGGAGTGCTTTGTGTGCGTGGGTGAGGAGCTTGAAGGTTATCCTCTTGTTGACAGGGAGCCAGTGCAGGTCATTCGGAGGATGTTGAAGCAGGATGAGGAAACGGCGTTGACCTGCTTAGTCATGGAGAGGGTGGGGTCGAGGATGACCCCTAGGTTGCGTACGTGGTCGGTGGGTGGCGGGGCTGTTCCCAGTGATGTTGGCCACCAGGAGTCGTCCCAGGCTGAAGGGTTGGAACCAAGGATGAGGACCTCCGTCTTGTCCGAGTTCAGCTTCAGGCGGCTGGTCCTCATCCATTCGGCGACGGCCTTCATTCCTTCGTGGAGGTGGGCTTTGGCGGTGTGAGGGTTTTGGTGAGGGAGAGGATCAGCTGGGTGTCGTCGGCGTAGGAGATGATGTTGAGGTTGTGCTGTCGGGCGACGTGGGCGAGGGGTGCCATGTAGATGTTGAACAGCGTTGGGCTGAGGGAGGAGCCTTGAGGTACGCCGCAGATGATCTTGGTGGCCTTGGATCAGAAGGGGGCGAGGCGGACGCTTTGTGTTCTGCCGGAAAGGAAGGATGTGGTCCAGTCCAGGGCCTTCTCTTGGATCCCGGCGTCGTGAAGGCGTGTTCGTAGTGTGTGGTGGCAGACCGTGTCGAAGGCGGCTGATAGGTCCAGGAGGATGAGGGCTGCTGTTTCTCCGTTGTCTAGCAGGGTCCTGATGTCATCGGTGGCGGCGATGAGGGCGGTTTCGGTGCTGTGGTTGCTGCGGAAGCCGGACTGGGAAGGGTCCAGGATGTTGTTCTCCTCGAGGTAGCGGGGCAGTTGTTTGTTGACGATTTTCTCGGTGACCTTCGTGGGGAACGGGAGCAGAGAGATGGGTCGGAAGTTCTTGAGGTCCTTGGGGTCTGCCTTGGGTTTCTTGAGTAAGGCGGTGATCTCGGCGTGCTTCCAGCTTTCCGGGAAGGTTGCTGTCTCGAAGGAGATGTTGATTATTTTCCGGAGATGGGGCGCGATGGCTGTACTGGCTTTGTTGAAGATGTGGTGAGGGCACGGGTCTAGCGGTGAACCGGAGTGGATGGTGTTCATGATCTCGCTGGTGTCCTCGTCGTTGATGTTGGTCCAGGAGAGCAGGCGGTTGGTGGTTTTGGGGGCAGTGGTCTCGGTGGTTGCCGGGGCGGTCGTGGTGTTGAAGCTGTCGTGGATGTCGGCGATTTTGCGGTGGAAGAAGGTGGCCAGTGAGTCGCACAGGTCTCGCGATGGCTGGATGTCGTTGGTGTTGGAGCTGGGGTTGGAGAGTTCCTTCACGATGTTGAAGAGCTCTTTGCTGTTGTGTGCGTTGTTGTCTAGGCGGTCTTTGAGTGAGGCCCTTTTGGCGGATCTGATGAGGTGATGGTGACTGCGGGTGGCGTTCTTGTGGGCGGCGTAGCTGTCCGCTGTCCGTTCGTGGAGCCAGATCTTCTCCAGTTTTCGGCATGTTCGTTTGGAGGCCTGGAGGTCTTCGGTGAACCAGGTGGCTTTCTTGCTGGTGTGGCTGTTGGGCGGATTCTTGAGCGGGGCGAGGGTGTTGGCGCAGTCGTCGATCCACTGTCTGAGGTTGCGGGCGGCGGTGTCGGGGTCGGAGGGTTCGGCGGGTGGGCTCAGGGCGAGGGTTGTGGTTAGCTGGTCTTCCGTGACTCTGCTCCAGCAGCGGCGAGGCATTTGTTCGGTGCGGTGGTGCGTGGTGGGCTTCCTGTAGGTGAAGTGGATGCAGTGGTGGTCAGTCCAGTGGGGTTCGGAGGTGTGGTTGAAGGAGACGTGTGGGCTTGCGGAAAAGATGGAGTCTAGCGTGTGGCCGGCGGCGTGGGTGGGTGTAGTCACGAGCTGTCTGAGTCCGAGGGTGGCGAGGTTGTCGATCAGGGTGGTGGAGTTGGTGTCCAATACAACTATGAGACATACAATAAAGTTATAGCAATAGCAAAGGCAGACACGCTCACACATAAACACATTCTCCCTCTTTCTAAAATATACATATGAACTGTAAAAATGTGAAATGTAATAAAGGTCACATTTTACAGAGTAAAGGCCTGCGGCCATAGGCCTAGTTGGCAACATATGACAAGGTGATTTTTGCAAAATTGACCATAGTGGCAGATTTATTACAGAACCCCACTTTGGAGCGGGCATGGCACAAAACCACGCTATTCTGTTGATGCTAATATTAATAGCACCCAAATATAGGACTGGCTAGGGGTTTAGAGAAAATGTCCCCATTACCATTTAGGAGTCAGATGATGTAATGTGCTCAGTATATTAATTTAACCCTCTTTTTCACGGGTAAACCACTGTATTTGCCTGTAGCCATGATTGTGGCAACAATGAAATGCCATAACCCAAATGCTATTTGTTAACAACAGTGGGGCTACCATCTCCATTTTAATCTACAAAACACTTAAACCACAGCGATTAGGCCAACTATAAATAAATCTTGCATTTAGTAAATTATTTAAATATACACTTGATTACAAATATTGATGATTTTTGAAGAAAGGTGAGAGATTTGCTTTTTATATATTGATATTTTTACCCCTTGATAAACCCAAATGGGCTCACTTTTGATATTTTGGTATTGCAGAAGGCTGTGCTTGGCGGGGGGTTTGGCTAACCAGCGATTCCAGAGCCTGCTATTTGTCTGTAGTTAATGCGTTTAAATCTGACATTCTAAGTTTGTATTAAGAATGCTTGTATGAATTCAAGGATCTTCTGCCTAGACTTCCTGAAAACAATTCACAAAAATGTACAAGATATTTTCTTAGGTCTCCCACTTAACCACCAGTGCATCTAAAACTGCAGAGATCCGAGAGAGTTGATTCCTTTCTTTAACCTGGAGGGCCAGTATTTCCTCTATGTCCTCACTGAGCTAAAAAGTCTGGGGTTTTTGCCTGCTGAGTGTTTCTCAAAATTTTGCTCCAAGTTTGTTCTAATTGTGGATATGATGGCATTATCTGCTCTGCAAGATTCTGTCCAAGAATTGACAAACTTGTCAATATATCTGACATTCATTTAATTTCTAGCATGATGTGGCGAAATGTGAACTGTTAATTTAGCCTTGAGGTCTAACCTTAAATACATCCCAGACCATGACTGGAGTAGCCAAGTCTTCATTAACTTTGAAATGTCAGTACTTCTCTAGCAAATGTCCACTGTTTCCTAGAGGTCCGTCCTACATTAATTAAAAGCACAACAGGTGCATGATCAGAGAGATGTCTATAACTTAGGGAAACTAATTGCAAACTATTAAAGGCAAGGAATTTCCTTTATAAACTTTGATGCTAGAGTGTCAGAATATAGTTGAAAGGTACGTTTCTAATCACACGTCGAAGGGGTAGGTTCATATGCACCAGATAAACATTTCTTTGCCAGACATTTTGTTATTTGAACAGCTACTGTCACATTACACTGTATGATTTTAGATGCTTATAACATCACACTGTTAAACATATCTGATGAGCTCCAAAAAGAACAAATGCAAAAATGTGCATTTGGAGTGCAGTGAACATTTACAATATGTAGTCATGCAATGGGCAAAATGCTTTGGGTCAGAAGAAGGTGAGCTACTGAAACCTGCAATTATGAAGTAACAGATACATTCTGATCAATATATAGACAAGTACAAGGGATTGAATAAGGTGGTATTAAATCCAAGATATATACCTCATACACATTTATTATGATTATGGTTACAACACATCTTTCTGGATTCAGGAGTGGTCCTACTATTCACAGTAGGTTTAGAAAAATAGAGAAATAATTAATGAACTAAATGATACCAAATCAATTAAATCAAAAAAAGGGAATAAGTGATGTGATTTATTAAGGTTATGAGGCAAAAAATGACAAGAAATTGTAAAGTTTGTATTTGACTGGGGAAACGTGTAATATCAGAGTGGATGTAAATGAGCAGAATTTGGGGACACCAAGTAGGCCACCCCACTTAAAATTTTACCTTTGCACTTAGTCTATTATTTGGATGTCAATGGCTTCCATCTGGGTAAGGTCCAATGCTGAAGCCGGCAGGAGCCCTCAATTCAGTTACATCTTTATTAAGCTCACACTAAAGCTATTGATTTTAGAGCTAAAAGCTCAGAACGAGACAAAGCTGAATTTTGTAGCCGCAGATGTCGCTTCTTCATTGGGATAGTTTTGCTATCTTAACCCGGTCCAAGGTTTCAGATTCACTCTCAAAAAATTTCCTACAGCCAATTCTGACTATTTTCTTGCATTCTCCCCGCCTCTTATTTCAGCACTTTCTCTTTGGCTTACTGCAAAAATTCCCAGAAGCCTTACATTTGTGTTCTGGCAGCAGGGTGGATAACTCCCGGACAGTAATGTGTATTGAGTCTCTGAAGTAGGGTTGAAAGAAAACTGGTCCTAAACCAGTTGCTATCAAGCAGCACAAAGACCTACTTTTAGCATTAAATAAGACTTTTTAAACTAATAGGAAAAATAACTTTAAACCATTTTGATAGCATTATGCAAATTTAGGACGGTTCTTGGAAAATCTGAATAGCGCAAACAGGATTTTCACTGTGAGTGCACACTAATCCCAATATGTAGCGAGTCATGATTATTTAGTAAAACACACAACCAGTGATAGGAGGTTGCTTACAATAAGTCTAATCACTGGCAATATCTCGGAGTAGCACTCCAACCCATTGTTCTTTTGCTCACCATGCCACCTCAGTTTGGACCCAGCCATATGCAAATCAGTCTTGACCTTGTTCCTCATGGGAACAGTCCAGCCCGATCTGCCAGGCCAGGTCCTCCCTGAAATGGAACACAAGCAACTCAGGACCGGTTTCATCCTAGTTATGGGTTCATCAGCCGGGTACCGCTTGGTTCCCCAGTAGCCTCGATTATTTAGTCAGCAACCAGATCTGTGGGACTGAAAGTCATGCTTTAGGGTTGACATATCTAACATAGATTTCCCTACATGGCAAAAGCACTTTATCATACCATGTGACACTGCAGCACTTTTAAACTGCAGCCTAGTCAGAGAACATAGACCTTAATCAAAGATATGACATTTAACTTACACAACACTGGTGCAATATCTGTGTCAACTTACAATGGCCTTACTGCACAGTTAAAGTGTACCTGTATGGCACTGAATGGTCAGATCATAGTGCAGAGAATCCATCCTAATACCAGCAAAGTAGGTATTCTATTTTTACACTGCTGATGTAAATTATCATCTTTTGTTTGGTATAGCACCTTATTCTTGCCATGGCTGTTTCGCTGGTTGTAGAGCTCTGTGAACGTTACCCCTGCTAATCAAGTGCCTGTGCTTCCCTTTTCTAAATGAGGAAATTGGCATACCCCTGATTGGCATATTTACTTTAACGATAAGTCCCTATAAGTCCTTAGTGTATACACAGGTGTAACCAGGGCCCATAAGTTGAATGTCACAAGTGAACTGCAGCACCCATTGTGTCATCCACTACAATGGCAGAGTAAACATTACTGCATACCTGCCATGTTTAGCCTGGCTGTGCAGATTTAAACTGCAAATTCTACCTCTCAAAATAATCCCCTTTGACACGCCTAAACCCTTCTTTTAAATATTAATAAGTCACCCCCTAAGTAGGCCTTACTGTCCATATGGAAGGGTGCAGGGCATTTAAAAGTAGGACATGTATAAGTGTAATATTAAATATGTCTTTACAGTGAAAGCTATTTTTCACTGTGGCAGAGTTAGCTGTTCCATAGGGAAAGCATTGCAATACAATATTATATTTAATAGGGTTATCTCTGGCTAGGAAACACCTAAAAATGTCATTTTGGGATTTTTGGAATATTTTTTACAAGTCTGATTAACTGTTGAAGTCGGAACTTTAATACGTGTTTTGGAAAAAGTACTTTTAAGAAGTTACCTTTCTCCAGCATAAAGCACTAGAGACCCATTTGTATGAGCTTTAAGTGTCACCAAGAGCTAATTAGCTACTTTGGTGAAGTGTGAAACTGCTGCCAGAGATGTGACAAAGGCCTTGGTTGAGGTAGGTGTTCTGTACCTCTACAAGATGATCATCTAGGCTGTGCCCAGGAACTTAATTAACTTCAAGGAGGCCTACTCTGGCACTGACAGATGTACCTAACACCCGGTGTCTGCCCCCTCCTTTGTTCTTCTGGTCAGCCAGGCACCAATCCCAGTGGGAGAGAACCTAACCCAGAACCGGATTTGAATGACCACAGAGGGGTTTCTCATTTACCTGGCCACATCTCTAGGGTGGGCCTAGGAGATCTGAACCGGGGAAGAAAGGTTCTGCCATCTTGTCTTTAGGTGAAGAGGGGCACTGTGGGATTATTTGCAGTAGGGCACACAGGAAATGCTGCAAAAATGTGTGTACAATTAACCCTGGGAAATTTTACTCCATTCAATCAATCAATCAAAGCCATTTGCACAGCGCGCAGCTACCTCAGCTGAGGCGTCCCGGTGCTCAAAGCAAGACTGAAGAATAGACTGGCCAGCTTAAACTACACTTGACTGAAGAGCCTTGTTTTTAAAACTCTCCTGAATCCCTGTTCTGTCTCAGCCGAGCAAATGTGGGTGGGCAGTGAATTCCAGAGCTTAGCCATCCGTACCGAGAAAGACCTGCCACCTCGTCGAGCTTTGGCATACCTCGGAATGCAAAGAAGTTGCAGGTGATTAGATCTCAGGGCTCGCTCCTGCTGGTACAAGCTAAGCCTATTCCAGAGGTAGTATGGCCCTATGCCCCTTAAGGCTCTGAAGGCAAATATCAGGGCTTTAAACTCGACCCTCTTGGCAACCGGGAGCCAATGAAATTGCCTCATATGGGGGGAGATTTGATGGCGAAAAGGGACCCGACGAATGATCCTAGCTGCCGCATTCTGGATTATTTGTAATCTAAGGATCAGAAAAGCTGGAAACCCCAGGTATAAGCTATTGGCATAATCCAAGCACGAAGTGACCAACGCATGGACAATGACCTTTTGGCTCTCCTCTGGGAGAAAACGCAATAGCTTTCTGACAGAGCATAACTTAACGAAACAGGAAGAAGACATATTACGGATTTGGGCCGCAAAAGAGAGATCGGCATCAAACCTGATTCCTAGATTTCTAGAAAACGAGACCGGTGTGGGTGGAGGATTCAAATCAGAAGACCACCAAAGGCTAGATGGGGGGACACCGCCTGACTAAAAAAGAGCACCTCAGTTTTGTCTGCGTTTAGTTTTAAAAAGTTACTGTTCATCCACTTTGAGATATCTTTTAAGCACTCTTTGAAATTAGAAAAGGCTGATTCAGAGTGTTCTCTGAATGAAAACACAAGCTGCGTGTCATCCGCATACGAGACAACCTTCACTCCCCAGGATTCGATAAGAGTGGCAAAAGGGGCTAAATATAGATTAAAAAGCAACGGGCTAAGAGCAGAGCCATGTGGCACTCCACAAACCAACGGTTTGGACGAAGATGAAAAAGGGCGAAGGAAGACCCGTTGAAATCGATCTTCTAAAAAAGACCGCAGCCAGTATAACAATGTACCCTGAAAGCCAAGATCAATTAATCTCTTCAACAGGATCGAATGAGCTACCCTATCGAATGCTGCTGACAGATTAAGTAGTAGTACCATAGCGGAAGCACCACCATCCAGTGCCTCTCTGAGCGTTTCGGACACTTCCAGCAGAGCGGTCTCCGTGCTATAACCTGCACGGAAACAATTGGTTAGGGCCTGGCTAGGAGTTGCCTCCGCCCACAGGCTGGTGACATGCATAAATGTGACACACACAATACCCTCCTCAGAAAACTTTCCAGACCTGTGAAAGAATAGATGGAGCCTGGACCTGCTGCCTGTGACCTGAGAGGAGCCTAGAAGACTGGGCCTGCTCTCCCTCTTGTACCCAGGACAAAGAAGAGGACTCCAAGGGTCAAAAAGCTGACCACCTAATCAGGCTACATGGACACAACAAGCTAAAATAGGCCTTTGCTGCAACTACTCAGAACCTACCTCAAATAATAATCACAATCCTTGTCAGGGTGAATCACTAATGCCACTGAAAAAATCTGTGCTTAACCCTCTAGTAGCATGGCACAAAGCAGTCAAGCAGACGTATGGCCAAACACTATGGGTCCAGTCCCCCCCACCACCCAGTAGATAAAGCACGAAACTTAAAAGTGATTATAGATTCAAAACTCAACTTCACAAAACAAGTAAATGCTGTACCCGGATACGATTAGGAGTGGCCTGCGGTGTTGCACTGGCTGCACATTATCTGAGCTTGCCCGTACTAACTGCCCATGTGAACTGCCTTAGGGGTTGCCCTGCGGAATTGAGCTGCTGCTTGATGAAACTTGTTGGGGCAGCGTGGGGCTGATCTTGGCCGGCTGCTCTGAGATAGGGGAGTAGTGGGTGACATCCCGTTGAACTGAGGACATTGTGCGTGGGCCACTGTGTGATACCAACGCCTGGTGCCTTTATGGGTCAGTGAACCTTTGCTGAGGAGACTTCTTAAGCACGAGCGTCGCGTGGCGAGTGTGGCACATGCCGAGGATTGCAATGGGCAAAGATAAGCCCCAGAAGACGGCTGGCCCCAATACGATCACGCAGTACACTACGCCCAGGCACCCCCCCTCCCAGCGCCTGACCAGACAGACTGGGGGGAAGACCGGGATTCGGGGGGAGAGAGCCCGGAACCCACCAGGGCGGAACTCATGGCAGCCATACAGGGATCCAGAAGAGCACTGGAAGACAGAATAGACACTGTCTCTGTGGATGTGAACCTACTACGTTCGGACCTCCGGAAGGTAGCTGATAAAGTCACGAGCGCCGAGGGGGATATAGTAGAACTGAAAGGTGAGGTGGTCACTCTCAAGCAGCAGGTGGCGCAGATGACTATGGTTACGAAGGCCCTGGAGAGTCATGCTGAGGAGGCGGAGGGGAGGGCGAGACGCAGCAACATTCGAGTGCTTGGCATCCCGGAAAGGGCGGAACTGGGGGCGCCCGAGCAGTTCCTGGAGCGTTGGATTCGTACCCACCTGTGTCCTGAGGGATTGTCGGATGTGTTTGTAATTGAAAGGGCGCATAGGGCTCTCATCCCTCCCCTCCCTCCAGGGGCGCAGCCTCGTGCCATCATAGCTAAAGTCCTTAACTACCGGGACAGAGACTGTATTCTGAGGGCGGCAAGGGAGCATAAGGATCTCCAGTACGAAAATAACAAAGTGTCCATCTACCCGGATTACACTAGGCAAGTTCAGGATCTTTGAAAATCCTTCTTGGGGGTGAAGCGCAAGCTGCGGGACTTGAACCTGCAATATATGCTCCTGTATCCTGCCAAGCTGAAGGTGATCTCGGTGGGCAAGGCGCAATTTTTTGATTAACCGGAAGATGTCTGGGAATGGCTGGAGATCCGTGGCGATGGACTGCCGCCTGGAGAAGCAAGGGGCCAGAAGAGACGATGGGGAACACGGCCGGATGGGGGCCGCCGGTGGCAGCGGAGTCAAGTGGAATCGCAAACTGACCCGGAGGTATCACAGAGGAGGATAACGGTGGGCGATGATGGAACGCTACAGTCTACCCCCCTTGTGGAGAGCACGGCAGAGGTCGACTTACTGGGAGCTGCGTCCGCTCGATCGGAGGCAGAGGATCAGACGTTGCCACTAACAATGGATGTTGTGCCCGAGACTTTATTGGAAGATCTTCCTGAAGGCGGCAGTGACAGTGATTAACCATGAACTGCTGGACATCGGTGCTGTTCGCTGTCTCAGGACGACCGTGCAGGAGTGCAGTGATGTTGTATGAGGCGGTCTGTGGTTGCGGGGTCTGGGTGTGGGGGGGGGAGGGGCTGATCTATTAGTAGCGAGACCCGGGGTGGGGGGGTGGGGAGGATGCCAGGTTTAACAGTACAGTAAGCGAGTGTACTTCAAAAAATGGCAGCTGGACTTTTTGATTTGTGTTGGGTGGGCGGATTAGGGATGCGATGTTTTCTTTTTGTTGCCCCTATTGGGCCTGGTGGGATGCTTTGCACATCCTGGCACGAGCGGTGGGTGGACAAAATCGTCTGTGATGATAGTTGAGCATTGTCCGTGGGTGGGGGAGGGGGTGGGTTTTGTTGGTTCAGTTCTTGTTGTGTAACATTATGTTGGGTGGTGAGAAAGAGCATGTCGTTGCAGAAGAGTGCCGAGTCCGGGCGCGATGTCAGACAGATAGTGCGGATGCGTGGCCATGGCAGCGGTGATAAAGTTTCTTAGCTGGAACGTTAGGGGCTTAGGCACTTGCACTAAACGCCATAGGGTCCTTTCCTTCCTTAAGCGGCATAATATAATGGTTGCGTGTTTGCAGGAGACGCATCTGGATGATGCTGGGCCGGGGCGTCTGGCAAAAAAGTGGAGGGGACAGGTATTCCACTCATCGTACTCTACTTATGCTAGGGGGGCATTGATCTGGGTGGCACCTGGGGTTCCGTTCACACTACAGTACGCTGAAGCGGATGTCGAAGGACGCTATGTGCTAGCGCGGGGCAAGTTAGATGGTAAAGATATCAGTATACTGAATGCCTATGCCCCCAATGTTGTTGACCCAAATTTCTTTGCAGCCATGCGGGACCTGATCACTGTAGACTTGGACATTCCCCTGATATGGTTAGGAAATTTTAATTGTGTGGTGGACCCGGAGCTGGATAGATGCCCCCCTAGAAGGGGTACCAAGCCACGTATGACTAAGCAGTTGCAGAAATTAATGGCTGACCTGGGCCTCTGGGATGTTTGGAGGGAGCATCCTCCGACTCAGAGAATATTCACCTGTTTTACGCCCACTCACAACACACATAGTCACTTAGATAGGGTGTTAGTGACAGAGCACCCAGTGCTCATGGCGGCGGAGATCACACATTTGGCGCGTTTTCTGTTTCGATCATGCTCCTGTGTGCTGCATGGTGCGGTAGGCAGCGGGAGGGCAGGGCCCCCGCAGATGGCGGCTTCCCACCGATATCTTGGAGGATCCGGTCAGGAAAGAAGTAATTTCGAACGCATTGACAGAGTATATGTCCCTTTATTGGGGCACTGCAAGTACTAGAGCTCATGAATGGGATGCAATGAAGGCGGTGGTCAGGGGCGCGGCAATGGGGCTGACGTATGGCGTTCGGAGGCAGCTACAGTCTGAGCTACAGGATAGGGAGAAAGAGTTGGCTAAACTCGAGGCCGCAGGGTCAAGATGATGCTCAGGAACAAGAGCGTTTAATACGGGAGCAGGTTGCAGTTCCGTGGGATAGACTGGACAAGTATACTCTTAAGAAATATCACCAGCGACTACATGCAGAGGGAGATAAAGCGGGTCGATTGTTAGCCTGGATCTTGCGTAAGGAACAGGCTCCCCCTTTAGTTACCTGTCTTAGAACTCAGACGGGCGAGCTGGTCTATGCTCGAGTGGCTATGCTGGAAGTGTTCCGGCAACACTTGCAGGCAGTATATAGGGCAGACCACCTGGTAGGTGCGGACCTATACATTCCTTTTCTGGAGGGCCTACAATTGAGACAAGTGTCTAAAGAGGTTAGGACGGAGCTGGAAGCGCTAATCACCGAGGAAGAACTGATGGAGGCAATAGCGGAAATACCTAGGGCCAAGGCTCCGGGAGGTGACGGACTGCCCATTGAGTATTACCAAGTATGCTCGGCGGTGCTGGTCCGACCTTTGATGCAAACCTTTAATGAGTCCTTTGATAGTGGACTATTGCCCCCTACGATGCGTGAGGGAAAAATCTGTCTGATTCCAAAACCGGGTGGTGATGTACAGGACCCGGCGGCATACCGTCTGTTGACGATGATTAACTCGGATATAAAGATTTTATGTAAAGTACTGGCCAAATGGTTGGGACCGCATATGGCTCACTTAGTGCACGAGGATCAGTGCGGCTTTATCCCGGGCCGCAGTACATCAATGAATGTGCGAAGGCTGGCGCATGTGCTGCACGAGACGCAAGGGGCCCCTGAGGAGATGGTGCTGGTGTCCATCGACCTTGAAAAGGCATTTGACACGGTGGATTGGGGGTATTTGCTGGAAATCCTTGGGAAGTTGGGGTTGGGACCGCGTTTTTGTAAATGGGTAAAAGTACTATATACAAATCCCGTGGTGTGTGTGCGAATGGGTCAAGCTAGATCGGCGCAGTGGTCGTTGGGGCGGGGCACGCGGCAGGGGTGCCCGCTGTCACCATTGCTGTTTGCTCTAGCTATAGAGCCCATGGCGATATGGGCAAGACAGGAATTGGGGCGCTGGGGCATACAAATTGGGCACAGTACGCACCTCATCTCGCTATATGCTAATGATGCGTTGTTCTATGTTACATCTCCGCGTGAGGCTATAGCGCACCTGCTGAGGTTGATGGACCAGTTCGCAACTTATTCGGGGTTGCGCCTCAATAGAAGTAAATCCCTGGCGTTCCCTTTAGCGGGGATGAGTGAGATTGAGGCTGGGGAGCTGCCTAGACTGGGACTGCGATGGGAGATGGAACATTTTAGATACCTAGGGGTACAGGTGGCTCACATGGATGCTAGGCAGACCCAGCTGAATATGAACAGGGTGGTTGAGTCTCTGAGGCGCTCGGTGGAATTCTGGAATGCGCTGCCATTGTCACTAATGGGTAGAATAGCGGTGGCAAAGATGGTGATGCTGCTGAGATGCCTATATGCCTTGCAGAATGCGTTGTGCCCAATCCCTGCAAAAATATTTTGGCAGTTGAATTTTCTCCTGGTGACCCTCCTTTGGGCAGGAAAGCGCTGTAGGGTTGCGCTGAGCGTGCTTCAGAAGCGGTATGAGGAGGGTGGACTTGGGGTTCCCAGATTTGATCTTTATTATCGTGCGGCGCACCTTCAGCATGCTGTGCAGTGGTTGGATGAGGGCGATCATTGGGAAAAGCGCTTACTTGCCGGGTGAGTGCAGCCAGAGGATCTCCCTATGATCTTGATGGAAGGTACTGGGGCCAATGCGGAGCTGCCGTATGTGGTCAAGCAAACAGTTTGTTTGTGGCAGAAAGTTGTGGAACGAGTGTTAGGGCGGGCTCCCTTCCATCCGGAATTATGCATCTGGCAGTTAGTTCCCGTACGCAGAATGGTGGAAAACATGTCTTTTCAAGCATGGAGAGAGGGTGGCTGTATGGTGTTGGCAGATTTGTATATTAATGACACCTACCTAACGTTTGAGTAGGCGTGTGAGGGATTTGGCCTGGGTCAAGGGCAATATCTTCAATATGCTGGACTGATGGAAGTGGCAAAGGTAACATGGCCTGTGTATCCGGATATGCCTCGGACCACGGAAACCTTAGATATATTGCTAACATGTGGAGGCGGGCCCAGATTGGTGTCTTTGTTGTACAAGGCCATGAGGGTTGACTATGGATCATTGGCCCTTAGGCCATGGGATGCATGGAATGTAGATTTGCAGGAGCTGTTGCAGGAGAAAGAGTGGGTGAGAGCGTGCACGCTAACGCGTAAAGTGTCCTGCAATGCCCGGTTGAAGTTGCTGCACTATAATTTTTTGCAGCGGGTGTACATGACACCAGCAAGGCTCCATCGTATTGATGCTACCCGCACACATGAATGCCCTAGATGTCATGGAGCCCATACGGGGTTCATGCATCTGACGTGGACGTGCCCAGAAGTTTATCAGTACTGGCTTGAGGTAGTGGCGCGACTCCGTGGAAGGGTTGGAGTTGCACTGGAGGCTACGCCTGAGCAGTGTCTTCTGGGGTTGGTACCACAGCGCAAAAAGAGAAAAATGGCCAATAAGTTGATACAGCTTGCGCTGGTATTGGCTAAACGTAGGGTTGCCATTTGCTGGATGGTTGTTCGAGCCCCCTCTTTTGTGAATTGGCTGAGAGATGTGGGAGAGTGGTCGTTGGCTGAGGAATTGCATATTAAGGCGTGCTGTAGAGACGAAAAGCTGGAAGAGGACATAGCAAGTTGGAGAGAGCTGTGTAGGGCATTGTTGAATTCAACGGGGTTAGGCTGCGAACAGTCTAGTGAGTCCGATGGGGATAATAGTATGTAGCTGGGGCTTGGGTCGACCCTAACCCTATATTTTGTATATGTTGCTGTCTCTGTTGCTAGGCCATGCAAAGCGTGAAGTATATTTAACTGTATTAAGTGCTTGGGACTCGTATGCGTGAACTGAACACAAGTCGTGGGATATTGTCTCGAAGGATTCTGTATATGACTGCTCTAGTTCTGTGGAAAATGTATAAATAAAGTTGTTTTTTTTTAAAGAAAAACATAACATAACATAGAAGTCAGGCAATGTACAAAAGTATTTATGTAGTTCTGTAACAGTAATAAAGTAAAAACATAACGCAAGAAAATGTTCAAACCTATTTGGACAAATAGAGAATATTTCAATAAATACAATTATGCCAAAATCAGAAACATCCAATAAGTAAAACCGGAGAGATGAATTTTTAAAGTTTGAATTAAAAATAGCGCTAAAAATCTCAAAGCACCAACCGTGGCTAACTGGTTGCGCTAGACCAGGTCACAGTCAACGGTTAAGGCTGACCGTGATGAATCATCGGTTGAATACAAGGACCAGGATTGTCCCGGTGGAAAGTTTACTTCTGGTCTTAGAAACTTTTATGAAAAAAGTTTTTGTTGAAGAGTCTGTACTGTAATAAGATTGTAGGACTGACCCTCTCCACGTCCTTCCTAGTATGCCTAATTTGTTAATACCGTTATTATTCCTCGTATTTGGTTGAAATAGCTGTGACACTCCTTAGGGGTTGGGCCAACTCCACCTCATATATAGTAATAGTAAAGGTGCTGAGCGTCCTTTTTCCTGTTATTCAAAACTGAATAAATTCAAAGTCACTTTTTATGTATGTTTTGATGCTTTTTTTACTATTTCATATGATTTTCTACAGATAACATCTTTGTAGAATATGATGTCCAAATGTGCAGATCTTGGAACCTTTTCATTTGTTAGCCAACATGTGTTTCACCCCTTACAATGCCCCTTACAAAATGTAGTCTCCGTGGTCCTATCCTGGTTCACTCTGTGGTTCATAAGTGAACCAGGATAGGACCGCAGAGACTACGTTTGTTTTCTTTCTTAGACATCAGAATCACAATAAAAAGTCGCCACATAGGACTTTATTCTGGCACCTACAAACTTTATGAGAAGCCTTGAAAAAGCCCCCACTTCACAGGCTTTGTAAGGGGTGAAACACATGTTGGCTTAGAATAAGGTTCCGAGATCTACTTTGGAAACCATAATCTACAAAGATGTTATTTGTGGAAAATCATGTGAAATGATAAAAAAAGCAACAAAACATACATAAAAAGTGACTTTGAATGTATTCAGTTTTGAATAACAGGAAAATGGATGCTCAGCACCTCTACTGTTGTTGAAGAGTTGTAGGCAGGGCAATCTGCAAGCTGAATCCGAAGCAGGGCTTGACGACGAAGGGCTGCTTAAGAGCAGGATCATGGTGCAGTCGTCGACAAAGGTGGGAAAACTTTGAGTGTGCGAAGCCCGTGCCCGGGAAGGCTTCGATGTCAATTGGATGCTGTTTGATGTTGGTCCTGATGAAGCCCTCTATGTTTGGGCTTAGAAATTTTTCTGGAAGTCAGATTTCCTTCAGAGGGCAAACCAGCGAGCTGAGCCTGACGGCGATTCTATGTTGACGGATTAAGCTTTGACGGCAATCCCGGTCTCTGTTAATTCTCCAGGTAGAAAGTTAGCAAAACATTTCTAAGTCCTACTTCTTTCAGTTTGGGGACATGAGGAGTGCGCTCTAATACCAGCCAAGGGTTCAAATCTCGGGGGCACCACTTGGGGGTTAGGACCCACTCCAGCAGAGGCCAGCAGTAGGGTACAGGGCAGGTACTGGAACTGGTCAGCTGGGCAGCTGCAGTGAGAGAGGCTTCTGGAAGCTTGTTGTGTCCCTGTAGCTCAGACAGGCAGTCAGTCAATTGACACTTGGAGCCACTTCTGGGGTCCTGGGTTCAAGCAAGCAGGTCCAGTCTTTCCTCAGGTTATTCAGACAGCAGGGCATTACTTCTGATTCTTCACAGGTCCAGCAGTGTTCTGAGGAGGGTACTGGGGATGCCACATGTATGCCCAGTGCCAGTCTGTGGGGAGAGGGGGGGACTCCTGGCCACTTTCTAACCAATGAAGTAAACGTTCCCAGGGTGAGTCTACCCAATTGTGCAGCATTTCCTGTGTTTTACTGTAAACTATCCCACTGTACCCCTCTTTCCCTAAACCCAACATGGCAGAACTGTTTTTCCCTGGTCAGAGCTCCCTATGGCCACCCAGAGGAATGGCTATGATAATGGGCATACCCTCCCTTGTGGTCACTCTAAACCAGTTCTGGGGCAGTTCCACCCTCACATTGGATCTGGAACCAAATCATCTAGGCAGAGAAAAGGGAGGCAGGCCTAGGTGTCACGTACATCTGCCAGTGAAGGAGTGGAAGGGACTGGGCACAGACCCCAGGCTACCCTGCTCAAGGAAGAAAAACACCTCCCCACACCCAAGCCCTTTATCCACTGTCTGGGATCAATCCACATCTCATCAGCCATCAGCAGTCATGTCATTCTGGACACTGGCATAAAGGCCCCTTTGGCTAGGGTGCCAAATGCAAAAACAACAGTTGATGGACAGAATGCAGAACAATGTCATACATTCACCCCAGTACAGAGATCTGGGCCTAAATCCATCGTTTTTTTGCTCACCATGCCATTCCAGTTTGAACCCAGCCATATGCAAATCAGTCTTGACCCTGTGCCTCATGGGAACAGTCCAGCCCGAACTGCCAAGCCAGGTCCTCCCTGGACTGGAAACAAGCATCCTAGGACCGGTTTCGGGGTTTCACCCCTCTTCAGCCAGGATAGCTTGTTTCCAGTGGCATGGAAAGCACGGGACCCACGTCTGGGCATACCCGTCCCACTCAGGGTGCCAAATGCAAAAACAACAGTTGATGGACAGAATGCAGAACAATGTCATACATTCACCCCAGTACAGAGATCTGGGCCTAAATCCATCGTTTTTTTGCTCACCATGCCATTCCAGTTTGAACCCAGCCATATGCAAATAAGTCTTGACCCTGTGCCTCATGGGAACAGTCCAGCCCGAACTGCCAAGCCAGGTCCTCCCTGGACTGGAAACAAGCATCCTAGGACCGGTTTCGGGGTTTCACCCCTCTTCAGCCAGGATAGCTTGATTCCAGTGGCATGGAGAGCACGGGACCCACGTCTGGGCATACCCGTCCCACTCGGGGTGCCAAATGCAAAAACAACAGTTGATGGACAGAATGCAGAACAATGTCATACATTCACCCCAGTACAGAGATCTGGGCCTAAATCCATCGTTTTTTGCTCACCATGCCATTCCAGTTTGAACCCAGCCATATGCAAATCAGTCTTGACCCTGTGCCTCATGGGAACAGTCCAGCCCGAACTGCCAAGCCAGGTCCTCCCTGGACTGGAAACAAGCATCCTAGGACCGGTTTCGGGGTTTCACCCCTCTTCAGCCAGGATAGCTTGATTCCAGTGGCATGGAGAGCACGGGACCCACGTCTGCGCATACCCGTCCCACTCGGGGTGCCAAATGCAAAAACAACAGTTGATGGACAGAATGCAGAACAATGTCATACATTCATCCCAGTACAGAGATCTGGGCCTAATCCATCGTTTTTTTGCTCAACATGCCATTCCAGTTTGAACCCAGCCATATGCAAATCAGTCTTGACCCTGTGCCTCATGGGAACAGTCCAGCCCGAACTGCCAAGCCAGGTCCTCCCTGGACTGGAAACAAGCATCCTAGGACTGGTTTCGGGGTTTCACCCCTCTTCAGCCAGGATAGCTTGATTCCAGTGGCATGGAGAGCACGGGACCCACGTCTGGGCATACCCGTCCCACTCGGGGTGCCAAATGCAAAAACAACAGTTGATGGACAGAATGCAGAACAATGTCATACATTCACCGCAGTACAGAGATCTGGGCCTAAATCCATCGTTTTTTTGCTCACCATGCCATTCCAGTTTGAACCCAGCCATATGCAAATCAGTCTTGACCCTGTGCCTCATGGGAACAGTCCAGCCCGAACTGCCAAGCCAGGTCCTCCCTGGACTGGAAACAAGCATCCTAGGACCGGTTTCGGGGTTTCCCCCTCTTCAGCCAGGATAGCTTGATTCCAGTGGCATGGAGAGCACGGGACCCACGTCTGGGCATACCCGTCCCACTCGGGGTGCCAAATGCAAAAACAACAGTTGATGGACAGAATGCAGAACAATGTCATACATTCACCCCAGTACAGAGATCTGGGCCTAAATCCATCGTTTTTTGCTCACCATGCCATTCCAGTTTGAACCCAGCCATATGCAAATCAGTCTTGACCCTGTGCCTCATGGGAACGGTCCAGCCCGAACTGTCAAGCCAGGTCCTCCCTGGACTGGAAACAAGCATCCTAGGACCGGTTTCGGGGTTTCACCCCTCTTCAGCCAGGATAGCTTGATTCCAGTGGCATGGAGAGCACGGGACCCACGTCTGGGCATACCCGTCCCACTCGGGGTGCCAAATGCAAAAACAACAGTTGATGGACAGAATGCAGAACAATGTCATACATTCACCCCAGTACAGAGATCTGGGCCTAAATCCATCGGTTTTTTGCTCACCATGCCATTCCAGTTTGAACCCAGCCATATGCAAATCAGTCTTGACCCTGTGCCTCATGGGAACAGTCCAGCCCGAACTGCCAAGCATCCTAGGACCGGTTTCGGGGTTTCACCCCTCTTCAGCCAGGATAGCTTGATTCCAGTGGCATGGAGAGCACGGGACCCACGTCTGGGCATACCCGTCCCACTCGGGGTGCCAAATGCAAAAACAACAGTTGATGGACAGTATGCAGAACAATGTCATACATTCACCCCAGTACAGAGATCTGGGCCTAAATCCATAGTTTTTTGCTCACCATGCCATTCCAGTTTGAACCCAGCCATATGCAAATCAGTCTTGACCCTGTGCCTCATGGGAACAGTCCAGCCCGAACTGCCAAGCCAGGTCCTCCCTGGACTGGAAACAAGCATCCTAGGACCGGTTTCGGGGTTTCACCCCTCTTCAGCCAGGATAGCTTGATTCCAGTGGCATGGAGAGCACGGGACCCACGTCTGGGCATACCCGTCCCACTCGGGGTGCCAAATGCAAAAACAACAGTTGATGGACAGAATGCAGAACAATGTCATACATTCACCCCAGTACAGAGATCTGGGCCTAAATCCATCGTTTTTTGCTCACCATGCCATTCCAGTTTGAACCCAGCCATATGCAAATCAGTCTTGACCCTGTGCCTCATGGGAACAGTCCAGCCCGAACTGCCAAGCCAGGTCCTCCCTGGACTGGAAACAAGCATCCTAGGACCGGTTTCGGGGTTTCACCCCTCTTCAGCCAGGATAGCTTGATTCCAGTGGCATGGAGAGCACAGGACCCACGTCTGGGCATACCCGTCCCACTCGGGGTGCCAAATGCAAAAACAACAGTTGATGGACAGAATGCAGAACAATGTCATACATTCACCCCAGTACAGAGATCTGGGCCTAAATCCATCGTTTTTTTGCTCACCATGCCATTCCAGTTTGGTCCCGTGCTCACTACGCCACTGGAGTCAAGCTATCCTGGCTGATGAAGGCTGATAGCCTGAAACCGGTCCTAGGATGCTTGATTCCAGTCCAGGGAAGACATGGCTTGGCAGTTCGGTCTGGACTGTTCCCATGAGGCACAGGGTCAAGACTGATTTGCATATGGCTATGTCTGAACTGGGGTGGCGTGGTGAAGCAAAATAACGATGGATTAAACCCAGATCTGTGACTGGGGGTGAATGTTTGCCAATGTGCAGCATTCCGTCCATCATCTTGTGTGTTTTGTGGGTCCCGTGCTCACTACGCCACTGGAGTCAAGCTATCCTGGCTGATGAAGGCTGATAGCCTGAAACCGGTCCTAGGATGCTTGATTCCGGTCCAGGGAAGACATGGCTTGGCAGTTCGGTCTGGACTGTTCCCATGAGGCACAGGGTCAAGACTGATTTGCATATGGCTATGTCTGAACTGGAGTGGCGTGGTGAAGCAAAATAACGATGGATTAAACCCAGATCTGTGACTGGGGGTGAATGTTTGCCAATGTGCAGCATTCCGTCCATCATCTTGTGTGTTTTGCATTTCGCCCTAAGTGGGAAGGGTATGCCCAGACGTGGGTCCCGTGCTCACTACGCCACTGGAGTCAAGCTATCCTGGCTGATGAAGGCTGATAGCCTGAAACCGGTCCTAGGATGCTTGATTCCGGTCCAGGGAAGACATGGCTTGGCAGTTCGGTCTGGACTGTTCCCATGAGGCACAGGGTCAAGACTGATTTGCATATGGCTATGTCTGAACTGGGGTGGCGTGGTGAAGCAAAATAACGATGGATTAAACCCAGAACTGTGACTGGGGGTGAATGTTTGCCAATGTGCAGCATTCCGTCCATCATCTTGTGTGTTTTGCATTTCGCCCTAAATGGGAAGGGTATGCCCAGACGTGGGTCCCGTGCTCACTACGCCACTGGAGTCAAGCTATCCTGGCTGATGAAGGCTGATAGCCTGAAACCGGTCCTAGGATGCTTGATTCCGGTCCAGGGAAGACATGGCTTGGCAGTTCGGTCTGGACTGTTCCCATGAGGCACAGGGTCAAGACTGATTTGCATATGGCTATGTCTGAACTGGGATGGCGTGGTGAAGCAAAATAACGATGGATTAAACCCAGATCTGTGACTGGGGGTGAATGTTTGCCAATGTGCAGCATTCCGTCCATCATCTTGTGTGTTTTGCCTTTGGCTAGGGTGACCAGATTTTGAGGACCAAAAACCGGGACAGGCTAGAAATAAAAGTAGGACTAAAGCCTTTAGTCCTACTTCTATATCTGGCCTGTCCCGGTTTTTGGTACCCTTGTAAATATGTGCCTATATACAGTAATACAATAGACTTGTATCTGTGTGTGTGTGTGGGTGTGGGTGTGTGTGTGTGTGTGTGGGTGTGTGTGTATATATATATACATATATATATACACTCACACATGCATGCGCGCAGACATTCAAGGCTCGCTCCCTTTAAAGGGAAGAGCAGGGTCACACTGGTGGCTGCCTTTGTAGAAAGAGAAGGGAAATCCAGAGAGAAAATGTGTCTCGTTAATGGATTTCCCTTCGCGCTACACTTATCCTTCTGCAACAAGGGCTCCAATGGTATGCTAAATCCAGGCACTAAACAAAAAAACCGGGACATTTTTCTGCTACACCCGGGCACTACACAAAAACCGGGACATTTTCTTAATTTGGGGGATAGTGTCGGGACACTTCTCCCAAAACCGGGACCGTCCAGGGAAATCCGGGACGTCTGGTCACCCTACCTTTGGCAGGAAAATGACAACTTTCTAACAGTGTAATTTAAAAAATAGTCATATAAAATTTGACTTGACCATTACGTTGGATTTGAAATTATTATTAAAATGAGTCCTTTATTCATTTTTCTAGCTGCTCCCAAACTGAAATTAAGCACTAAATGTTGATATAGTGTAACCCAGTTTTTTCATAAGCGAGAGCCAACCTTGCTACAGTGTAAATTGACTTTGGAGGTTTTGCACTGCCAGGACATGTAAAATATTAAATATACATGCCTTACATTTTGAATATCATGCACCATGCCCTAAGGGGATTTAGGACCTGTTGTAGGGGTGACTTATAAGTATTAAAAAGGAAGGTTTAGTCCTGGTAAAAGTTTTGTTTTGCCAGGTCGAAATGGCAATGAGTGTTGCAGCCCACTAGTAGGAATAAATTGACAGGCCCTGGATACAAGTGGTACTACATACTAGGACATATAAGTAAATTAAGTGTCAGTTAAGGGTATGCACATTTTAACAGATTTAGACAGGAGAACACATGCATTTCACCACTGGCTAGCAGCAGTAAGGTGACCAGAGTTCTATGGCCAGTAAAAACGGATTCAGAAAATTAAGCAAAAAATCTACGGGCACACCACGCAAAAGATGGTCATTTCCAACACTTACCATGCCGATGAGTGTTAGGTGACATACTACTTATAGTATAATATAATTGGAGGTCAATATCACTGTCCCCAATATATTTTCCTTCAACCCTTTCAAAACTAAGAGAGTTTAGAAACAGGCTATCCAAGATATTTAGTGCTTTACTTAATCCCAGAGCTATGAAGGGTGTACAAAGTTCTAAGAGCACTACGAACCATACAAATGGTTGAAAGTCACTATACTAATTTTGCCATTTTTGCGTAACATACTATGACCTCTAATGAAAACCTGACGTTCATGTCCACAAGACTTCTCAATTGCTCATTTTATCTGCATTGAATGCCACAATGCAATGTCTTTGGCCATAAAACTCGGCACTGAACAGCCTGAGGCCAGAGGTTTAGTTGCAAATTTCCGCTTTTACACAATTGTGACTATATCGCTTGGGGTGTTTGCAAGTCTATTTTGCACAGTTTTAAGCAGAGACCCAGAGCGACGGCTTATACTGCATGCACTTCATAAAACCAGAAGCAGCAAATGATTAACAATAAAAGGACTAATATTTTCTTCTAAGCGATTAAATAGAAGTCTCTCCAACTCCTTCCTGCCCCGTCCCCAGGGCGTAAGAATCAGGGAACTTGGGGAAATAAATAACGTGCCGCTGTTACGATGTTTTAAGCATAATCTTAAATTCTCCACAAGAAAAATATTGTCTCCCTCATTAATGCTGAGAAGGCTTTTATCGTTTGAGGTGTCAGGTTACCATTCTGCTTTCAGTGTTTTTGCGTGGAGGATTTACAGGGTTCTGGTTTCAATTCAGCATCTTTTTTCATGAGGAGCGTTATTCTGATAGTCTATGGCACTTCTTAAAAGCATAGGTGCTCTTAACTTTCCAAGATGTTTTAACCCTTTGGCAAGCTCATCTAGGTATCTGCTTTTTTTTTTTTTTTTAAACAATGCCTGATGCTCCGTATTTATTAGACGTTTATATTTACTAAGCGCACGTTCGTCTAAAGTCTTCTTGGTGTTAAGACAAAGTTAAGATTATAATGAAAACAAGCAGGAGACACTTGTGTCTAAACTGTAGAGTGGGGTGCCCAGCGTTGGTCCAAGAGTGTTGGAACTGTGCCAGATTTTCAGCATATTATTAAAAAAATAGCATTTCGAACCAAAGGTCATAAGTGTGAAAATCATTAAAATGGTGTCATTCTGAAGGACAAAGGGGCATATTATCAAGGGCTCGATCGCCGCTTTAGCGGGACTTTTTCCCGCTAAAGCGGCGATAATTCAAACGCCCTATTAGCAAGCTGTCGCTAACTGCTGTTAGCGACAGCTTTTAGGCGATAGCGACCGGGTTGGGTGGCTATTTGCATGCCAGCGATATTTATCGCTAATGGCATGCAAAGTAGGCGTTCCCAACCAAAAAGCGACTGGAAACAGTCGCTAAGGTCGCTATCGCCTATTAGCGAGGCAGGGGAGGTGATTAACGAACCAGCGCTAAACACGTTTAGCGCTGGTTTGTTAACGCCTGGTCTCACCCTGACTTAGCCATGTAATCCAATGGGAGGTGGATTACATGGCTAAATCCCCCTCGCCCTATCGCCAAGCTAACACTGGTCACAGTGTGAATATCGCTTGTTTTCAAGCGATATTCACACTGTTCTCCAGGGTTTCTATCGCTTTGGAGATAAGAGTTGCTGATAGCACGCTATCTCCGCGATAGAAAACTGCGATAGCCGGCGATAATTATCCTAGCGCTAACTGCGCTTAGCGATAATTATCGCCGGTTATTGCTAATAGGCCCCATAGATCCTTCACCCGCTAAAAGTGGCTGGCTTCACCACAGGTGACTGTCAACATTTAAGGCACATCATTGTCAGAATGGGGTCAACCAAAAATAGAAGTTGTTATATAATCTGCATACAGTGGGGAATGGGATACAATAAATTATGTTTAAATTACCTGGTCAGTGACCCAGATAATTTTATTAACATTGCCACTGACAAGGTATAAAACAAGGAAGGTTGGTATGGAATGTCTCTTATTCACACATCCTTCAGTCAACATGTTTCAGCCAACAGTAAAGTCCAGGCAGGTTAGTGGCCTTCCTCAGGACTCGGCATCCTTAGCACTTGCCCTACCCTGAACCATGGGTGGTGTGTAGAGGAATAAGAGACAGTGTCATAAGAAGACTAAATAATGAATGATTAGTTGTACTCGCTATGATTAATAAAGGGTGGGTATTTCCTGAAATGAAGAATTCATTGTCACACTAACTCTAATTTGTTGTAGCTCATGAGTAGTACACCAAAAGTTAGTCACGGTTCACATGACTCCAGTCACGGTTAGTCACGGTTCCATCCCCCGTCCATCAATGCAAATTAAACAGTGTGCATTTCACTTGTAATTGTGTAAAGGACAACAAATAGTCAAGAAACAAAATCATTGGTCACATCTTAACCTAAACCCCGTAGTCAAACACTGGAAGGGAGCAATCCGAGAACACAAATATCAACATTGTCCCAGGACCCAACATAGAAGAAATAGTTCTTAGAATTATAAGGGCGGGACAAAATGTCTCTATTATTGCATCAAGCGTGGATATAAGTTCAACACTTATCTGCCGCTGTCCCTCTGAGAGATGTCTGAAACGACATCTCGACCATGGGTAAATCTTGAAGGACACCATAAAAGGCACCCATCCGGAGCTGCTTCCATGCAGGACATAGCGCATAGCGCATCTGGCGTCATCATGTTTTGTCTGGCGCAATTACTTTGAGGGCATCTTGCATCACTGTGCAACTGCTGGCCTCATTATATCGCAAAATGGTCCAATCTACAGCCCAAGACCATATCCCTAAACAATCATTGTACATATTTCAATATTGCTTCTTAAGTTGTTTACACAGCAACACCAATATGAATAATAGAAGATGCACTGACACATAATGATTCTAAATTATGTTCATTAAAATAGTCTGTGGCTTTCCTAAAAATCATACATGGCTTCAGCCCTCCTGGAACTATGCTGGACATCCCTACGGTAAGTGTCTTATGGTTTATGGTTTTCAGGCAGTAGCTGGTCCCACTTTTTTGCTGCAAGATGGGAGTTAAAGTTCTGCCTCCTTTTAATTCATGCTTGAAGCGCAAGATTCCCTTCAAACACTGAGATGCATATCTGAGCAACCTTGAAGGATGGTCTTTTATAGTCTCAAAAACATGACTCCCTGATCGCAGACGACCATAAAACACATCATAGTAAAAAGGATCTCCTCTTCCACCAACAGCCAATCTAGTGAAATACAATCCAATGTTCCAGGTCCCAAGACATTGAGAGCTGCTACATTCAGCCCTTTTGCTACTGGCCCACACCCATCACTATTAAAACTAAATAGACCCTGATGCGGTACTCGAGTCATGAAAAGCAGCAACAGCTGTCACCCGATGAAAAAATGACAAATAATGAGACACCTACGACCTGTCAATGTGGAAGTAGCAACTTCCAGTGGGGCAGAACATGGTGCAGTACTTACTGGGTGCAATACATATCTCTTGTTCAGAGCTTACCCCTGTAAAATGAGGAATTACATGTGAAATTGGAGTTTTCTGCACTGAATTCTGCATTTATTGGAATTCATCACTTTTTTCCCCTGATTTGGGGCAGATTTGGTGCGCCAAAATTTATCAGCACAATAAAGCGGATGCAATGTGTACTGCAAATTTCGGAATATCGATCCCTTTGTAAACCTGATCAGAATCAACCACCCCACCTGCAACCAGGGCTGAAATTAATGCCCAAATCTGTGTACAGAAAGTCAGATATGAGTAATTATGGTCTCTCACGCTGAATTCTGCTACTTGGAAATATGTTATTGGCCCTTAAACAGTAAGAATGAGTGAGCTGCAATGTATTTCTAAACTACGGAAGCGATTATAATTTCTCAATGAAACAAAGCGAGTTAATGGAAAATATATTTTTGCAATGATTTTATCAATTTCACTATCCCCGCATCTATCCAAGCATTGGTAAAAAGCAATAGCAAAGCCAATAGTCCAAAAAGGGCGAGGCCTTTTGGCTTTGCCAGTGCTTGTTTACTTGTAGGTCAATTTGTGCTAGGGTTCAACATGCAGCCCAACTAGGGTTTTGGAAGAGATAAATTAAAGTTAACCAAGTATTGACAAAGTCAAGGTCTGGCTTTGGCTTCCAGCCTGTTTGCTTTGTCAATGGTTGTTTGGTTTTGTCAAAGCTGTTGCACACCTTTAATGTTGGGGAAGCTGCTGAGCCCTCGAAAATCTAAAACAAAAAAGACAGTGGCTGATAGCAAAAATATTTTTTGGTCTCAACAAGCACACATTGCCATAGTAGTACCTGCACTGAAGGGAACTACTTTGTATGTGCATGTGCTCCTTGTGGAAGGCATGAATGTCGTCACTCAAAGTGAAGTTAGCCAATGGCTGGAGTGGGCTGGCCCATTGCCCCATGCTGTATGCTGTAGTGCAGCAGAAAAAGGTGAATGACACAACAACAGACCAGTGGATGAAGAGGGACAGCTGAAAGCCCTAAGGAAGCATAATATCTATATAATTTTAGAAAAAACGGAAAGTCCTGGGTTAGAACACCAGACCTAAAAAGCATGGAGGAAGAGACAACGTGGAACAAGACCACTACTCCAAACTGCTCAAACCCTTTCTGAAGGAGAGCAATCTAGTCACCTGCTCTTCAGAAAACACCTGAAATCTAATCAGGCAAGCCTTCAATACCCAGTAAGTTACACTGTGACCACCCCACACCTGCTCAAAACAAATGTGTGTCTGTCAGTACGCCATATCAAGATCACGACAAACGCATGAGGCCATGACATGCATCCAAACAGCTCCAAATTAAATATGTGTCAATCATCTCTCTACAGCGTTACTATTTTCCAATATCACTGATGTGGCCGTATTGAACATTTGTAAAAACTTAGGATCTCAAGCACATCATCTGAATGCAGTTCCCTGTACTCTGTGTTCAAACTCCTGGTCTATAACTCAGGTTCAGGGCCTTTAACAACCGGTATAGCCCTCGGCAGTGGTCTATAAGGCTATATTATAACAATGGAATGTTGAAAGCTCCATTGAAGACAATGAAGTGGCTCAGGGCTAATAATGGCCAACATTCCAATGCTTGTCTGTCTGGTTCTCCCTTTTTAACTCAGAACATTCTACCTTCAGTGCTTGGAATGTTCTAATAGCCTTATGGCCCTGCTGCCTCAGTCTACCTCGGTTGTTAAAAGCCTTCTCTCTCGGTTTTGGGCCTCGCCTGTGGCTTGGGCCTTTATCTCAGGTTCAGGGGCTTTAACAGCTGGTATAGCCCTAGGCAGAAGGCTATAGGGCAATATTATAACATTGAAATATTGAGACCTCCATGGAAGATAATGGAGTGGCTCAGGGCCAATAATGGCTAGTAGAGACCTTCTCCACCATTGTTTGTTTATTTTTTTTGTACTTTTTTTTAGAACATACTACCCTCAGTGTGTGGATTATTCTAATAGCCTTATAGCACTTCTGCCTCAGTCTACACTGGTTGTTAAAGGCTCTCACCCTCATTATAGGCCTTGAACTGCAGCTTGGGCCTATAACAACCAGTATAGCCCTAGGCAGCAGACTCTATTGCTATATAAAGTTATGAGACTAGTTTACTTTCAGCCCCTCTAGACTATCTACTCATATTTAGCTCGACACTTTATCTCTTTAATGTAAAAGACAGTGCTTAATTTGTAATGAATGAGTGATGGTGTCCAAAGCTCTGCTCCGGCAGTGCCACTAAAAATCAGCGCACCGAATACCAAGGCTGCATAGTGTTGAATTCACCCCAGACCTCTTTAATCCGCTGGCAGACACTGCTGCCCCTTTATCTCACTCTTGCCGATCTTTGCTTTCAATATCTGATGAGAAAATAAGTTCTGGACCCCAAAATAGAGTGCTAGTAGGCCCCACCGGCTCAAATTAAGCACTAGTAAAACGTCAACTCGTGCTTATTTCTGGTGTTGATCGCCCTGCTTGGCTTATTTACCAATTTTTGCCCCCGCTGTTCAACATCCCCATTGCCTTTCTGCCCATTTGGTACCAAATGTGACTTTGATGATTTGAGGTCGGTCCAATCGACCTCTACGTAAAATAAAATTGTCTCAATTGTCAAATAAAGTTGTGCCATGTAAAGCAAGTTCTATAGCGCAACGCCGATCAGAGCTTCGTGGTGCTGGAGAAAGCAACTAGTTATGGACAAAGCAGAACATCAGAAACTTATGGCAGAGTTAGGGAGTGAAAGGCCAAACCCTGATACTGCAGAACATTGAGGTATCTGCAACAAGCAGCATTCTGGTGTCACGTAAAACAAAAGAGATAAAGAAAACACCTATGACCATGTAACCTTACCTTTTATGACGTTGAATATATGCATGTCTATAAAGCAGAAAATAATGGGCATTTAATCATGCAACTTTTTTTTTACATAACTGCCTCGGTTCTCTTTTTTCGATTAATTCCTTCTAATTCGTGTTCCAACCTTTCTCAAGAAAATCTTTATTCACAATAAGAGTCAAACCCTTGGGGTTGATGGGGGCGGTTCCACCAGGTCTCCGATGAGCTACTTTACTCTACATCTTTTCTACCGAACCCGTGGATGCAAATCACAGAAGTTGTATCATTGCTTTAAAACATATGTCAGCAGTGCCAGGAATCTCAAAGGAACGCGCAGGCATTATCTTCTTATGGTACTGATGTAAAGTTACTTCTTTCCATGTGTAACCAAAAATAAAAGCAAAAAACACAAATTTAATGAGGTCTGATGAAGGGGGTAGGGCTCATTGTTTTATTGATCTTTTAGTTTTTTTTTTTTTTTACAGAATGCAGATGGTGGGCAGTTGGCAGAACGCCTGTAGTGCAGCATTTAAATATAAAACAATCTTTTTTGGATAACGCTAGAGTTTTTCATAACTTTTGCAATACGTTGATTGGCGGGCACCGGTCCATTACACAGAGGACCCTTATGGAAAATAAACAGAACGATACAAAAATGATAGCCGGGGGCGACCTTCATGTTGAGCAGAGGCGGGTGGAAGGCTTTGAGGAAACACTGGGGTGCACTGATTGATATTTTCTGTAACTTTCTACTTCTGTGGGGGTCAGTTTTCAGCTTCAATTGATCTATTCCCAAAGGGCCATATTTATCATGGGGTTGTGTCGCTTTAGCGCCACGCAACAGGGTGTAAAAGCGATGAAACCCTCAAGATGCTATTTATCAAGGCATGCAAGGCCCCCCGGCGTGGACCTGAGTGGCTTGATAAATCCAGAGTAAAGCAACGCAGCGCAAATCGCTGGGTTGCATTACTCTGCCCATAGGGAGGCATTCCATGGGTGGTGTGTGGGTTGTTCTAAGCAAAACCCATGGATTTCGGTGCATTCCCAGATTTACCAATACTGGTAGACCTGGGAATGCGCCAAAACTGTTACGCCTTCCCAGGTGAGGTGGAACTAGGAGATATATCTTTATTTCTCCTCGTTACTTCCTCTTTCTATGTGTGCTGAAAGAGGAAAATGCCTCAGAGGACTGTTTTTGTGCAGGAAGGTGCCCCTTCCTGCACAAAAACAATCCAGCTTGCAGCGGAGGCACTCTTGCACCATGGTGCAAGAGTTCCTGCGTTGGCCCTGGGCAGCACACTGTGCACCAGCTCTAGGAAAAGGCAGGAATGCACCATATAATGTTAAATATGGCACATCCCTGCCCTTTCCTGTCACGCAGCGCAGCAAGGCGACGCACTGCATCACATCTTCATAAATATGGCCCAAAGTGTGTGCGTGCGCCTGTGTGTCTGTGCTCACCCTCTGAACCGGCTTTGGAAAAGAAAGGAACTTGCACCTTAATACGGTTATGGTCTTTAAAGAGGTCACCTGCCAGGGTCTCACATGCCTTTGGTACGTATGTGTGTGACTGAGCTAGCAGCGCTTAGAATAGATACAATGAATAGCCCTGTACGTTTCAAGGATAACACCGAAACGGTGCTGGTAGGCCTAGCTTTCTGACTGGAGGTTGAAGGGTACCACCTTGCAATGCCATGGTACAGGTTTGGTGTGTGCTATTGACCATGCTTCACGAGGCCCAGCCGTGCAAATTCTCCACATAAAAATGCTTTCTAGTGCTGGAAAAGGTGAGCCTTGCCCTTCATGCAGGATGTGTAATGGAAATGAATCACCAAGTCTGGCCTAAGTTCACCCTGAGGAGGTTTGCTCTTAGGTGGAGAGGGTGAGCTGTTCTCCAGACTGCATGGAGGCCTCCACAAAGAAGTATCCTGTCTGGGAAACTTGAGGTGAACACCAGAGTGGAAGTTGGGACATTGGCTGCTCAGAGTAGCTCCTGGCTTGGGGACATTCAAGCCATTACCCTAGGAACATGCTAAAATAAGGCAAGTGGAGGTATAGCAGGGCTCAGGCATGTTTTATCACACACCAGCCACAATACCAACTTCAGCTTTCTTTCCCCACCGCACAATTGATGTAGACCCTAATATAGAGGTAGATCAATTCTCAGATTAAAGAGCAGATGTAGGTAGTTAAGTGGGCCAACAGATGTTCAACTTGCTGTCCTAGTTTCTCTTGCCCTTAAGCCAACTTTATTTTGTTTGTATTTGCTGTCCTGAACTGCACCCTCAGGACAGCAGTGGGTGTTGTGGACACTGGAAGGGCAACATTACTAACCTTGCTCCAAGTTCTAGAATATTTGGGGAAGGAGAAACTTTCCCCCAAATATTCCTGGGGGCTTATTTAGTATTACAACTCCAGTCCTGGAATATTTTGGGGAAAGTTAGAAATTTCTCAAGTATTTTTAGGCATGGTTGAAAAGTAGTAATTTTGAATGGCAGAAAGTTCTGCCCTGAGGGCGCAGCTCAGGGCAAAAAAACTAGGACTACTATGAAAAGGATGAGTTTGTTTTCACTTTATGCGCCCCTGCAGCATTGGGCTGGGTTTGGTGAGCACTCTTGGGATAGCCTGCCCTGCAATATTGTACTGTTTTGAGGAATTGAATAGTGCTTCATATCAGCGTTGAAGCCCGATAATTGTTTTTGTGTGTATGTGTAACAGGCTAACCCGTTAGCGGAGTATGGATGATAGAGTGTGGGCTGATGGTGTAGCCTGTGTGGGAAGCACAGGGAGTCAGGCTTGAGGTTTGGAGGAGTGGTCCAGTTGTATCATAGCTAATTTGTAGCTGTACTTAGGCATGAAGTGGTGCAGAAAGATGTAAGACAAAATCATGGTTTCAAATATGTTTCATCTACCGATAGTGTGACCTATACCTGAACAGGTTAAGTGTTTGCCAACAGGTAGATTTTTGCTACTCTACAGAATTCAAGGCAGATGAAGTATCCTTGTTTCCAGAAGGAGCTAATTCCCGAGCTTGCCCATCTGTACAGAGAACCAAGTGCAACCAGTGCCAGACTTCCTAAAAGAAGGAACATCACAGATGGAACAAATGTAGATCAATTACTCTTCCTTGACAGCACATGTGAAGTTTGAGTGGAAGGAAGTTAGGATCAGTGCCATGGATGGCCCTCTAAACAATGCAGGGAGCCTTGGATGGCATATGTCTAACTACGAGAGAGCCACTGAAGAGCTTCAGGGGCTGGGTTGGTGTGGTCGTGTATGCTAAGTGATTTCCCGGAGGCTTCAGAGTAAATACAAATGGGCCCAAAATTACAGTCAATTGGCATAATCAAGACATTACAAAACCAAACCACATGTAGCATCATCATGTGCATGGGACGACGCGGCCCATGCACATGATGGAATGACTTTCCCTCCACGCTCACGCCCTATTGCAGATGAGAGCACAGAGGCGAACAGGCCCTTAGAAGGTGTACTGACAGTGCACCACAAAGAGATGGTGCAGCATTTGTGCTCCCCCGAGGGCAGCCCACTGGAGGGGCCCATGGATCCCCTCAACATCCCCTGCAGGTGGGTGCAGTCACTCATTGCACTTGCTTTCAGGGAGATCCCTGTCCCCTCTTTAAAGGGCTGCCCCCTGCACTGTGAAACACTGAGCGGCTTGTAAGTAGCCTCTCAGTCTTTCACTGAATGCTCTGCCCCCAGGGCAGCAGTGTGTTCTGTATATGTGGAATAGTACCATCAGAACCATACAGGCCTCAGTCTTCTGTAAGTTTAATTCCCTCTTACAAACTCGCAAACTTTAAGGACCAGCTCTCTCCACATTTTGTGCCTCCATCGATTCATCATGTTCTTTTAATGAAACTGGGAATGTATAAATCTGGGCAGGGTATCTGATTCAAAAATCTAAGTCCTTCTAAAATGTAAGGACGGTGACCTTAGGCCATGCAATCCTTAAGGTACCAACACCTTGTCTAATGTCCAGCTACTCAGTGACCTGCACACTTTCAATCTGTTTATATAGATCTTAGAAAGCGACTTTAAACCAAAATGTAATAAAGCCATCGGTGTATAGATAATCCAATTTCCTCTGACTTGTGTACCTTGCAAAAAAATATGAAATAATATATTTTACTTTTGGGGAGTTATTACATACCATTGCAAAAATGGAATCTTAACTAATATGGTACAGCACCGTGCAATGACTAAGACACATGAAGGCTCATGGAGGCCGATACACAGATACCCCATGGAGGTTATATTTTAGAACCTCTCAAATTTTCACGCTTGACTTAGAGTTCAGTTACAGAAGTGCAGACCCGCACACTACCTTTTAAACTGCACAGGACTACTTCTTTGTTCTCCCTCTGTGACTTAAACTCTCACTTTTAACACCATCTAACCGATGAAGAACTACATAGTAACAACGACCTCCTTTTGGAGATTAGCCCTGATGAAGTCACTGTTTCAAGTGGCATGACAAAACATGTGTTGGCTAGACTATAAGGAGATAATGTGGTGACTACTGTAGAAAGTGTTTATAAAGGAGTATTGCTCATACTACCTTTTGGACATAATTGCATTTTTATGCAAGCGTTGCCACCCTTTTGCATACAAAATATTTAATGGGCTATTGGCACCAAAGTTTAACGGGCACATCTGGATAACTAAGAAATTTGAACACTCAAAACGAATGGAACATTCTTTCAAAAGTTAAACAAATCTGAAAATTGATTTGAACACTGAAGGGTAGACAAATGTATTCGTTCAAAAGTAGACAGGGCAAAGTATCCCCTTTATTTTCCTTTGCTAATGAAACAAAGTTTATTTTTAAAACCCACCACTTCAGCAGACTAGAAAAAAAGTGTATTCCACACCCAAACATAAACAAGCAATGGAAAAGCCAATAGGTCTCCCTATTATAATGCAAGTGCAGAGCTGTTGGCTTTGCCAATGTTTGTAAAGTATTGATAAAAAAAAGTAAAAGAGAAGATTTTTAAATACTTTTCACTTAGGGAACTCTGAAGCGAATTTAAAAATTTTAAGGACGGGTCAGAATGTAAAGGGAAACGCTTGCCACAGCCTAATTTACTTTCCTTAGGATTTCATCATTTGCTCCTCTGTGGCAGCCTAGGTAGCAGATTTATGGGTCTTGAGAAGAAGTGTCATGCTAAGTACACCAGCTGCCTCAGACGCCAGGTGAGTGAGTGGAACAGATGACCCTTCCACCAGTGCCATCAAAGCCTTTGTGTGCCAAAGGATGTGCTTTCACTCAAATGCAGAATGCAGGAGATGAAACAAAAACAACTCTTGAAGTCTGCTTTTGGCCACATCTCAGCAAAAATAATCCTGTTGCTGTGCTTGTACAAACAAGCTAGGAGAAATGGAGAGCAACACAGTGCAGTGGTGGCTATTTAAGGGGGGCAAGCAGCACCTGTGGGAGACAGCTACAAAACACATGCACTCGCATGGAGTGCTGAAAGAAATAGAAAAACTAGTTCCCTAAATATGATCAGTGGAAGTATAGAAATCAGGAAATCAAAAGGATCGTAAAGAGACTATGCTCCAGTGGAGATAAACAAAAGTAGAGGAAAGCAAGACATCAAATAAGAAGCAAGCAAATGAGAGATATTATAAAGTCAACTGATGGTAAGCAATGGGCAGGCTGTAAGCCCATAGTAACTTCACAATATGTCTTTCGCAGGCAGAGAGCTTGCACCATCTCTAGGCTCGACCTAAAAAGACAACTTGTGTTTGGATTTCCCTGGACCAAAAACCATGGGGAGGTATAGGCTGCCAACAGCTATTCTGATTCACCAACAGCAGCCAATCAAAATGATCCTAAGATAATGCCTATATTTATTGGTGAGAACGGAAACTAATCAGAATTGTTACTATAGCATGCTGTTTAAGCAATATTGTAAGCCATCATTCAAACTGATAAGAGCGGGGACTTGTGTTAGAACCATTCTGATTGGCTACTGCCAGTTAAACAGACAGTTACAGCACCGACTACCCATGTCTTGAGTTTGGTTTGGCATTCTCCCAGTGGTCTATGCCACCTGCTGCTCATACTTTTTTTTATATATACATGAAAGCTTGTAAAAGTAGAATTGAACATGGATTTCACAGGAAATCTGCCTTTCCTGCTTTGTCAACCTATATTTTTTGCATTTGCTGGACCCCATTTTTACTTTGCTAGCTGTAGAACTCTGTGCACTTTATCTCTGCTAACCAGTAGTGAAGTAAACGTATATGAGGTACAAAGTCTACCCATGGCCTGGAAGTTGAGTGCCACTGCATAACATATTGTGCCATCCCCTACAGGTGCAAAATAAACAAGGCTTCAGGCCTACCCTGTGTATCCTGACTGCTGTGGATCAACCTCTTAAAATAACACTTTTTGACAAGTTAAAAACCTCCATTTTAAATATTAGTGAGTCACCTTAATGTAAGCCATGTAGCCCAGAAGGTAGGGTGCATGGTATTTAAAAGTGGGACTTGTAGAAAATGTATATTACCACACCCCTATAGTGACAAGGCCCTAATAGCGGTTTTCACTGTGGCAGACCAAGCTATCAAAAGTAGAAAAACAGAGTACAGATTAAAATACTCATACTGTATCTCGGGAATGGGATTTGCTAGAAAAATAATTAAAATACTATTTTTAATAGTTATTAAAAATCCAATTCAATGGTGAAGATGGATTTTTAATAAATATCATGGAAAAGTAACATTTAAAAATTTACTTTTTACCTGCCTGAACTGTCAGAGGGCTAATTAGCATAATCCTTTGCCAGCTCTTGGCCAGTAATTAACCTTGAATAGGTGTGAAATGCCTTCCAGTAGCAAACAATAGACTGACCTGAATGGGCAGAGAGGATTCCTCTGAGCTCAGCAGAATATGTAGTGTAAGGTTGTGGGCCTCCTTTTGATTGTACATTGTCAAATCCTGCTTGACAAGTCTCCAGAGCCACATATAACACTTTGAGTGCACTTAAAAGAAAGGGAAGAGAATACCAAGATAATTCTTGGGGATGCCCTCTCTGGTTGCTGAAGCACCCTGCTTTTGTTCTACCAGACTTCTATCTCTGGCTTTGTTGTGGGTACAGTGCTTGCCTCAAACTGGATGTTAGTGTTAGATGTGGGGGGGACACAAGGATACCATAGAACACTCTCCATACACTCCCCCCCCCAGCCATCAGAGCCCAAAATGTGGCAGTAGACATTTGCCATTCTGAAAATACCCTGACACATGGTATTTTGGGCCTGCTTGCAGTAAGGCAAGCAGGAAATACTGAAAAAGTGTGTAGGGTTGGCTTGAGAACTTTTACCCTGTTGGTTAGGGCGCAGCCATGAGTCATCCCCATCTAGCTGGTGCCAGGCATAAATGTGGCACCTTCAGGAATCCACTTCAGGAAACTTTCTGGACCTGCAGAAGAGCGTGACTTTGCTTGGAAGTCCCCAGCTGACCAGTGGCAAATGAATATGAACTGGACACTGCTGTTGACCTCTGCCTGACACTCTGTGAGTTTCTAAGTGCCTCCCCATTGGCCATGAGGAGCTTTAGATGTGTACACCTGAGGTGAATTGGAACCTAAAAGTCAGAAGTTAAAATATCTGACCAGGACAAACCTGCTTGGTGTATCCAGCCTGTGCTCCATCGCGGTAGGCCTCAAATGGCACTTAGGTCTCGTTCTACCGAGACCATTGGCTATCATTGGCGGTTTACTGTTTCTTGGCACTATTTAAACTTAAACCTATAAAAATTCATATCTCCAGTTCCCCTTATTGGACTGTTATTTCGTTTATTAAATTTTATTCTATTTTTTCAAATTCGTTTTGGGATTTCTATTGTTTGGAATTCAGATTTTATTGCTGGTTTGGTACTGATAAATACTTTACACATTGCCCTAAGTGTTAGGAAATAAGGAGGGTTTCTCTCTTTCCTACCTTTTTTCTCTCTCTGCATGCATGATCAGGACGACTGGCGTGCGTGGTTTTGGCGCTGCGGCTGATGCATAAAATGTGGCCGCCTGCAGGGAGTCATCGCTTGGTTTCGCTTCCGGTCCTGGCTACCCGGAAGGACTTCGCCGACGGTCTTCTGCTCAGTGAAGTCGTTTCTCTTCTGCTCCTCTGCGTGGGATATTTGCCCTTGGATTACGGGAGGTGCTGACCTGGGATTCCGGTTTCGTTCGTTTTCCTCCCTCTTCTGCTTAGCCCCGGTATTGTGGCCTTCCAGCTTCTTGGGATTGTTGTGTGTCTGCCGGTGTTTGGGATTGCAGGAGCGGGTGCGCGGCCGCGCGTCTGTTCTTTCCCGTTTCATTTCCTGGACTTTTGCGACCTATCGAGGTCATTGTGGAACTCTTTTGGGCTGATTTCTTTTCAAGGTCTGATTACGGATACAAATCCTTTTTTCTTTAATGGGTATCCTTTTTTGTGTGATACGGGGTTTTTTTTATGTCGGTGCCTGACTTTTTTCCCCCTATGGATATTAAACCATTGATTTATGAAGGTGTTGTTCATATAAGAAAATAAGGATAACACGTTGGAGTTAGGAATTCAGGACTTCGCTACTCCTGTGTTATTCAAGCTTCATGAACATCAAGTCCTACTAATGAGACAACATCCTTTTTCTCTCAATATGGGTAAGAGCCAGTTTATGCCTGCGCTAAGTTGTGCCTGATCATGTGTGTGGGTGAGTAAGTCGCATTTGAGGCTAATCTGTATTTCTGCCTTTTGTTTCACTATAGGGTAGATGGGCCTTTTCCTCGCCAGCCACAGCCGGAGGGAAGTGTTGTGCTAGAGTGACGTCCCCTTGTGTTATCCTTGTTTTCCCCCACCTTCTCCCGGTGTCTGTGGCAGCCATCTTCTTGTATATAAATAGGTGGTGGCTGCCAGGGCAGGGGTAGCGGATTGGGAATATCTTCGCTCCTGCAGTGTTGGGCAATATCAGCGTGAGGTCAGGGCACTAAGTATAGCCTGTCCGCTCTGTGCCAGACCGTTGAGCTCAGGTTACTTTAGTGACTTTGAGTGCTCACCCTGAAAAGGGTTGTGGTTATTTCCTGAGGCGGGTTGCCACCCACTCCAAATAATCCAATTTCTTACAGATTTACTTTCTCTAAGGACAATGTGAAAATAATGTGCCCAATAATGCAAAAAAGATGTGGTTTAGCTGTAGCTATGAAAGATATATGCTAGTGAGCGACTATAAAACTTGAAACATTCCTCTAGATGATTCAGTGGATCCATATTTTTGTCTCAATTGCCAGTTTGAGGGAAACAACTCACTGCAAACTTGTTTCAAACAAAGTTTCTGAGATACATTGAAACGTAATGCATCCTGAGTTTTCGGTTATAGCGTTCTGTTTATTTATGAGACAAACTGCATCCTAAATGTGTGTAAAATAGGGCTGGATAAGAGTAATTTCTGAGTAGATCATGGCCCTCTCTTTAATTTGGGAACACTCAGTGGCGGCTCCTCCACTAAGGCGGAGGAGCGTCGCCCCACTGCCTTCTGAGCAGTTAAAAAAGGAAAAATAAAGTGATAATAACGTAATGGTAATATCATTTTATTTTTCCGTACTTGCTCAGTTCTCGGGGCGGGGCTGAGCTGTGAAGAGCAGAGGGTTGAGTGCTAAGCACTTTCTAAGTGCGCATGACGGTTTGCCTGGCTGACTTGGGCCGGCCAAACAGTCATGCGCACTTAGCATGTTCTCCACCGGGGTGTAATGCACAGCCTGTGTGGAGAACATGCAGAGGCTCATAGTCCCGCTCTGAGCACCAAACCACGGTGCTCAGCCCAATCACTACGCTGCTGTCATAGTGGCAGGAGCGTCGTGATTGGCTTAGGGGAGCCTGCGTGCTTCTTGCTTCGGACCAAGAATCAGGGGAGACGAAGAGATGCGGCGTCGCGGCGACCATACCCAGGTAAATGATTTTTACTTTTTTTCCACTCCTTCCCCCAACCCCTCCGCCCCACCCCCCTCCACGACCGCCATTCGGTTGAAGCCCCACTGGGAACACTTCCTGAAATGGAGGTGCGCTTCTGTATGCAATGCTAAGGTATGTAGCAACCATTTCCTTTAACCATGAACATGATCACAGGACAACAACATGACCTGTTCCGACAAAGGGTGCGGATCCTGAATATCGAATACAGAATATCCTGGGACACTAATATCGTAGACAACATATCAAGGAACACAATATCAAAAGATAAGTATGCATAGATTTTCCATAGACAATTCCATGTCTGTGTACCATTCATTGTCAAGGTACACAGATGTAGATTTAAGAATAATAGATCTATACTTCCCTATTTGCGCACTTACCTTTCAATATTTTGTCTACGATATTGGTGTGCCACGATATCTTGTGCTCTGACAAAGATGTGTCAGACTACAAAATTACTTCACAGTGCACATTGACTGGAAGAAAGAGAAGAGCAAAGTCCTGTTCTGCCAGATAAGCCCTAAATATCACACAACCTTTCAGCTTTGCAAAAGTTTTGATTTCTGATTCTAGAGCAAAACTAACTACCCGTGCCCTCTTCACACACAAACGCACTAAGTTGTCCAACTTTACATTTGACGAATTCAGGGCCTAACGGGTTTAATGAGGAACAATTGCATAAGTACACACTTGATTTGTCAGGGGAAGAACATGGAAGTATTTCTGGCCACGTTTTTTACAGCTGGTTTAGGAAACAAATCTTGAAAGATTGGCTCTGCCTTTTACCAGCTCGCTGGACGAGCTTGGAAGTCGTCCCTGTCTGCGTCATGAAAGAACTCATTTCCATGCTCTGCGGGGAGCATGCTTCTGCTTTGAATTGTGGGCACTGAGGTATTATTTAATTCATCCATATTAGTGCCTGTTAAGAGTTTGTCATCTTTGCAAGCATCTCAAGCGCAGATTAAATATGGCGCTGCCTACAAGTGTAGCGTGTCGAGCCTGGCTTTGATCACCTGACGCCTGCCATTTCGTAAAACGACACCGCCAATTCACAGCAGCCTCTAGCCTCTTTCGCGTCTCTTTTGACGCAAATGATGTCATAAGACAAAGTCGATGTATGAAGGTAATTTAATTTTGTTTTGTGTGGAGGGGGTTGCAATAACTTCAGTGGTATAGTTTTCTTAAAGCATGCTCCTCTGCAGGGCATCCTTTCCTCTGCCATCTGGTGCACATCTGTGCAGTACAAGGCATGCCTTGCGGTGTGTGTGTGTGTGTGTCCCTTTTTTCGTCTCTATTCTTTTCATGATTTGGTCAAATTCACAGGGGAAAAAACAGTTAACTGGGGCAACCCGGAGCTACTTTTCAACATTGTATAAGTTGAAGAATCTTCAGCTTATACAGACAGCAAAGAAACCAGCCCTCAGGGAGCAGCGCCCAATTTTTTATAAGCACACAAAGGATATGGCCCAGAAAGGGAATCTTGGGTACTATGCCAAAATCTGAAGTATTGGAGCTTTTTAAAAGTTTCTTTTCAAAACTGCCCCAACAAGAGACGCTTTTTAGACAAACTGTTTGGGAAACTGTGACATAAAAGCCCACCCATTAAAAAAAGTAAAACAAATAAACAAAGAAAACTCTTAATGGAAGGACCTTGCAAACCCTCCCAGACAGGAAGAAATTAGATGATGGAGGTACATATGGGTCTGCTGTTATTATTTTCTTAGGGGCTGCTTTCATTCCAGGCCCGCCACAAAGACTGAAACGTTTGTGTGAGACGCTACAGCTCCCTCAAGACTTATATATGATTTTGTCTCTCCAGAGCGACACAGAATCCCTCGAGACAAGCATGCAGACTGTCAGGTCTAGAGTGACCTTGTTTACCGCTCTGTTGTCCTTGCAGAACAGCATCACATGCTGCTGCGCTGCCTCCCCTAAGACATCAAATGCTGCTCTGTTCCCCCATCCACATCCCAAGCTCAAATGAAGCACTCTCCAGTGGTCACCAATGATCTTGCGAGTTGTCAGTCCAAACAGACATCAGCTATGGCGGTGACGTCTCTCCAGAATGAAATCAAGTGGTTACCATCGGAATGACCGTAGCTGGTTGTCTCTACTCATGTGTGGCTCCTGATGCCCTCTCCTTTGCCTCCTTCCTGGCTCAGGGACCTTTTGATCTGAATCGGACGCTGTGGGCTACGTCTATAAGCTTGACATCAAGGCTCATGCTAGTCACCAAAAGATCTGAGGAGCCTAGAATGAGAGAAAAGTCGTATTTATAAAGTAATGATCAAAATAAGCTGCAGCTTGCCAGCGGCATCAGGGAGATTTCGCACTCAGTTCTAAGGGTCCAATAGAACACATGAACAGATGGCATCTTGTCTAAGACATATTGTGGCTTCTTAGGTGGAAATCACCTGGCTGTGGATCGTAAAGACGTCTGTAGTTTGATGTTGTGTATAACATTAGCTCTCTGTGTTCCTCCCTCACACCTGAGCAGTTCATAAGACAAGTGAAGAGAAGAGAGGAGCACTCCTAGATAACATATCGGGGCACAGATTCACTATGATTTTGACGCAAACTCATATTTTGTAAACTCAGTAAACTTTGGTTTACAGCAACATGGTGCACCTACCTGAGGCTGGTGTAATGAGTAACCCTGGGCGTAGTTTGCATAGTAGCACTACACGTAGCTACGGGAAGTACATTTTGAACTACACATAGCTATGCAAATTGCATAGTGCGTAGCTGTGTGCTTGACTGCACTGTACAATAATTGCCAAAGGCATCTTGCACAGTGCAAGTTAAGATAAAATAAGTATCTCTGTCTTTATATGCTAAAATGCATATAGTCATGTCACAAAAGTGAAAACGATAAATTAACAAGCAGTGGGAGAGGTGATGATTTTGGGATCCTCCCTAACCTAGGGAGAGAACCAAGCAGATGCCTTGAAAACAAAAAGCACATCTTGTTGAACGATTCGGTGGTGGTCCCATCCTCTTAGGATCACCCAAGCACAGTTTATTGGCAAAAATACAAAAGCATTGAAACCCTTTCATGAAGCTTTTGCATTTGACTCGTGAGGGACATCTAGTAACGACTAGTGGAACTGCAGCTTGATGTATTAATAATTTCAATGCTTTTGCATTTGACTCGTGAGGGACATCTAGTAACGACTAGTTGAACTGCAGCTCTTTGTAGAATTATTTTGATATTGGACACTATAATATTCACTGCCCACTGCTAATCTCGTCCCATAATGCTTTGCAGGGCCTTTGGTTGGGATTGTATTTTTACCCATAACTGTGCTTGGGGTGGTCCTAGGAGGAAGGGACCACCACTGAATCGTTCATAATCATGATATGCTCTTTGTGTTCGAGGCATCTGCTTGGTCCTCCCCCTAGGTTAGGGGGGACCTCAAATCATCACCTCTCTCATTGCCTGTTATTTTATTCTCAAAGTTCACTTTTGTGAATTGGTTTTATGCTTTTTAGCATGTAAAATTGCTTCATCAAAGCATTTGTAGGTGTTGATGATTTTGCTGCTACGCTATGTCAAAGCACAGTTTTAGCACTGTGCTACGTGCAATTTTAGTACTATGCCCAGGGTTAGTAATGAGAAGAAATAACTTTATTTCTTTTTGTTACCTCCTCTTTGTGTGTGTGCTGCATTTTGCAGCACACATATAAAGATGATTAAGCCTCCAAGAATAGGAAGGTAAGCCTTACAGCACAAAAACTAATTTTACTACGGTGCCTGCATTGGTGCTAGGCAGCGAAAAGTGTGCCAGTGCTACAGGGGAGCAGAACTTTGCCATATCTTAGTAGATGGGGCACATTTCTGTTCTGTATAATAGATTCAGGCGCAGAAGCAATGGACCTGCCAGAGGGTGCACTGACTGTGCTCCACAAAGAAGTGGTGCACACTAAGCACGTCCCCCCCAAGTGTGACCCTTATAAAGAGGAAACGTGGGCTCCATGGACCCTCCCAGACATATCCCATCAAGTTAGTGCAGTCTCTCACTGTCAAAGGAGGATGGTTGAGCTGGGATATACGAAGAGGGAACCCATGGCAGTTTTCCTTCTTTCTCTTTAGGATATTGGATCAGCTCCTGCTGGAGGGAAAGGTGGACCTTACGGGGAAGCCACCTTATATTCCGGGTCTGGATCCAAAATGGTGATTCAAATATAAGATGTTGGCCTCAGTCCAAAATGGCAGCCCTAATCCAAGATAAAAGCCCAGTCCAAAATGGTGGCTCTTGTCCAAGATGGAAGCTTCCATTCTCCCTTGTAAAACCAGCTCAACTGAAAGGTATTTACCTAACTGTACTTACTTTAAAGTGGTCAGCAGCGTAGAAGGGTGGAATTCACCAGAATACAGCCTCATATTTCCAATAGCAGCTACTATCTCCATGTTCCTTGTGCCAATCAGTTCAGTAGTCAACAGTAGTGAATTACCCTTCTGTACTTCCTATAAAATGGCCTTCTGCTAAACAGGAGACTTTTTGGAATCCAGAATGCTGCTCTCTAGAGATGCTCTGATGTCTAGAACTTGAGATCTACAAATCATGTACCATGTCTATTAACCTAGGAAAAACTTGCCACTGCTTGTTCCTACAGAGAGGCGGAGTAGCAGTCTTGGACCAGGGAGAACCCTAGAAATGGGTAGGGGTCTTGGAGCACTGACAATACCTGAGCAGCCACACTTACCCTCCCTAGTGCAAACAACATCATCTGAAGACAGCCCCATGGGCTGGGAAGGGTGTAAAACCTACACTGTATCACAATAGTGCAGAGCCTACACACATGAGCTAGAAACGCACTGTGTAAGGGTTTCTCACTCACCTTAGTTTTCATTGGATGATAAAGTCTCTACAGTGGGTGCCCATGTGAAGTAACCTAAACAAGTAACAAATGGCAGCACCATGTGAGTTGGCAGGTCTTCTGTACTCTGCCCAAGTACAGGATCACTTATTGTTTTACTTTCGTATGGATAATTTTGCCTTCTATATTTTTCTAGATAACAATTATTATTTCAAGAATAACAGAGGCCCTGTTCTTGGACTACAAATTATATGCTGAAGGGGCATTTCTTTTGCAGTGCATTAATCATCTGGTACAGGTGGGTATTTTGCCCTGGTTAGTGGGTACCCTTTAAAATTCTCTTTCTTGAACTCTGGCACTTATAGTAGTTATACCACCTTTCTATCTTGTGTTGCCCTAGTTCTGATCTTACTGTTCTCAGGTACGAAAAGGGGACTGGTTTGGGAGGGCAAGGTTAGCTGACACCTAGTGCTGTTCTTGAGTCATCCATACCCAAAACTGTCAAGTATTTCACATATTTATTCAGATATGCTTTACATTAACTGATGTCTCACTGTCAGAAAAGAAATTCCAAGTAAATGCTACCTCCTTCATTTAATCTTTCCTGTGTGACAGCAGACTCCACCATACAAATCGTACTCAAAGTGTACCAATTATTCGCTTTGGTTTTTCTTTGGCTGTTACTAAATTCTATCTACTGGGTGGATTATTTGTGCAAAATCCCATTTTATTCCATTACAAGTAAACCAATCCTTAACCTGGGCCTGAGAAATGGAGCAATCATTAGTACAATAAGATGACATTTGCAAACCTATTTGGCCACTAATCAATAATACTTTGCACTTGGGTAAGGCTGAGCAAACATATATTTACCAAAAAGTGACCTGACAATAGTAAATCCATTTACTCCTGCACAATATTACCCCACAAGAGTGTAACATTCCACTGGGGTAAATCCCGTACAAGGGGAGGGAGTGGGTAGTTCAAGGTGAGTTCAGCCTGGAAAGTTTGGGAATGCCCACAGACATGTCAGTTTCTGGCCATTCATGAACTGGATTCTGACTCTTAATTACCACTGGAAATGGTGGAAGATTTGCTCCTGCCAAGTGCTGGAGTAAATGTCTTTCGAGTGTGGGGAACAGAACAACTCCATGTCTCATAGTGGCAGCAGAAGTGGGTTATTCACAGGGAAAATGACTCCCCCCAATACTACTCACCCCCCCCCCACCGCCCCCAAATGGGGGAAATAAAAAAGAATTTAAAAAACGTGCAGCTGCACAGCTAATCTGCATTTCTACAATGAGGAATCATACTGTTTGTACTATCTCACTTTGGAAAAATGCTACCGCATAAACTCAAATGATTTTTCCTGGGGTATGCCTGGAACCAGTACTATAGGCAAGTTTGTGAATAACCTAAGTGCTAACTCTACACCCGTGCATTGGCGGTAGTGTACAAGTGCAGATTAACAACTATCCTTTGTGAATCGAACCCCTGTTTCTTATGTGACATATTTTCCTACGTTTAGGTCACAAGCATGCAAAATGTAATTAGTATATAATACGTAATAATTATATAGAATCTGGCGCATACTTTACCAGGCAAAATAAATTCACATAAAGAAAAAGGAATAGCCGTTTTCTAAGTGTATGAATTTTAAACTTACAAACTATTCTCCATTCAAAATGTTTTATTCGGGACTAAGAAATCAAAAAGGATAGACCTTTAAAAAAGAATCATGCATATTCCGACTTATTAATTAGCTGCAGTGTGGATGGTCTGTTAGTTTATACGGAGAGAACTAGTTATGGGCAGATCTGCAAAGGACTAAAAACAGCCTGGATCGTGAATATGCGATGAATGAGACCTTTCATGTCCTCTCTCTTTAAGGATGATGTCATCTCATGAGGTGGGCACTTGGACCCTGAAGCTAAGTATTCCTAGTTTTTTTGCCCCGAGCGGCGCCTTCAGGGCAGCACTTTCTCCCATTCACAATTACTCATTTTCAACCCTTCCCAAACATAGTTAGGGCATTTGTAACTTTCCCCAAATATTCCAGGACTAGAGTTAGAATAGCAAATAAGCCTCCTGGGATACTTGGGGTAAGGTTGCCCTTTCCCCAAATGTTCTAGGACTGGAGTTAGAATAGTTACTCTGACCTTCCAGTGTCCACCACGTCCACTGCTGCCCTGAGAGCACTAACTCCCAGGACACTGGACACTACTTCCTGTCTGAGGACTGGACAGGAAGTGAGGGAAGAACAGAAGGTATTTCAGACTCAGGAAGTGTAGTGACTGTACTGTGGAAGAATAATGCACAAAGGAGAGTAGCGAAAAAAGGGATACCTTAGCAATGTACGTGTGTCTGTCTCATCTGTTTGCCCTGCACACACAGCAATACCTCTCTGTGTTTATTAAGTCACCATGTTCAGGTTTGTGAACTTCTGGGAAATCAGGCTTCTGTGGAAGACATTTGAAGCTTCCACCAGCGACTCTAGACTCGAGCAAAATGTGTGTTTCTTGGCTCTAATAATTGCTAATGTAAGTTGCTCAGTTTCCCGTTTACTTTTGTAATTCAATTTCCTTTACTCACGCGCTTTCATAAAATAAATAATATGGTCATAAAAAAGTCCTCGTTGAAGTCCCGCTTTACGCTTTGCTACCGCATTCACCACTTATGACCAACACAAGAGAGCAGCGCCTCGTTTAGATGAGAGCGGTGGCCCTGTTGAAAGAGGTCTCTTGAGCCCACAGTGTTTTCTTGTGTGTAAGAGAAACTCAGAATCATATTTTATGGTAATATTTGTGCTTGATCTCACTCATGACTAGGTAACTGAGAAAATGTTTTATTACCACCCCTGCTTTGAAGAGGTAGAACCCACACAATTTTCCTTGTTAGAAATTACTGAGCCCTTTTCCCTTTTTTCTTTCAAGCTCAAAGGCTAATGCTGATGTGTTTGGCATCAAAGTCACTTTACATAAATACCCAAGTTAGCCATCTGAGTTGATTTAGGAGACATATGTCTGATGATCGTCTTTTGATGCTAATAAGGTCGAAGTGGCTCTAGAAGTCCCTAAAAGCACACCTGTTCGACACAACTCTCAACTCCCCAAACTGGCCCACTGCTCCTAAAAACCTCCTCACCCAAAGAACCACTATATTCATTATTTTTCACATCCAGATACCACACACAAATAATGGGCATAACGTGCCCTCCCACCACTCAATTCAACTACCAACCTACCTCAGCTCACACTTCAACCTGTGCTAATGTCCATGGAAAACACTGTCACTGTGGCAAATGCCACGTCCCCCTTAGCCCTTAATCACAAGAATTCTTCAGTTACTGGTCTGACATTAAAAACATTCTGCGAATTGCAGTGTCATCGCCATTTTGGTTAACAGTATGAAAAAAAGCAAATAATATTTAACTTATATTTTTGTATACCATGTCACACAACTCTGCATCTACTCTGGTGTGCGCGTGGTGTGGCATCAGTGGGTTGGATTGTTCACTTCTGTGCAAAAGCTTAGCGAACTGCACAGGTTCAATATGGTGAGTATGAGGATAATGTATCCATGGTTCGCTGGGTGGTGAGCGGTGCACAGTCACATACCTTGTATGGCAATATATCACTACGAGGAACATTTTAGGAAGAAATACTATTATGAAGAAATAACTACGAAGAAAAATTGTTATAGCAAGTTCTATTTTTACAGCATCATATGAAAATAATAACATTGAAAATATTTTATTTTTTAATTATGAGTAAAAAAATATAGAACATAAAAATAAAGGGATGCGGTGTTAGAAAATGCATAAGGGTTACATACGGCTAAGTGTTAGAGTTAGGGATAGGTAAGAGCGAAATTAATGGATTAGAATTGGGGTCAAAGCAGAGGTAAGGCTACGAATTAGGGTTACGGGTTGGGGTGTGATTAGGGTTTACTTAATATTAGTTTTAGAGTTAAGATTAGGATAAGTATGCATAAGGATAGAGGAAATTCATTTTCTTAATGGAGGAATTCGTCATAGGTGTTTTGCTAGCGTACTCCATTTAATGTTAATTGAAATTAAAGAGGATTCTTCATAGTGGACTCTTCATAACTGTATTTCTACATAAAAGTGTTCGTGGTGTTTTTAATTCCAAGACAGATCCGACTTCCAGTTCTACTCCAACAATCCTCACTTTCCATAGGAAACCTGTGCACTAAACCTTTCTTCTGGGCTCGCATTTCCAAAGATGAAAGATCTGAGAAATAGCTGTCAACATTCAGTGTAAAACACTTCTCAACACGTTGCCAGGAAAGGGAGAATAAAAACCTGCCCTCTCGAAAACACACCACTTTCCCCCCCACTGCGCCACCCCTACTAAGCATGCACATAAATCCGCACAAGATGTGTTTAGCATGCAGAATGGTGGAAAAGGTTATCTGACTCATATCTGTAAACATCCCAATCACTGCTGCCCACTTTTCTATTAATCTGTGTGTTCAAATGTACCCTTTTATTGTGTTTCAATGTCCCAAGGATGTGATCAAAAACACATGCCTTGTAAATATCATCTGTCATGTTCCATTAGTTTCATGTGGGAAAGTACAAGTCAATAAACAAAGGTTGCGCAGTAAATCTGTCTTGAAAGCCTTATACCTTAAAAAACACAAAACAAAAACACGTGCGTCCTCTGACCTGGGCGGCCTTAAAAGGGAGAAAATCAGGTATTATCTTTTACCTTTAGAAAGTCTAAGATGTCCTCAAAAAGCTGTTGGCCTTGGAAAACTGTCATTTAAATTGGGCTAGGGCAATATTTCTGTTACGCTGACCTGATCTTGCATTATGATCGATTAAGTGAAATTCACATAATTATGCCTCGTTGCATAATTATGTGCCATTTGTGGCAAAAATGTATCACAGGCACACAGGAACAACGAGAACGGCCAGGAGGCGAGAGGCTGCCGTTTGTGGCATTATGGTTGTTTGCACTATTTTATTGGAAAAAATGTATCCTCGCGAACACACACTAATAAGTAACACCAAATGGTGATATTATATGTTGCATAATTATGCGACATTTCGCGCAATTTCTCTGAAATTTTGCTTGATTATGAAATACCAAATTACACAAGCTTTGCACACCTCTAATGGAAATATGTACATTGTACCTGGAAAAGGATGGTGCCTCTAAAACAGCTACTTGACTTATCGGATTGTTGGTGGAATGTGATATTAGAAACACGACTATGATGACCTCTTCATTCGGCCAGCAAACTCAGAAAGTCACAAGTGACAGAAAACCATAAAGTTTGACTTTTTGATTGAATTCAGAACTATGGGTCTGATTTAGGGTTTGACAGAGGGAGTAGTGTCGATCAGGATGTTACAGGATATTACGACTGCCATCCTGATGGTACTCTTTCTCCCAAATTCAGAGAGGACTTTTAGTCCAGTGGTCCTCTGTGTAGATCGAAAGGAACTGCTGTCAGCGGTTCCTTTCAGTGTACTAAATGTTTGGTGGACAGCCGCCGTCTGTTTTGATGGCTTTTCACCAAACTTTATAAACTTTTTTGTCTTTCAGAAACAAACTTCCAAAATGGGAGCTTGATTCTGGAAGACAAAACACTAATGACCCCCCACACCCGGGGAGTCATTATTGGTTTCTTCTGGTCTCTCACTGCCAAGTTTTTCTTGGTGGGGACCGACAGGGAAAAAAAAAGACATAACATTATTCTTTCTTCTACGACTCCTTCTCTGTCGGGCTGCCAGAGGAAGTATTCCATTGATGGAGCCACCATTGTTATACTTAAGGTCACTGTTGTTATATTTAAGTATAACCGTCGTTATACTTAAGATCATATTTCAGGTCCGCCCATCTCTAAATAAGGTGGGCAGACCAAGGGTTTGGGGGACAAGATACTCCTGTCTGCAAACTCTAAATAAAGCGCATGTGTCCCAATAGCTATGTTTAACAATAAAATACAGGAATTGACATTTAATCACATAACAAAAATGGTGATCTTTCCGAAGATTGCAATGAACCTGTCTGGCGCATACGAAGCATACGCATATCAAAAAATTATTTTGAGAGAGGGGAAGAAAAATACACTTTCTGTTTTTTAGTTTTTGGTGAGGTGTCATGATAGTATGGTGAGATTAGGAGAAGGCAAATAATGAGAACTATTACAAGTCGACCAGTGGCATTGTGCTGATTTTCAAAGAAGCCCAGCAGCAGTGGTAAGTACTCCCAATGCTTTTCCCTCAGTGGCTTTAGTTTAAACAACATGAAACAGAGCAACAACTATCCCACGGATGGCAAGAAAATGCCTCTTCCAACCCATATCCCTTCTTTTCTGAATTGAAGTACACATTAAGTAATATCAACAGGTGCCTAAAGATGCCAAAACGAAATCAGACAGAGAACACCTTGGGGTAACTAAAAACTAATTTCCTATATTTACCTGGAATGATTCTATGTGAAGATTGCAAATGAATTAGAGAAAAAGGCATTTTGATCTATTCAAATGATGATTTTAGGTTGAATTAGTCCAGTTCTATTCAAATACAAATGTGTTTGAATTATTTGGTCTGAATTTACATTTAGTGCATTTTTCTTTAATTCTCCTCATCCTTACTTCACTCTTTTCTTTAACTCTCACCCTAAAACTAGCTCTCTCTTTGATCCTATTTCCCTATGTAACCCTAACCGCATGCCTAAAGCTAATCCTATAATCTACCACAACCCTACCCTTTCACCTTAACTCTCACCCTGAGCCTAAATCTAAGGAGCACTGGAATGCTTGTGCTTCTACCACACTAATCCCAACCGTCATCCTAACCCTGATTTTCACCCTCCCCACAAAACTAACTCTCACACTGCGCCTTACCACAACATAAACCCTATCTGCTTAGTTTTTTAGGTCTCGCCTGGGCAGCGCATGCACTGCATGCGCAGTCTCTTTGAGACATGCTGTATCTAGGATATGGGCTTCAAAAAACACCCATCTTTTTCATTGGTTCCTCTTACTGTCTTTTAGAAATGCTGGCTTTTCATTGGTGAATACACTTAGCAATCCCTCCTTTTGGAATTTTGTATCCTCCCATGAGGACTGCCCCTGTTACATGTGTTCTTACTCTTCATGTTAGTTATACTTTGAGAGCACTCTTTTTTTGTATGGTTGGCCTACCTCTGCTCGTTAAGTGTTCTGTTTACTTGTGCATGAAACTTCATTCCACTTGCCGTCCCTTAATCTCCCTGGGCCTACCCTCACCCCTCCCACAACACTGCTTGCAGGCACCCACCACCTCTCCGAGGCCACTGCTTGTTTGGCTCATTTTTTTGTTTAATTTATGCTTCATTTGTACTGCAGTGCCCTCATTTAATCTCCCTTTGCCATCTCCCCCTAACCCCTCACAACACTGCTTGTCTGCCCCCACCTCGGAAATTGCTGCATTGATTCATTTTGCTAATTACGCCTGTAAAAAAGGGTGCAGTACCTTATGTGGCCAAAAGAGGTCCCAAGGGACATCTAATGACAGCCTGTGGTACTGCACCCTTTCCCTGCTTCGTGCACATTAGAACAGTAAATGTTGCTGTACCCACAATAATGTGCTGCCTAGCTAAATACATATAAGGTCCCAATGGCGAGACCGATTGCATTGTAAATGCCTGTTTTTACTTATCTCCTTTCTCTCTAATTCTTTTTCATACCTTTTGTTTAGAACAACATATAGTTCGAACCAAATGATTTAAACTTGTCACTGATTAACGTTGTGGGAACAAGCCCTGGCCAAGGTCAGGGACAAATCTATGTGCCTGGGCACTGATTACGAGTACAGGTGCTATTTATCGCACCTGATAAATAACCATACCACGGGGTACGTTATTTATCAGGTGTTATTAATGGCACCTATTACGAGTCTGTGGGGAAAAACATGCAGATTTTTGTGTTTAACACACTAAAATCCATATGATACGGTAAATACCGTAAGCTTTTCCCCCACAAAATTTTGGCAGGTTTCACCTACCAAAAGTTTATGAACGTTGATAATTGTCAGATGTGTTAAATACCTTCCAACACGTAATACTGACCCATGCATAAACAGGCGTTTATGCATGGGTCTCAATACACCAACCAACTTGTAATCAGGCCCCTAGAGGCGAAAGTGGCAATTTGTGTTGACTAACCCCAGCACCCATACTGCTGTTACTCTATCCTCATCAACGCAACAGCCCGAGTGAGGAGGAAATGCCCGCCCACTTCAGTAGCTAATTTCATATGATAACAACAGGTTATGACATCATAGGAGCCTGCTGTTCCTTTCAGGATTCTCTGTCACGACTTGTTAAGGCCCAGTAATGTTTCTGACACAAGATATGCAACTCCAGCACCCTGCATGATAGGATACATGTTTTGGTGTGATTCAAAACTGAAAAAATGCAGGTTTGCATTTAAGTATTTCCATACAAGCGTCCTAATCCGAATCACATGCTCAGGTTTACAGATGGCAAACTGCAGACCACTCCAAATGCTGTTTTTAGGTTTAGGTTGATCCAAGAAACCGTTCTAACAAAAACATAGAGCATTCACAGATAAGGATGGGTGTCCCAAAGCGCTACTTATACAGTAAACACAGTAATTTATGCTCGTCATAAAAGCGACGTGACGTATGCCCTTTAAAAATAATGAAGGTGCTTGAATTCAGTCAGCAGACTTGTTTTTGCTAAATTTATGGCACGCAAAAAAGTGAAATTGAAAAGTGCCCAGGACTCTGTGGATCTTTGCGGACTTTTATTCCTTGGCTCAGAGTCGGAGGTGAACTCAGGTCTCCCCATGGGGAGCACTGACAAAGACGACAGAGCATTCCAGCTTCAAGTAAGAGCCAGCTCGAGGCCTGGAAGACTCTTCTGGGTTCCTATGTGCTTCTGTCACTCAAAGTGGCATGTTCCAGCAACACAGTCATACTTAACAAATCCAGCATATCCCAGCAAGAGAGTCACTCAAATGTGACCTTTATGGTTACTAGTGGGTGAACAGTCAAACACTGCTCTGTGCACGCCTTTTGAACTGATTGGAATACTAGCTGCTTTCGGTGGCGGTTCCAACGCACACATCAATCAGGTCATTTAGAGTTTTACGTCAAGACCAGAGGCTCATATCAGGCTGTCTTTCTTGCACAATAGCCGGATATCAATATAACATTAAAAAATTGTATTAAAAAAACTACAATACCCAGCACGCCCTAGTGCTGGACTATGAATGCAGATAACACAGGTGTTTTATCATGAGGTTACCTAGAAGCCCCTCTTAATTTATAATTTCTTCTTTTTTGCTTTTATCAGTTAGACAGATTTTCTGGCATTATTTAAACTTGATATATTTGTTTCTATGAAATAATATTACTTGCCATTATTCTGATCGTGGTTCATTAAGTAATTAATACAGCTTTATTGTTTCAAGCGCAGCTGCTTTTTCCCCCCTCAGTATGCCCTTGGTCTTTGCTCCTGTCCCACTAGGACAGCCTCCAGAGCCGAGCGCCTACCTGGCTCCGCTCGCGCATGCTAGTTCTTTCACCGCAGCCTCAGTCACGTCAGAGTCCTGAGCTGCATCTTGGGAAAGCCAGCTCTCCGACTCTGCATGTCGTCGCTCAGCCTGACACCCAGCCGAGCACATACCTCGAGACCCTGCTCGGAAAACGTGAAAGATTGATTTTTCTGGGAATTTTTAAATTGTGTAACTACTTACTTAACTGTGAGATTCTATTATTCTACTGAATTATCACATTGTTTAACCTTTATTGAATTTATTGTTTATAAAATTTGAACACTAAAATTTAAGGAGTTATTCCTTTATATTACCATTTATAAATTATTTACCATTTAAAATGACTGACCCTTCACAAAACGGGGGCATGGGGATGGCAGTGAGGAAATAGACAATATTTTTTAAAACGTTTTAATAACTCAGTGACATCTGCTCTCAGTGCATCAATGTGGTCCACTGTGGAGAACATTTTGGTAGAAATGTGAAAGATATTATTACTTCTACTTAGATCTTACTTGATGGTGGTGGCAGGCCCGAATTCACCACCAGTAAAAATCCAGTTTCTTACGTGGTTCAATTTCCTGGCAAACCCTTGAGTAGGGCAAAGACAAGTCATACCTTAACAGGGAATTATAGCCCATCAGGTTTAGCAGGTTCCTTTTCTCACAAGAGTTCTGATGTTGTCAGAGAATTGATAGAGGTAGAAATTTTCTCAGATGACTGTGGCGGTATGCCATACAAATGACCCTCCAAAGGTGAGGTAGGCAGTCGCCCTAGAAACCGTCATATGCAAGGTCCTCCATCAAACCAATCCTCAGTCCCTAGATTCAGACTAAGACAGACAGGACGATTCAGACGTTAGCTGGTTTGTCACCAACAAAAACAAATAGAAAGACTTTCTAAATTACCAAAGAAAAAGAATTAATCTCTCTCCCCTCACCAAATCTGTGATGCTTCAGGGGTATATTCACGCTAAAATCAAAAGTTATGGGGACAAAGTAATCACAAATAAATTGAGGTCTAGGTGCCTAAAATGTAACAACTCCTCTCTCCTCTGATAAATCTAAAGTTACTAATCTTCTTCACAAAGTATGGGATGAACCCGGAGAAGGGAACCTACCTACAGGATCAGGTCAGACTGTCAATATAAATTACTGGACACCTTGAGGGCTATTACGAAAAATTTCGAGATGGTTTAAAAAGCAAAGGAAGGTTCTGTAAAAATGGATCCATCAGAACTCTCTAACCGGATGCAACGAGTTATTTTATATGCACCACAAACGCTGTGACCTCTACAGAAAGACGCGAGGGATTACTGATGAAGTTGGACTCCAATCTCATGCAACTAGTTTCCATGGAGGAAGGCCCAGCCACTAAAGAACTATTATTCAGAGCTAACTTTAGGAAAGAGATCTCCAAGTATAACAATACTTTGAGCTCCATAGAAAAAGTGCAGCTATTCCTCAAAAAGGGTTTTGGGTAACGTGTTTTTTTCTCAGATCGGCAGTAAAGGAGGTCGCTCTGCCAGTGGAGGCCAATTCAATTCATGGTCCCAATTCTTCAACGGTAGAGGCCACTCCTGGTTCCAATATAAGAGGCCCACCTTCCATCCCAAAGGAAAAGGGATGGCAGAAACCAGTTCAGGGGCTATACTAGACCAAATGTTGGCAACAGTAATTTTCAAACCATTTCCAGTGGAACGGAGGAGAGGGGAGTGCAATTTTACATAATGCATTTGCACAGATACTTGGATCCCACAGACAATGATGGGACTCCGCAAAACGTTTTACAATGACTCAGTACAGGCTTTCTTTCTTCACTCCATAGATTTTTCACACATAGATACAGAGCTTATTTCGAAAAAATAAGAGAATTGTTATTAACGGTGCCATCGTTTATGATTCTTCAGGTTTCTTAAGCATAGGATAGCCAATAACATGCAGCTGTGAGAACAAATAAAAACAAAAATGTGTATTAACTCTATTTTTGATTTGTTGGTCATCTGTCGTGACATTCCTATGATATTATTGGTCTGCAATGCCACATTTTGGAAATGATACACCGAGGACAAGGATAGTGTCATCTTGTGTGACCTTGATTTCCTGGTTTTAATCAAAACCTGGATCAATGACACCTCACAGAATTTCATGGACCCCTTTTGCTACCACTTTGTTCCATCATCAGATGTGATCATTAAGATAGATGTTAGGGTGGAACTGCAATCATTCACCGGAGTGCAATAATTTTCAAAATTATTCACACTGATCAGTACCCTTCGTTTCAATGTCTGCTCCTGGAAATAGCTTCTTCTAACGCATACAAAATGTGACTCTGTGCCATCTACCACCCCCAGGTAACAATTCCACCTGCTTGGATGAATGTCTGAATATTTAACAATCAGCTTCTGGTCTCGTATTTGATCATTTTCCCTGGAGACATGAATCTTCACTTTGTTGATGCATCTGCTAACTTACTGTCTTCATTCTTGCAGAACAATTTTCTGCAACACTGCAGCAAACTCACCGACAACAAAGGATCCACCAACTGCAGCCCATGCATGACGGCCTTGCTAGAGGTATAGCAACTCTCAGACAGAAAAGGGAGAGTCCAAAGCCCCGGGCTTCATGGTTTTTGAAGCATTTTGTGAGGAAAGAAAATGTATCAGATGTATCAGATGTATAGAGAACATATGGAGACAATATCTCTCGCTTAGTAGCACATCACATCTCAAGACAGCAATGAATAACAACAAAAAACATTTTTTCTGGGCAGAATCAACATACCTAAAATTCTTGTTAGGAAACTCAAACAACCACTAAAAATCTATCCTTCACTGATTCAAATCATCCAATATGTCTTCAACTAACCTCATCTTTGAAGATCCCAAAAGCAAATGCAATGAATTTGTACACTTTTTTGATGAGAAAGTAATGTATTCCTCCAATAAGAGCTCCTGATAGTCCCACCATGATGTGAAAGCTCGACATTGGTCCAGCTTCAGAGAAGTCATTTTAGAATGATCTTCTCAATACCAATCTTGCTATGAAATTGGTGAAGCACTTCACTGAGATGCAGGCTGGAAAAATTGCAAAAGAGTTCTCATCTCGGACTCTACCTTATCGGGTTTGATAATTAAGTCTTCCTTTGCACAAGATACCTTCCCTGACTGCCTCAAAATTGGCTCGGTCTCACTTCTTTTATAGAAGCCTTCACCAGATATAGGTGATCTCAATAACTTTCATCCAGTCTCTAGCCTTTTCCATCCTGGAAAAGTGCAAGAAAGTTCTGTCTCTCTGGAGCTCATGTATCACATCAAGATCAATTAACTCCTCAACAACTGTCAATCCAGTTTGTAACAGGGCTGCAGCACTGAAACCACCATACTCTAAGTTGATGATGCTCTACACATCCTTGACACTGGAAACTCCTACTAATGCTCTTAGAACTGTCTGCTGCCATTTACATGATCAATCACTCTCTGCTGATCAACATTGTCAAAGAGAGAATGAGCATTGAGGGAATAGTTCTTAAATGTTTTTTCTTCCTATCTGTTCAGTGGGTCCAGGCAGTTAAATTTAGAAGCTCTTTCTCCAGATCGGCTAAGATACAACAAGGGGTTCCCCAGGGGTCTATCCTTTCACCCACCCTGTTCAATCTTTACATGAAAACTCTTGAGGTCATCCTCAACACCTCTGGTATTCTCTGTCACCAATACGCAGATGACACTCAGCTGTACTTAAAGTTTTTTCTCGACAGGAATATCTCTCTCTTCACTAAAACACTGGAGACCTTTAAAAGATGAATGTCCATCTACCACCTAAAACTAAATTCTGAATAAAGAAAATTTCGCTTAATCTCTCCTGTTAGAAATGGGGGTCTCTAGTTGGCAGAGGTAGGTACCTTTGTCCAAATAGGGACCCTTGCTTCTAGTCAGTGTAAGGGGGATACACACTTTAGATAACCCCTGCTCACCCCCTTGGTAGCTTGGCACGAGCAGACAGGCTTATCCCAAAGGCAATGTGTAAAGTATTTGTACCAACACTCACAGTAACACAGTGAAAACACCACAAATGGACACCACATCAGTTTAGAAAAATAAAATATCTTTATCTAAACTAAACAAGACCAAAACGACCAAAATCCAACATACACAGTTAAAAATATGACTTTAAAAAGGTTTCAAGAACTTGTACCATAGAAAACCAAAGTACCTGTAGATGCGTGAAAGTTCCAAAAGCCAAACAGCCGCAGAGTCAGAAAACAAAGAGATGCGACACTCCTGAGACCTTGGGGAGGCGATGCGACAGTCCTGCTGCACGCAGAGGAAGGGTTGCGTCGAATCCCATCTGTATGGGGAGTGATGCGTCGATTCTTCGTGACGGTTCCGGTCCGCAGGTGATGCGTCAGACGACCTTGACGCACAGGCACGATGCGTGGAAATCCGGGATGCGTCAGCGATCAATGCGGCGGCATCGAGCGGCGCTGCCTTGGTCCTCTTCAGCCGCGATCCCTCGATGAGTCGATTCTTGCAGCGGAGACAGGCGCTGCGATGCGTGGAAATTCTTCTCCCGCCGTGGAGATGCGTCGGGAAAACAGCCACAAGAAGAGCGATGCGTCGATTTCTGCAGTTCTTTTGAGTTTCTTCTTTCTTCCAGCTCCTAAACAGCAGCAACAACCTCCCAGGCCCAAAACTGGCACAGGCACCTCTTGGCAGGTCAGAACTCACAGCAGCAGAGTTCAGGGGAGCTGGAGGTGAAGTCTTTGTGTCCCTGAGACTTCAGAACAGGAGGCCAGCACACTTCAGGCCCTTGGAGATCTCCTTCAAGCAGGGGACAGCACACAGCAAAGTGCTTCTCCTTTCCTTGGCAGAAACAGCAATTGCAGGCCAACCCCAGACACACAGCAAGGGCAGTACTTCTCCTCAGTCTCTCCAGCTCTTCTCCTTGGCAAAGGTTCCTCTTGAATTCCAGGAATTATCTAAAGTCTGGGGTTTTGGGTCTGATGCTTATACCACAAAATGTCTTTGTTCTCTTTGTGCAAGGGGCTCTGAGCCCAGTTCAAACCCGTTCTGGGGGGCACTCTGCAAGTGCACAACAACATCCATTGTCAGTGTGAGCCTTGGCTCCAGACACACCACAGGGGGGCAGAGCCAGCATTGTGGAAGGCAGGCACAGCCCTATTCAGGTACAGGTGCTACTCCTCCCACCACTCCAAATGCAGATCAGGCCTATTCAGCCTAATGCTGACTCATCCAGACTCCTGGAGCCACTGCACCTCCCCAGCCCCTGTCACTCCAAAGCCACACAGTCAATCCACAAATAGGGAGAGGCACATAGGATGGTTGAACAAGAAAATTGCCACTTTCTAAAAGTGGTATTTTCAAACACACAATTTAAAAGCCATCTTTACTAAAAGATGTGTTTTAAATCCTGAGTTCAGGGATACCAAACTCCATTTTTCTATCTTATCCCTATGGGAAGATATGCTTGTAAAATGTTACAAAGCATTCCCCATTCTGTCCTATGGGGCAAGATAGCCTTTCAATAGTGAAAAACAAAATTGGCAGTATTTCACTATCAGGACATGTTAAACACACCAGTACATGTCCTACCTTTCACATACACTGCACCCTGCCCGGGGGGTACCTTGGGCCTACCATAGGGGTGCCCTATATGTAAGAAAAGGGAAGGTTACGGCCTGGCAAGTGGGTGCACTTGCCAAGTCGACATTGCAGTTAACAAACTGCGCACAGGCACCGCAGTGGCAGGCCTGAGACATCTTTTCAGGGCTACTCATGTGTGTGGCACAATCAGTGCTGCAAGCCCACTAGTAGCATTTGATTTACCAGCCCTGGCACACTCAGTGTACTTTACTAGGGACCTACTGGTAAATCAAATATGCCAATCATGGATAACCAATTACAATAACAATTTACACAGAGAGCATATGCACTTTAGCACTGATCAGCAGTGGTAAAGTGCCCAGAGTCCTATAGCCAACAAACACAGGTCAGGAAAAAATAGGAGGAAGAAGCAAAAAGTTTGGGGATAACCCTGCAAAAAGGGCCATTTCCAACATCTCCCATGAACTCTAACCTATTAGTACATTCCTGCATCAGCTCTTTCTTCTTTCCCAAATGTCATCCCACCATAGTCACAAACGCTAAATTGCTTGGAGTCATCCACAACAGCAAACTTAAGCTCCAGTCCCAAATCAGTTCCCTGGCCAGAAGTGCCTGCTTCAAATTCATATCACTCTGAGGCATCAGGCAGTTTATTCCTGAGGAAGACCTGAAGTCCCTTGTTCAAGTCCCCTTTTCATCTAGGCTTGACTACTGCAACTCACTCCTTACCACAGGTATAATCTGAGCCTACCTTGCCCGCTCACAGCAGTGTGAATGCTGCAGCTCAATTTGTTTCTGCGAGCAAGAAGTTTGATCATATCGCATGTGTGCTTTCAACGCTACAATGGTTTCCCACTGAACCTAGAGCTGAATTAACTATAGCACGCATCACCAACACAGGTCTACCCTCAGTAAGCCCCAGCTATCTGTCTGAAATCCTGAAACCCTATGAGGGGGTTCAGTGCCTCTTATATAGCTCTAATTCACTTCTACTCAAACCTCCTCCATACAAACGAGGAAAACTATGTATCTATTCTTCTATGGCAGGGCAACAAGACTTTGGAATTAACATATCCTGCCATTCGCACTGTCTCTTGATAATATAGCCTTATAGCCCGCAGCAGACTATACCGGCTATTAAAGGCCCGCTCCAGCGTTAAAGGCCCGAGCCGAAGGCGAGGGCCTTTAACAAGGGAGCGGGACTTTAATAGCCGGTATAGCCCAGCTACGAAGGGCTATAAGGCTATTAGAACATTCTGCCACTAGAGGGCAGAATGTTCTAACAAATAAAACAAAGGCTTCAGGGAGCGCCAGGGGATTGAAATCCCCTCAGGCTCCCTGAAGCCTTTGTTAACAGCCACAGCTGTGAACAAAGAAACATTGGAATGTTGGAGCTCGTGGCTTATACCAGCCATTATAAGCCCGGAGCTACTCCATTGTTTTCAATGGAGCTCCCAACATTCCAATGTTCTAATCTACAATAAAATAAGAACTGAAAGTCCTCTTGTTTTAGGGAACATTACCGTGCTGTGGCCTAATTCACCTTAACCTCAACGATGCTGGGATCTGATCACCCCGCTCTTGCCTGACTTATTTCCTTGTATTTACTTTCTACCTTTGACCGACCCCCCACAACTCCATACCCTGCTCCCAAATGCTTCACTATTGTTTGCCACATTTCGCTTGTCTCCGCGCCTCGTTGTGACACACCGGTAGTCCTTCATGTTATGGTATAACTGGTTGTTTGATGTCTTGCAAGACAGTATTTTCTTTCTCTTATGTTCTTACATTGTTCTGCACTCTAACGCACTTGGGCTAAGTTCATGCTATAAAAAACAGCATTAATAAAAATATATCAAAAGACATACGCCCTCTGCTGGTGGCAACCTAGAGGACAAGCTAGTCTTGACATGTTCTGGACCCAGTCGAACTCAACAAGTACAGGTAAGAGACCTATTTTAGCCTTTCTGCATTTCTGTGGCTCTTGTCTCAGGTTACACTGAATCATCTGGTCAAGAGTTGTAATTCGGCCGTGCCAGCAAGGGCATAGCCCATGAAGAGGCGGCTTGATAGAACACGGAGCACAGCACATGCCCCATTTATTTATCAGAACTCACACTTTTAAGAGGCGGATACAACGCATCAGAGGTTCCAGTTTTATGCAACACAGTGACAATTACAGAAATTTCAAAGAACACATTTGATGACAGTGCACTCTTTCTAATAACAACTTGTTGGACGTGGCCCTTTTTCCCAGAAATTTTTCGTTTTCCCCCTAGCCGTTTTACCATGTGTGAAACTCACTCAAGATGGCTGCCACAGGTCCCTGCTACTGCAGAGGGGCCTTACACACATACACACTAGTAGCCAGGGTCAGGCTGGGACATAGGGATACAGTATCCATTCCGTCCCCGCCTCTGGGCCACATAGCCAGGCATGTAGAAGGTTCCAGAACCTTCCGGGCTGTGGGAGGAGTTATGTTTTGCCGCCTTTGGGAGAGTCACCTGACCTAGGGGTATAAAAGGTTTGGAGGGAAAACTTTTAGTCAGTTGGAGTCAGTTGATGAGGCACCACTGAACCTGGGAGAACCTCCGCCGGAGTATAGGCTTTAGGGCCTAGGTAGGAGACCTACACTACTGCTGCTGACAGGGCTGAGGCCCTGCTGGAGTAAGATAGCTGAGGAACGCCCACCACCCACTGACCTTGCCCAGTGTGAGGGGACCCAGGGAACCACCTTCAGCGTGCAGGGAGGAACATCAAGTACTCCCAGACCACCAACTCATCCCCCCCCCCTCATGACAAGAAACTTCTGACAAGAAACTCTGACAAGAAACTTATACTAAGGAACTTCTGACAAGAAACTCCTAACCAGAAGCGCCTAAGAAGCAACCAAGCTGGAGCAGTCGCAAGACACCTTAATTTGAGGAGGCCTGACCGTCCAGCCAGGCCTCCTCAACTGGGGATCACCAGGTAAAGCGCCGTACCCTGAAGCGCTAGACCTTCACCCCCTCACTATTCCTGCATACTACTGGGCTGCCCCCAAGTACTTTTCCAGTCAGCCCTGCCCACAGGCTGCTGGTGCGTCCTGCATTCTGTCCCCCCTCAGGTCACTGACCTTGTGTGGAGATCACCGCCGCGGCCGCCTGAGGAGAGGCATTGTGTGGTGAGGTGCGCCGTCGCGCCCTCACTGGAGGAAGCGCTGAGGTGAGGGAAGCCCCTCAGGTGTGTGCGGTGAGGTGCGCCGTCCGCGCCCTCACCGAAGCCTCCAAAGACTTGCCACTGGGCCCTGGGCCCTCATCGCCGCCGTCGCGGCCGAAGAATTGTCGCCGCCGACGCGGCCCAAGAAATCGCCAGCGCGATCACCAGCGAGGCCTCCAGGCCCCGCCGACGCCGTTGCCGAGCAACCGGGGTCGCCGGGCGTGACCCCAGGAAGGCCGCGCAACGATTGGGCGCCGGCCCCGGTCACGCCCCCAGCGCCGACGGAAGCCCGGGAAGAGCCCCGGCAGTGCAGAGGGAGACGGGGAGCCGGTCGGAGAGGACTGCCGGCTCCCGCTCCCTTCCCCCGCGACCCTGAGCCCGCGCACTTACCCACCCTGATCCCGGGGGCCGGAGGAAGGTGATCCCGGCCCCCGCAACGTCCCGCTCCCAGTCCCTGAAGCCCGCAACGTGCCGTGCAGTCATACCCTGATCCCGGGGGCCGGAGTAAGGTGATACCGGCCCCCGCAACGTCCAGCCAGTCCGGCCTGAAGGCCGAGGTACCCCTACCGGGCCCCGCCCTCCAGAACACGGGCCGGGCCTGGGGGAGTGCCAGTCGCCCTGAAGCGCGACCAACGACCAACACAACAGGTGAGCCCAGGAGGCCCCTAGGGCCCACAAAACGCCACTGGGGGCCGGGGGCCACCATTAACCCCATAATTACTTGTGCAAACTTTCCCCATGAGGCGAGGCCCCGGAGAGGAGTGGGCCTAGCCTGGAGTTAACCCCTAAGGGTCATAGAAGCCCCAGGATACTGGACATGTTGAGGGGTTCCCTACAGTATTTAATAACTTATTGCAGATGCCTATTGTAATTACTGCCTAGGCCATGCTTTTAACTGCGAAGTCTTTTATCACAGGGGGAAAGTATTTAATTGAAGTGAGTTGAAGTGTTTCATGTTACAAGTGTACTGGAATTGCGACGCCCACTGTATTGAATGTGGGCGCGCCTAGATTTATGTAGGCCTTTTTAAATGTAACGTCAAAAGCCTTCTTTTAAGTAATTGAATATGCTAAAGTGAACTGTATGTTTAGGCCCCTGTTTTATTAACGTACCTTGAGATCATTATTAAGTGCTACGTGTAGGAGATAATTCCTGCGGCCTCTTAGTGGCCTACAATGTTGATGAGCTATGATGCTTTATTTAAAATGTGCACCAGTTGAGTAATGCAATGAATTTGAATGTAGATCTGAATTAATCTACCTCATCTAATGCCAACTTAATTTATAATATAAAAGATCTTGATTTTAAATACAAAAGCCTGGTGTGGTGTCATGTTATTGCGTTCGCATTTCTGAGTCAGAGTAAGAGTGTGCTGCACAACTGCCTTACACATTGCCTTCGCGTGCCTTCCCCGCTTCACGCCATGCTACCGTGTCGGACTCGGTAACCCCGGTTCCAACATTTTTTGGTGTACAGCGGTTGGATAAGGACTGGTGCTTGTGCAGCACCCTACAGTGACTCAGTGTGCGCCGCAATTAGACACCTATTGTAATGAAAGTGCTAGGAATTCTTTGGTAATTGCCGATTGTGTACATTCCTGCGTTAGACCTGTTACCTACAGTTTAGAACCCCTTCCTTAAATTGTCTGGGACCCCACCTAGGAGGATGGAGTTTGAGTTAGCCAACCTAGAAAGGTATACGGTGACACAGCTCAAGGAGTTCTGCCTAGAGAGGGGGGTGGCCGTCAAGCGAGGCGCCAGGAAGGAGGTGCTTCGGAAAGCTTTGAGGGCATGGGTAATGGCCCACCCGGAGGGAAGAGGGGACGAGGAGTAGGGGGAGGCAGACAACCCAGGAGAACTGGACCTACTGCGCATTGATGTTAACGAGAATATGTTGCCAGGAAGACGTTCCAGGGCAGGCAGTAGTGCGTCAGGGGGGAGGTTGTCGGCAAAGGAATTTGAGGACAGAAGGGAGCAGAGGCAATTAACATTAGAACTTGCTAGGATGGAAAGGGAGCGAGAACAGGCAAGGCTAGCCATGGAGGAAAGGAAGCTTGTACATGAGCTTAGCCTGAAGGAACTAGAGCTCCGAACCTTGCAGATGGAGATTCAGGGCAAAATGAATGGTGGCAGCGTACCTGCTGGGGTTCCACAGGAGCCCAAATTTTATCTACCAAGAGAGGTGATAGCCAGTTTGGGGAGTGATCCTGAAGGGAGTGGTGCAGGGATCTTCCAACCCAGCGAGGTGGGAGAGGTGGAGAATAGCCCAGCTAGGTCCCAGGATAGTGAGCGGGTTGTAGGGCCTCACATCCTATCCATAGGAAGGAGTGAGACGGGGAGGTGTCCCGAGGTGCCCCAACCGCAGTCTCAGGGCCTGGAGAGTTCCATAAGGGAACCCCAGGTTGGGAGCCTAGGCTGTCCCGATGGGCCATCCATGGTAGGGGATCCCCCAGTGACAGGAGAACCCGGGCGTATGTATTCAGAGCTCCAGGGGTTCTGGGGTCTGCCCAGCCACAGGATTTAGATCCTGGGCTGGGGTGCCAGGTTCAGGGGCTGCCTGACCTGGCGGGAGGGACGTCTGTAAGCAGTGTCCCTCCGGAGCTGACTCCCAGGGGTGCTTCTCCAGGTGGGAGGGTGCTGAACTCTGGGAGGGGGTGCAGAGGAAGGGAGGACTCGCCTCTGGCACCGGGGCAACCTAAGGGTTTAGACCCTGGGTTGGTGGATCGGATGCAGGGTCACGGCCCTGGAAGAGTGAGAGAGTGGTGGTCTGAGGGTGCCCCGCATAGGAGGAGGGCGGAACCCCAGAAGGAGAGGTAGGGGGAGGAGAGCCTCGCCCCTGACTGCTGGTCAGCCTGAGGGTGCGGACCCCAGGTGGGTGGACCAGTGGCAGTTTGGAACTGCAAGGAGGAGAAGGAGAGTGGCCAACGGGCCGGGGGCTACTGCCCCCCACTCTGTGAGACAGCCAGGGCCAGAGACATCTGGATGGCCTAGGGGCCGGTCCTGGCTGCAGCCAATTAGGGAGCGCCAGTGGGGTGGCTTCGTTGGTCCAGGGAGGTTTGAGAGAGGGAACCACCGGGTTCCAGAGTGGAGAAGGACCTGCAGGACCTTCCTGCAGCTGGGGAAAAGGCCCGCGTCCAAGTTTTCTCGCCCGAAGCAGGGAAGCCCATCAAGGCATTGATCGGTCTACCCTGGCTTTTGGCTGGGAGGGGGTTGTGTTGGACGTGGCCCTTTTTCCCAGAAATTTTTCGTTTTCCCCCTAGCCGTTTTACAATGTGTGAAACTCACTCAAGATGGCTTCCACAGGTCCCTGCTACTGCAGAGGGGCCTTACACACATACACACTAGTAGCCAGGGTCAGGCTGGGACATAGGGATACAGTATCCATTCCGTCCCCGCCTCTGGGCCACATAGCCAGGCATGTAGAAGGTTCCAGAACCTTCCGGGCTGTGGGAGGAGTTATGTTTTGCCGCCTTTGGGAGAGTCACCTGACCTAGGGGTATAAAAGGTTTGGAGGGAAAACTTTTAGTCAGTTGGAGTCAGTTGATGAGGCACCACTGAACCTGGGAGAACCTCCGCCGGAGTATAGGCTTTAGGGCCTAGGGGGGAGACCTACACTACTGCTGCTGACAGGGCTGAGGCCCTGCTGGAGTAAGATAGCTGAGGAACGCCCACCACCCACTGACCTTGCCCAGTGTGAGGGGACCCAGGGAACCACCTTCAGCGTGCGGGGAGGAACATCAAGTACTCCCAGACCACCAACTCATTCCCCCCCCTCATGACAAGAAACTTCTGACAAGAAACTCTGACAAGAAACTCCTAACCAGAAGCGCCTAAGAAGCAACCAAGCTGGAGCGGTCGCAAGACACCTTAATTTGAGGAGGCCTGACCGTCCAGCCAGGCCTGAAGCCTAAACTGCCCAACTGGGGATCACCAGGTAAAGCGCCGTACCCTGAAGCGCTAGACCTTCACCCCCTCACTATTCCTGCCTACTACTGGGCTGCCCCCAAGTACTTTTCCAGTCAGCCCTGCCCACAGGCTGCTGGTGCGTCCTGCATTCTGTCCCCACTCAGGTCACTGACCTTGTGTGGAGATCACCGCCGCGGCCGCCGCCGCCTGAGGAGAGGCACCGTGTGGTGAGGTGCGCCGTCGCGCCCTCACCAGAGGAAGCGCTGAGGTGAGGGAAGCCCCTCAGGTGTGTGTGGTGAGGTGCGCCGTCCGCGCCCTCACCGAAGCCTCCAAAGACTTGCCACTGGGCTCTGGGCCCTCATCGCCGCCGTCGCGGCCGAAGAATTGTCCCCGCCGCCGTCGCGGCCCAAGAAATCGCCAGCGCGATCACCAGCGAGGCCTCCAGGCCCCGCCGACGCCGTTGCCGAGCAACCGGGGTCGCCGGGCGTGACCCCAGGAAGGCAGCGCAACGATTGGGCGCCGGCCCCGGTCACGCCCCCGGCGCCGACGGAAGCCCGGGAAGAGCCCCGGCAGTGCAGAGGGAGACGGGGAGCCGGCCGGAGAGGACTGCCGGCTCCCGCTCCCTTCCCCGCGACCCTGAGCCCGCGCACTTACCCTACCTGATCCCGGGGGCCGGAGGAAGGTGATCCCGGCCCCCGCAACGTCCCGCTCCCAGTCCCTGAAGCCCGCAACGTGCCGTGCAGTCATACCCTGATCCCGGGGGCCGGAGTAAGGTGATACCGGCCCCCGCAACGTCCAGCCAGTCCGGCCTGAAGGCCGAGGTACCCCTACCGGGCCCCGCCCTCCAGAACACGGGCCGGGCCTGGGGAGTGCCAGTCGCCCTGAAGCGCGACCAACGACCAACACAACAGGTGAGCCCAGGAGGCCACTAGGGCCCACAAAACGCCACTGGGGGCCGGGGGCCACCATTAACCCCATAATTACTTGTGCAAACTTTCCCCATGAGGCGAGGCCCCGGAGAGGAGTGGGCCTAGCCTGGAGTTAACCCCTAAGGGTCATAGAAGCCCCAGGATACTGGACATGTTGAGGGGTTCCCTACAGTATTTAATAACTTATTGCAGATGCCTATTGTAATTACTGCCTAGGCCGTGCTTTTAACTGCGAAGTCTTTTATCACAGGGGGAAAGTATTTAATTGAAGTGAGTTGAAGTGTTTCATGTTACAAGTGTACTGGAATTGCGACGCCCACTGTATTGAATGTGGGCGCGCCTAGATTAATGTAGGCCTATTTAACTGTAACGTCAAAAGCCTTCTTTTAAGTAATTGAATATGCTAAAGTGAACTGTATGTTTAGGCCCCTGTTTTATTAACGTACCTTGAGATCATTATTAAGTGCTACGTGTAGGAGATAATTCCTGCGGCCTCTTAGTGGCCTACAATGTTGATGAGCTATGATGCTTTATTTAAAATGTGCACCAGTTGAGTAATGCAATGAATTTGAATGTAGATCTGAATTAATCTACCTCATCTAATGCCAACTTAATTTATAATATAAAAGATCTTGATTTTAAATACAAAAGCCTGGTGTGGTGTCATGTTATTGCGTTCGCATTTCTGAGTCAGAGTAAGAGTGTGCTGCACAACTGCCTTACACATTGCCTTCGCGTGCCTTCCCCGCTTCACGCCATGCTACCGTGTCGGACTCAGTAACCCCGGTTCCAACACAACTTAATTGCAAAGACACGTGAAATTTAAACTTTGAGCCATTTGCCTAATTTCCCATACAGGTTGGTAAGAATCAAAGACAAACCCAACAAGGACACTCATTCGCCAAAACGCGGGGAGAAGAAGAAGTGACATCACAGAGTTGACTGCATGTCCCATACTTAGCCCCTCAATGGCGTAGTAAGACCAGGGACAGCGCCAGAGGTCCCAAAGGACAGGCCAGGGTAGCAACTGACAAGCCTAGCCACCTCAAATTGGCTTTTATGAAACTCAAGAAGGAAGCCATTCCATAGGTAATGACATTAATAACGTCACAATAGCGCCACCCATGCACCACCTATACAGGGGAGAAAACTCCAACAGTTGAAGTTTATCATAATAGTTTTTGTAGATCTTTCTTTCTTTGTAGGGCGATGCAACAAAATTAAGGAGCACTCAATAAATATTAGAAAAGGTATACTGCGTATTTCTGCAACTGAGGGGGATATGTACAAGGAAGTGGAGGAGAGAGGCGTTAGCCTTCCTGGCTTAACGCCTCTCTCCTCCACTTCTGAAACGCAAGGCTGCACCATAGTTACAAGAATGTGGTGCAGCCTTGCGTTTCCCCCTGCGATGGCGCTAATTTTAGCAACTTAGCTCCAACGCAGGCACCCTTGCACCAGAGTGCAAGGGTGTCTGCGTGCAGGTGAGGATTGTTTATGTGTAGGAAGTAGTCCCTTCCTGCACATGAACAATCCTAGAAATGCCATCCTGTCACTTTCATGCGTGCTGCTTCATGCAGCACACATGAAAGTGACAAAGTGGCTTTTTTTTTAAAGTTTGTTTATGTACAAGAAGGGACATCTTCCTGTACATAAACAAAAATGGCATTTAGCTTTTTCCATGTGTGCTGCACAAGGCAGCACACATGGAAAAAACAAAAACGAGGAGAAATAATGCATTTCTCCTCGTTTTGCCATCTTAAGACCAGTTTTTACCTGGTCTTAATTTTGGCGCTGCCTCCTATGTACGCCACCCTTGTACATAGGGGGCAGCGTCAAAATGAATGGGTGTTGTGGTGGAACGCCCACCGCAACACCTACTGCCCACCCCTTTCACGCTAACCATAGCGTGAAAGGGGGCCTTATGTACAAGGCAGCGTTAAGCCACGTTAAGTGGCTTAACGCTGCCTTGTACATAAGGCGCAGCATCTATCGCCACCACAACGTCACTATAGGTGACGCTGTGGTGGCGATATGGGCTTGTACATATGCCCCTGAATTTGGTTTACGCTCCCATCATTCAAGGTACCAGAAATTATACGAAGTAGCACTTGGATAAACAATGTTTATTACAATGTTGAGTACAAGCTTAGCTTTTCAAAATACATGAATTATGTATTTTTCTTGAATAAAAATATGTGTTTTTATATAAAGCAATGGTTTATATGCATGTAAAAGTCCTCAATGAAACATCACCATCTAAAATGCATAATTTCATTTTGAACTAATATCTGCCCCCTTGACTCCAGAACCCTCTACAAGAGGTGCTTGTGTCCATCTTACAGTGTTCCATCAATAACTGGAAAATATTTACTAAAAACTTCACTGCATTAAGCTCTAGAGCCCACAGTGAGCTTTTCCATATTTCAACTAATCAATTTGGCGTATTATGCTGAATGGCATTGCCATTTATATAGCGCTTTCTACTCCTGACAAGGCACTGAAGCGCTTTGCAGACGTGCAGCACGCTACTTATACTTCGTGGGATACCTACATTAGAAACATTTTTCATGCATGACGAATTAGAGTTTGTCAAGCTTTTTGTCAAATCAGGTTTCAGACTGGTTGTAAGCAGTTGTCGTGTAAATTGTGCAATTTATTACATAGACGCCCCTCAAACTGTCATGCAATACGTTCTCAAGAGGTTGTGCACTCTGTCGTGCATGGGTTCGACATGGTGAAAATGCAAGCAATCCATGAATAATCAAAGCCATTTTCCTGGACACTCAAGTTCTTTTGAAATTCACCACATATTAATGGATTTTGCATTAGAAAATACAATTGTGTACTGCCGGGTCGTTATTGGGGGTGGGGCAGTCATGAGGAATACTAGAACGGATATGTTGAATTACATGCTGGGACAGATTGCAGATCCCAGCATTGGTACTGTACTTTACATGCTGACGACAACTGCGGATATTTGCACAGAAATGGTGCTTTACACACAAGGGTGCAATTGCTGCTACTGCGATGGTGAGCGAAGACTCAAGTCAAAGTTTACTTATAGTTTATAGTCTTTTAATCAAAGACCTTTACAATATTTGGAAATACATGATGAAAAAGGATAAGTATATCAGACATTCCATATTTATTTGCCAGGGGCGGCTCCTCCGTTGGAGCGGAGGAGTGTCCCCCCACTTAAATTACCCCCACAGATGAAAAGTAAAATGGTCATTCATTACCATTTTATTTTTCATCCTCCGTCCTGAACCGAGCATCAGGCCAGGGGCGGGGCCACGGCTAAATGACAGCAGCAGGAAGGAGGGTGGGCTGTTTGTGCACTTTTCAAAGAGCGCATGTCCCTTTGGCTGACCGTCTTGCAATGGCCAGCCAGACATGCGCTATTTGAAACCTCTAAATCACCTGTCTTAAGACAGCTGGGTTACAGTATGTGCAGCCTTCCAGGGCGCTGTGGAGCACAGAGTGAGGCCGCTCCCTCCAATCAGGGCGCTGCTCTCACAGCATGAGAGCAGCGCCAGGATTTGTGCCTGCACTGTAGAATCCAGTTCCTCAGAAGTGGTCCGGAGCGGAGGACGTCAGTACAGGTAAGTTTTATTTTTAATATTAATATTTGCGCATGCGCCCCACCCCTGTAGATGCCAGCCACCACTGTTTATTTCGGCTCTAGTACATGCTTGCACAGTAATGGTGCTTTATATGCTGAGGCAGTATATGACACTGGCATGGTTAGTGTGATTTACATGGTAGGGGCATACACCTGGATACTGTCACGGCTACAGTGTTTGATATGATGTGGAAATTGTGTATACTGTGATAGCAATGATTCTTTACTTACTGGAGGCAATTTTGAAAGCTTGGAAGAATATGGTGCAAGTTTGAAAGAAGCCAGGCGTGGTTACTGGGACGGCACTGGTGGTGGGTGGACATGCTGTGGTGAACTATGCGTACTGGCATGGTGGTGATGCTTTACATGGTTATGGGCAGTCGTACATACTGACAGTGCAATAGTGCTTCACATGCTGAGGATCAGCTGTACAAACTGGGTGCATTAGTCCAGTGTGGAGCCATTTAGCACAAAGCATCATAGTGAACCAGATAACACTTTTCAAATATTTAAGTCGAGAGCACAAAAGATTAACAGAGTCTGCTGTGGAAACCTATGTGTAACCTCAGGGCCGGACTGGGAACAGCAACCAGCCCTGGCAGCCTGCTGCTCGACCGGCTCCGGGGGGCGGGGGGCTACTGAAACGCACCGCTCCCGCTTTTGTTACTGGGGGCCGATATTGCAGCACTGCTGCAAAACCGGCCCTCAGTGACAAAACCGGCCCCCACGGCTACAAAACCGGCACCCACCCCTCCAGCCCATAGGGGAAAAGCCCGGTGCCCGCTACAGCCAGTCCGACCCTGTGTAACCTGTTAGTCACAGGTTCAAATCAAGTCGTAGGCAACTCATTCTTCTGGCGTCCATAAAATGAGTGTCTTTAGGAATACATTATTTGTTGCTACAGTCACTTTTGGTTGCCAGTGTTAGCAGCGGCCAGTGTTATATATTCTGTAGTATGTATTGATAAAACAAACACAGTATTGTAAGGTAGCACCTTGCCACGCAGTGAGAAGTTCCATCATCAGGCAAGAATCTGCAATTTGTGCAATAACCCACGAAAAGTCTAATAACAGAGGAACAAGCGGGTAACACACAAACGAGCTTACTTGGATGTGGTCACTTTGGACATACAAATGCCCCTCATGTGATACAACTGAGCCAAGATGGCTAGCATGTATAGGCAGATCTCCTTGCAGGGCATAACTATCATTAGTGCAGCAAGTGTAGTGGCACCGGGACGAGGGGGGGTGAGGGGAGCATTCCTGTTATCCTGTTATTGCTGTCTTTATTTATCGAAAATGGGGCCGAAGGAGGGTGTTCCTTTGCTCGCATTGGGACCCAGGGTACCATGCCACGCCACTGTCCCACTGATCGCAGAAAGACAAGTAAATAACCTTCCTTTTCTTAGAGGTTCCACACACCAGCCTTTTGCCCGAATAAATCCTTATAGTTTATTAAGCGTTACTTGTGGTCAATAGTGGCCGGCACAGGTAAGAGCGCGAATCGGCGATGTGGCGAGCGCAAGGTAAGTGGTTTTATTTTGTTATTTATTTACTGTTACTTATCCCATCTTCTGTTGACTTCCCCGACCCCCACCTCACCGCTCTTACCTGTGCCGGCCGCCACTGCTTGTGGTCTTATACATCACAATCATATATGCGGACCATGCTAGTAGAAGGCATTGATATGTAATTAGAATCGTCAGGCAATCCCCATTGATGTCCATTAGGGGCATTCAGGGATAGCAGCTTTTACCCCAGTCTTGCACCATAGTACACATGGCCTTGCCCAGAAACTTGATCAGAAAGACTTAAAGTCTTCTTAAATATGTCTGTCCTTTCCACTGCTTGTCCTTCCCCTACACCCTCACAACAAATAGGAAGTGAATGTGATCCCCCACTTCTCGTCCCAATCCTAATCCAGCTCCCTATGTCAATATTTCAGAATGGCATATTTTTTTTTTTACAAGGGCCCAGCAGTTGCAAAGTGCTGCCAGGCTGCTCGCTTCCTTTTTTGCACATTTTTGCACTTGTTTTTTATTTTTTTATATTTAAATTGTAGCCCTAAACATGGCCATCCACCATGCTAGAACGGCAAATTAAAAATGGGGCAAATTAAAAATGGCTATGTGCATCATAATATTCATGTGTTACAGTGCATGCATGTGAACCCTCTGCCATCTTGGAATGGGCTTTCTTCAATAGCAAACCCATTGTGACATAGTCAGCCATACGTCTTGATACATGCGTTAACATGCAATTGACAAAAAATTGCATGGCCTTTTTTTGCAACAAATACCTAGTGACTTTGCCAATGCTTGCTTTTCTTTGTGCTGATGCCATACCAAAGGAATCATGGCAAGAGGTGCTTTCATCCTCATGGAAGATGTGTGTTTTTTTAAGCTTCCGGTTAGAGCGGATTAGATTTGAAACTAAACAATTAGCATTTGGTCTCCTCGACTTAACCCTTCCATGTCTGACAGAAAAGTGTTTTTTATATAAAACACTACAAATCTTTAAACACAAGTGCTGTACTCTTATTGTCATGATTTACTTCTGCAAAGTCCCACTTCTTTGCATATTTATGCTTCCTTTTCAGTCTCCAGGCTCTCTGAGAGGCAAACAACTTCTAAATAGTGTCTGTGGTGAATAAGAATCAACAAAATGTAAAATAGACCCCAATGGAATGTCAAGCCCCCAAAAAACTAACTGCTGAGTCCTCTAATTACTGGGTAAACAGCCCAAAATGGAAACCTAAGGACATTTAGCCCCAGACCAGAAAACTTTGTCAAACAGCACCATAGCAATTTACTTGTCAGGCCTCCGGGAGCTGCATTTTGAGCCTTCTTAGAGACACTCAACACCATGTTAAAGCGTAAGGCGCACACTTGGGCGCCGCCCCAAATATGACGGAAGCTTGTACTTAGAAAAAGGGCCCTGAGCAGGTTTCAAGTGTGGACACTTTGCCACTTTTTATTTATTAGTTTTGTAAAGCGCTGCATATTTTCTTTCCATTACTTCAAGGCACTGAAAAGTCTTGAGGATAAAGTCAGTTCAGTGAGGTAGAACCATGCCTGATGTTCTTCAGACACATCCCCTGAACTGCAAAAGCTTATTTGTAGGCAAGTTTGGAAAGTTCTGTTTTCAGCTGTTTTCTAAATTACATGATGTTTGTTTGGGGGTTCAGAGCCTCCAAAGCTCTATCCTTGAATAGCCAAGGATCTGGATCCGAGCTTGTGCTGTTGAAGGGTTTTTGGCTGATGAGGTGAGCAGACAATCAGCGGAGGAACTTGTGACACATTCGCCATCTGCCAAACTCTAAATCATGTAGCCAGAGCTACTATTAATTCAAAAGTAGTCTTAGTCTGGGTTTTATTAGTGAACAGAAAGTGCCATCAAAATTTTTTTGGAGAACAAAGTATGCAGGGACACAAGGTTGTATGAATGATATCACATTTATTAACATCATAAAGGGAGTATCATTCACATGGTAGGAGCTAGTCCTGGTGCTCACACAGGGTGAAAAGTGCGTGAAGTGATAAGTGCTGGTGACTTAAAATTTACATCGCATTGACAACACTGTACAAAACTCCATAGTTAATAAGGTATGTTTAAAGGAGTTTCGGTTGTGGAAGTCGACGGCGTTTCGATCTCATTAGTTAGAGATCATCATCAGGATGAGAAAGAGTGTGAGCAGGTAGGATCTGGTAATGAAACGATGCGATTAAGGATCGTCAACAGGTCATGATGACCGTGATGGTAAACCGGGTGTGATAATAGGAGGTCTGGCCGCTCAGCGAAGTACGTGCTGGTAGTAGGCAAGGGGGAATCAATCACGATAGATCCAATGAGCCAATTGGGTTCGAAGGAAGGGGACTGGATCCTGCTAAGTCCAAAGCAGACAGCATGCAATGAATGGTGCCGGAGTCTGGTAGAGCGGATTAGTCAGCGTGACTAATCCGCTCTACCAGACTCCGGTCCCCTTCCTTCGAACCCAATTGGCTCATTGGATCTATCGTGATTGATTCCCCCTTGCCTACTACCAGCACGTACTTCGCTGAGCGACTTCCACAACCGAAACTCCTTTAAACATACCTTATTAACTATGGAGTTTTGTACAGTGTTGTCAATGCGATGTAAATTTTAAGTCACCAGCACTTATCACTTCACGCACTTTTCACCCTGTGTGAGCACCAGGACTAGCTCCTACCATGTGAATGATACTCCCTTTATGATGTTAATAAATGTGATATCATTCATACAACCTTGTGTCCCTGCATACTTTGTTCTCCCCAAAAATTTTGTTGGCACTTTCTGTTCACTAATAAAACCCAGACTAAGACTACTTTTGAATTAATAGTAGCTCTCGCTACCCGAGGACCCAATTGGCCTCAACCTTGACCGCTGTTTTTTGCAAATACATATATTACCCCTGGTCGCACTACTGGGGTACCCTTGTTCTTTACATATATAAACTCTAAATCAGGTCCTTCCTACAGAAGTTTGTGACTTAAACCTGAAATTCCAAAGCCACACCCGCTGGACAGTCGTGTATCAAGAAGACCACGGACCCGGGTGCAAAAAACTGAAAACAGCCCCCTTACACTACTTCTGGGGTAATAATGTAAAGCAATTATAAGGGTTCAATCGGGCCCTAAGGGCTCTGGGCTCCGGTGCACTGCACCTACTGCACCAATGGTAGCTACGCCTCTGCCGTGTGACTCATGCCCCAAACTGGGAGAATTACATCAAATGTTCAGTAGATTCAGTTTGATTTCTACTTGAAAGTTTGACAAACATGACCTGAATACTGGTGTGTGTGAAAAAAAACCTTAAATTCACTTACAAGAAATACAGTGCAGAAATAGTGTAGCAATGAAAACACTCAGACAGCAAATTGGTGGTTCTTAACCTGGGGTCCCTAACTACTCAGAAAATTAAGTATTATTAACAGATTAATAAAGTACACATACAAAAAAAGTGAAAGATTTAAAATGTTCTGTAAATGAAATTGAAAGCTAAAAAGTAAGTAGGTTTCCTTTTTTTGATGCATGAGAGCAGCGCAAGTACAGTAACTGGAATCTAGTATAGACGATAGGTGGCTTCAACTGAAGCTGCCCTGGTATGCGCCAGCAAAAAGAGAACATGCTTCAGGAGCAAAAAATAAACAAAGTGAAATGCTGGAATTTAGCATTATTTATTTGTCTTTCAGAAATAAAACTAAATTTTGAAAAGCACCAACCTTCTCATTAAAATGTAATGTTTTGCATTTTTTTGGTTTATGAATTGATCTGTAGTTTTTTTCTGTATTTTTTGTATTCTTTTGAGGTTCAAACAGTAGAAATGTATTAGATGGAGTCCCTGACTTCCAGTACTGATTCAAGTGGGGGTACACAGAGGTCAAAAGTTTAAGAACCGCTGCAGTAAACCATTTTAAGACCCAAAAAAGTCCTACGTTATGTGAAGTCAACCTGAATGGTGCATTCCCTCCATCTGCATTTTCGCAAGGAGCTTTGAGAATCTGGCGCCATTTACAGTCCTAGTAACAAGGACATAGCTATCAATGGAATGAATTAATGAATCAAGTTTATTGTGTTATTAGTTAAAATCATAAATTAGTACAGATCAAAATTAAAAATACCATATTATAATATGCGAGGTTAATTTAAATCAATGCAAAAAATATGCAGATTATGGTGGACGCATGGGATAAAATGCAAATGGCTGCAAACATCATTAATTCGTAGGCGGAGGTTTAAAATCCTAGGTCGTGATTAGCAGATAGGTTCAGGTTCGTGACCAACAAGTTATAGTCAATTAAAATCTAAACATTGCTCTAGCTATCAATGCTGCAGCGGCCCCAGGGCCCAGGGCTGTGAGGTGCGCTCTGCACCTCATTTGTGGGTGTTTTTCCTAACCAATGGTGGGTTAAGAGGCCCATTTCCGATATTTGGAGCAAGACGCCTGGCTACACCACTTTTTGGGATTCTTGTTACCTTGAGTCAAAGTGGCCGCTTGATATTGTATTCGAGGTTCTGAATATTCAGGTGTCTCAGAAGGCCAGGGTATGGTTCCGGCAAATGCCACAGTGAACTTTCATATAACCCACATAAATCAGCACTGAGGCTCAAAACAAACATACCGTGCAGGTTTCAGAGGGCAGGGCCTCGGAAAGGAAGAACGCAGGCTCTCTGCCGCCAGGTCTCACAAGGCCCTGGTTTTCCACAATGCAGGAAATCGGCCTTCATTTAGTAGCATGGGCGAGATCTGAACCTCGTGGCTGTAAAACAGATTTTTCTTTAATGAAACTGAATGTGTAGCTGCCAGCAATAACAAGCTCCGGCACCAGAGATGTAAATCACCCCAAGGAGCGCCTTCAGCCCTGAGTCACTTCTAGCGACAGGGCAGCCTGGCATGATGGAGAATGTCTTTAAAAAGGGTGACTAATGCAGCTTCTAAAGATATTACTGTGAGTTAGGATTTCAGTCTGCCCGCAGAACGAAAACAAAGGCGCCCTACGTAGTCCAGAGAGTTTATTTAAACACTGCGTCACCGCTGCCCAATCACAGAGGCGTGAGAGGGCAAAAATGTGAGAGTGCTTCCATCTCAGATCCGCTACCTCCTTAAGGAAAGCGCCTTGAAACGGGGTTTCTTTTAAATAATTTGTACTAGTTTTCTTTTTTAATAGGAAGGAGCCTAACCGTAGTGCAATGTTCTTCATAAAATGTAACCTTCACTGAGAGGACCAAAGACATAATGTATGCGATAAAGTACCCCCTGCTGTACACTATACGGATATTGATAGTCACTGAAGAGTTCTATGATCATATAGAGGAACAATACCAAAGGCAGAGTCACTTTATAAGGTCATGCAACTCCGAGGTGACTTGCAATATCCTTATAATGGGGGGTGTTATTCCTTATAATAGCATCATCCTACAAACCACTTAAATCCTTGGTGCCTTCCTCTTTCACCTTCACTGCAAACAAAAAGAATAAACTCACAATCTGTACTGTAAAATTAAACATACCAAAAGGAAGTTAAAAATGTTTTGCAAAAAAAGATATAAGAATCAGTTTAAGGTAAGTCAGGTTAAAATGCTGTGGCCTAGATTATGTAAAAAAATGCAGACATATTACCTTTCATTCAATGACCTATACCTTTGGAAAATACAAATGTTACTACATTATGCACCGTGACCTGCCTTTCATTGTGGCACCTAGCTGCAGGCATTGTGACATCAGAACTCAACTGTAATAACTTATTACAGTTCAGCAGCTACATCATTTCTTTATTACAGGCGACTAGAGACATAAAGTCACCTGCAATAAGGAAATTAGAGACGGGCTTTTATAAAGGGATTGTAGGCTCCCATGTATTATAAGTGCTTGACTGAGAGAGGTCGATTTTGATGTCCCGAGAAAAATAGTGCCCCTATGTTAGAATACTTAGCGGAAATATAACAAGCAGAGCTGTCTTTTCAGTGTTTATTAAGACCATAAGTATTTGATATATTATTTATTTTTACCCTAGGGTTTTTCGCACACTGGAGCACCGTTTTAGCTGCCTCTCTGTGCTTTTCTAGCAAAAACGGTGTACTGTGCAAAATACATAGTATATATCCAGGGGCGGCTCCTCCATTAGGGCGGAGGAGCGTCGCCCCACTGCTTTCTCGCAGTGCGAGAAGCAGAAACATAAAATGGTATTTTAAATACCATTTTATGTTTCTGCTTCTCGCACTGCGAGAAAGCAGAAGGGTATGCCTGGTTAGGGGCGGGCGGGTGGAGTATGCAAAAGGGTATGCCTGGTTGGGGAGGAGTGGCTCGCCCAATGCTGTGTCATGTGCACCAGTCATGCGCACTCTGGATTTTCTCTATGTAGGCTGCATGCATCTATAGTTTTGTCTCTGTATGGGCTCTGACTTTAAAGCCTCGCTGTACTCTGATACCCATGTCAGTTCTCTCTGTTTAGAACTCTGACTCCCATGCCAGTTCTCTCTGTTCAGCACTCTGATGCACATGAGAGTTCTCTCTGTTCAGCACTCTGATGCGCATTCTGGATATCGCTGTTCGGCACTCTGATGCCCATGAGAGTTCTCTCTGTTCAGCACTCTGATGTGCATGCTGGATATCGCTGTTCGGCACTCTGATGCCCAGGAGAGTTCTCTCTGTTCAGCACTCTGATGCGCATGCCGGATATCGCTGTTCCGCATTCTGACGCCCATGCCACTTCTCTCTGTTCAGCACTCTGACATGCATGTCGGTTCTTGCTGTTCAGCACTCTGTTCCTAACTCTGACACCTATGCCAGATATCTCTGTTCGGCACTCTGATGCCCATGAGAGTTCTTTTTGTTCAGCACTCTGACGCGCATGCCGGATATCGCTATTTGGCACTCTGCTGCCCATGAGAATTCTCTCTGTTCGGCACTCTGATGCCCATGTGAGTTCTCTCTGTTCGGCACTATGACACCCATGACAGTTCTCTCTGTTCAGCACTCTGACGCCCATGCCAGTACTTTATTTTCAGCACTCTGACGCCCATGTCAGGTCTTGCTGTTCAGCACTCTGATGCCCATGCCAGTTCTCTATGTTCATCACTCTCTGTTCAGAACTCTGACTCCCATGACAGTTCTCTTTGTTCAGCACTCCAAAGCCCATGAGAGTTCTCTCTGTTCAGCACTCTGACACCCATGTTGTTCTTGCTGTTCAGCACTCTAACGCCCATGCCGGTACTTTCATTTCAGCACTCTGAAGCCCGTGCCAGTTCTCTCTGTTCAGTACTCTGACATGCATGTCGGTTCTTGCTGTTCAGCACTCTCTGTTCCTAACTCTGACTCCTATGCCGGATGTCGCTGTTCGGCCCTCTGATGCCCATGAGAGTTCTTTTTGTTCAGCACTCTGATGTGCATGCCGGATATCGCTGTTTGGCACTCTGATGCCCATGAGAGTTCTCTCTGTTCAGCACTCTCACATGCATGTCGGTTCTTGCTGTTCAGCACTCTCTGTTCCTAACTCTGACTCCTATGCCGGATGTCGCTGTTCGGCCCTCTGATGCCCATGAGAGTTCTTTTTGTTCAGCACTCTGATGTGCATGCCGGATATCGCTGTTTGGCACTCTGATGCCCATGAGAGTTCTCTCTGTTCAGCACTCTCACATGCATGTCGGTTCTTGCTGTACAGCCCTCTCTGTTCCTAACTCTGACACCTATGCCTGTTCTATCTGTTCGGCACTCTGAATCCCATGAGAGTTCTCTCTGTTCAGCACCCTGACGCCCATTCTGTTCTCACTGTTCAGCACCCTGACGCCCATTCTGTTCTCACTGTTCAGCACTCTGACGCCCACGCTGGTACTTTCATTTCAGCACTCTGACGCCCATGCCTAGTCTTGCTGTTCAGCACTCTGACGCCCATGCAGGTTCTCTCTGTTCAGCTCTCTGAATCCCATGAGAGTTCTCTCTGTTCAGCTCTCTGAATCCCATGAGAGTTCTCGCTGTTCAGCTCTCTGAATCCCATACCGGTTTTCAGATTTCTTAGAATCAGGACTCTTCTCCGATAGCGTTAAATCTTTACAGCCGTGTACTGTGTTGTAATTGTTTACTTCTGACATTTTTTACTTTTCTGTTGTGCTCTTGCAGCTGGGCCTTTCCAGCCTCTCCGCTCGATAGTTGCGTTTCTTCTAGCCCCGTTCCATGTTCCAGCCGAGCTCTGATCGCAGACCGCTCTCCCTAGCAGACGGCATTAGCGGTTTGTACCGGGATCTGGTTGGATGCGGGCTCCTTTGCTCGGGCCTCAAGAAGAATAAACTAATTACCTTTTACGTTTTACCGCTTCCGTGTCGTTTCACCACAGCCTCTGTGTCTCTTCCGAAGTTTTTGGATTAGATTGGTTCTCTTTCTGTGTTGGTCGTTCTTTTATTCCGTCTGTTCTCGGTAGTCCGGTCTTGGTTTTTGCATTTTAAGGAGCACAGACTGGTATACAAGCGCCTCGAACGCCTCAATGGATACTACATAAGCACTAACAAAAAGGGGGTACACTATCTCACAAAGCTGCCATGCAGACCAGGTGAAGTAAACGTTCCCACGACATGAAATCACTCAAACAATATTATCGTTAGTGTGATCTTAGTCATCCACTTGTTATGACAACAGTTCTGTCAAACAGCTTAAAATGTTGTATAGAAAATTAGAAGCAAATCTTTGCAAATGTTCTGTACAATGCTCTCTTTGGCCATGCCCTAAGCCGTTACTTCACAGTGCTTCTAACATCGCATAATGAATCAATGACGTGCTCACCCTAAAACTATTCTAGTGGAGCGTGGTGTCAGCCGCAGTCTAAGAGCCCTCGTGTGGCCGTTCTGTAGAATGCATGCATCCTGCTAATACCGATGGAATTAACACGCTCAAAAAATTCTTTACCTTCCTAGCCCCTCTTATGTTACTAAGGTCAGACAGGTCATTTGTAAAGTACAACGCCTGTCCGCGCCTTAATCTCCCACCACCACCAATGTCGGCCGGCGAGATGACTCTGCCGGATAAGCGCTCGCTGCTGGCATCTGGAGTAGTCTGCAAATTCAAGTTCTGGCAAGGCCAACTCAGCCTGCCATCTTTCTGAGGTGGATACATTGAATACCATTAAACTAGGCAATGATAACACCTGTCATTTTCAGTGCTTGCAAATAATGAACAACGACATTAAGCACTGCGAATAAAAAATAGTTTTGACACGTTATGTCACCCCAACAACACAAATACTAGATATCACCACCTATGACCTGGTAATTTCCTTCTGACATCTCAAGTTGGGATCCTGAAACCACTATTAGTAGTTTGAATGGGTTTTACAATGTTTCTGCACAGGACTCTCCATGAACCTACTTCACGTCTGGCATCAGTTATTGCTGTTATAATAATACAGGGCATACAAAATTGGAATCGGCTGACCTTGGGCAGGAATCAACACTGCCCACAACACAACGTGCCACCCTGATGGTGCCTTAATCGACTGCAGCACAAGGGAATATATTCAACGCCAGTCAGGTTCAAGGTGTTTGTGTCTGTTGTCCGGGCTCTGTACTAATAGGTCACATTGAAAACTGTCCATTTGTACAACGACCTACCTGATGAATATTCTATACGCAGGTTGCAATTTGCAACCCCCTGTGATTGGCTGTGAATGCAGAGAGGAGGGCCAGTAAGGGGCAACGACCTCACTCCCTACATTTGCTTTCCCAAACCAGAAACCTTTTCTCTTTTAATCAGCCCATATAGATTAAAGGGACGGGCTGCTTAAGAAAAGTTTTTCATTTGGGTGTACTTCAAGGGGCGCAAGCCCTGTTCATATGACCTGCTCCCTTCCAAGGCTGCTGACAATTCCCAAAGAGAAAGCTATCCCATGGGGCGTGGGACGACCCTTGTACCCCCTGCTTTTTGTGATTTATAATGAATTGCAAAAGCCCATTTTACAATTCACAAAGACTTTTCAGACTTGTAAAATGTCTTTGATGCACTGTTAAAAAGGTTTGCAGTTGCAAACCTAGTATTTTTTAGAAATCACAGGCATTGTGAAGGCAACATTTTTTATACATAGGCAAACTGTTTATTATGAGACATTAGTGGCTTTTGGCACATCTTTTTCAATGATGCAGTTCTAACTGAGCAGATTTGCCCTGCTATAGACATAGTTTCAAGTCCTTACTTTAACCATCTTTCCTTCCTCATACATTTACTTCATCCTACCTTTACATCTACCACCTGTCCGTAACATTGAAACAAGCTTTACGTCTTTCACCTCTTCCTACCATAAACTTAGCCTAAAGTTAACAGTTTTCTTGATCTGACTCCTAAAATAATTATGTACAGCATCTTTTAGAATACTGTCCCTTATCCTAACCCCAATTACGCAGAATGAAAATTCTAACCTAATAGTATCCAATACTAAATACATTTATATTTAATTTAATTGTGTTCAATTATTTTAACACACACAGTGGTTGTTTTAGCACCTGTATACTGTAAATGCAATTGACTTAGTTTTAAGTTGATATAATGAAACTAATAAGCAATAGTTTTCTAGCACTACCCCCAGTCTCTGGTTGATTTTTATTTAAATTGTGTTTCAATTAATTACAGTAATACCAACCTATCCCCGAATTAAAGAACAATTTAAATATATCAATTATTTATTTCTAACATAGTGTTTTTATTACTAAAGGCAAATTATACTTACCTTGCTACTTGTTTTCTTGATGTTTTGGGACAAGTGATGGGGTCACTAAATATATAACGACTTTGTAAAAGTGCTTTTGAAGTTATAGCAGGGAAGTACATGTCAAACATAGTAAAGTAGGTGAAATAAAAGTCAGTCACAGCAGAAACTCTAGAGAAGTCAAAATGGAGAAAGAAACTATGCCCTACATCCATGTCTGCACAAGCTCACTGTGCAGCTGACCCCCGGGCCACCCATGGGTGGACATCTTTTTTCAACTATAAGCGCTTGCAGGTCCAGCCCAGTGGTTCCTGTTACCCCTTTCAGCCAAGCCAGCTGCGTGTAGGATGGTGAGAAGAGATGGGGCAGATAAATGTTAGGAGGGGCAGAGAAAGGTTAGGAGGTGGGGTGGGTAGCATTGTTGGCAATTGTGACTCTGAAATGGATCTTTGCATACTGGGGCAATTTGGTTTCAGGTATGACAGTAGCACGGTACATAACTCCCTAATGCGAATCCAGGCTTGACAATGGTGCTGTATATTCCCAGGTTATGTGAGTTCTGACATGACCACGAATGGTTCGTGTGGCATTTTAGATGTAAGCATATATATATATATATAAATATTCTTGTTGGGTTTGGAGTGGAATCTTAAGGTGTCATGCTGGAAGGTAGGGGTGGAGAGATTCTGGGAGGCGGTTGGAGAGGCAGTGACTGAGCTGCAGTAGCGTCTGTTTTCTACTACTTAATTATTACTGACCTGTGAAATAAAGCAGATTCCTGTCAACGAAGGCTTGGTTTTTCCTTGTGAGAGTTCCATTCAAAACCACAGCAATGTGCACTGTCATGGCGCATTACTATCCAGACCAACATGGTTTCTGTCATCAGAAGGGGCGCAAGCATCTACCTAGGCAATATTAATTCTGGCAAACAAGAGAGCTCTCTTACTAAGGCACCGTGAATACACCTACAACGGCGATGCCATGCTAATATGTTGGTTTTATACCCGGGCAATGGGCATACTATATCAGGGCAGAACCAGTAACCTAATGTGTGCATCTAATATTTCAGGACTGAGATTGTATAATAAGTAACCTGCACCATTCCTAACACACTGAAAAATGCCACTGGCATCCTGGGATGCCCTGTGAGCCAGTGAGTGGGGTTTCTGTTGCAGTAAACTGCACTGGCTGTTTTGAGCATCACTGATCACCCGCAACAGGCTGTCAGGCGTACCCTTATTTTATGTTCATGGACAAACAATGGCTAATCATTTCTAACATGTTGCCAGAACATGGATGTCCTCATGTATAGCTTCTTAACACACACACTTTACTGGCACTGAAGTTCGATGCCTTACATCCTACCATTCTGGTTGCAACCACATCATGCACCCGGGCTAGCCAAGATCTCAGCAGTCACCATTGCCCGGGGCTGTCCCACAGGGATCTCTCCTCTGATCTTCAACTTGTGTTTCGAACCAATTGGACTCACTCCTCCTTGTTCACCCGTGTTGAACCTTCACATATGTTAAAGACACAGCTGTGCCTGGAGTCTGCACAGTACACGCACTGTATGCCACAAAGAATACATCTAAGCGTGGACTTTAAGAGTCTACCTGAAATTAAACTCGATCAAGGCAGTATCATCCTAATCCCAAATTGCATCCATCACCCCCAAAGTCAGGTTTGACTACCTAATATACACTTGAAAGGATTCACTCAACTCACTACATTTATGAAATCACTTGGTCTTATCATAAAGGCTCACCTCGCCCGTCAATCCCACGCCACAAAGTAAACACAGACAATGTGAAATCAGAACTCATTCCCAAGAATGCCAAGTCTTCCCTCACAAAAGAATGTTTCAGGCCCATCATTCAAACTCTGGTCATTTGACCACGATGTGGCAATGCATTACTTATCGGGGTTCTTGATTCAACCACCCCTCTCCCCACTCCACCCAAATAGATTCAGGCTGCGCTCTATAGAAAGAAGAAGACATGCTGCCACATCTGTCCCACCCTCATACATTTATACTGGTTCCTCCTCCACAATTCATCTTTAAGAAATGCTGTATTGCTCACAAAGTGGTTTACATCATCGCACCTTGCAACCAGGAGAAAAAATTAAATATCTCCATGGGTCAATGCAATCCAGTACATCACGAGGCCAGTAGTGAAGAAGTGCAAACATCGAAAACCACAGAGCCACCCATGTCTTGCTCCACACCAAGGAAATGCAATCCCTCCAGCTCACATCAGCCTAGCATTTCCTCTGCTGCACTGCAGAAAAGCACCAAAGACATCTCTTCGAGGGAATCACTTTTAAAGGTTTCCAGCTCCTTCTCCATAGCTTTGACGTGCTGACAGAATATTTATACTCCCTTCGCTATTGACTCTTCTTACCACTTTTGCCAATGCTTTGCTGCTTTTAAAGTAGGTCTGTGCTTTGTAAATACACACAAAAGCCTGTACACTAATGTGAGGTGGAGTGAAGATATCATTTCATCGCTCCCTGGATCATTCCATAAGTGGACAGGTACCCAGGAGCTCTATTTAAATTACTTCCTTGTCCTAATGGTTTTACATTGGTAGTAAAAACATTGCATAAACATTATTGTGCATGTATTTTTTTATCAATGTATTTCCGCTCAGAAAAGAGTTGTTTTTAGCGAGAGAAACAAAAATTATCGGGGCATATTATCAAGGGCTTTATCGCCGCTTTAGCTGCACTTTTTGCCGCTAAAGCGGCGATAATTTTATCGCCCTATTAGCAAGCTGTCGCTAACAGGCATTAGCGACAGCTTTCAGGCGTTAGAGGCCGCGTATTCCATCGCCTTGCATGTCAGCGATAATTATCGCTAATGACATGCAAGGAAGGCGTTCCCTACTAAAAGCGACTGAAAACAGTCGCTAATCCCACTACCCCTATTAGCAAGGCAGGCGAAGCGATATAATACTCGCGCTAAGCGCGTTTATCGCTAGATCCTAACACCTGCTAGTGAGGACGACTTACCTGTTTATAGTATAGGAGGTGGATTCTAATGCTGAATCCACCTTAGCGTTAATGCGAGAATATCGCTGGTTTTCCAGCGATATTCTCAGCTTGCTACGCTATCGCTGGAAATATTATCGCTATGGAGATAAACCTTACTAATAGGGTGTTATCTCAGCGATAATTTCCAGCGATAGGCGGCGTTAACAAAAAACGCGCTAAGCGCGGTTAGCGATAAATATCGCTAATCCTTGATAATATGCCCCTTATCATTTCTAGGAGCATAATTCACAATGGGAGTTTGGGAAGCACACAATATACAATATAAACAGAAGTGGGAGGCTGGATGAAAGCCATAACGTGCATAGGAAGGAAGGGTAGGAATAGGTGAGATTGGATCAGGCGTTAAGGTTTTTTTTTGTTTTGTTCCAAATTCAATAGGAATAGAACTCTTCCACCGAAAAATTAAAAAAAATATCAAACTCAAAAATACATTATGCTATTTACGAGGTTTTTGTCAACCACAATTAACATAAGGAACCCATCCTGTATGCTTCTTAAACTTTTGAAGATAGTATAGAATGAGTATATTGAAACACAGATGCCATTGTGTCAACCATGACATGTTTAATAGTGTGCTAGTGTAAGCAAGCCATGTGGTCTGGTGTTTGAAATGCAAGTGCGGCTGAGAGTGTTGCCTTGCGGACCCTAACAGGGCGCTGGCACTCCCTTAATACAACTACCTGCATTGGTCGTGCGCCGCCTTATGACTTGAGAAGTGCAACCTGTTGCATTTCATTTTTATGATGCACTTAAAAGTGCATTATTTTGTTTGCCTCGCAGCATACTGACTTGTATGCAAGCCATCTAATCGCAACCAGTGCTGCAAACGTTGGGGAATATTTACCAAATATTCATGCAAGGCAACGCAGCAAGCCACCTTGCTGGCGCTGTGTGAAACAGAGAGAGTAGGAATGCGCAGTATTTAACATTATATGGAGCATTCCTGCTCTCTGTCTGCACTGGCACACAAACTGATGCCTATCGCCAACGCAGGCACCCTTGCACCATGGTGCACGGTTGACTGCGTTATATGCAGAATTGTTTTTGTGCATGGAGGGACACCTTCCTGCACAAAAACAATCCTCTGAGGCTTTTTCCTCTTTCTATGTGTGCTGAATGCAGCACACACAGAAAGAGGAAAAAGGAAGAGAAATAAGCATATTTCTCCTCATTACGCTTACCCTGGGGAGGTGTAGCAATTGGATGCATTTCCAGGTCTACCAGCAGTCGCGGCCAGCATGACTAGAGGGTGGGGGGAGGTCACGCAGGTAGGGGGTCTTGCGGGGGGTTAATTTAAAAAAAAAAGTAAACTTACCTCGCATGCTCGGTCCGGTCCCACGTCGCGTCCCTCCGAGTCCCAGGAAGCAGGCAGCCTCCCTCTCCTCCCTCAAGCCAATCACAACACTGCAATGGCAGCGTTGTGATTGGCTGGGACGCCGACCACACAGGCATCTATGGGGAGGCTGCATGCAGCAATGGGAACACCCACGCTCCACCCATGGAATGTCTCCCTGGGGCAGAGTAACGCAAGGCAGCGACTTGCGCTGTCTTGCGTTCCTCCACATTTACCAAGCCACACAGGACTACCCAAGGTGGCCTTGCATGGTAAATGTCATTCTAGATTTTGTGTCACCTTTCCCCCCTTCTTGCGTGGTGCAAGGGGGTCACAAAATCATGCTAAATATGCCCCATAGTATACTACTTGGCTGGCGCTGCATTTATTTCACAGGATTTGTATCTCTCCGAAAAGTGTCTTGGATAGAAATTACCAACTGTTACTGGTTCTTTAATATTCACTTTAGTTAGTTTGCATCCCTGGCCCACAGAACCCTTTTTCTGTTAAGAACATTTCAACGCGCTCTCAAGAAATTTGCGTTTTTTCCCTTTCTCACTGTTTGTACTTCTAAGCCATCACATGTAATTTATTTTCAGTGTTGGAAGGCGAGCAAAAACATCATCTATGCTTACACAAATTTATTCTAGGTATTAAAATTCAAAATCCCAAAAGGAGAGACTTCATATAGTTCAGCATTGTTCCAAAATAAACCCAATTTCCAATCTCCTAAGAACTTAAAACAACAATTTAGACCTGCATTGAAACAGCAATATTTTCAGTAACGGCATCTGTGTTTTGCACAAGTACAAGAAATGTGAATGTGTTTTGGTTTGTGGTGTATTTTTTTCAGCAGACCAGCACTGCAAAGAGAATCCTTATTCCTGTTTACAATCATGTAAAACTCAGTTGGTGATTTCAGTTTAGGGATGTGTTTTAACCTATTGCTTAAATCTTTAAAAAAATTATGCATGCAATTTCATTAATGTTGATTTTTATCTCAATCTCCAGAATTGAAGTTTCTGTAATACATATTTCTGTAATACAAGTCTCTGTGAAAAAAACAAAAAAACGAGCTGGCCATGGAACTATTGCAAAAAGGCATTACTGGATTGATTTAGAAGCTGAAAGGGACAGAGAGAACATGCCTCTACCGCAGTATTGATTCAAAACATCTTTCATATTAGCAACATCTTGCCACATCTAAACACACATTCACAATGAAAGCACAAAATGTAAGTTCAGCTCAGTTCTCTTTGGAAGATTTTCTTTTGTTTTTGGGAGGAGTGATTTCTCCATGATCTGCGGGTTCCAATAATCGTTTAATAAGTATAATTTCCCCTTTAAAAACAAAAGTACAGAAAGTATTCCATTAAGTTCCTAACGAAGCAACGACGTGAGAAGTAACCAAAAACCTTGGCTGCACTTTTGGAAATGATGCACCGGGCACGTAAGTGGGGCAGGGAAAACTCCTGGCACCCATTGCACCAACGTAAATGAATAAAATTGTTGTTGGACTTAATACGATACGCATTAAATTGACTCCGGCCTTCCTGTTACATTAAGCAGTCAGATCTAATCCCTTTAATTTTTTGTTCCTAAGAGTGAACGAGCCAACAGCTGTGTCATATTCAGAAACACATCCTTCTCAAGGCTTTGCATTAACATGGCCGACTCGCAACACGCCGCAGAACGTCGCGGGCATCTATGCTCCTCGGCTCAAGCACCATTTCTTCCTTAATAAATGGGACAGATTTTTTAAGTTTTCCACTTAATACAGCAAATGCAAGAAAAAACTATGCTGTGCAAGGCCGGGGCAAAACCCACTTGACCCAATATCGTGCTATGAAGACTTTATCTTACTTACCAGACATGTGACTGTCAGTGTTTGGCAAATAATATGGTCAGACTCTAAAATACAATTTTGAAACAAATGTAAATATTTTCACAACTGCATTGAGGCTATGTTCAGGAGCGGCCCGTGCAGGTAAGAGCGGTAGGGCCGGGTTGGGGTGGTTTCGACAGACGACCACAAGGGGAAATTAAATAAATAAATAATTTTCCCTCGTCGTTGTCTGTTGAAATCCCCCCTCACCCGGCCTCACCGCTCTTACCTGCACGGGCCGCTCCTTGCTATGTTAATTTAAAAAAACGTTTTGAGAGTTTTTGTATGGTATTTATGTGTTTGCTGTAGAGAAGCCGGATACAGAGGACTGGGAACTTTCAAACCTCCCCAAAGCCATTATGTACATTTTTACAAATTCCTGATGGTCACCGCAAATGACTCCTCCTCCATTTTTACCATTACCATCTCTTCGATGACCGGGGTATTGAGGAAGTCTCTTACATTGTAGAGGGGGGAAACTGCTCCATGCTTCACAAAAGTCTCAACACTCCGTACTAAGGCATAAGTGAATTTGTTTGCCTGATATTCCGACTTACGCCAGGTTGTATTTGTGATGGGGTATACACTAATACACACACCGGCATAGCTCACCTGACGAGGCTTGGAATAACTACCCATTCGACATGGATCTTTCACTAGCAAAGTTCAGGATCAAATCTGTGTCCCCAGTAGTGCCTTACACTACACTACGTGTAATGGTATAGTATTATATTGCAGACATGGCCTCAGCAGTGGGAGGAGAAGCAAAGCCCCCCCCCACCTTTTGGCCGTCCTGAAGAGTGTCTTTCAGGCTGAGCAAAGGTCAGCCTGACAGACACTCTTTAAGTTCAGGTCAGGCAACCAGGTTCTAGACATGAGCTAAATGTGCAGATGCCTGGATGCCAGAGCTGAACTTTGCCGGGCTGAAGATGTCACAGCTCCTGTGTGCATGACCTCCTTAGCCTGGCATAGTGCTTGGAGGACCTCTCCCTCATGAGGAGGGGATTGTCACTGATAGCCTCAGATATGGGTGCCTCAGTTTTAAGCCCTTACGCACCCAAGGCTGAGTGTCTATCACTGATACCTTGTCACAGAGTGGGGCAGGATCAGCAAGTCTCACTGACCATATTCCATTCTGTGACGAGGTAGGGACCGCAGTATCCTCTCTTTGGCTGACGAGAGGATTCTGCAGTCCCAATCATGCAGGAACCTCGAGGTCAAGATCTCTGCTGAAGCCGGTAAGTTATTTAGTTCAATGTTTGATGCGTGCATGCATTTGTGTATGTATGAATGTATGTGTATCTGTGAATACATGCTCTGAATGGGTGTTTGTGTGCGAGTGAGTGTGCATGTAAATGGATGAGTGTGTGTGCATGCGGGCGGTCTGTGGCCTGCCCGGCAACCCTATTGCTTGCAGTACGAGCCACCACTATATGGCCCACTGTTGAATGCCTGCTTGGAAGGATACCGAATAACGAATGTGAAAGACTTAGAAAAGGACGTCTGATTGACAACTGCAGAGGGGAGGTGATGTAGAACAAGACATCTGATGGAAAATCACAGAGAATTCACATTGCAGCTGTCAGGCAACTGATTAATCTGCATATCCGGGCTGGCATTGAATCAGCCCTTCACAGACCTTTGGTGACTTAGCTGCCTGTGGTTAGATGGATCATCTTTAAAGTAATATGCATTGCACATCAAGCCATCCACGAACCTGTACCACACTTCCTTCAGCACAAAGTCCATTCTCGATCACTACACTCCAGGTTCGCCCCTCTTTTGACCAACCCTCACTTCACTGGCGGACCCTCCTTCTAGGTTCAGAAGGCTATGTCATCAGACCTGGTTTCTGCCAGAATAAGCATCATTGTCAAGCATCTCGCATTCAGGAGAGGTTAAAAAACCTGGCTCTTTCAATTCACATCAATAAATCCCACAGATAACTCCTAAAAAAAAAAAAAATTAAAAATGTTAGGTATCCTTGTGAGCCAAGTGCATTTATTCTCACACTTTTCGGCAACCTTCCATGGTTAGCTGCAACTACCAATCCTCTGCACCATGTTTAGAGCATGTCCCAAACCTCGCACAGTAGCTCAACACCTCCCATAAAGGCCTAATTACAACCATGCACTCCCAAATGGCGCTCAGGAACCTGAAGTGATTCATAGTGCTTCATGGCCTCAAGAGAGGTATGAAGCGCTATATAAATTTACAAGGCAATACAACGACGGGCCGCCACAGTATCCCATGCAGCAGTGAACGAATGTCTTTCAGATGACAGTATGAAAACCGCTGCTCATTAGAGCAGCGCGGAACAGTGAGCAGATTGCACAGGAAAGCATAATTCTTTTAAGAGGACATACCTCATCTGCCTTTTTTCATAAGCACTTCGGGCCACAAGTATGTAAGTTTCATTTCGTGATTATCTAATGGCAAATATTTGTAATTTGCTATTAGGAAATCGCAAACACCTATGTACTAATGTGACCTTGATACATTTAGCGATTCCTATTGAGGTAAGTCAATTGCGTCCATTTCATGAGGTAGGTCCCAATTTGCGGCCCATTGGGAATTTCTAAAAACACGGGTATGGTGGCCTGCTGGGGACAGCAGACCACCATGTCTGTGTTTGGTTTTAAATAAAGCAACATGTTTTTTTGAAATGCAGCCAGTTTTCCTTAAAGGAAAACGGGATGTGTTTCAAAAAGAAAAATGAAACATTTTAGTTTCATTTTTTAAGAGTAGGCAGTGGTGCCTGAGCTTAAAAACACCTTTTCACATGCATTCACAAAGGGGAAGGGGTCCCCTGGGGATCCCTTCCCATTTGCGAATGAGAAAGCACGTACTTGAAGTAGGCGATAAAATATGAATGTTTTCACATATCGGTCACAAAACATTCGTACATGGCACTGCAAGTCGCTATTAGGAAGGGACCCCCTTAACCTGCCCCTTCCTAATACCGAATCGCTAACCCATATTGCGATTCAGTAATAGGTTGCCGAATTGCAAAATGGGTTTGGTACATAGGCAAATGCTTTTTTCCAGTCACAAACAGCCCGATCCTGTGAATCGGGCCGTTTGCAGCCGGGAAAAAACCTACGTACATGTGGCCTTTAGTCCTGCCTTTAAAGCATGCTTTAATGCACACGTTATTTTCATCTATAACAAAAAAAAACAGCTAATCATATTGCAATACATGCATGGATTAGAATGTCGGCCGCCAACAGTTAAAGCTGTTTTACTTATGTTCAGTACCAGAAGTCATTCCTTTGTGGAGAAGAAGTGAATGAATAGTTTCAGGTGCAATTTATAAACGTTTTCCCCATGGAGAAACCTCTTCCCCTTCATCACTAACCATTTTGGGCTGTGATCTCTTACGACAATGAAAAGGGATTTACCTCAGTTTACGACAGATGGAAATCTCTGAACCTTTCCAGAATGCTAACGGGTCAGAAAATGCGAATACCCATAAATGTGAAAGTTTAGAAAAACACAGTGGAACACCTAATCCCCACCACCATGAGTAGATTTAGTCATGCAGAAACCTGTGCGTGAGTACATCCTTTCATGAGTGCACAGCCAACGTCCCTGAATTGGTGAAGTGTGTATTTCAGCTGTGTTACTTAAACACACACCCAAAAAAAGCTTTCTGAATAGGGCCCAATGACCCTAAATTGAAGTAATTTCCTCAATGGCTATACTGAAAATCTGGCAAGGATGATCTGACCCTTTTTTACACCCCTATTTTAATCTTATTCTATTTCTCTTACAAAAAAATATTAATAACAATTATAACTTGCTTCATATAGCGCTTCATACAGTTTTTGAAATTTGTAAGCTCTGAATGAAATTATTCAGTAAAATCAGACATATAAAGAGGACCAATGAATATGGTTTTGATTCACTTACAGGGATACTGAATTCCAAAACACTAATATGTGGAGCGATAAGCCTACCAGGTTTGTGTGGTTGTTTTCTTTCTACCTAACAAAGGTGACCTGAACAGAAAATATCTGAAAACTTTTTAGTGGAGTTTTATGATTTCTGTTTGGTAGAGCTCTGTAAAAATAAACAATTTTTCCAAAGTAAAATGAATAAACTTGATATTGGTTTGTACACTTTGTATGCATATTTTTCAAAATCTGTTGAGAGCAAAATATCCATTTAACAAAAGGCAATATACAAATTTGGATCATGTGTTTGTTGGGTTCAATCCCGAGACTAAATATTCATATGGCGGAGTTAATTTTTCTAGGTACTTTTTAAAATATCAAACTAACACCCATCTTCAAAATATTCATTATGTATTTTTTTATATTGAATGTTTATTTTGAGACAGGAGGCTTGAAGAAAGTGTTTTCAGATAGGGAAATGTTTATTTACAACTGTGAGTAAATTCTGAACTATACTGTTTGGTTGTCTGTAAAACAAACAGAAAAGAAATACCCTTAATGGGATTTTTAGGGATAACACACCCTAGGTAGAAAACCACATTCTGTCTTTAAAAGGGGGAGATTGCCGAAGCTGTTCTCTGCAAGGTGTAGCTAACTGGCACCGATTGGAATAGGAATGTCTGAGTTTTGGTCAGCTTTCCCAAACAAAATCTTGATTAAACAATGGGCAGTGGTGAAGCGCGGCGGTGTGGTTTAAGGCTTTCACTGGGAAGCTGGTGCTGAAAACCATATTTGAGATGGACCAGTGAAATGCTTTTTTATATTTCATAGAGGGTATGAAACAATTTCCATAACCTTACATCCACTTCGCAGTGGTGCCTGTGTGAACTGGATTTAACATGCCTCTTCCTTCTGCACTGGAGTTACCGCTGCCTCAAAGTGCAGTGTGCCAATGGAAAGTGACATCTTGACAGGGCCTTCAGCTGTACTCTTGATCCAGTAATTGGTATCAACTTGTGTAGCTCGTGTCTTCTCTGAGATGTTGCAGACCCTCCTGTCTTTGGGTCTCAGCCCAGCTCACTCAGGCACCTCTCTCCTCACATTTGAGGTCCAAGCTTGAAAGGGGGACCCAGGGAATGTCAGGAAACTCCCATCTCAGTCTTGGCAGGAGGCAGCCCCAACATGAGTCAGGAGATGGATCCAGCGCGAACACTCATTATATTCAAAGGCCAAGCCAAGAGCTATGTTGAAAGGAAAATGAATGTCTGTAGAGGAGGACGTCCAAAACAATGGAGTACACCCTCAAAGCGCAGTACCAGGTGCGTCTGGGGAGGATTAGGACGGGTCCAAACATTGAAACAGATGGCCTGCAAAGACTATGAGATGTCAATTTATCTGCCATCCCTGGGCGTTGCTGCTCAGTTTTACGCCCAGAGTTATGAAACATTAGCACTGGCAAAAACTGGTGCCAGGGGCGGACTGGGAATAGGTAATGGGGGGATTTACAGACTGGCCGGTGCCGCTGAAAGACCTGTAGGGCCAGTGATACGTCAGGCGTGGTCTACAGGCTCCGTGGCGGACCGGGCATGTCTGAAAATTATGGAGATTACCACAAAATGAGATTCTGCCATTTAGTCTTTACAGCAGAACGCAAAAGGATTTATTCAAGCAGAAACCTAATTTGCACTGTGGTAAGATATTTTTTTTTAAGAATGTAACTGCATTGCGGTGTGCAAAAATCCTTTCATTCAAACTGTGTCCTGTTAGTGAATGGAGTTGCACTGATAATTCAAATATGGTGCAGTTAAATGTCCCAAAGCGCCAACGGGCTACCACTAGCTCAAAGAGTCACTTAATTTAATGAAACATTATTTCATTTAGTTGCCACATTTTGGGCTACTGTGTGATCAGTGCCTGCAGAAACTGAGTAAGTGAGGTAATAAACTATGCAGTGAAATAAAATATTAACACACAAACGTATTTGAGGACAGGTTAAAATAGACCATGCAAGTAGTGGCCATTTACCAAGAGGAAGTGGTCTGTATTAAACCTCTATTGTTACTATGGCACTGGAGGAGGAAGGGTATGCACTCTGTTAATCTAGGGCGACTGACCACACTCCTGTGATCTGCTGGTCCACCTTCACTGCGAGACCCCTGTTCCAGAGGCAGAAGCCGCGAGGGCCATTGATTTTGCATCATGTTCTTCTGAGACACAGTCATGCTGCAGACCACCATCATTACCATGGTCCTGAAGGAGGAAGAGGATGCACTCAGTTTATCTAGGGCCACGGATCACAGTCCTATGATCTGCCGGGCCACCTCCAGTGTGAGACCCTCGAGTGTGAGACCCCGTCTCACTCTCAGGACTTCACACCACTGCACGTGGAACTGCTGGAGAATAACCACAACACCTCTTCCCCCTTTACAAAACACAACCAATTTTTTAGAACACATAAGATAAATAGTAAGCAGTTGGAGCAAATTCCATGAGGAGAAGAAAAGAGTAAGGCACTATACAACAGAGCAGAAAATAAGGACAAGTGGGTAATAGGTGACGACGAGTGTGGCGAAGTGCCCCCAAATGCAACAAGGTGACCAACAAGAATTATTAAGAATTAAGTAGTACTAGTAATAGAAATACAATCAGTGACAGAATTAATATAATATCCTGTGCCGTAATTGATTAGCTGATCGATTACCGGACAGGCACCCAGCCGGTATGAAGCTAACGAGAGATTAGCATAGGAATTATTCTTTCCTATCCCATAATATAGTCTTTGCAATGCACTGGTGCCTGTCTGTCATACTGTTCTCGTGTGTCATGCAACCTGTTCTCTTTCCTGTGTTCCTCCTACCCCAAAAAGAGCACACACATAACCAACTTTCTCAAAGGGTATACGTGCAATTTTGGCTTTGTTCCAGACCCTGCCATCCTTGGTATGTGCCACATTCTGCAGTACATGCTCAACTTGTACAGGAGGATTAAACTTAGATTCATCCTTTGCAACATAACCCGGTTTATTGATTCCAATCTAACATCCCTTTTTCATGTTCTATAGATCTGCTGTTTTAAGTGAAGCCTCAGACTCACTTTGCACCTTTTTTCCTCACATCAGCCACACCAGAACTCTTTAAATTCACTCTTTAAATTCCCTGTTGAGTTTGGAACCAGGTACACCTCCTCAAAATAGTACAAAATGCGACACCCCTGTTGACACGCTAGGCGTTGTTCTGTATGCCCAGAACATATTTTCCACTACAGGTATCCAATTCAATTTATTAGCTAGCACCAACTTTAATTGATCTTACAATGTATGGTTAAAACGCTCAACAAATCACCTGCTTCTGGGATGGTACTGGGACATTCTAAGGTGTTTGATACCATGAATATCTAAGAATGTCCTCTTCTCTTTATCAGTTACTATTTCACTTGGATATCCCAATCTCATGAATACTTTTATAGAAATTGGATCACAGATGTAGTGTTTATTCTATTCATGAAACTGACTTCAGGCCACTTTATCATATAATCTATCAACATGATGGCATATTTGGAAACCTCACTCAAAACTTTTAAGGGTCATACGATATCTAGGGCCAATTATGACCATGGTGTAGAAGGTAAATCCACAAGAATGACTGGAAGTTTTAGTCACTTGGGGTTTATCACTTATTATGAACGATCCACAGTCTCTTACGAAGCATTCTATCAGTTTGGAAACACAAAGTCACCAAAGTCTGCATGCATCCTACTTTCAATCACCTGAATACCTATAAGGCCTCATGAGATAATTCTGAGATTTTCTTTCTCATGGTGGATGACATCACCAGTAGTCCAAGTGAACGTAGCAAGCAGACCCTTATCACATGTACATGCCGGAGCCCCTTGTGCATAGCCTCTTGGTCTAACTTCTAGGAACCGAGCCACCCTTGCATGACCCCTTCCTTATATGAATTTTTTGAGGACCTTATCTTTGTCCAAATTGTCTCTCTACTCATCTTCTGTCAGTGCTCCACCATTCATCGCACCTTCACTCGATTGTTCAAGCAAACTTTCTCATCATCCTCATATATCAATTCATCTGAACCCTGCATAGGCATTCTGAATAAAAAATCTGCAAGCACATTTCTTTTTCCTGGCACATACTCAATCTTGTAGCTATATTCTTGTAATCTATATTGCCATTTGGCAATCCTGGGTGTGGCTTTTCCCACACCTTTAGTGCTGAATAAATCAATCAGGGGTTTATGGTCAGTGCAGAGGACAAAGGACAGTCCCCAATCATACATGCAGAAGAACTGTGTTCCCCACCATAATGTCAATGCCTCCTTCTCTCTGGTAGAATATGTGTGCTTGACTCCACAGAGTGCTAATGATGCAAATGCAACATCTTCTCTGCCACTATTCCTTCTTTGCATCAGGCTCCAAAGCCAAAATTGCTGGCATCAGTAACAATAATATTAACATACTTAATCTCATAGGGTTTTAATGGTTCTGCATAAACTATATCCTTGAGAACCCTGTAAAAGGCCTCCTGACACTCCTCCTTCCATTCATACAACATACCTTTCTTAAGTAAATTTCTTAAAGGATTGGTTTTATCAGCAAAGTTGGAAACAAATTTCAAAATAAAATCCGGCCAACCACAAGAAAGATGTTTGTTAGTAGGAACAGGCCCTTCCTCAATGGCCTTCAACAGCTTTATTCTGGTCCTTACACCACACCTGGATATGTGATGCCCCAAGTAGTTTCCACCTGCTTCTTCAGATTTACGCTTATTGCATCAGAGTGTCAAACCCCTATCTTGTAAAATCTGCAATACCCTCATTAACCTAGAATTGTGCTGTTCTATACTATTTGCAAAGACAAGTAAGTTATCTTGGAAATACCGAACTCTATCATAATTCTTTAGCATCTCTTTCATCAGTCTTTGGAACATCTAGGAAGCAGGCGCTAAAAGCGAATGGCACGAGTTTGAAACAAAAATCTTTCTTGGGTGTAACAAAGGAGGTGAGGATTTTTCATGCAACACCACCAGGTGGTAAGCAGTTGAAATATCCAAAGAGGTGAATACTGAGGCACTTTCTAGGATACTGAACTTTTCTGAAATATTTTAAAGGAGCTCTATGTGTATCCAAATATTCTGATTGAGGACAGAGGTGCAACGAACGTTCGCTCTAGTGTGCTAAAATGACCAGGGCAAGTCATTCAGACCCTTCAATCGGCTCTCTGACATCCACATTGCACAGTCTATCCAACTCTCTGCACAAATATCCCCTCAAAGATAATGGTACCCTTTGTATCTTGTGTACTATAGTTATGGCACCCATTCTTAAAGTGATTTTGTGTTGGAATCCCTTTCACCTTCCAAGACATTCTATAACTACAGCCGGAAATTTGCCCACTAACTTGGTCATAGGTGGGTGACACATTTATACAAGCGAGTCTTGATTTGGAAATCACCCAGTCAGGATAGTTGAAATGCAATATTATGTCTAACTTTCCTTAGTTATTCCAACCCAGTAAGTTTGATCGTTCTTTTGCCACATAGACTATACACTGTGCCTTTTCACCTTTCAATTCTAATTTTCCATCGAACTGCCCTTTGACATCAGCCTTTTTTCCCCATAAGTATACATTTTTATACTTGAACTTTTAAGATATTGTGGTTTAATTTACTTGATAATCTTGAAAATAATCAAAGTGAAAGGTGACCCAGAATCGACCATCAAATGCATATCAATGATAATTACCAGAACGTTACAATAAGGGGTCTTTCTTTTGAATGGTATTCACAGAAGTTATACGCTCATCACCACCTGCACTCTCTAGCACATTGGTTCTCCATAATGGTCAACATACCATCCTTTTCACATTAATTCCCAAAACATTCCTTCACTAGTGATGTGGTAAATCTGCGGATGCTACAACATACTCTTGCAAAGTGACCCTTGCAATTACACATCAAACATGTCTGAACAAATTCAGGACAGTTCTTGGTTGACGCTACATGGGACCAACTACCAAATCTGAAACTTGTACCAGTGTTGTTGTGTCGTTTTCCTTCGAGTTGTCGTACTGTTTTGGTTCATTGTCCCCTTTTGGTGTCTTTCTTTTTCTCTTTAGCTCAAAGCACATTTATCTCCTTATTAGACAAGGGGTCTATACGGGCCACAGGGGACAATAATTTTTTTTTAAATGCATCTGAGTTTTAAATGGCCTTGGCAATTGAAATGGCAGACTCTAGATCAGGGTCTTCTGTAGAGAGAAAACCTTTTCTCTATTTTCTTGGTGCATGTTTTCTCAATTAATTGATCACAAATGATTTCGTCCTTGAAGTCACAATAGTTACAAGTAGCCTTACGACAGACTCAAAATAATCAACTGACTGGCCATGGTGTTGGCTGCTATGTAAGAACGTGTGCCTTTCTAAGGTAACATTCCTGAAAAAGCAAGAATCTTTTGTGTAAAGTTTTAATCACTGCAGCACATTTATCAAGAATTTCCACTGGAACCACTTCCCAGAAGCACACTTTTCAAGCACCTGTATTTTTACAACTTTCACAGGCAATGTGTTTAATATAGATCGCCCCTTAGGACCAAAGTTATGTATGTATTAATAACACTTTTGTTTGTGAACATATCACCATCGATGGCATCCAAATACACCTCAAAAGATTCCTTCCATCGAAGCCAATACAATGAAGGCATATCAGGCATTTTCAAGACTGGGAGAGGGCGGTGATGCCATCCATGTTTTAAAAACATGTGGTTGACAAGTAACAAATATATGAAATATGAGAGAAAAATTGCCCTAAAAGTTGAATAAATACTGGAACTTGGCGTGAGAAAAGAAAAGTAAAACAGAAGTCTCCAATCAGGGATTAAATTCCCAATCCAAAATGGCGACAAAAGTGACCTCTTACCTCAAGGATATGATGTCAATCCAAAATGGCAGCCACGCACGTCAGATGCCATAACAAAAATGGCCCACAAATTGGAAGCATTGGGAAAGCTCGTAACTACAATATCTTGTCTCAATTTCGGCTCAGCAGCATCTCTGTATCCATGGCTTGATGATCTGCAACACTTCTGGCAAGGCTGTGCTTCACGGGTAAGCCTCTGGAAAGCAACCGATGAGCACAGAACCAACATACGAGGAATGCAGGTGGTTAGGGTGAAAAGCTGGTGGTCGGAACAGGTTTGTGAACAGCTCGTCACCACTTACAGGAAGTTCAGGAGATAAATGAGGTAGGAGTAGAACATAGCTTATTACTCCAGCACAGAGTCATGTACAGGGACCACCAACACTTCGCTCCTGCAACTGTCAATCACCGGAACTTCAGTCGTCCACCCTTTTAGAGCAGTCCCTGACTTAACACCACCACACGTGGACCACTGGAGAATAACCATGCAGGTATGGGCCTGACTCAAATTCTAGTATGCATTAGTAGGGGAAGGAAAATTAGATGCTGTTAATGTCTTCAGTCTGTGGCAAACTGGGCAATTTGTTCCTGTACCCCCAGTGTCACTCATAAAGACAAAATTAAGTGCCCACTGTCCTCGTTTGCTTTGTGTTTGAACTTCACACTTTCAATGAACTCAGCACAGTTTCGATTGGAGACAGAGAATACTAGTAACTGCCTGCCGTCGTCATTTTCCTTGCAGTTAATAGTGAGTTTAGCATAAGCTCCAAATTCATGGCCTTCATGGTCGGGGGAGAATATTGTCAGGATTTTAACCTTTTAAAATATCATTTGCACATAGATAAATGGTTAATTTACCAGCAAACAATGCAAAGCATTGCCAATAGTGGGTGCATGTGATATATTGCCTGGTAATAATATTGCATCTATTACATCAACCTACTATTACACTGTAAAGGTAAGTATATTATTGTTCTTAACTCCACTTATACTTACCTTCCACTGCAAGCATGGGGGACTTAAGAATAGGAAATATATATATTTACTTTACAATATAGTACTACATTGACATAATTTTGTTTTATATCAACCTCGTTATAGTAAAATACAATCCCTGGTCTACAGGTTTTTCTAGCAATAGCCATGTCAAGGACTCAGACACAAGGGCATACAAGGGGAGTGAAACAGTCACCCTTGTTCACTGCCACATATGAGCTCAAATGAAGGGGCCATTAAGCCATTTGGACATTAAGGTAAGCACCTTTGCTGGCCGAGTAACACAACACAAGGTAGAACATGTTCAGTTTCTCCCATCCTCCTTCAGCACCCCCAGTGAAATAAGGCCAAGCCCTCCTTCTTTACCTAATTGCCCCAGGCAGCCAATAGTCAAGTAGAAGAATGGATTAAGTTGACGTTAGATAGTATAGCACGTCAAAAACTTTGTAACACCACCCGCATGAAACCATCCGCTGAATGGTTTTCTGTGGATCTCCATTGATTGACAAAAGAGTGCAAGCACTTGGAACGCCTATGGTATACAAATTACAACCATTCAGACAGAAGTAACTATCTGAAAGTGCAGAAAAAATACCATAAAGCAATCAGGCACACTTGTATGCAATTCTTTACTCATAAAATTGAGATGGCAAAAAACTCCCCTAGGGCAATCTTTCGGATAGTTAGATCTCTCACTTCTCTAGAACGGGTACCCCCAGTAGTAATCCCATCAGTAGGAAAGTGCAATTAAATTGCCCAATTCTTTTCTGAAAAGATTGAAAAAATCTACACAGCTTTTCCAGACAAAGCCAAGGACCACCAGGTCCAAACCTTATGGCCACTGCCCCCCTACATGCTATGAGGCCTTTTTGAATATTTCCAACCTATCTACCGAAGAGACCCGTGTCCTGGCTTCCAAAGTAAAATCAGGCTCCCCTCTCAACCCCGCCTCACCTACCATTCTAGAGCGAGGAATGGCAGCAATTCTTCCGCCGCTGTGCCAATCGCTGAACCTGTCTTTTACCACCGGTCAAGTTCCCTCACAATGGAAACATGCGACCGTGGTTCCACTTTTAAAGAAGCCCACTCTGGATTCATCAAAGCCAGAGAATTTTAGACCTATCTCTCTACTCCCTTTTTTGCTAAAATAGCAGAAAAAAAATGTCAACCAAAAACTGATTAGGTATATTGGGACAAATGGCTTGCTACATGAAACCCAGTCAGGATTTTGACCTACATTTAGTACAGAATCAGCCCTACTGCTGGCCTCGGAATCACTAAGACTGGTCGCTGATGAGGGTAAGACGGCTCCATTGTGTAGGAAAGTGCCCCTTTTTGCATTTTTACCCCCCACTTTTTGCCTGATACTAGATGCACTTGGACTTGGTGTGCCCTGGTTCCTTGCCAATCAGGTTCCCATGGCCTGTGTTCTTTCCCAAAGCTGTACCTTTATACCAACAATTGGCACATCTCTGGCCACTGGTAAGCCCCTTGTAAAAAGGTACAATGGGTACCAAGGGCACTGTGAGCAGGGAAGGGCTCTAAGGGCTGCAGCACCTGTTGTGCCACCCTTAGAGGCCCTGCACCTTAACACCCACTCAATGCCATTGCAGGCTGTGTGTTCTGGTTCAGAGAGAAGTGAAGAGTCGTCATGGCACACATCCCTGTGTGCCATGCCTGCAAACCACTGCCTGTGGCCTAGGTAAGCCACTCCTCTAGCAGGGTGCACCAGACCACAGGTGAGGGTACAGTTGCATGAGCACTGTACCCCTACAGCGTCTAAGTCCATTCTTAGACATTGTAAGTGCAGTAAAGCCATAAAGAGTATATGGTATGGGAGTTGGTCATTACAAACTCCACAGCTCCATAATGGCATCACTGAAAACTGGGAAGTTTGGTAGCAAGCTTCTCAGCACATTAAACCCACACTGATGTCAGTGTGGGATTTAATGTAAAATACACACAGAGGGCATCTTAGAGATGCCCCATGAACAAGCATTGGCATAGCCAATAGGTCTCGCTTTTGGGACCTTATAAGTGTTTAGCCATGCAACACTTGATGTTGTTGCACCAAGGATATTGTGCTGGATAACTAAACACTTATAAGGTCCCAAAGGCGAGACCTATTGGCTATGCCAATGCTTGTTGATAAATAATTGTCACTATTTTATTGGGGCAAAACTGTGACAGTCTTAATTGTCTGTACCATGTGCATGGGCCAGCATTGAAAGACTGTGCATGTGACTGAAGCATTCAGCGAACAGACTCAAGATATGTCATCAGAAGCTGGTCACTGTTTGCATTTATATTTCACGCGCACTTTATTGCACGAGCACCTTTGAACATGGCGCACGGAGCACCTTTTTCATGTTAGGTTTTTCTCAAGTGAAATTAACTACTTTGAGACAATATAAGATTGTATGAAATCCAATGGTTGGGTATGTGTATTACCGCCTCGGTTGGGCAGATGGGAAGATTGTTTGTTTACTGACTCCCTTGAATAAGATACATTTTACAAATAGATCCATGTTTTGGTGAAAACGGGCTTACCCCAGGCTGCATTTTTATTTTTTTATTTTTAGCAGATTTATATAGTGCTAACTCGAGTCAAAGGTATTGGAGCACTTTACATAAGCACCAGTTAGGTTTCAGAAGGATACATTCATTTTTGGTAGGCACAGGGAGATTAAGTGATTTGCCCAGAATCACAGGTTGTTTAGCCGATGCCGAGACTGTGCTTTTTATTCTGGATATGTGAGTGGATTATTGCAAAAAGTCAGTGAGTCGGTAGACGGATGTACAAGTGCAAGGATGAATGATACAGTGCATGCATGCTAAAATACTGAGCGCCTAAAGTCCAAGTGACTGGAAAGGCATTTCACTTATGAGCCAGGCCCATTGGCATGGCCAGGGCTTGTTTATTACATACATTATTTATTTATAAAACCAAGCACTTTCTCACACTCCCCTGTAAACACCCTCTGGGTGTCACAAGTGCACACATCAGCTGCTCGTGAAACTGTTGTTTTGGGTCCGCCCTCCAACCCTGGCGACTATTCACCCGTTCAGCGTTACACCCAGGTGCCCTCTGAGGCCAAGAATCGGGGCTGGGCACGGTGCGGGTTGATAAGGAGCAGGGTGTGTCTGCCGGCCCAAGAGGGCGCTCTGTTTGTAGTGTAAACGGAGAAGCGCTTGAAGGAGCGGAGTGGAGTAGAAATGTTTAAGCCAACTATCCGGGGAAGTGAGTGGAGGAGGGTAGGGAAAGGCGTGCGGGGTGGAGGAGGGAGACAGCTGAGAAGTATTGTGTGCAGGCTTTAATTGATGTTGTAATCTCCATTGTATTGTATGTTGTAGCAGAATTTGTATAGCGCTTTAAACCCCTGACAAAGCTAAAGCGCTTTACTTAGCGCTCTTTTAGAGTTGTGCTGTTGAAAAGAAGTTTTATATAGTATAGTTTTATATAGGGCTTGGTGTTAGCTGAGGGTCGCGAGGTCTGAAGACATGAAAGAAACAAGCGTGCGCGCCTCACGCTAAAAGGTTTAAAAAAACATGGACATGAGAGTCAAAGCGTTCAGGCGCTCGCGGACGCTGGCCCAAGCGATTTGCATTTAATTAGCATAGGCAGGAGAAATCTTCCTGGGAGCCTCAAGGAAGAAGGGGAGGGGGCCCGAGGAAGGAAGGGGAGAAGGAAAGAGGTTGTAAGAGGGAGAAAAGAGGTTGGGAGAGTGAAGATTGGAACAAGTGAAGAGGGTTAAGGCAGAAGCGGAAGTAACGATGAAGAGAGTAGAAGAAACAAGCATTGGCCGTGAAAGTGTTCGCGATCGCATCTATCTTTCCTCTCGTTATGGCTCATGGGGAGGGGGGGGAGGTGAGGAGCGCTGGTCAGAAGAAGCCATACAGCTAAAAAAAACAAGCAACAAAAAGAAGCGAAAGTGATCGCAATCGCGGTGAAAGCGAAAGTGATCGTGATCGCGATGACGTGCTCTGTGCTAAGCACGCGAGGGATGCGCGCAGCACTGATTGGAGAGGCGGAGTGAGGCGCGCGCGCTTGTGCGCGTAACCGCAAGCTGGTGGCCGGCAAAAGCCTTTGGGAGCACTTTCAAAACCCGCTTACTAAATGTCTCGCAGAGCAGCGCATGCGCGCTGGCTCAGGCGAGACCTAAAAACGATCAGCCCTGGTGTGATTCTTGAATGGCTGCCCACCATTTGCCATCACCAGGCAGGTTTCTGGACCCCTGGATAGAGAGCCTCCGCTCTCTGGGTCCTGAGACAAAGCCCATCCTGGGCAGAGGTGTCATGCTCCCTTCCTCAGGATGGACTGGGTCCACGAAGAGGAAGCTTCAAAGGCCTGCAGGCCTTTTAAGCTGTCCCTGCCTTTTGCTGTCCCCAGCAACTGGCTCTCACCAGTTCTGACCCCCACTTTAGGAGGGAAAATCAACAGGAAAATTGAGTTAGGAGGAGAGGTGTGCCCACCTTTGCCAACCCCACCCCTCAGGTGGGGGAGATGAGGTGAAGCACACATCTCAGTTCCCCTCCATCTTGAAGATGAGGGGACCCAGCCAATTAGGGAGAGGCTCATGCCCCTCTCCTACTGGAGGGTGGCCATAATAGGGAGTGTACTCACCCCAAGAAAGGGACCCATTGGTCCCGACCTGCACACCCCTATAACGCCCCTAAATTTAGTATTTAGGGGCGACCCTGAACCTTGCCTCCTCAGATTCAAGGAAGAAAGAAAAAGGACCAAAGAGCCGTGCTGAGCCAGGAAGAAGAGGACACCAACTGCTTTAGCCCCTGCCTCACCGGCCTGTACTGACTCCGACCTGACTACAGCGGAAACCCCGGCGTGTCCAGCAGCCCCCCCAGAACCCGGAGGACCTGCCCTGCACTCATCTGCAAGACTCTGTCTCCTGTGGGCACCGGATTTGCTCAACAAAGACTCCAAACAAAGAACCCGGATCCAGGCGGCTCTGTGGTTCTGCACCACTCTGCACCCGACGCCCACGGCCCGAGTTCAAGTGGCCCAACTCCACCAGGAGATCTCCCCAGCGATCCTGGCCTGGGATCTGGACATCCCAGATCTACCTCAAGCCTCAAGCCAATGCCTGCAGCCTCAACCTGAAGGGTCCCCCCGACCGCGACCATAGTTAGTAAGAAGACCCAATGCCAAAAGACACCCCTGCACCCGATGCCCCACGGCCTTGGGTGGCCCAACCAACGTTGTCCAGGCATCTTCCTAGAACACAACTTACCTCTCCAGCCAGTGGTCGCCTCCAGGAAGTCTCCCTGCCCGAGCCTGCAGCCTTTTCTTCAAACCGGAGATCTCCATTGCAAACCACAGGGCTCCCAACGCCTTCTTGGCACTCTGCATCCGGCCACCTCCGTGCCGCTGGTGATGCAGCTCCTGTGCTGATTTTTGGCCCCTGCAGTGCTTATCCAAACCCCAGGAGCTTTGCTCCCACAACCGAGTGGCCTGCCAGTAAGCAGCCCCTGACCGAAGGCCCCCTTAGCCCCATTGGCTAACATTGGGCGCCTGCACTTTGCATCCGGCCGCCCTAGTGCAACTGGTGGTGCAATTTGAGTGCCCAACTGAGCCTTTGGAAACCTTGGTTCTAACCCCCAAAAACTATTCTTGCAGGTCGTTTACTTACCTGAAAAACCGATAACCTTCATTTCCCCATATGAACCAATGTTATGAGTTTTTGTTCCAAAAATGTTCTAAGTGTTGAACTGTTTTTGTATGGAAGAAAAGTAACTGTACGTTAAACCTGAAAAAGTCTTACTTACCTTTGTATTGTGGGATCCACGGTGTGATATCTAGGCAAATCACCCTGAGTGGTCGATGTAATCCAAAAATAATGCAAAAGTAATCCAAACTAATTTCTATGTAATTTAAACTGTTTTTAAAGCAAATACAAACCTGTAACGATTGCAAATCCATTCCCAATTGCATTTCCTTCTAAAGTTTTACAATTGAAAGTACCTTTTACCTACCTGTGCCAAGTCATGCTTGGTTCTAGAACTAAAACATAAGTATACCTTTTTTCATACTTACCTAATTGGTATGGATTCTGTCTCTGGGTGTGTGCAATCAGTCCTTGATTGAGTGAATACAATAAATGCTTAACACACCCTCCTGATAAGCCGAACTGCTCACCCACACTACCAGAAAGAGAGCTGTTAAGCATTATCTAATTTAGCTTCTGCTATACCTTTGGGGATCCCCTGGACTATGTGCACACTATACCTCACTTTGGTATAGTATATACAGAGCCAGCTTCCTAAACCTTGGTCATGCTTGACCTTAGTGTGGCTTTTGACACTGTGTCCCACGGTCTTCTATTGAAACGCCAATGGCAGCTCGGTGTCGGGGGTCAGGCACTCAAATGTCTGGCAGATTATCTCCAGAATCGAACTTTCCAGGTATCACTGCAGCCCTATACCTCTGAGACTCTCCTACTACAGCAAGGAGTACCACAAAGCTCTGCCCTGAGTCCAACTCTTTAATCTCTATATGCGCCCACTAGCTGAGGTGATCGAGCGTCAAACGCGGACGACACTCAGCTAATCATCACTCAGGAGCAGGACGGGGGCACTACTGAGGAGAGTTTCAGAGCATGTCTGTTAGACCTAGCCGATTGAGTGGACACCAGCTGCCTGAAACTTAATGCGGATAAGACGAAAGTCCTGAGTGTGGGGAAACAACCATCGATCTTGTCCTCAGCGTGGTGGCCAGACAATCTTGTTCCTACACCTATGTCTAAGCCTAAAGTAAAAAATCTATGCTTTGTCTTTGACCATACCTTGTCTTGTGATATCCAGGTAAAGGCACTGGCTGGAACTTGCTTTGGCACTCTAAAAACACTACGCAAAATCTTAGGGCTCCATCCTAGCTCGGCAAGGAAGACAGTAGTTCAGGCCCTTTTAGTCTCCAGACTGGATTATTGTAATGTTCTATATCTTAGAGCAGCGCAGGACAGACTGCAAAAACTTCAGCCGGTCCAGAATGCGGCCGCTGGCCTGTTGCAAAATATCCCTAAACACTTTCCCATGGGCGATGCCCTCTCTAAACTCCACTAGCTCCCTATAAGGGAAAGAGTCTCTTTTAAAGCCCTTTGCTTTGGGGATAAAATTCTGCATCAGAGAGGGCCTCATTACCTCTCTTCCCTGATTCAATGGTACCAGCCAAATAGATGCTTGAGGTCCACAGGGGCATCATTGACGGTGATCCCCAAGATAAAACGATCACGGCTGGGTGGTCGCTCCTTTAGCTATTCGACAGGAAAACTGTGGAATTCCCTTCCTTTTGAACTGAGATCAGAATGCTCTGACACTACCTTCTGGAAAAAACTCAAAACGTGTTTTTTTAAAACAAAAAGAAATGTCTTGCTTCTATGCGGAAACCTGGTGGACTCTGAAGCCTAGCGCAGGACACTCTGAATGGAGTAACCAAGCGCTCTATAAAACTCTCATTCATTCATTCATACTAGTTTGGTCAGATTAAGAAAGGCCTGTATTCTTTAACAGGTGTATATTTTGCAAGTTTAATAATATTGACCGAAGACAATGTTGGCAATATCATCTTTGGTTGGGGATGTGCCAGTCCCTTCTCAATACTTGATATGACAATGCCAGCTCTCATCTCACTGGTGGCCCATAGGCTTTCAGGCCCTTAACCCGCGCATATTGTGTTTCCGCCATATCCATGCAGAGGAAAATACCATGTCTCAGAAATTGCTGAGGCTCTTTTTGGTTGTTAGGGGCTTCATATGCCAATGGCACCGGCTGCTGTTTGACTGGGTCTCTTCTTACTAATCTTAGGTTACCTAAATCCTCAGATCTACCGATTCTCCTAATAACATGTTTGAGAGTTTCCCCCAATCGTTGCCATACTACCCATAGCGCTTGGGTTATTATTTTCAAATTACATTTTCATTTCCTGTATTAAATTTACCCTAAGATACTGCACCACAGAGTGCATCTCTCATCTACCTTTAGGCACGAGGTTGAAGAGGTGCCTCAGGGACATGCAATGACACCAGAGCACATATGAGGATATTGCACATTGAGTCATGGTTTGCAGCTAGATGCTCCAGGTCAGGATCATATCCTTGCTTAAATGATTAGAAGTATATGTATAGTTCTTTTTATGCAGGTCTATTCACTACGAAATTCTGGCCCGTTATTATAGACATAACTGTTTTAGACATTCTACACATGCTGCAAGTGGCGCATGTGCACTTGTTTAGAACTAGTCTAAGAGCAAAAAAATGCAACACCAGATAATCTAGTAATTTAAAAATGTTTAAACTTAGGGGATTCACAGCATAGACACTCAGACCATGAAGTGAGACCAAGGTTATCCAGAGACCTGAACTCTAAGGGCCTAATTACGACCTTACAGCAGAGCGGTGGCGCGGCGGTGCAAACCACCGTGACACTGCTCCGCCAGATTACTACTTTCCAGTGGTCTGGCAGGCGGCCGGCGTGGCGGTTCCCCCTGCGATGCCCTTTAAAAGGTGGCGGGGCCTTTTAAAAAGGCACCGCAATGGGAATGTCTCACAAGGTTCCTGCACAGCATGGACTCATAAGTCCATGACGTGCAGGAACCTATGTGCATGCACACGGTGGACACATGTTATGCCCCCCTGTGTGCATCCACATATGTCTGAGGCACAGGGGGGCCCTTTAGGGCCCCCTTTGTTTCCTCTCCGCCAGGCTTTTCATGCCGGTGAAACTGCCATAAAAAGCCTGGCGGAGAGGAAACTCGTAATATGCTTGGTGGGACCGTGGCGGTCCCGCCAAGCATTTTGCGGCCTCTGACCGCCGCTCCAACATCAGGGAACGGCGGTTCCCTGGCGGAGCCGGCGATCCTAGTGCAGTCCGACTGCTCGAGTCGTATTCGGGAGGTCGGACCGCCGGTGCAGCAGTAGCTGGATGTGCCACCACGAGTCTAGCAGTCCGAGGACCGCCAGACTTGTAATCTGGCCCTAAGTTGAGATGCACCCACAGGGTACCATACTGTTCCCTTCTCTTCCTTTAAATGCATCCCAAAAACCCTACATGCTCTCAGATGTGGCACAGTCACGGACAACCACCACTGCCCCTTAAGAACAGAGAAGAGGATGGCCCCACCACAGACACTCTGCATATGGGCTGCAAGAAAAGGATCAAAGAGGATCTGTCCTCCTGGAGGGAGAGCCTCACAGCTCAGTGACCACATGTGATGATTGACTGTCCTATTCACCAATGTAGAGAGCAAGGCCCCTTGTTTGCCTCTTGCTCGACCACATAGTGCCTTTGCTAGTTTTGGGTAAATCTGATCCTTTAGTATTATTCGGGATATAAGCCGGGCAGCTAGGGTTCAGCCTGAAAAGGTGGCCATCTTGACAAATGCTCTTTAGATCCCTTAAAGCCTATATTCTAAGCCTTCTGATTGGTTGTACCAATCTCAACAGACCTTCCAGTGTACTCATTATTGGGTGCACCTCAAATACTTTGAAATTTACATCTCATTTAAATTTATAAAATAAATATTAAAATATATAAATTTTACAAAGGCAGGAGCTTTGGTAACCATACAAGTGTGAGTCAAAATGCCACCTTTTCAAAACTTACCTCAAAGGAGGGACTGGACACCAATAAATCTATGATGTACGGGTGGGCTCAACCCCAAACACCTCTGTTAGGCGACCATAACCTTACGCATCATTTGATCTGCCACTTAAACCTTTAGTGTAAAAACGTCTGCACACCTTGAGCGTGGCACTATGACGTCATTCTTACTGAGTGGCCTATAAAGTGAAATGTGGTGCAATGGTTGTGGAATGTTTATAATGCCTCTCAAAATACAGATTACGTAATGTACCCATTTTCTTGGCGATGCATGCGCAGGCTTTAAGTTCTGGCAAAAAAACGGCAGAAAGCGCCACTTCTTTCCACACCTTAGGAAAGGAAAGATGGCAACAGTTAAAATTAAAAACAATTCAATGCATATTCAACTTTAATTGGTACTGCGGCGTTTTCAAGTCACTGCGAGAAAACTTTTAAAGGGCTTTTATTTTTACTTTAATTTAAAAGCGCTTTTAATTCTGGCATTTCCTTTAACTTTTCTTTCCCGATAAAAGTCTTCAGTCTACGTGCTGAATGGTCAGGAAAAGAAAGAGCAGGGTAGTGTAAAGTTTGAGAACAGTTTGAGCCTGTTTTGTTTCTCCCACCCGAACATTCTAAGAGTCGGTCTGTGGCAACACACGAGGCAGGCAGAGGCGTAACGCAGGTCCATGCAGCCCCCAACTCTTCAGGGGTAACATGGTCAATGAATATCGGTTAGATACAGTGGCGTAGCTAGGCACTCTGCCGCCCGTGGCGGTCACTGCCTTTTGCCGCCGCCGCGCGCTGAAGGTGGGGGGGGGGGGGGGTGCTGGCGATGATTTTAGCTGCCCCCCCCCTTGCTACGCCAGTGGTTAGATATGGGAGACTCGCGGGCCCTCCTCACTATCTGGGTGGGGGCAGCATTTTGCATTAGGCCACTGGAGGCAGGACTCCCCGTTACTGAAGATGCACGGTAAAACACAGTGCTTTGCCCCAAATCGTTGATTTTATAGCGACGGAATACATTTTTATAGGGTGCCCTGTCACGTGAGAAAAAAGTAGCAGTGAAATCCAAATACATCTAAATAAAAATACCTAATGCATATTCACATTCCTAATGTGTATAAATACATGCATCTAAGAAAAACCATGTATTTTACCTATTAAGGTGAAGAGTGATAGTGCTAGAAACACTGTGACTGAGACGACATACAGGGCAGCACCCTGAGAGAAAGGGGGAGGGAGCAAGCAGTAATGGGCCAATAGTATCATATGGAGCACAATATTTCCCTGTGTAAAAAAAAAAAAAAAAAAAGGTAGAATAAAAAAATGGTGGGCTAAATTCCTGTCCATCGATTTATCATCTTCTTCTCCCAAAAACGTTCAGATATTATGGTTCTGAGGCCAGATGCACAAAACATTTTTAAGACTGCAAACAGCCCGATTCACTGAATTGGGCCGTTTGCGACAGCAAAAATGCTTTTTAAATGTAAAAACACTAAATTGCGATTTGGTAACTGTGACTGTATCACAATTTGTGTTTGCGACCCAAATCCAATTTGGTATTTGGAAGGGACATGTTTAGGGCGTCCCTTACAAATACTCGTTGCACAACAGTACTACACACACACCAATTTGAATTACGGTGGCAAAACATTAATTTTTCACCAATTACTCAAAGGTAATGGCAATCATATGCAAATGGGAAGAGGTCCTATGGACCCCTTGCCCTTTGAGAATGTGAAAAAAATATTTTTTAAGAGCAGGGCCACTGCCTAATCGTAAAAACCCCTGCAGTACAGAAGGCTTAATTTTCTGTAACTCTAAATGCATCTCGTTTTCCTGACCCCAACCGGCCACCATCCCTGTGATGGCAGCGATTCCTATTGGGACAATTTGTGAACTACCTCATTAATATTCATGAGGTAGGTTGATTTGCGACCCCACTAGCAATCCCTATTTTAGGAATAAATCTTTAAAACGTTAGGAATTGTGATTCCCTAATTGCGGTTCGGTAAGAATCGCAATTTGCAGTTACTAGTTTTTGTACATCAGGCCCTTGATGTTTTAGATTTTCGGTGTTTTTTATTTTCAATCTGCACACGTCTTTTCTTTTACATATATTGATGTCTATTATTTCACCGCTGCTTTTATTAAACTCTTCTGACAGTTCACCGGTTTTTATTACATATGTCTCGCAGTCATGGAGGCAATTTGAAGACAGCATCAGAAACTTTGGGGAGCGCTTAACTCCTCCTAGACTGTGTGGCGACGTAGCGTGCCGCAGCAAAGCAGGCAGTGAAACATTACAAGGGGCCTCACCTCAGTGGCATGTCGATAATAACTCTTCGGAGAGCTGTAGCTCACACTTACAACAGTGCCGCCATTTAAACCCAGAGTGTAAAACACCTGATTTATAGAGTGCAACAGACAGACGTGTTTAACAGGCTGCACCTTCTTAATGCAGAGAAACGATGAAGCCTGCTTAAAAAACTACTGTAAGGAGGTCAATCATTGCTACTCCGACGCAATTTGAAGTTATTGAATTAATGAATTTGCTAGCTAATTTTTGCCTGTCGCTTGTGGTGTCCTCCCCCCCCCCCGCCCCAAGACATTTTCTATTTATTTATTTTCTGTTGGGTGCAATTTGCTAGTACTGTTTGATAATTTTACCTTTTATGGTCAAAGAAGTCAGCTGTGGTTTATCAACCCATTAAAGGAATGCCTCGGTGCAAATTGTCTGTCAAACCTTAAGTCACAAACTTGTGCTTTTTGCCCAAAGTGAAATTCTCTCTATATAAAAGTGAAAACAAGCGCTTGCATTGGCCGATGGGACGGACAGGCCTCTCTAAGAAAAGCGTGCCCAGGGGCACAATATATCCCGAAAGTAGTAAACTGCAAGGGTCGGTGGCTCGAAGGTCCACGCCAATAAAAGCTGGATGTTATTTCACAATAAAAGAAAAACACGCGAGCAATGCTTTCTGTTGCTTCTAACAGGAATATCCAATAAGACCTAGGAAAAAGGAATTCTGTCTTAACCTTGGGGTCGATAACATGTCTGTAGTAAAAGTTAAACCATCGCTATACATAAATTATAACTGTTTTTTGGGGGAGTGCATAGGCCAGTGCCCAGTGCCGAACAGTGGTTTTCCCATGCACAACAAATCTCCGGGTTTGTAAGTCTGTTTTTTTCTGTTTGGTGACCTGAGTACAACCTGTGTGTGTTCACTTCAGACCACACTAAATCCAAGGTGGTTGGCAGGTGGTGGTGAGGGTATGGCGGTAGGGGAGGTGGTTGGCAGGTGGGGGTGAGGATAGGGGGGTAGGGGATGTGGTTGGCAGGTGGGGGTGAGGATAGGGGGGTAGGGGATGTGGTTGGCAGGTGGTGGTGAGGGTAGGGCGATAGGGGAGGTGGTTGACAGGTGGTGGTGAAGGTAGGGCGGTAGGGGAGTCTGAGAGACCTGAAGAAGAGAGGTGGGATCAGTACATAGAAGTGGCTCACAGAAGAGAAGTGGTGTTATTGCGGCAGGGTCTACAGCTCTTTTCTAGATGTTTTCTTCAGTGTTTTTGGTGTAGGCAGCTAACTCCACAGCACACACTGTTCGTGGGCAGCTTTTGCCTTACCACATCCCATCCATCACACAGTCATACTCTCTGAAATACAGGAAAACCCTTGAGCTGTGTCTTCCTCAGTTCTACATCTTCAGGGAGTTCAAATTTCATCAGTGTGCGCCCTGAATAAAAAGCCTTCATGTGAGCATTACCTCTCCAGACACAAGTTCCCTTAAGTGTCTCCCAGGATCCAAAGCAATTCTACTCAAAGCAGGATGCATACCCATGATACCTTCTGGGGATTCACCTTGTCTTCCTGGCCCATAAACCTAACCAATGATACTTCCACCATCCTCTGAGGGTCCAGACTCCTTGATACCCACCGACAGTACACAAGGCCTGGAAAGGTTAAAGGTACTTGTCCTTGCATGCACTAAGCTCTGTCCCTCTCTGTTTTACTCAAGAAGAACAATTGATGGCAGTCTTAAGTTCCCACCCTCTGATGAATAAAGTTACTTTGCATCCCCAGTCCTTCATTCACTGTATTCTGGAGGCCATCTTGATGGCATGCCGGCTCTAAGCAAGCGCAACATACACACATTCAAACTAAACCACACATGACCTAAAAGACTAAGAAAGCTGACAACAGAGCAACGAGAGTCAAAAGTAGACGTGTAAAGCTTTCGTTCTTTTAGAAGTGCCCAACAAAGGGTTACAGTATGGTCCTTTTGAAGGGTAACAAAATTTAAAAAATAATGTAACGAAAATTGACCCCTCACTTATAGTAACAGGTGTTCTTTTTATTTAGACTTGGACGGTCCTTTTTGTGTCATCAGCCGCTACATGCAGCAGAAGCGATCCAATGAGAACGGAGTAGCCAGGGCTTTTCTTCCATTCTAGTGTGGGCACACGCCTTGCACTTCCGAATGCATGAACCCTCCAGAGGCAGGGCTGATATCCTATATCTGCACAAAATTTCGTTCGAAAATTACAGTCCACATTTCCTCATCTTTAAAATAAAATATTAATTAAAAAAAGATATGTTTTGCACTGTGATTTTCCAAAACATTCATCTCACTGAGTTCATTTCATCGAAAGTTTTAAGCTGGTCAAGCACTTTCATGGCCAATTAACCTCTTTGAATTTAACTGGACATAAAAATGAATAGCAACAGGTATGTGATAAACTACTGCCATTTCAGGCCAGTGCCTCGCAAAACCCCAATTCTTTGAGGCACTTGTAAATTTGAAAAAAAAGATGCCTGTCTCTTCGTGAGGACGTGTAGGAGGCTGTTTGCATACTCTACAACATTGTTCCTAATTTGAAAGGCCAACGTCCTGGAAACGATCAGAAATTCATGCTTATGTAAAATAAGGCAGCCGTGACCTTCCACCTGTGGTTGGGCAGGGCATCACTGTAGACCATTAGGTGTAAGAGATCATTTTTCTAGTTCAAAAGGGTGCGCTGGACTAGAGGTCTGTAGGGTAGGACTTGAGCTGTCTATCTGGTTCAGAAGCAACCGGCAGGTTTGAGATCACGTTTCAGGCCTTGCGGTATTTCTCAGGTACAAAAGCAACCACCACCTAAGACACCATGTAGTAGGCCTTTGTGCGGCACTCCAGTGCAGACACAACTTCCACACTAGAGATCAACTGAAAGGCCTTGTTGACTCTCCAGTGCAGAGCAGAAGCAACCACCACTTTCTAGATCACCTGGAACGCAGTGGGGTGGCTCTCCTGTGCATTAGCAACTGCCACACCAGAGATCATCTGGAAGGCTTTGGGTCAACTCTCCGGTGCAGAAGCAACCACCAAGCTAAAGATGAGGTAGACGGTTTTGGGAAGAGTCTCCAGTGCAGAAGCACCCACCACACTAGATGACACGTGGATGGCCTTGAGACAACTCTCCGGTGCAGAAGCAACAACCAATCTAGAGGCAACCAACAATCTAGAGACAATGGTAGGCCATGCTGAACAGCGCTGCCACACACCATGCTAGAGTTTAATTCCAACCAGAGATCGGGCCTTTCTGTTCTACCTAGACACGAGCAGTGTAAGCCATGCTCATGCTCACGCTTGCATCAAGCTGATGGTCTTGGGTCTTGCCTAACCCTTACACCTGCTGGCTCCCCACCCAGCTAAATGAGATGCAAATCAAACTGCTCCTTAGACAAACTCACTCAACAGGTTTTTGGGAACAACAAAAAATGTACTATTCCTTGATTCTGCTCATACAGCAGCAGTACACACAGTCCATGCCCACAGAAGTATCCCGTTCCATGATGCCAAGAATGCACCAGGCATCCTCTTGATTAGACGACTACCCGGGGACTTACCCGCCCCCTGTGACCTGCCACAGGCTCAGCATGACTGTCATTGGCTGTTAACACCTGCATCCTACACACAAATGCATCAGTCTACAAATGACTACATAATTCATTGACAAACTAAATCCATATATCAAACTCGCTCGCTCCAATCACCAAAACCTACTGCACATCTCAGCCAGATGCAGATGCATGAATGGGGTTGCTGCTTGCCAGTTCAGGGGTCCTGCCAATTACACACAATTTTTCCTGAGGTTAGCTCTGAGGCAAACATCATGGCCTTCAAAAAGAAACTGAGGACACCCTTCTCCTGACTTCCTCCACAGATGTGACTCAGTGCATGGCGCCAAGCTTTAAAATCCTGTCAAACGTCAGCCAGCTCTTCCGGTGTGTATTGAGCTATCACCTGCTCGCTAGGTGTGAGTCAGGAACCCCAGTTCTACAGATGCAGTACTCACACCCTCTGCTTCCAGGTTTCCCAGATCTTCTGGCATTAAATTGAATTAGCAGCTGCTCGCTAGGGGCCTGATTCACGAAGGTACTTACATGTAGTAAAGTTACGAGGGTGGAGTATCCGCACTCAAGGGCACACTCAGGGAGGAATCTCCTCACTGAGAACTGTAGTGTGATGATTCTGCCCCAAGTGCACTCCTAACTGTAACCCTGTTTCTACAAAGCAATATTCAGCACCCCTACTTCCATGGTGGTGGCTCTTCTGGTGCTTACGGAACTATCAGCACCTTGGTTGTAATGCTCTGGAACCCTGTTTCTAAAAAAACAATACTCACAACCCCTGTTTCGAAGATCCCTTCTCTCATTGAGACTATCAATCAGTCAGTAACGAATGAAGAACACACAAGTCTTCTGGCAAAGAGAACACAGAATGCTGTAGGGTGGACTGCTGCCTATGGGCAGAGGATGTACACGGAGCGGTACCACCACTGGAACCTCCTGCGTAATAAAGAAAAAACAGCAGCCTGGAGAGCCGATTGGTTGCGGTGACTGGGGTCCCAGGTAGGCACGAGTCAGTCTAGACTGAAGGGCAGAATATCATTCGAGGACTGCCAAGCAGAGAGAAAACTCCCAAAACCAGCTGTCAACAGAATAAATCACCTAAAGCATGTGCACCCCTACCGCAGCCACTCACTGTGCACAACGACACGATGCCCGGATCAATAGTAGCAGTCAGTGGAACGTGGCATTCCCTGGAGGTGCAGTGCATTCTGGGAGCAGTGCTTTAAATGGGCAAATACCGCCCGATACTGAGTATCTGCACTTCTTTAATTTGAAACGGAGAGTACCTGCACTTCTCAGCACTGTTGCAATGCATTTAATGGGGAAGTACCTGCACTTCTCGGCACTGCTGCAATACATTTAATGGGAGAGTACATGCACTTCTCGGCACTGCTGCAATACATTTAATGGGAGAGTGCCTGCACTTCTCGGCACAGCTGCAATGCATTTGATGAAAGAGTACCTGCACTTCTCTGCACTGCATTTAATGGGAGAGTACTTGCACTTCTCGGCACTGCTGCAATACATAACATGTGTATTTGTAAAGCGCACGTATCACCCAAGGGTCTCAAGGCGCTAAATAACAGATGTATATTGTTACCCAACTCAATGGTACTCATTTTATCGACCTCAGATGGATGAAAGGCTGAGTGGACCCGCCGGGATTAGAACCTGTGACCATGAGGTCGAACACAGGCCCCTACAGTGGATGCATTAGTCCACTGTACCACCAGACCCGGCTCTTTAATGGGAGAGTACATGCACTTCTCGGCACTGCTGCAATACATTTAATGGGAGAGTACCTGCACTTCTCAGTACTTCTGCAATGCATTTAATGGGATAGTAGAGGCAATTCTCGGGAGCAAACAGATCTGTGGATAATGAGTGACAGCACTTCTATATTTCCATTTAAAGGACCGCTTGGAGTAGCTGTGCTTCTAAATGAAAGCTTTCACAAGGGGTAATTGTTTGGCTGATTTTTAAGTGTGGTTTATTGTAAAGCACAATAGTCCACAATTGAAGAAAACACGCATGTGTCTAATGACACACACACACATCCTCTCTTCCTCTGTAAGCCGGTAAGAACCTTGTCAGATGTCGAAAAGCTGTGGTTTTCTGTAGTGGGAGTCGGTGCAGTTCCACTGTAGCTGGTAGACAAGAAGCCTACAGAAACAGCCATGGAGGGCCTGTGGACTTCCATGGCCTTACTGGAAACTCCACTTTCTGATCAACAAGACCAAGCCGCCTTTCCATACGGCCATTTCGCAATCTTTATAACCGTGCCCATAGAGTGTCCACTTGACCTCACCGTGCACATACCTTAGTGTACTGTGGAAGACAAACAGCCTTGGATGGACAGATGGGGTGAGTGGAGCGGCTCGGGCTTGGATAGACTCGGGTGGGTGCGCGTGGATTTGTCAATGAATATAAGGATGGAAGGACGGCTGCATGGACGGACGGGGGGAGACTGATGGACAGACAAAAACCAATGAATGACCGAGCAAACAAATGGTGGGGTAAATCGCTATTTCTCCTATTCCAAAATGTCACCAAGAAATTTGTCCTTCTTGAGTCTCCATTAACAACAAGAAATAAAGAAAAAAACCAGGCCTGGCCCTGGACTGTGCAAGGACCAGGTACATGCATATTTAGCACCATGTGGCACACAAAAATAATTAAATGTAGAATTAAAATTCAAGGAAAGTAAAAGAGAAAATCGAAAGGGAGTGTTAAGCAAGTCGCGTCTGAAGCGTGGGAAGAGAACGCGGAATAAAGAGCTCGGGATGGATGGAGGTTGAATGGGAGAACTGAAAGAGAGCAGAAACCATGCGAAGGAAAGCACATTGTGTCCGCTTACAAATGAATAAATAGAAAAAAACACACGCGCGCTAAAGAGTCAAAACATCGGTATGCACGGGAAGGTAGCCTTCCTAACTCTGTCTGACTGCAAACCACAGGAGCTCCCCCGTCCAGGGAGTGCACATGGCACCGCCGACGCACGCACAGGTGTCTCAGTCCCACATGCCACTCTGACTGTCAACGCGCCCTGAAGCGTGCGAAAGGCGGCATTTCGGCGCAGTGCAAGGCACGTGACGTGCAAAAATACATAACCACAAAACACTAAGTCTAAAAGTGTCTATTTACGCACGGAGAGAACATACAATTTGTAAATAACGTGGACTAACTAACACATAGTGCAAACAGGTGACAACATGCGTCTCGAGACAAAAGACAAAATGTAAAAACAGTTTCTAACCTTATGTGCAGTTGCGCACACACGCCAAGTGTAAAAAGCATTAAGAATGTAAATAGACGAAAAATATACGTAAAACAAAAAAGGTGTCACTGTGCATATAGCCATACAGCACACACTTTATATAAAGTTCAGAAACAAGTGTGCGGGTGGGAAGAAACAAAAAGTATAAAGAACATTGCATGCAGCGTCTGCGCTAAAGTATTTTGGTAACTAAAACGAGAAATGTGAAGATTTAAAAAATGTGGGTGTGCTCAATGCAGAACCAAAACTCAGAGTGTTAAGGTAATAACACAAATATGCCCAGTGTACCCAAAGAAAGGCAAGAACACGAACCTGTGGTAAGAAGGAAAAACGTGCGATCCGGCAGTTGAAGAAAAAACACAAAACGAAGACAAGATTCAAATAATTACAAAAAGTGAAACAAGGCTAAAGAGAGTCAGTACAAAGTTGAGACAACAAAGGCTGTCAGTTTGCACGTGACTGGAGGGGTTTATTCTGAGAGCTGTGACCGGCCCTGGGACTCACCCTTCATGCCGGTCTCCTGCAGCAGGGGGTGCCCCTCGTCGGTACCTGGCGGGCAGACGCCGTCGCTCCTGCGCCCTCTGCTGAGGCTGCAGCCTCCTGAGCGGCTGCGCGCCTGGGACAGGGTGGGCTCCAGGGGGATTCTCCTCCCGTCTCCTCCAGCGCCGCTTCCCTGGTCCTCAGCCTCCAGGCAGCCCTCGGTGTCTGAGAGGCTCAGCTGTCCCGGGGCTGGAGGCTGCAGCTAGTCTCCTGTGGTGGCGCCGTCCTGCGCTCTTCGGGGCTCTGCGCCTCTGCCCGCGCTCTTCAGGGCGCTGCCTCGGTGCGCCTCTTCCCGCGCTCTTCAGGGCTCTGCGCCTCGGTGACCCTCTACCCGAGCTCCCCCAGTTCCCTTCTATTCACTTCGTGCCGCAGATGCTCACGAGGGAGAGCAGAGGGTGTCCTGCGTGAAACCAGTCAAAGCAGTAACGCCGAAGCCCCTCTCAGCACGCTCCTCCCCGCTCTGCATGGAGACACGTTTCATGTATGTGTCCAGTGTGCGCGTGCAGAAGTGGCAGTCGGCCGTCTCGAGAGGTGCGCAGTATGCACGTTCCAGGGCACGTGGGCATTTCCGCTACAGGTTCCCGGGCTCTGAGATTGGAGGTGCGTTAGAACTGACGCGCGCCACCTTTCCCTCTTGCAGCCCCCACCTTTGCACGTTTCCATTAGTGTCAATCCATTGTGTACTAAAGACAGGCACGTGTCTGTGTGCCTCAAAGGACACCTGTCACGCTGTTTGACCTTCCGCACACTGCAAACCTGCATGAAAGAACAAACTTTTCCACCTGATTATTCGCTCTCTGAAGTACCTGAAGTCGAGGTTTTGTTGTTAGGCATTCGGTCTGGAAATTGATATTTGTGTTTAGATCACTGGTCAGCTTTGTCTTAAACTAAACATGAATTTGAAAGTTATAATTCTTGCTTCACTTTACTATTTACCACATGTTGTAAGAACCGGCACCCTGAAAAGGTGTCATCCCTTCACTTGTTTCACGCACGACTAAAACCAAGCGCTTCAATACCTTCGGGTCGAGTTCGCGCTACATAAAACTGCAAAAAAGCGCTTTGACACCCTGTGTGCAGTATTTGATTGACTTAAATAAAAACAAAAAAAGTAAAGATAGACGCCCACTTCACCTCTTTATAGTTCACCTTTTCCTCCATCTTCAGCGCTTTAATCCTGATCTCCCCCATGGCTTTAAGACCCCCCCTTTCCTCAGAGCTTCCTATTTAGAAAGAGACTATGGCTTCCATTTGTATATTTAAACGTGAATGTGATGCTACTGTCACAATTTTAAGCCTGTACTTACCCCTGTATTTAACCCTTTCTTCACATTTTCAAACGTAAATTTTACCCATTTCATACTCTTCAAAATTTAAACTTTACCCTCTTTCGAATTTCTTCAAACTTTAACTTTTACCACTCACTTACCCCTTTAAAGGTAGTACTACTCCCTTTCTTGAAACTTTACAACCTGCACACATCTCTTCCTCCTCATCACTTAATCATTTACTTTACCACCATCACAGTATGCACAGTTATTCGTCGCTTTTTCATTCATTAACTTGAAATGTATCCCCTCACCACTTTAAACAATACCTGTATGCTCTCAACTTTTTAATCCTGAACTTTATCCATTCTCTTACTTCTTTAAATCTGAATTTCACCACTGCCTTCACTTCTTAAAAGATGAACTTTTTTACTCCCTCACCTCTTGCAACATTAACAGTTGCCTGACCCTCCTCTTTGAAACCTAGATTTTACTACCTATCTGATCCTGATACAACTTAATTTGGCACACTTGTACACACTCTGAACATGGACATATCCCTTCCCTCCTATAGGTCTGATCAGAATTCCTCCACTCATCTCTTAAATCTAAACCATGTCCCCTCCCTCACCTCAAACCTAAATGTAAACCCGAATTTATTTTGCCCAAACTTTAATCCTTCACTGAACAATTTTGATCAGAAATTTACCTCCTCCTAAATCCTTTAATAGTGAAAAGAACTCCCTTCCTACCATTATTAAACATGAACTTTATCCATTTTTGTCATATGCTTTTAGCTGATCTTAGCACCTACCTCACTTAAGAGCTGAATTTTACCCACTCCAGTTGCTTTACAAATATCAACAGTACCCCGCTCAAAGATCTTAAAATTTTACGTTTTGCACTCCCTTACCTCTTCAAATGTGGGCGTTCTCCTTTCCTTTGTTTCTTTAAAGATAATCTAATAAAACTCTAAAAGTTCCCTTTTCTGGACACTTTAGTATATGCGCCTACCTTCCATTAACCATGAAGCATGATATTTGAACTTTACACTCCCTTGCTGCTTTTATGTGAATTTTAACCCCTGTCTGTTTCAAACCTGAACTTTCCCCTCTCCTTTATGTCTTTAGTTGTTCTTAACTCCCTCCCTTGATAAAACCTTGACTGGACTCTACTTTCTATAGACTTTATCACACACACACATACCCTTTGTCATGGTTCTTTAAACCTGAACTTAACCCTCCCTTGACTTTTCAACCTGTACTTGAATCCCCAACCTGTATGTTATTACCTCCACGTCTCTTTTAGTCTGAACTTTAACACTTAACATATCTGAACATTAATTTCTCCTTTTTCTTATGCCTCCAAATATGTCAGGCTTGAAGCCATGTTATCTCCTACAAGTCTGAATTTTCACTCTTCCCTAACTTATTACAAGGTGTCATTTAACTATTCCATCAGCTTCTTAAACATGAGATCTACTTCACTATTTGAACTTGAACATTATCCCCTCCCTCATCTCCTTACTGCAGAACATTAACCTCACTACTGCCTTTTACACTAAGATGCCACCCTTTAAGTTACAAAATTCTGAACCTTCTCACCTCCCTCACCTCTGACAATAATGTCTACCCTTCCCTTAAGTCTATTGCCCTTGGGGGGCGTGGCCAACTGCCGGACATGGCGGCTGCGACCTAGTGGAGCTCCGGACCCGGGCTCAGCAATCCTGACATTTATTGGCCGCACAGGGCGTCCAAAGGTCCGGAACGGCAGGCACCGACACCGGAGGGCGGAGCGGACGGCTGGACCCGCTTTTCGGGCTGCTGGTGGGGCGCTGTGGCGAAAATCGAGGACAGGGCACTGAGCAGGCAGCGGAGGACCGTGAGGAGATCCTCGGCCCGCGAGGCAGGGAAGCTGCCCGTCGGACGTGTCTCAGCTGGGCACTAACGGGGAGCGAGACCGGAGACCCCGACCTGATAGTGGGAGTGTGCCGCCCTGATTGCCGAAAGATTCTGGGCGCAGCATCGGCGGACCGGAGGTGGGTGCGGCGACGCCGAGGCAGCGGGCCTTCGGACTAGAGACTACGCGAGGCCGCGGCTGCTGTGGGGCCTGCGGCGCCTCCCTCCGGGGGCTGCGGTGAGTGCCGGAGCTTGAAGAGAGAGGGCGACTGGCACCTATGAGCCACACAGACCCGTAGGCACACGGTGTAGGGACGATGTAGGGAACCCTGCGAGAGGCTGAGGAGACATATATCCGGCTGGCCTACGCAGTACCCTCGAGTCCCGAGTAGGGGCCTACACCATTGCTTGAGCTCCTGAGGTGTGCTGTCACTACAACTGGTACACGTGGGAAGAGAAGCCCCTCCTCATGCCAAAGGCGGTAATTGCTACACCTGTGACCCCATAGCGAGGCGGCCAGGACTGGGGTGATGTGGTGGTGGTTCTGGACAGTTAACGGCTCGGCGGAACGCACAGGCAGACAGACGTCGCTGCTGCCGGGGGACACAGACACAGAGCAGGCCCCCATACAATAAACTTGATCCTAGCCCCGCAGGGCGTCTGGAGTGGTCAGCCAGCGGCACTTAGTGGTGGCAACGCAGTGGCGGCGCTGTGTCTCCCATACCCTGGTGGGGTGGTTTTATCCCGCGCTCATCGGCCCGGGCAAGCTGTAATGGGTCGCAACAGGGGAAAACAGCAGGACGTTGGCCTGAGTGCGGACCACACTAGCGGCCAGGACGATCTCGGAGAGACCTCACAGACGCCTAACTGCATACCGCCTACCCAGATGGCGGAAAATGTGGACAAACTGGATCTTATCCTGCAAGAGGTTAGAGACTCAAGGAAAGCCATAGAGCAACAGATCGGAGCCCTTACGACCGGATTCACGCTACTTAAGGCGGACCACGTGAAGTTAGCGGATAAAGTAAAGGAACACACGGTGGCGCTGGCGGATCTTTCTCCACAGCAAGCTCAGAACACGACCCACATACACCAGCTCCAACAGCAGGTCGCTACATTGATGGATCGGGTGGAGGATGCGGAAGGAAGGGCACGGAGGAACAATGTACGGGTAATTGGACTGCCGGAAAAAAGTGAGGGAGATGATCCAGCTCGATATATGGAGCAGTGGTTCCGTGACCATGTTGCTGCGGAAGGCCTCTCTACCCAATACTGCGTGGAGCGCGCACACAGAATACCCACGGGCCAACCGAGACCAGGGGCCCCTTCTTGACCCCTCATTCTCCGGCTGCTGAATTACAGAGACCGAGATATGCTACTGCAGAAAGCCAGGGAGAGGTCTCAGATTCATTTTGAGAATAGCAGGATTTTGCTCTACCCGGACTACACGCTGCTAGTCCAAAGACAGAGATCCTCCTTCATGGGAGTCAAGAAGAAACTGAGAGACTTGAATCTGAAATACGCATTGCTGTTCCCGGCCCGACTGAAAATTATGTATGACCGGAAAACGCACTTCTTCGCCAGTCCGGGAGACGCTGAGGAATGGTTGGAGGTGACGGTCCCGGTGGGGACCGGGGAAAATGCTTCCCAGGGGATACAGAGCAGCTCATCTCGAGTGGATACGTCAAGCATCCGCCGCAGCGGGAGGATACGCAGAAACTCCAGACGGACCAATCCCACGCCACAACAAATGCGCCAGGGCAAGCAACGTGCGATTGAGACGGCTGCTGCTTTCAGAAACCCAACATTGATCGAGGACTCCTCCACTTCGGACGGAACAGGGAATATATCGGACTCTGAGGGTAGTGTGGCCCTCTTCCCCACGGTGACCCCGCAGACGGCAGACGGTGTGTTCGGCTGACCACCAGAGGAAGATGTTGTTCATGGACATGCCATAATGGATGTTAATATATCCTTTTTGTGGAACTATGTTATTGACGCTTTGTGCAGCTATGATTGTGATTTGTTAGCCCGGGTTTCAGTATAGATGGAGCTTGAGTTTATGCTGGAGTGCGGGTATGCACCCTGTGGATGGTGGTTTTGTTCAGGGCATAGTTTTGCTCACCATTTTTTGGTTTCTGGACCGGTACAGTTCTTTGACCGGACCGAGTATTGGGAAATATGGGGGGGGAAACAGTCCTATTATACTACATACCTTGGGTCGGCTGTCTAGCAGCACATGTAGGCTATGGCCTGTTATACTGCTCGCCGTGTTTTTACAATGCATCTACCCAACACATACAAGGTAATAACGTGGAATGTTCGGGGACTGGGCTCCGTACATAAGCGCCATAGAATTCATGCTCACCTGCAGAGGCGCAAAGCACACATAGTATACCTGCAGGAATCCCACATGGTGGAACAAGAGGCGGTGAAATTACGTAGGAAATGGAGGGGCAAGTCTTCTCCACCAGTTACTCTGGGTACGCACGGGGAGTTACCATCTGGGTGAGACACGGTGTGCCATTTCAGGCCTTAGAACAAAGAATTGATCAGCAGGGACGTTATTTATTTATACGCGGGTCCCTTGATGGTCAACAGGTAGTGCTAGGTAGCACATATGCGCCTAATTTTGAGCAGGAACGATTTCTGGCCACACTAAATCTGGCATTGGCGGGCTGGGAGATGTATCCCTGGATAATAGGGGGGGACAATAATGCAATAATGGACGTCGATCTGGATAGGTCCCATCCCCCTTTGAACGGGACGGGGGTGATTAAGCAGGCGAAGGCGCTATGCAGTTGGGCAAAGGGATGGGCGGTAAGTGATGTGTGGAGAATGCGGCACCAGACGCACAGGGAATACTCCTTTTACTCCCCGGTACATATGCTACACACAAGGATAGATAGGATATTCTGCTCGAACATAATAGCGATGCAAGTCACACACGCCACATACCTAGCAAAGACCTTTTCAGATCACAACCCACTTGAGATAGAGATTATATGGGGCAGGATACCTACTCCAGTACCTACATGGAGGCTCTGGCCACAGTTGTTGGAGGACACGGTTTTTCGGGCTACAATAGCAGACACTATTACCCAATATTTTGATGAGAACAGCAACACAGCCTCTCACGGATTGGTAGAGTGGGATGCCTTTAAGGCGGTCATACGCGGTAGGGCAATAAGTGTGACAGTGGGCGCCAGGCAGGAGGTTCAAAAATCCCTAGTGGAAACAGAACACAAGATGGACAAGTTGGAACAGGAAGCAGTACATGAAAATGAGAAGCAGGTGCCGCTTCAAGAAGTGCGTATCAGGCACGCTGAGTTGTTAGAATCCCTCCGACTCATAGACTATCGGAGATATACGCAGCTGTGCCACTCCGAGGTGGACAAGGCGGGGACACTGTTAGCGAAGATACTGCGTGATGACCCCCCCATAATTGTGATCAATGACGTAGTTACCCTGTCGGGCGAATCAGTGCACACCCAAAACGACATTAATACAGCCTTCTGCCAGTATTATGCCTCATTATATAGCCAGCCGGCGGATAGGGAGGAGGATTGTACAGATGACTTTCTACAGACACTGACCTATCCCCAAATGACAGCGGAAGCTCTGGAGGGACTGGCAGGTCCCATCACTGCAAGGGAAATTAAGATAGCAATAAACGGACTCCCACGAAACAAAACGCCGGGACTTGATGGGTTACCGGCGGAATTTTACACTACATTTACGGACTCACTCCTACCACACCTAGTGCACTTATATAATACGGCGCTGAAGGAAGGAACACTACCCCTTACCACGGCGCAGGCACTGGTGGTCTCGCTCCCGAAACCAGGTAGGGACCCAGCGGACATGGCGAGTTACCGCCCACTGTCATTACTAGCGACGGAATATAAGATACTGGGCAAAGTACTGGCAAATAGGATTCTGCCCCTTCTGAACAAGATGATCCACATAGACCAGACAGGTTTCTTACCGGCTCGGAGCACATCTCTGAACACTAGAAGGCTGCACCATCTCCTGATGACTGCCCCGGAGCGCTATGCTCACGCGGGATGCATATCGTTAGACCTACGTCAAGCGTTTGACACGTTGCAGTGGGGGTATATGTTTAAAGCGCTGACTAAGTTTGGGCTCCCAGAGGGTATATTAAATGGCTTAGATTGTTGTACGACGCACCTACTGCCCGCGTTCGAACAGGTGGGCATATATCGGCAGAATACCCGATATTTAGAGGGACAAGGCAAGGTTGTCCACTTTCACCATTATTGTTTATATTGGCACTGGAGCCCCTGGCGATACGACTACGTAGAGACACACGGGAACTGGGTATAGAGATAGGGTCTGCAACACACCTTTTTTCGGCATATGCGGACAACATTGACCTTTACATCAAAAACCTTAGCTCAGATCTGGCCCCCATCGCGGAGATCTTTTCCACCTTTGAGCATATATCGGGATTGGCCATCAACCCAGCGAAGTCCCATGCCTTTTTCTTTCGTGAACATGAAGCACCCACAGAAATTACATTTGGATCCACGTCACTAAATGTGGCCCCGCATACGTTCAAGTACCTGGGCATTAATGTATATAGGGTCCCTGCAGACACGCTGGAAGGTAACCTTAACAGAGCGATTAGCGCCCTGCGTTCTAGCATTGCATTTTGGACCACGCTACCACTGTCGGTGATGGGCAGAGTGGCTATAACGAAGATGGTGATTCTCCCACGACTGATTTACTATTTCACGAATCTGCCTATATTGGTCCCTCAAACTACCTTTAAACTTTTAAACACCTTACTTATTGACCTTATTTGGGGGATCGACAGGAGAAGGATAAGTCTTCGTAAGCTCCAGCTAGGTACGAGAAAGGGAGGGTTAGGAGTGCCGGATCTTAGAGCGTATTACTACGCCTGTCAGTTGCAATGGTTATCTTATTGGACGGCAGGGCGAAATCTGCAAGAAATTGGGTTCACGGAGCGCGATATAAGTAATGGGGCCCTACATACACTGCTCTTACCTCGGAGCCAGCCCCCTCACTATCTTCCACCCTTACTACATATAGCTCTGAAGTGCTGGAAAGCGGCGCTACAGTATACAAACTTACACCCGGCGTATGCCTGTAACATCCCCTTATTGGGTATCCCACTAGCAGTCGGGAGGATAACGAAACGCACAATAACGCCTTGGTTGGAGGAAGGAATTAGCACGGTATCCGACTTATTTAATGATGGGCACTTACTGGATCATGACAACTTTGTCCGAGAAGCGGGGCACCAGGTCACTTGTATATAGTCCACGCGGCGCTAACACAATATGTCAAAACACATTGGGCACCACACAGGCAGGAACCCACCAATCACGAACTGATCAAAGCACTATATTATATGGGCAGTGGGAGACACCTGATAAAATGGCTATATATAGGTATTCGGGCACATACAGAGATCGACCTTCTGCATAATGCATGGGCGGAAGATATAGGACGGGCCATTGAGGACAAGGAATGGGAGCGAATCATGGAACACCCCCGGAAAACATCCCGTAATGCTAAATTTAAGTTCATCCAAACAATGATCTTACACAGGGCATACCTCACCCCACACAGATTAGATAGGATGTTCCCGCAGACCCAACATCGCTGCCCGAGATGCCACAGTGAGGGAGCTGACCTAGCCCATATGCTCTGGTCCTGTCCGAGTCTACGAGAGTTTTGGGATGCGGTTAGAGGTTACACGCAAGGAGCTACACATAGAACCATATCTAATACTATGGAAGAGTGTCTTCTGGGTCTTCATAGGCCACACACCAAATACAAAGTACAATACAGATTTGTGAACCTGTCGCTGCTGCTGGCAACGCGGGCAATTACAATGCGTTGGAAGTCCAAGAACCCCCCTTCAGCTCGTGCGTGGTATAATGAACTGATCCGCTGGGGCAGTGCAGAAAGTGCGGAAATCCGGAGGGAGGAGGCTAGGGGACTGCGTAGGAACCCGATAGCATTAGATTGGGACATCATGTTAGAAGCCCTGAAAGCACAAGACCTGGACTCTGCTGCCACCCCACAGGGCACCCAGTAGAACCTGATGGAAGAGCCACTTATAGTAAAGCCCCGAACGAGGTACATGTAAGCAAACGTTGGGGTGATGCGAACAGGGTCGACATATAGGTATGGGTAAATTGTATTAATAGCTAATTGTATAGTGCTGCTGTAAGCCAAGCTATCATCTTGGGCCATAAGTATACAAGGTAGATTTATATGTCAACAAAGGGACTGCAGGGAGGGGGAGGAGGGCGTTGTTGGGGGTTTGTTGTTCAGTTTAGTAGTAGTTTGAAGTATGAAGAATAGTGAATTTTGATAGAGACTGGAAGCTGTGAGGCTTACGAATATGGGATGTGACTATTATGGGGAATGTAGTACACTGTAAGCGTGTATATATGATTTACAGCAAAGACATTTGTTTACTTCTGCAATGTAAAGTAGTTTCCCACGCATTTTTGTTCAAAAGTACCATCCCACAGGATTGATTTATGTAAGATACAAGATTATGTCGATAAAAGAAGAAAAGAAGTAATAAAAATTTGTTTCCAAAAAAAGTCTATTGCCCTTAACTTCACTCCCTCCTTCACCTACTTAACTATGATAGTAATCTAGCCCCAGAATTTACCACTTTTCACACTTCTTTACCCTTAAACCTTACCCCATTTCTTAAAACAAGAACAAATTAGGGCCCTCATTACATGATGCAATGTAATTGGTGTGATTTTTATTGCACCTGACAAAATTTGATTCCGCTTAGTGCATCAAAATCTGCTTGTTCCGGTAAATATTGGTCATTTCCCCCCAATAAATGTAGGCTGGTTTGAGCTGCCCATATTTATCACAAAACTGATAATTGTGATCTGCACTATTAAAAGGGCAACTCATAATGACGACCTAGGACGGGACATAGCCCCCAGTAAGCCCACACACCCTAAAATGTATATCTTCTACTTTTACCCTCTTTTTTCCGCAACACTAGTCTTGGCTTAGTGGCTTTAGCCACTTTCATGCATTTCAGGGGAAGGCTGCCCTGACCTTCAGACCTGAAATTGAGCACTTAGTATGCCTTCCATGTGCCTCAAAATCTATTCTACTCAATGCATTTCAATGAGAGGTGGATCCCCATTACTAAACTGTCCCACATGTAACCCTCTGAGGATGAGATGTCTGTAGCTCAAAGCCTGCCTCTCAAAGAACAATCATTTCATAAATGTTGCTGCCAAAACTGATCAGTTTCACACGTTCGCTAATGCTCTGAAACTAGCTTTGAAAAGCTTTGAAGCACTGTACATCAAGTGGGAGGAGAAAGCCAGTGTTCCAGGTACAATCGGAGACTGAATGAATTTTACTTCCTATGTCTCATACTTGTGAAAGCAATTTTAAAACAGTAAAAGTTGCCTGTTTTGAAGAAAGAAAGAAAAGTCATTTATTGTACGATTAATAAAAACCGTTACAAATTCATGGGGTTAGATCAAAATGAAACACATTAAAAGAGATAAAGTGTGTAGTGACAATAAACGAAAAATACATTTTATAATAAAAAAATGCAAATGATAAAATCAGACATCTGTTGATTAAAATACACAACATGTTGTGGTGGCATTGATGCACAGCAGGGAAATTGCCAGATAACTGTAGTCATTTCCTCTTCATGAAACAGTTATCAATCCGGTCTCATTGTTACACCTAAATAAATTGCCTATTTAAAAATGTTGCTATTTAAAACAGTTTAAAATAAGTCAAAACTGGTTTAAAAAAGTATATTGTTAAACATTACCCAATTTTAAACAGTTTTGAAACTGTTTCATACTCTTTCTAGGCCTTTGTTTTACAAATGAGAACATTCTGCCCTCAAGGGGCGGAATGTTCGAATAGCCTTAGAGCCCTATGTATTGGGCTCTACCGGCCATTAAAGGTCGGCTCCCTTGTTAATGACCCTCACCTTCAGCTCGCCCTTTAAAGCTGGAACGGGCCTTTAATGGCCAGTAGAGCCTGCTCCGGCGGGCTCTAAGGTTATATTAGAACATTTGAATGTTGAGAGCTCCATTGAAGACAATGGAGTAGCTCCTGGCTTATAATGGCTGGTATAAGCACGGAGCTCCATCATTCCAATGTTTGTCTTCATGTTTCTCCCTTTTTAATTTCGAACATTCTACCCTTAGTGGGTGGAATGTTCTAATAGCCTTATAGCCGTTCTGTTGAGGGCTCTACCGGTTGTTAAATGTTCTCTCCCTCGTTATAGGCCCCCGCCTGTGGCTTGGGCCCATAACTCGGGTTCAGAACCTTTAACAAACTGTATAGCCCTCGGCAGCGGGCTATAAGGCTATAAAAAGACCTGATATCCAAATTTCTGGTAAGCTGATAGAAGTACAGCAATAACTGAGCTAGGGGGCGGCAGGCATAACTCCCAAGTGATCTCATGTCATGAATGATGCCTTTGTGATGCCCTCAGACGGTCCTGGCTTTCAGGCTACAATACTTTGCATGCTGGGAATTGTCAGCCCATACTTGCAATGGTAAAAGCAAAGCTATAAGTCCAAGATTGCAACTTGCTGGTGGCTAAATCCGGCCTGGCTGCAGGTGCCACCTTACCTGTAGCCTTTTGGTAGCACTGTTGGATTATGTTATGAGCCTTTCTATGGTGCTCTTCTCAATGGCCTCCTAGCGCTCTTGCAAGCCTGTGGTGCCCTGCCCTTTAGGCTATGGGACTGAGCTAGCAGAACAATTCAGAGACCATTTTCAGTAAAAGTTATGAAGAGGGGCTAATGGGGGGTGGTGTTAGCACAGTTGCGTGTGAGTTATTACAGAGAGGCAGGGTTATAGTTGGGGAGGTGAGGGTGCTCGAGGAGTCACATGCATTGTTAAGTAGTGCACTATAATCCTATAAATAAGTTTTGTGCTGAGCCAGCTTCGCTTCCAAGTCATTTCATTTGATTAATCAGGCTGAGCGTTTGTCTTCTCGTGAGAGTTCTGGCAACTTAAAAGCTGCCCAGGTGGAAATCCTCAGTTGACCAATTGTACAAGCTCCTTATTGGATCCTGCCGGGAGCATATGGCGTTTTTGGCATATAATACACTGCTATGGAGAAAATTCCAGTTGTATCTCAGAGCGAGCTTTTGGTGTCTACTGTTTTTGATTTGTATTTTTACCCGCTACAATTCCCCTTACTTTTTCTGCTTGGCCTATGTAGTCTAGTCCAAAAAACACATTCTGTAACTTTTTTCCTAAAGAATCTATTTGCAATTGGTCAACAGGAATTTATAAATCGGCCTCTTTGTGGTATTTATGTATTTAAGTTTTTGACGTTTTGTCTTCATTTATTCAATTTTTAGTGCAGATTTTATTAGTTTTTATCTACATGTAATCTTTGGCATGTGATAAATTTACATTGTAAGTTTGTAACTAGTATATTTGCACATGTATTTAACCAATAAATTTACACTCACACTTGGATGCATGTACGGCTTCAGTGCAGTCATAAGCCACATTCAACTATATACACCCGTCTGAAAACATTAGCCTTGTGCACAAACACGTGTACAATCCCATTTAAGCTCCATTAGGAAATCTCATCCCTGCATTTTTTCTAACCCCGCACTGTTGTGCTGACAGTCATGCATGGCAACATGGAGGGACACTCAAAATAAGACCTATTTTCATTGATCCCGTTTTAAAAAATAAAAACAGACTGGGTATGACATAGTTTATTGATGCGTTCAAGTGGAAAAATCAGTAAAACCAGAATAATGGGAGCTTTAAATATATGCGAACATTTAAAGACTTTTACACTTACCCTGTAGGTACAACATTGCCGCTAGACCTTAGAGCAGAGATGTTCAAAATATAAAGGAACACTCGCAGAAGTGAACTGTCAACTTTACATGAACAGTAGTTTTCCCAGACCCTGACGGCCAATCAGCGCACAGCACAGGGCAGATACCTTGCTGTGCTGTCTACAAGTCCCTCCCACACGAAAATGAGCAAATGTGACTCCTGAGTTACTGTCTCACCCATTTACGTGAATCGGTCACTGGAATTCCCCAGTCCGAGTCCCTCTCACTTCACGCTCCATCCATGACGCTACAGCCGCACAGGTATTACTTTTTATTGCTCACTGCATGTTTGTTTAAAGACGCGGCATTCCTTCACAGTTCTACAGCTCACACAGACCCCCTTAAAGCAGCTCCTTTTAGCTGAGCAGGTGCAAGGCTGCCACCTAGTGCCGAGATGAAACTATGCAGGATCGGGCTGCTGGTCTTTAGTGAGAATTACACCCGATAGGCCTGTGTTTTAGAGAACATTTGAGCACTACCTGAATGAAACGAGACATCGCTCTCCAAAACGGAGAAATGCTTTCCAGTAACGAAGCATGAGCAGTTTGTTGAAAATGTCGGTTAAAAAATACCATTTAAATTCCAAAGAACGCTGAAATTCACCAGTTATATTTAATTGGAGTAATTATAACTTGCCATGCAGTGATGTAATTAATGATTAGCATAAAAGAGAAAGTAGGGTCAAGGCACTAATGTCCCGCACTTGCCAACAGAGTGTTAAGAAAAGAAAAAATACAATTGCTCTTGGTGGTGCAACGAACCAGGAGTACAACCCTTCTATACTCCTAAATGGAAAGCACTTTCCAAAACAAACTAACAGAGTAGTGGTTCAGCACCCAAAAATTAGTGTTGACGTATATGCATATGAAGAGGGTTTCTTCTTTTAATTGCTTTATTGAAGCAGACACCATGCTGTTATTCGGAAGGAGCAAACGTACTCCAAATTTTGACATTTGACGAGTTGATACTTTTTAATATACTTTTAAATTCGTCGGACCCAGATGGATTAGTGACGCTAACGTACATATTGAAGCCCTGAAGAAGTCCTTGTCGGACGAAACGCGTTGGCTACTGTTCGCTGATGTGGTTTTTAGAAGAAAAAAAGACGAATAAAGATTTATTGAAAGAAGAAACCCTCTTCATATGCATTTGTTGTGACTCAGTGCCAATGGTTATGGGTATTGTTGTCTTATTTGATATAGAAACTAATGCATAAGATAGATGCATTTCAATATACGTCACCATTAATTTTTGGGTGCTGATGCTGAACCACTATTCTGTTATTATGTAATTAATGATGTAATTTCAGATGTAATCAGTGATGCTATCAATGATATCATAGAACATGTCACAAGTGTTATAATATGTTAAGCTGTGCATGGCAAGTGCCCAAGTTATAGTTACTTCAGTTAACTATCTCTTGTAAGTTTCAGGTGGGTTTTTGATTTAAAATGGTATTTATTAACTGATGTGTTCTCCTATTTATAACATCATTTTAACCCTTGTGTTTTTCAGGGAATTTCTAAGGTTTTTTTTTTTAATGACAAGTAATGTATTACCATGCCTAACTATAACGCCATTTTAACCTGTATTTTTTTCACTGAATTTCTAGAGTATTTTTAACGTGAAGTAAGATTTTATCACCATGTCTAACTATACATAACTATGACAACCCCAAGCAGCGTACAGCCTTGGGTGACCCACCTCCACAGCACATGGCTTTAGCGGTGTGCATTGTTGGGTTGAGTGCAGGATCTGGCCACACCCAACCCACCGCAGGGAGCCAACCCCCTTATTGCTAGCTATTCTCCCAAGTTTTTTGTTGGTTATTTTGGGTCCATTGTTAATCTTGCAGTGATTTGCGGTACTCCAGTTAATTTTCTCAGGGTGCATGTCACACTAAGTACCATGAGCTGTGGCAATGTGAAAAAAATTTCTTTTCACTTTGGCCCCGGGGGTAGGGTATCTCTGGGCTCCACCTCATCCCTCAAGGGCTTGGAGTCAGGGAACCACTATCCTGCCCCTTTATATGTTGTTTTATATTAATTTGTAGGACCTGTGGACCTACTCCTTGAGTCCTAACATGGCGCAACATTTCTCTTCATGTTGCATCCAGCCAGTCCTGCTAGACCAGCCACTCTGAATGCTTAATTTGTTGTTTTTTCCCTCAGTACTCCTTTGGACTACCCTAGGTAGAACTGCATCACCAGATATCTATAAATGTTGAAGCTTAATTTCTCTCAACCGGCTGAACGGAATTTCACCAAATCACAAAAAACACACTTTCTGGTTAAAGATCTGACTTTCTGCCAAATTTGGCGTAATTCCGGCAAGGCTTTTTGTGTGTGGCATTGTCTAAAGTTGCAAAGCGTTCGCGAAAAAAAGAGCTCATGCAGGGAAATGCACCGCTCTGATTGGCTGCCAACACTTCAACCAGGAAGTGTTGGCAGCCATCTTGGGACTTGGTTTTACCAAGTCCCCCCCCCCAAAAAGTGAAAATAAAGAAAAGGGGGCGGGCTCCCGCGCTTGCTTTTAAATAACCCCTGGGTGGGCCAGGTCCCCGGGGCATATAATAAATATAGGAGGGGGGCATCCCCTTCCTCGGACTACTCAAAGGCTCGGGGACCACCACCTCCCCGGGGTACTTTTCATTATGAATGAGGGCGGGCCCACTGGGCCTGCCCGCAGCCCCAGAGACCTCCACCTCCCTGGGGCTAATTCCAATTATGTGGTGGGGCCCAGCCCCGGTACCGACACCTCCCCGGGGCTAATTTAAACAATATGGGGGGCCTCGCGGACCGCCCCTGTCCCGGGGACTGCCACCTCCCCGGGGCTAATTTCAATAATATGGTGGGGCCTTGTGGACCCCCCCGCCCCGGGGACTGCCACCTCCCCGCGGCACACTTTTAAAAAAAGTAATGTGGGAGAGGCCATAGGGCCTCCCCCGCTGCTCCGGGGATCCCCACCTTCCCGGGGCTGTATCAAATAATAATGTGTGGGGGTGTCCGGCCTCCCCACGCAGCCCCGGGGACCGCCACCTCCCCGGAGCACACATACAACAATCAAGGGGGTCCTTAGTGGCCCCTCGGCCCCGGGGACCATCACCTCCCTGGGGCCAAATTTGTTTAGAGGAGGGGGGCCGCGCATCCCTCATCCAGGAATGCTGCATGGCCCTGGGGACTGCCACCCCCCCAGGGCCGGCTCCAGCAATGTCCCGGGGGGCCCACCCCCGGGACATTGCAGTTTGCTATGGCTTGGCGTGAGCACCACTCCTGCCAAGCCATAGCAAGCTCTGGTCCGCTTCGTGCAAGCGAGAGCAGAAAATGCGATGTGGAGCAGAATTGCTTTTGAACAGAGGTAGCTGCATGTTAGCAGCTCCCTCTGTCCAAAAGCAATGCGACTCCCGAAGGAGGCAGGAAGCTGGCAAGGACCACGGGGGCCTTCAGGCTCCCCCGTGGTCCCCAACGAGGTTGCCATGCCCCATGGGATGGGGTCCCTGGGGCAATATCGGCCCGGGGAGGGGGGCCGCACTGGCCCCCCTCCCCATTAAATGTTTTTATGAAGGCCTGGCCCCGGGGGATGGGGACTCTAGGGCCAAAATAGGCCTGGGGAGGGGCGCTACGCGTCCCCCCTCTCCTTTAAAAAAAAAAATATATAGACCTGGCCCCAGGGGATGTGGTCCCGGGGTCAAAATCAGCCTCGGGAGGCAAGCCGCGTGCCCCCCCTCCTTTTTTTTAACATAAATTAATTTTAAAAAATGGTCATGCCCTGGGGTATGGGGTCCCCGGGGCCAAATTTGGCCTGGGAGGGGGCGGCACACCCCATCCTGTTTTTTTTAATAATGTTTTTTTATAAAAGGATCAGGCCCCGGAGGATGGGGTCCCCTGGGCCCAAAATGGTCCAGAGAAGGGGTGCCACGTGCCCCCATTCCTAAAAAAGAAAAAAAAAGCTGGCTACTCGTGGAAGGCCCACCCCCTTTCTCCACTACTCTGCAAATGCGCCTCCTGCCGCGCTCCTGGTTGGGGGATAAAGTACCCTTGGCTGCTGATGGACCTTAGGGGCAATAAGACCTCCTGTTACCTCCAGTATGCCCCACACAGTGGGATTGCTGAGAGGTGGTCAGGGGCCAAGCCCCCTTTCTCCACCACTCTGCAAACGCACCTCTCGGCGCACTGCTGGTGGGGGGATGTGTTCCCCTTGCCTCCTGAGGGCCTCGAGACTAAAGTGGACATCATCCTTGAAGCAGTAGTGCACCAGGAGCTGCGTTTGCAGAGTGGTGGAGAAAGGGGGCGTGGCCTCTGATGACCTCTCAGCATTGCAGCTGTGTGGGTCTTACTGGAGGTAACAGGAGGGCAAGTTGGCCCCAAGGACCCTGAAGAGCCAAGGGGACTTCATCTCGCAACTAGTAGTGCACCAGAAGGTGCGTTTGCAGAGTGGTGGAGAAAGGGGGCGTGGCCTCTGACAACTTCTCAGCAATCCTGCTGTTTGGGACTTACTGGAGGTAAAAGGAGGCATAGTTGGCCTCCAAGGACGTCCTTGGGGGTCAACTACCCCTCCCGTTACCTCCAGTAAGTCCCACACAGCGGAATTCCTACAAGCTGGCCGGAGGCCCTGTCCCCTTTCTCCACCAGTCTGCAAACGATACTAGTACTTTAAAAACCATAGTAATTCACTGAAAAAAACAAAGGTCACAGGGACATTATAGTTAGGAAATAGAATATTAAAAACCATTAAAATTCACTGAAAAAACCAAAGGTTACAGAGACGTTATAGTTAGGCTCAGGTTTCACTCGTACAAAACCAGTGAAATTCAGCAGATATAGTTAGCTAGGTTAACTATAACCCGCGCCCCCGCAATGCACTGCTTATGACCTCACATATTACATCACTTATGACATGGTCAGTGACATCACTGATGACATCTCAAATGACATCACTGATGACATCATCCACAGAATCTGACGCACCCACTCACCCCAATATAACCTTTTATACACTAACTCCATTTCCACACTACCATTCTCAAAACCATTGACACACCCATACTCATACTTACACACCCACTTACTGATTCATAGGTCTACACACACAGCCACTCAGTCACCCATACAGCCACATATACATCAACTCACTCACTAATACAGCCACTGATATATCCACTCATTCACCCATACAGCAATTCACACACTGTCAGTCACCCATAGAGCTACTCACACACCTACTCACTCACCCACCCATAAAGTCAATCACACAGCCACCTACTCACCTATGCAGTTATACACACACCCACTCACGTATTTATACAGATACTAACACATACTCACTCACCTATACAGTCACTGACACAAACACACACTCACACATACAGCCACTATCACAATCCCTCACTCACACATACAGTCACTCATATACTCCAACACTCACCTATACTGCCTTTCACATATCCAGTTACTCACCCAAATACCACTGACACGCCCATTCACTCACTGTCACAGCCATTCACACACTCAGTCACCTATACAGCCCCTCACTTAAGCACTCACTAACCTATACAGCCACTGACTCACCCACTCACTCATCCATGCAGGCAGTCACACACCCTCTCACCACCCACACAGACACTCATACACCCATACAGGTACCCAGACAACCAATCAATCAAACATACAGCCACTCACGTACCCACTCACCAACCCATACAGCCACTTAGACACCATCTGACAGACTGATATCGACATTCTCCAAACCTAGTCATTCACCCATACATTCAGTGAGATATCTAATCACTCACTTATACAGTCACGCACCTACTGAATCTTCCATACAGGCACTCATACACCCACTAATTCATCAATACACCTTGGTATATATATATATTTAACACTCAAACATTTTAGAAACACTCTCAGTCACTGGATGATGTCATCAGTGATGTCATCAGTGATGTCACTGATCATGTCATGAGTGATGTAATATGCGAGGTCATAAGCAGTGCATTGCGGGGGCGCGAGTTATAGTTAGCTAACTATAACTGCTGAATTTCACTGGTACGAGTGACACCTGAGCCTAACTATAACGTCTCTGTAACCTTTGTTGTTTTCAGTGTATATATATATATACATATATATAAATATATATATATATATGTATATTACTTTTTTCTCCGCTGCATAATGAAGATAGCTTCACAAACGGACATGGACCCTAGTAGGTGCATTTAGGCTGTCTTTATTCTCCCATCGCCATTACGCGTTTCGGCTCGTCCGAGCCTTGTTCACATGACATGGTTTGGTGAGTCAGTGCAACATTTAAAGTGACAAGTGCAAGCAATCAAATTGACACGTGTTAATGAACATGGAAAACATATCTATACAACTGACGTTTGTGAATAACAAATCATCAATTAAACGATATATGTATAAAACTTAATATCTGCTTAATGCAAATCACAAGTTTAGCTTGATATATTTTAATATTGGTCAAATACCACAACTCTCATAATAATATCGTTTCGACTATACCTAATATCAGGATAAATCCTTTATAAGTCATCCTCCAAATTGTTAACCACCAATAATGTTCACTTCATGATTGCTATATTACTATACATTTAACCACGTGCTAAAATTGAGAAGTGCAGTGTGTTAAAATAAATCATAGTTGCTTTAAAATCATTGTACGATTCCGTTCAATTCATGTTAGAACATCAGTTTTGAAAATAGGACCTGGAGTCAAGACTTCGCTATATATTGCACTCATTGTCTAGGCATGTACAGAGTTGTATTCTCTGAACTGTGTGCAAATTGCAATTGGTATAGATATACATATAAATATATAGATAAATATAAATATATAATTATATCAATAAATATATAAATAGATAAATATCACCAATTAATAAGAGTAAAATACTATACACATCACTGGCTATAAATAAATAGTTACATGTAACGCCTTGCAATTTGATGCTGAATCCATCTCATTTATCTTGGCATGACTAATCATTTTGTAGTTATTCGTCATGGTTCTATGGTACACAGCCTTCCTATATTCTTTTAAAACACCTTTGACATAGATACTGCGCTATTCACCCCAAGCATGTATGTAAATCCTCTGTTACGTTGAGACCTAATGGGTGTTTGGAATCTAATTGTAAAATATATCTAGTTTCCAACTTCCTTAATATGTATATATATATATGTGTGTATATATATTTCCGAGTTCCGTTCCTTCTCAATTAAAAGTACGGCACCGGACACCTTTGGCTTGTGCTCAGGGTTGTTTATTTTACTTCGTGCTCGCATCTGCATTATATATGTCGCCAGTAGATAGTTATAGTTAGGACCTAATTTCCATAGGAAAATTGTTTTTTGTTTTGCTAATAACTTTGGTTCCGTTTGAGGAATCTTCACGTAATTTTCAGAACTAGTTTGCACCTGCTCCAACAAAAGGTGGGTGTCTTAGTGCCCACCCAGGGCACCCACAATCTCCTTGTTGGATGCATTGAGGGGACCCCCAAGGCCCCTGTCGGCTCTCTGCATCAGGCACTTTTAAGCCCCAGGGACCACCGCCTCCCCGGGGCTTTTTTAATATAATGGAAGGGGGCCACGCAGACCCCCCTCCTGTGTTCTTTTGAGCCCCGGGGACCACCACCTCCCTGGGTCTTTGCTTTTTTAATTAGGAGGGGGGCCATATGGACCCCCCTCCTGCAGCCGATTCAAGCCCCGGGCACCACCACCTCCCCGGGGCTAAATTAAAATCAATGGGGGGCCACGTGGACCCACCCGGAGACCACCACCTACCTGGGGCCTAAAATGTAATTAAAACTGAGAGGGCGCTGCACGGCCCCCCTCTCAGGCCATATATGGCACTGGGGATCACCACCTCCCAGGGACGGCCCATGCTCACAGAAGGAGGGGAGCCGAGCAGCCCCCCTCCTGGAGCCAATAATGGCCCTTGCACCACTGATTCTATAGCAGGATCGGAGGCTCCGATTATGCTTCTCAATCTTTACTACTCAATTTACAGCAGCTAATGAAAAAACTGTTAAACATTGAGAACACTACATTTCCCATGAGGCTGTGAACCACGCCTCCATAAACCACCAATCAATAGTGTCCAGCATATACAAAATAGAGAGGCACCATCTTTACTGCCTCTTTCTTTGCTGCTCCGCAGTCAAGATAAGTGCCCCTCTAATTTGCATAACTGAAAATGTTCATGTGTGCTACAAAAACACAAGCGTTCTATTTCTCTATCCCTTACATCTCCCTTCACCTTTGACCCTGCAAACATTGTTCACCCCAGGTCCTCAGACTGGTCCCCTGCCCCAGCGGTGGCAAATTACATGCAACTCAACCTGCGCAAGAGTTTCTATAAAAGAGGTCTGCTCTCGACTTCGTTCAGAATGCCCTCGCCCAGATCTCCCTCATAAGACTGCCCTCACACCTGATATTGACACCTCTATGCAAACCTTTTTAAAGAAGTATATTAAAGACCCCAAAAAAGAAATAGACAGAGCCCTAAGAGCCTGTCAAGCTAAACTCCTTGATGTGTCTGGGCCCTTAGCTAAGATTCTAGAGTTGGCCCTTCAGGCCCAAGAAACAGGAGCAGCAATACACCCAGAAGTACTAGCAGGCTGAACTCAAAGGGCGATCTGCCTCCTTGGCAACGCTAACTGCGCCCTTTCGTCTGAACGACGCAAATCTGTCCTTTTACGCATAGACCCACAACTAGCTGAACTGGCCTCAGCGGAACCGGGCCCACTGGCAGAAGGCCAGTTATTTGGCGATCGCTTTGTCAAGGCCATAGCAAAATTTGTGAATACCTTCACCTCCTTAGATAAATCTCAAACCTCACTCAAACGAGTATTCAATCCCCTTTCTGACAGGGCTGGTCGTGGCAGAGGACACTTGACCGGCCACTTTAACCAACAAGGTCCTCAACGTGGATATAATCCCAGACGTAGGGGTTACGCTCAAGACCCTGCCCAAGCGGGTTTCTACCCTACACGCTGCAGGGGCTTCAGAGGGTGTTTCAACCGAGGTGTCAACAGGGTATTTCGAAACAACAACACACAATCCACATGTAATGTCTTACCCTATTCTTCCGACGCTTCCTTTGGGGGGCAGATTGAAACATTTTGTGATGAATTGGGCAGCAATTACCTCAGACTCGTGGGTGCTAAATTCTGTTCAAGGGTATCAAATCGAATTTTATCAGGTCCCCATCCAAGACTTTCCCCCCCCCCCCTCGATTTTTTCCCAACAAAAAGAGTCTTTTATCGACTCCGAACTGCATAAGCTTTTGACAAAGAAGGCAACTGCTGAAGTGGATCCTCACCCCGAGGCTTTTTGCAGCAATGCCTTTTTGGTACAAAAGAAAGGAGAAGGTCAAAGATTTGTCTTTAACCTCAGAATGTTCAAACCCTTTGTGATTTATCGTCATTTCAAGATGGAAGGCATCCATCTTCTGGGAGATCTCCTTCAGGAACAGGACTGGATGGTCCAATTAGATCTCAAAGACGCTTACTTGACAGTCCCTATTTACCCTCCTCATCAACGTTACCTTCAGTTTCAATGGAAAGGCCATTGGTTCCAATATCAATCCTTGCCATTCGGCCTCTCGTCAGCACCTTGAGTTTTCACCAAGCTCTTGAAACCTGTTGTTACTTGCCTAAGAGAGATGGGAGTTCGCATGATCATCTACCTAGATGACATGCTTCTGTTGACACAAGATCGCTCATTACTGTTATGACATCTGAGTTGAACAGTTCCCTCCTTCAGATTTCGGGTTTTGTGATAAACTCCAAGAAATCCATGATGACGCCTTCGCAACAGGTGGAGTTCTTGGGATTTCAAATAGACTCCGTGACAGCCCAACTACTCCTCCCCCTGTGAAGATAAAATCCATCAAGAGGGAATTCAGAACGACGTTGTCAAAACAGATGGTATCTTTGAGATCTCTGGCCAGGATTGTGAGGTTGTTAGCGTCCTCGATTCAGGCGATCTTCCCAGGCCCTCTGCATTACAGAGCTCTACAATGCCTAAAGATTCGTTACTTACAACGGAATTTCAGCTACGATCATTTGATACCTCTGACAGACAAAGCTCAGGAGGAGCTTCGATGGTGGTTCGGGCATATGGAGGCATGGAATGGCAAGGCCATCTTCGGAGTCTCCCCAGATGTGGTTATCGAGTCAGACGCCAGCCGCTGCAGTTGGGGCGCACGATGCGGAGAGTTTGCTACAGGCAACCGAAGAATTAAAGCTACATATCAATTGCCTGGAACTTTTGGCGGGCTCCTTTGACATCAAGTCAATCTCACCCATAAGGAGCAATTGTTGCATCGTCCTGCGGATGGACAATGTGTCAGCAGTTCAATATGTCAATCACTTAGGAGGTACGAGATCTCGTCTCCTGGCCAACATAGCCCGAAACCTCTGGCATTTTTGCCTCTCGCAGAAGGTCACAGTCATGGCAGAAGATATCCCGGGCAAAGACAATCTAGTGGCGGATTGGAATTCCAGATTCCTGAGAGACTACAGCGATGGAAACTCCATCCATCACTCTTCTGAGAGATCATGTACACGCATGACCCATGTCAGGTGGATCTGTTTGCATCTCGTCTCAATGCCCAACTTCCCCGGTTTCACAGCTGGAGACCGGATACGATGGCTTTGGGGACAGACACTTTCCTTCATTCCTGGGGATCCCAGACGAATTATGCGTTTCCCCCGTTTGCAATGATCCTGAGGGTAGCGGCCCATGTCCGCCGACATTCAGCGACATTAGTCATCAGATTGCATGTTTAAAATATTTTACTACAAGCCTATTGTGCATGCTTCATTTATTGTGTTTGGTGAGCTTTGAACCAGCATAATCAGAGCCTCCGGTCCTGCCATAGAATAGAACATTTTCTAGCTATTTGCAACAAGAATTTTAGATTCTATTAAGGACACGGAGGCGAGGATTATCCCACCCGTTGGGACAGGTAAGAGTTGTATCTGCACTGTCATGATATTGTATGGATTATGTTTGACGTTGTTTTTTCCCTCACTTATTTCTATTCACGATTACGATTCGCTCGAAATCAAACTTCTTTTTGGTTACAGGAGCGGATTAAAACCAAAATTAAATCTCATGGATTGATGTCTACAATGGCGATTTGTTCCGCCGGATCGCTGGAAGTTGTCTTGATTGATGTTCTGTTTGTGTGGATTTATTCTCCTTTGAGAGTTGGAACTGTATCCTGTTATGGTTTGGACGGCTTATAGACTGCTTGTTCGCAAAGAAAGAGGCAGTAAAGATGGTGCCTCTCTATTTTGGATATGCTGGACACCGTTGATTGGTGGTTTATGGAGGCGTGGTTCAAAGCCTCATGGGAAATGTAGTATTTTCAATGTTTAACTGTTTTTTCATTGGCTGCTGTAAATTGAGTAGTAAACACTGAGAAGCATAATCCTCGCCTCCGTGTCCTTAATAGAATCTAAAATTCTTGTCGCAAATAGCTAGAAAATTTTCTATTCCTCAATTCTTGGCAGCGGGTGCTGAAATATGCCTTGGAACAGATTGATGAGAGGATGGTGATATGTGATGACTTTAAAATGTCTTCCGTAGAGGCACAGATGGAAATGGGCACACCCCCATTTAATTGCCAGTGTTTCTCTCTTGATTGGAGCATATTGAGTCCCCATATCAGGAATGGGGGGGGGGGAACGTACGGCTAAATTAAGGAAAAATGAGGCATAATGGATTATACGATTAAGAGCTGTGGAATTTGGTATGAATGAGGACGTTCAATTATATCACTTCCTACATTAATCTATCTATAGAAGATTTCTCATGTGTTAGTCCCCTAAGAAAAATGAGTATAATCTTGGGCATCTAACAGACTGTGGTTTTTCTGTATCCGCAGTATGACATTAGTTTCATCTCAGCATATGTACATATGTAAACATTACAAGATGCAATGTAGAAATCACAAAATTGTCCCTTTTTTGAGTGGCAAGTTGTGTTGTTCGTTTAAATATTTTGACTGTATCACTCATAGTGTGCTGTTTAAAATATAATTATAGGTTCATTGTCATCGAAGAGAAAGGAAAAAATGCTTCGTGTTTGAATTCACATCCTTTTGTGTTACGTTGGTAAATGTATACCTTGTCGAATTATGGCCATGACATTGGTTTTGTACTTTTTTGTGATTACAATTTGTAATTTCATTATGGTGTTTATTGATAACCACATCACTATGCTGAGAAGCTCAATTGTAAGCATATCAAATATGTTTTCTTTTTGATTAACCATCTGATCTGCTTCCTCTATAGGTATGGTGTTTAAGACAAAGACATATTCTGTCTAAAGTGGTATTTGACTTACTGTTATTAGTACATGTTTTATCATTTATTAATTTATGACTTTTTTCTTTAGCTGTTTTGTTGATTATTTTGAATAAAATTGAATTGTACTAGCCATTCAGAAAATATACACTATGGATAACTTCGCATTCTTATCTTGAAATACTAATATTTGAATTCCTTATACTTTACTAATACTTTACTCTAACAGTGTTCTGACTACTTTCCACCCCTTTTTTTGAGATTTTGGTAAATTTCTTCATTCTCTTGGGTACATTTTTTACTGATCAGACTCACAATTTGTATCCAGATATTCTTTGCGCATCGTGGCCACAGCACTCTTGAATCCTGAACGATCTAAGTATTTTTGACATTAGGGACTAAACAGAACTAATAAGAATTGTGGCTATTTATATATCTTTATTCATACTTCTGTTTGTTTATTTTTCATTATGGCCGCATTTGCTATGTTTACATGGCTTGTAGATGTAAGTCATACATCAATCTTTCAGACTTCCAGTGGGCCGGAGCAAGATGTAAATTAGATTATCACATGTCTTCCTTTGTTTTATAGGGGGGATTTTATTGATTCCCATAACAATTGAGGGATTCATTTTGCTATGGATAAAGCCTTTTTCATAATGAAAGTCGGCTTATCCTATTTCATTTTTTTTTCTTTACAAGATCTTAACTTTTCCCCTATGTCCAAAATGGCCGCACTTATTGCATCATCATACTCTTCCTCTATTAAGTTCTGTTTCTATTTTGGACTTCCAGGGGGCGGCACACTATTTAAACTAGCCGATTTTGTGCCTCCTGTTCATTTACTGTGATGGGCGAACGCCAAGAACTGCGGCAGGCCATTTCGGCTACGGTAAGTCGTGGTCACTTCTCTTCAATATTGTAAATGGGGCTTGTAGTTCATATTTGTTGATGCATGCTTTTGCCGCATCAGCCATACTTTGTTATCAGAAATCTTGATTTGAGGGGGCTGACTGGGAACTAACACTTTCCTTGACTGACTTTATTCTAATGATGGCATTACGGTACTGCTTTAAGCGACAGTGTATACTTCTCGCATGCACGCTTGTTTGGCTTCACATTGAAACTATTTACTAATGGGATGACTGCTTGCACGATTTTACAAATGCTCATACAGGTAGGTTTCTGGACTCCATTTATTGATTTCTTTGTACCAAGGGCTCTGTGTTGTTTACTTTTCCATCTCGATCCCTTTTCCAATGCAGGTTTTTGGATGAGCTTCTATGTAGCGTTTGGGTTGCTACTAAGTACCAAAAGTATTGTTCTATAGCAAACAGCGCTATCGTTTGCTTCTCAAATAGATACATAAATTATATATAATAATCAATGCGGTTTTAACAACTTTGCCCTTTTAAGCCCTTATGCCTTATGGCTATGGTGACTGACTATTGGTATGTAGGAACTTTTTAGTTGATGTTCATTTTGGCTTCTTTGGAATTCAGTAAACCTCACAATTCTGAGGCTACCATAGCCTATTTTGGTAATTAAAATATATGTTGGTTACATACAATGACTTTTTTTCTTTTCTTTTTGATGTTTTTTCAAAACAGGTTTATGTGGAACTTATCAAGGGTCGGAGGTAATAATGTAACAAAAATGTCCTTGCCTTCGTCACACTACATTTGTATACATTTTCTCATTCTCCTTCTCTTTGGGATGGGGAATAGTGTTTTGGGCTTCCCCTACATATTTTTTTGTTTCTATTTTTCCTCTTCTTTTTTTATTTCGGTATCAACTCTTTTAAACATATGTAAACTCTGTCATTTCTCCTTTCTAAATTTAAATTTTGTTCGGTACCTTTCCATTTGTCATTTTAACTGTGATGCCACGTTTACAAAGATAAGCTTTGGATTGTATCTCTCTAAACAATCTTTTTTAAACATTTAGGGGCAGATTTACTGTTGTATTCCGCTTTAGGTGTCCGTATATAGGTTTTCCTGAAACATGTCCTTATATAGGCACAATTCGCATTGCCCTTATATAGGCATAGATTCCCAGTCCTTATTTAGGCATTAGCCGTGCACTCCAAATACAGGCATGGTCACCGACATCCGTCCACCCTAACGTCACAACGAGTTCTTAGAAACCAGACCCTTAAGCTCTCTGGAGTTCCCCTAGCACAGGATTATTGATTTCTCCAAGAACTCATCTATTATGTAGGAACCGTTATACCTTAAGGGTTCATTCCTGACGTCTTCCTCTGTCCGACTTCACGTCAATGCTAACATTCCGAAGTACCTACCAGGTATAAATATACCTTCCCTTGCCCAAGCAAGTTAGAGGAGACCTCGACTTCAGAGGAGCCCGTATCCCGGCCTGATGCACTGAGAAGACGCTGTCATCCCTGAATCCAGCTTCCAGTGTTCTGACTCCCTTCGCGGGGTGTTAGAGTTCCAGATCCGGCAAGAGATTCCCACCTCTCTCATTCTCAAGGTATGGAGCTGACTAGAACCTAGAGGGACTCTTGGCATACTAGACTTAACATACTCTTAGTATACCATACTAGAGAATACTTCACCTACTTCTTACCTTTCCCTACACCTAGACTAGGTTAGGTACATTGGGGTAGAACTAGCTTAGAGACGCATCGTATGAGTACTCGCATTTTTAGCTCATGTTATTTATTTATGTGAATATTTGCTAAAAGATAATGCTAGCGCAGTATTATTTATGTCTACTGCTTACGCTGTACATAATATATCTTGCATACTGTCTTGTGATCATAACAGCACATATCTCTTACACGAGAAACAAGACTGTTCAATAAAACCTTTTTATTGAAACGCCCGTCTTTCCTTTCTGTGTAACTCTGTAGAAACTAAGCATGCACGATTGAGCTGAGTGAAACTGTTATCTATTGTTTCCACGATTCTGAGACGTGTTCCAATTCTAAAGGGAAACAAAGTTGTCATGTTTTCGCGGTTGCCAGAAACTTCTCCCTTCTTTTTAAGAAGTTTCTAGTGGCCTCTGAGCTAGCTGGCACAAAGTAATTAAGTTTAATATACTCGATATGGACATACCGACCTCAGTCCTATGTCAAGCCTATAGTGTATATTATTCCAATGCACAGAGCCTATTAGGGAAATAGGAACTACACTACATTACAAGCCCCTTGCGCCACTTTTGCGTCACTTTTCCCATGTTAAAAGTGACGCAAAAGTGGTGCCAGGGGCTTGTAAATCTGCCCCCTACTTTGTATTAGGTTCTATGACTGATTACTGTGGATTTCTTGGACATTTACAATTTCGGATGTGTTCTCCCATGCATTTTGGACTTTTGTTTGAGACAATAGGGTAGGTTCATTTATTTACTATAGAGTGGTGCACCTTTTTTCTTTGTTGTTTGTGTATGTGCAAAACCTTGTAATCTTGAAATATGGCCCTTCGACATCTGAATTAACTATTTTGCCACCCACTTTTTAGATCTTGGGGATTACAGCAGTTTTGGGAAATCCAACTTGTATGGGTCCCATCCAAGGAGGAACATCTTGCTGTCTAAAACGTTTCTACCTTGTTTCTTTTCTCCTTATTCAAATATCTGGAATCAACAGGTCATTGGTTAGGTTCTTTTGACTTCAACCTAGGCCTTTTCTATCTTCTTTTGACTTATTACCTGTTTTTGCTTTAAAAAAGTACTTTTTCATCACATATATTGACATTTTCTCTTCGGATTTTTTAGGTCCATCTGTTCTGAATGTTATTTTGACCTATTTTCTAGAAGATCAATTGCTGTTTCTTTTCTTACCAACTACACTCCTAGGAGGTCATTATACTCTCATATATAGGTAATTATTTTTTGTCTCTGTATTCTTCCTCTTTGATGACACTCTTTATATTGAGGTTTTTCTTCCTAAACATAACACACCCAGACTTTCCAATAGATTCAATGGTGAAGGTTCAACTATACTAATATTTATACAGCATTTTCTTTTAATTTTCCACATTTTGAAAATTCTTTGGTGATGGTGGTCTTACGGGTCTCTTACTTGCATTTTTGTTTTTAATCACTTCTTATCATAACCCCTAACTCATTCTGGTGATGGTTCTATTTGGGATAAAATGTTCTTTTTATTGCACCTTCAATCAAAGGTTTCAAACTTGAGACTACGGGTCTTTTTCACATGGGTGTGAGCATGTGCATAACATTAATAGTTGGAAGTTTAGTATTTCGAAATGCTCATTTTTGGGTTTCCTTTTTACTTCTATGTATCATCGTATCAACCTTGAAAAAGTTCATATAGTGGACGAAACACATGTCGGCTGAATCATCTGTTAGATGTGATTACTGAACGGTATAATCTGCTATATACCCCTTAGGGGGTGATTCAAGCGCTATATAAGCCTACAAACTAAACTATATAATTACTGGAACAACTGTATTGATTGTGTGACTTTATCAGCAAGAAGTAAAAATCTTCTATCATGATACATGAAGTCTGGACTTTCTGTGGAAGAAATATATAAGAATTGAATATCATCTTGTCGATTTGTTGTTTAGGGTGTCTGTTTTGTGATTTGATTTGGTTTTTATTGTATATTGAGTGCTCCACTATTATTCTCTTGATACAATTGGGGCTAGGGTCAATGGGACTTTGTCCTGGATCTTGTCATATGCACATCTTGGCAACGTATGTGACAATACTGTGGAAGCACCAGAAGTATTTCATTTACTAGGCTTCAAAGGTGGGGGGGGCGGCATTTATACCATAGTTGCCCCTTCTTTTTGTTTATGAATATTTTCAATGTGGGGTGGGTGCCCCAGGTGGGCACTGGAACACCCACTTTAACAAACAAATGGGCAAAGAAAATGCCAGCTCCTGCTGTCACAGTTGTGGGTGCTGTTGGGGAGCTGGCAGGGGCCTTGGGGCTCCCCCTGCAGCCTTAAACATTAAAAAAAAGCTGTAGGAGCCCCAGTTGGGTAGCGGGGCATCCCAAAAAAATAATTTAGAAAATTAATAGTAATAATAATAAATGAGCTGCATGGGCCACTCACTTATTATTCATTGCTCCAGAGAAGGTGCGCCCCTGAAAGGGCTTTTTATTTAAATTTTTCTGGAGCCTGGTTGTGCCCCTAGAAGGAGCAGGGGCACCACCAACCATTTTTTAATGGTGGGGGGCGGGGTTGCAGAGAGTACTGGAGCCCGCCCAGCCCTCCAGTAACATTACAAAAACAGTAAGTTGCCTGGTTCATTTAATCCATGACCCCAGAAGAGTTTACCATATTTTTTTAAAGCACTCCAAGATGGAGCTGCATGCTCTTCAGCTGGAGTGCTGGGGCACCTTGTGTTGGGTTCTATGGTTGCACTCTGTGGCCTAACAAATACATGTTATAAGAAAGACTCAGTGACATGTTTTTTTTTAATTTCGATTTATTGAAACAAATTTAAGACAATCACTTTTGATAAACATTTCAAAGTGTGAATTTATTAAATGTACATTTGATTACACTTATTGGTGATCATTTGACTGTTTTTTATATGCTGATGTCCTGGCCCCTTGATAAAGCCAATAGGCCAATTTTTATATTTTGGTGTTCTGACCCTTTGAACAACAAGTCAGTAGGTCTGCGTCACTCAAATTAACACCCTTTATATTGTTACTTCAGATAGTCAGCTGTGCACACCCGTGGGGGTTAGGCACCATCTGGAGTTTGGCCACGGGGGTTAGGGACAGAGCCTGGCTGCAGGTCAAAGGCCGTGCGCTGCAGGGGTAGGGCATCCAAACCCACACTGCACATGGCAATGGACATCTTACTTAACGTTAAAAAACATCGAAATTCACTGGGAAAAAAAAAGGTTAAAGTGACGTTATAGTTAGGAATTGTAATTGTATTATACTATAAATTGTAAAACAAAACTTAGAAATTCACAAAAAACAACAAAGGTTAAAGGGACATTATAGTTAGGTTAAAATGTCAGTTAAAACATACAGTTTTAAACAACCCAACCCACTGAAATTCACCAGTTATAGTTATCTTAAGTAAATATAACTCTTGGCATTAAGGAAAGGTTTCTTACATTTCAGGAAAAGGTAAAGGAAGGTAAGGGCTTTTTAGGGGTCAGGGGCGTGTAGAGGGAAGTAATGGGTTTTTAAGGTTCCAGGGTAGGTAGAGGGAAGGGGTTTTTAGGTGCAGGAGTAGCTAGAGGTAAAGGGAGGTAAGGGGGTTCAAAAAGGAGGTGTATATATACATATGCACATATATATATATTTTTTTTTCGTTTCACTCGTGCCCTAAAGTAACTATAACTCACACCCTCGCCATGCACTGCATATGACCTCACATATTACAACACTCATGACGCGTTCAGTGACATCATTGATAGCACTGCTGATGACAAGTGAACTGACATCTTGATGACAACACTGTGCATGGCGTGGGTGCGAGTTATAGTTACTTGAGAACTATAACTGGTGAAATTCTGTGTTTTTTTAGTTTAAAATGTTACGTTGTCACAAAAAGTTTCACCTAAATCTAATTTGACTTTAACCTTTGTTTTTACAGTGGAAATTATATATATATATATATTCCAACACAAGAGTTGCCCACAACAGAAGGGCCCACACAGGTGAGTATTGCTGAAATCTTTAATGGAGGCTGCCGTGAAGATCACAGAAATACTGCAACAAAATATAACAAAGTCCAGCCGACGCGTTTCGTGCTGCTGCACTTCTTCCTGGGCTGTGGACTAAAAGCTACGGACACGCATCGGCAGTTTCTCCAGCACCTGTGATATAAACTGATCCCTGCCCCAGTGGGCGTGGCCACTCCAATGGCCTACTGGGATCCATAGTGCCTTCGTATTCCTCAAATGAGTCGCCATGCGTTCCAAAGTCAAAAATATGCAATTGATCCCTCAGTGGGTTGTGGTTCAATCTCCAGACTCAACACCGACATCTTACTGCCTCCATTAACAACTCCTGTCCCTCATGCTGATACGCCGGTTGGTGTTATCGCGGGGCTGCTTTGAGGCAGCGGGGCTCCTTCAGCGGCTTGGGCCAGCCGCTAAAATTCCAACAAAAGAGTTGCCCACAACAGAAGGGCCCACACAGGTGAGTATTGCTGAAATCTTTAATGGAGGCTGCTGTGAAGATCACAGAAATACTGCCACAAAATATTACAAAGTCCAGCCGACGCGTTTCGTGCTGCTGCACTTCTTCCTGGGCTGTGGACTAAAAGCTACGGACATGCATCAGCAGTTTCTCCAGCACCTGTGATATAAACTGATCCCTGCCAAAGTGCGCGTGGCCACTCCCATGGCCTACTGGGATCCGTAGTGCCTTCATATTCCTCAAATGAGTCGCCATGTGTTCCAAAGTCAAAAATATGCAATTGATCCCTCAGTGGGTTGTGGTGCAATCTCCAGACTCAACACCGACATCTTACTGCCTCCATTAACAGCTCCTGTCCTCATGCTGATACGCCGGTTGGCGTTATCGCGGGGCTGCTTTGAGGCAGCGGGGCTCCTTCAGCGGCTTGGGCCAGCCGCTAACATTCCAACACAAGAGTTGCCCACAACAGAAGGGCCCACACAGGTGAGTATTGCTGAAATCTTTAATGGAGGCTGCCGTGAAGATCCCAGAAATACTGCCACAAAATATAACAAAGTCCAGCCGACGCGTTTTGTGCTGCTGCCCTTCTTCCTGGGCTGTGGACTAAAAGCTACGGACACGCATCAGCAGTTTCTCCAGCACTTGTGATATAAACTGATCCCTGACCCAGTGGGCGTGGCCACTCCCAAGGCCTACTGGGATCCGTAGTGCCTTCGTATGCCTCAAATGAGTCGGCATGCGTTCCAAAGTCAAAAATATGCAATTGATCCCTCAGTGGGTTGTGGTGCAATCTCCAGACTCAATACCGACATCTTACTGCCTCTATTAACAGCTCCTGTTCCTCATGCTGATTAACCCTGGGCGTAGTTCGCGTAGTAGCGCTACGCGTAGCTACGCGAAGTGCACTTCGCACTACGCGAGCTACGCGTAGCACTGCGTAGTGCGGTAGGAAATGCTGTTCGCAATGATTGCACAGTGCCGGATGCTTGTCCGCACTGTGCAATCATTGCAAATGGCATCTTGCACAGTGCAAGCGGTCGTTTTCTGCCGCTCGAGTAGATTTGTACTCGAGCGGCAGTTTTCTCAACGCGGACTGGTAGTTTCTCGTCGCGAGCATACGCGACCACTCGCAATGAGAAACCTGACCTCCCCGCGTTGAGAATCTCGCCGGGAGGTTTATTTTCCACGCTCGCGATCGGCAACTTGATGTTGCTGATCGCGAACGAGGAAAAAGTCTCGCCGGGATGTCATTTTGCTCGCTCGCAGTCGCCAACTTGACGTTGAAGACCGCGAGCAAGCAAAAAATGCCCGCTACGCGTTTTTGCACTGTGCTACGTGCAATTCGCGTAGTTGCGCAAACTATGCGAGCGTAGCGTAGTTTTCCGCCCAGGCCTAATGCTGATACGCCGGTTGGTGTTATCGCGGGGCTGCTTTGAGGCAGCGGGGCTCCTTCAGCGGCTTGGGCCAGCCGCTAAAATTCCAACACAAGAGTTGCCCACAACAGAAGGGCCCACACAGGAGAGTATTGCTGAAATCGGGAAGGCAAATTAAGACGCCTAGAAACCAGATACATTTTAGAATTTGACTCAAAGCATCCAGGAGGTCTTAATAACCCAGAAGATTTGCACACCTATTTATGAAATCGAGATTTTATAAAACTGAGATTTTATAAAACACATTACATAGTATTTTATGGAATTTTACCATTTTCTGTAGGTTTTTTATATAATTATTTAATTGTATGGATTTCTAAGAATTTTGCTCTAACTTTCCTATTATGCTTTGTGATTGACGCATCTGCACTTTTCAGCATAGATGGATCAATACCAGCTTATAGTGATCTGTGCCACAAATGCAATTTAACATGTCTAGTATTCATGTATATGTATTTTTGCCTTTAAGGATTTTTTATGGTAATGACTGAGATCTGATCCTTCATATATATATTTATACATATTTATATAGAGTATTTATGATTATATTTATTGAGAATTTTTATATGAATAATTTTACATCTGATTTTATTCATTTTAGTAGCAGGAGGTTGAATTAGTATTAACACATGTAGGCAATCATTTGCACAACATTGCATATCCCCTAAGCTGCTAGATCTCATTGAGTTACTATGTTTACAGCCATTTCCCCAGGTTCCCTTATGTCCGTATCTACATGCATATTCCATATTGACAAGAGGGTTAGTCCAAATTTAATTGGAATATATGGATATGCTTAAGATTTATCTGAATATATAGATTTCTGTATTCATACATTTTATAGTTTCAAGAACACTTTATTGCCATCCCAGAAATAACAATCTAGGAGATCAACGGCAACATAGAGTAAATAGCACTTTTTCACCTCGCACTTTTTTCTTATAGGGCATCACTACACTTGTTCTTTTATATTTATATACATGCACTTTAAAATCTTTGCACAACTCGAAATATAGACTTGGCAGGACAGGTATTATGGGTATTTAAGCATATATCATTTGGCGGATACAACGTCCATGTCGAGTCAAGACAACAAAACATATTTATGTAATACAGGGTTCTGTGTGCAGAAAAGTTTTAAAAAATGACTTGTAAATATATGAAATGTTAATATATTTATATATCGAAAGCAAGTTATGACTTTGAGAAATATGTTTATAACGATCATAGTATGTTGTCTATTTCGATCATTGCAAATCATGCACTAGCACTTTAAATTGGATATTCACAGTTTGAGCCGTGTCATGTGATCAAGGCCGTGGAACGGCCGAAACGCCTCATGGCGGACTAACTTGGTGGCAATAAAGAAACTCTGCACCTACTTGGGTCTACGCTCGTTTTTCTAGTCCGGAGCAGAAGTAGCAAACGAGAAACGCAATATATATATATATATATACACACACCCACATACATATGTATACATACACACACACACACACATATATATATATATATGTATATCTATATGCATATTACCTACTGCCGTTTGCCAGTAGGTAGTTATAGTTAGGACCAAAATTTCCATAGGAAGATCATTTTTTTGTTTTGCCAATAACTTTGGCACCGCTTTCAGAACTCAGGGGCAGATTTACAAGAACTGGCGCATCCCTGCATATCAGCAGGGATGCGCCAGTTAAATTGCGACACGTAAAAAAACCCTTGCGCCACCATGGATGCGCCGCATTTACAATGCGGCGCAAGGATAGACAGATGCGTGGCGCATCTTTTTGGCGTAAGGGCAGCGCATTGCTGGAGTCGTGTCGCAAGTACGACGCAACTCCAGCAATGGTTAGGAATGCCTATTCCTAACATGCTGCGTCACTCCTTATGCCTGCTTCAAGCAGGCGCAAGGTTTTGACGCAGTGGCGTTGTAAAAGTGACTCAGTGAAATCTTGTAGTTTTCACTGCATCACTTTTATGAGGCTTTCCTGCGTGGGAACGCCCACCCTGCATACATTATACCTGACGCAGGTATAATGTAGTGCAGGGCTTTACAACGTGATGCATCTCCCTAGATGCGTCATGTTGTAAATATGTCGCTATGTGGCGCATTGTTTACGACGACGCTGTGTCACAGAAGTGACGCAACTGCGGCGTAAAGTTGTCGCAAGGGGCTTGTAAATCTGCCCCTTATACTTTAGTCGGTTCAGCTGCTGTGTTGAAAGTTTCAGGGGGATCCTTCAAGCAGGAACAGAAAAAAGGGGGTCCCAAAACTCACTTTCCCCATGCGATGTCTATGGGGATTTTTTATTTTTTGAACACGACTACAGACCGAACCACTTGACGAAATTACACCAAATTTTGCAGAAAGCTAGCTCTTGGTCCAGAAAGCATGCTTTTTGTGATTTGGTGTAAATCTGTTCAGTAGTTTTAGAGATATTAAAGGGCAAAAAATATAGATATCTATGGACATGGATACTCCCGCAGGAATGCGCGGATCTTCGCGCCAAAGTAAAGACCTCATTGGCTGGCCGCACCTTCACAGAAAAGTTGTGGCTGCCATTTTCTTTTATCAGGAAGCAGTCTTTGGGGCTCAAATTTGGGCTGTTATGTTTATGGAGGGATCAGGATAGAGACTCCCTGACCCCATGAAGTGGGGATATAAGTGGGGTCGAAGCATAAATTATTATGTTAAAATGCGTGTAAATAGGATTTTTTTTTAACGTTTTCTAAACTCCACGGATCCACCCGTGGTGCTCAGTGCAATCTCCGTCCAATGTGGAACCTCGAATCCTGATGCAGTTCACCACTCTGCAAACGCGCCTCCTGGTGCACTACTTGTTGGAAGATGAAGTCCCCTTGGATGCTGAGGGTCCTTGGGGGCCAAGAACCCCTCCTCTTACCTCCAGTAAGTCCTAGACAGTGGGATTTCTGAGAGCTTGTTGGAGACTCCACCGTCTTTCTCCACCACTCTGCAAACGTGCTTCCTGGTGCACTACTGGTTGGAAGATAAGTCCCCTTTGGTGCTGAGGGTCCTTGGGAACCATGAACCCCTCCTGTTAACTTCAGGAAGTCCTATACAGTGGAATTGCTGAGAGCTAGTTGGAGGCACGCCCCTTTCTCCACCACTCTGCAAACGCACCTCCTGGCGCATTACTTATTGGGGGATGAAGTCCCCTTGGATGCTGAGAGTCCTTGATAGCCAAGAACCCCTCCTGGTTCCTCCATTAAGTCCCACACAGCTGGATTGCTGATACCTCATTGGAGGCCCGCCCCCTTTCTCCACCACTCTGCAAACACCTTCTGGCGCACTACTGGTTGGGAGATGAAGTCCCCATGGATACTGAGGGTCCTTGGGAGCCATGAACCCCTGCTGTTACCTTCAGTAAGTTCCACACAGCGGGATTGCTGAGAGCTCGTCAGAGGCCTGCCCCTTTCTCCACCACTCTGCAAACGCGTCTCCTGGTGCACTATTGGTTGGTGGAGAGAGTCCTCATGGATACTGAGGGTCCTTGGGAGCCATGAACCCCTCCTGTTACGTTCAGTAAGTTCCACACAGCGGGATTGCTGAGAGCTTGTCAGAGGCCCGCCCCCCTTCTCCACCACTCTGCAAATGCGCCTCCTGGTGCACTACTGGTTGGGGGATGAAGTACCCTTGGGTTCGGAGGGTCCTTGGGAGCCATGAACCCCTCCTGTTACCTCCAGTAAGTCCCACACAGCTGGATTGCTTAAAGCTCATCGGAGACCCTGCCCCGTTTATCCACCCACTGTACAGATCCATACAGCCACTGACACACCCACTCACAGACCCATAAAGCCACTCACAAACCCACCCACACACCCACTCAGACACCCACCTAAACACTCACACACCCAGTCACAGACACATACAGCCACTCACAAACCCACTCACTGACCTGTACAGCCACTCACACTTCCACTCTGAAAGGTTAGAGGTTACAGTTAGGAAATAAAAAAAACAGTGAAATTCAGCAGTTATAGTTAGCTGCCCTAACTATAACTTATGCCCCCGCAATGCATTGCTTATGACCTCACATTTTACATCACTCATGACATGGTCAGTGACATCACTGATGATATTACAAATGATGTCGCAGATGGCTTGCAGCACTGCGCTGCATCATTATCTTGTAAATATGCCCCAGAGTGTCTGTCAGGCTGAACAAAGGTCAGCCTGACAGAAACTCTTCTGATTCAGGTCAGACAGCTAGTCATGCAGTAAATGCGCAGGCTTATGACTGCCTGAGTTGAACTTTGCCAGACTGAGGATTTCACAGCCCTATGGGTGTGACCTCCTCAGCTTGGCAAAAGTGCCTTGAGGCCCTCCCCCTCATGACAAAGGAAAGCATCACCAATTGCCCTAGCCCTGAGCGCTTCACTTTTTAAGCCCTAAAGTGCCCAGGGCCAAGTATCAGTCAGTGACCCCTCATCACAGAGTGGGGTGGGGTCAGCTGACTCACTGACCCCATCCCACGCTGTGATGAGATTTGGACTGCTGCCTTTCCTCAGCCAATGAGGGAAGGCAGTAGTCACAACCCTCTAGGGACCTCCAAGTCTTCCCTGTAGGAGACCTGCTGTTGAGGTAAGTTTTATATGTTATTGTTTTGTTTGGTGCTTGCGTGCGTGCGTGCGTGCGTGCGTGCATGTATGTATGAATGTATGTGTATTTGTTAGTGAGTATTGTGAAAGGGTGTGAGAATAAATTGGGTGTGAGTGAGGTATATGTGTGTGTGTGTGGCCTCTCGCCCCCTCCCTTTTAAATTCCGTCACCACTGAGATCAGCATTGGAGCTCTCCACAGTCTTCCCTAACTGCTTTCCACCACGCCTTTTCCTTATCTCGGGGGTAGGTGTTCGGCTGCTGTGGGTATGAACACCCCGGCAAGAGGACAGTGAGTCTGCCTGTGAGGCCCACTTAGCTGCTTGAGAAGTCGGGAAGCAGGCGGGTCTCAGGTTTGATTTTGGCTTGGCGTGGGAGGAGAAACTCAGAGCCCATGGTGAGAGTACTGAGAAGCACTCTGGCGATTGCCTTGCCGATGAGGACTGTGTGCACTCAAGGCGCTCTGAGCACTCTGGGAGATTGAGACGGGCGGCGGCACACAGAGCAGCTTGCACTTCGCATGCAGTTTCATTCAACTTCAGTTAGAAAATTTTATTCTATTCTGACCAGAACTGCCTCAATATAGATGATTTTAAATGAATCAATGACTGTAATTAATCAGCTTCCTTAAGGTAGTATTTCCTGCATGGAGTACATGTTGGAGATTTCCAATTGGTGGAACAGGAAACGAAGAAGTAAAAATCAGAACAGGAGAAGAGATTTTGTATTAATGAGCATAAAATAATATACATCTCTGGAGTTGGGCAAAACTTTAAATATATATGACTATCAAAAAGTTAAGTAGAAACATAGGGCCCAATTTAGCAGTAAGCTCATCTGTCCTCCACAACGGTGTTTTCAATCCATCAGACGGGCTGGAGGAGTATCTCCCGCTCGATTTATATATTAGAAGGGAGCCTTGACGGAGGTTTAACTGTCTGACAGGCGGCCCACCCTCTCCCCCCAGTAGATGGCTCACAATCATCTGGCATCAGAATGAATGAACAAGATTTATAAAGCATGACAACTGCTCCAGCCAGAGTTTCCCGGCGCTGGGTTGTACAAAGAAAGCAAAAGATGAGACCTCTCAGAAACTATACAAAGCAAGCCCGATCATAACTCTTCAAAGAGATGTATCTTCAGGAGGTCCTTAAAGGTGGTCTCTGAAGTTATACTCCTAATATGTTCAGGAAGAGAATTCCACAGTTTTGGGCTAAAAAAGTTAAAGAACGGCCTCTTGCTCTTGATTTATTAATCTTGGGGATGCATAACAAATTTTGGTTAGCAAATCGAAGGGCTCTGCGGGGATGCTATCTTTTAATCTTGTTGCAGATGTATACCTTGCCCATCTGTTGAGTTGCCCTGAAAGTGATCATGAGAGTTTTGAATTTTATTCTTCGGCTTATAGGTAGCCAGTGGAGGGTTTTTAAGCCCTTCCGAATTGATTAGCGTATTGGAATGTTCAGAACCAGTCTGGCTGCTGCATTCTGTACTCGTTGTAGTCTGTTAATCAACTCTTGAGAAGACCCAAGAAGCAACACATTTGCATAATCAAGTCTTTATGTGATTAGAGCGTGGGTGAGGATTTTACTGGTATTTTCAGGCAGAAATGCAATTAAAGATTTCTGCAGGGAAAAGCCAAACTCCTGCAGTGGCTTTCACATGTGGCTTATAAGATAGTGCAGTGTCTATTTTTACCCCTAGATTTTTTGCAGTGGTTGTGGTTGCCGGGGGGTCGGCCCAATTCTGTGGGCCACAGACAGGTCAGGTTGAGTAGAGAGGATGTGCCAAATACTAGGACCTCAGATATTTCTGAGTTCAATTAGAGACAACTTTTGCGCACTCAGCTAATGCCGATAGGCAGTCTTGAAAGTGGTCTGTGACAGAGTCATACAGGTGGTTGACGGCATCAACTGAGGGTATGTTGGAGGCGAGGGGGACCAGATAGATGTCGAGAAGAATGGGGCCGAGGGCTGATCCCTGCAGCGCTGCACAATTTACCTGTGTTTAGCCCAAGTTAAAAGGCGGTAGGTGTACTGCTTGCTTTCTGTTGGAGAGGAAAGATTTGACTCAGTCAGCGTTGGAGTGGCGGTATACCACCTGCCACACTCATAGGTGTCCGTCATGGAGGTGGCCTCTTAATGGTGTACTGATGGAGTAAACACATCACAGACCTTTTTGGCTTGGCGTTTCCATGCGTCTTAAAGATGGACGCATATGTCAGACACCTGAGATGAATGGGCAAAGTGATCACACCTGCACAGTACACTATGAAACACACTCCGTTCCATAGCATGATCCTTTGCTTTTCTCACATGCAGCCAGCAACAATTAGGCAAATTTTTTTTCCTGAGATTTGTTTTCCATTATTCCCAACAGTTTGATCTAATTACTATATTTTTTGTCTTCATTTCAACCATGTCTGTCAGAAGAAACTCCACATCCTCAGACACAGAATTGACAGCTATGGTGGATGAGATTATTAGGGTAGAGCCACACTTGTTTGGAGCCCATGTCCAAAGTACTACTATCACTCAGAAAAGGCAAACGTGGGAGAGAATTGTCTCAAGAGTAAATATTGTATCTAACAACTGGTGCTCACAGGAGGCAATTAGGAAATGCTGGAACAATCTGCGAGAGAGAGTAAAACCCATAGCCTCTAAAGCACACCTAGATGCCCTGCAGACTGGTGGTGGTTCTCCCAGGTACATGAACTTCTTGCCCTAGGAGGAGGTGTATGGGATCCTACACACTGAAAGCTTTGTAGGAATCCCTGGTGGTTTGGAGACTGGTAGGTACAATCACTGTATGTTATACAGCAACTGTCACTTCATCCTTTCTATCACACTAGATGTTAATGCATCTCCATCACTATTTTCTTTATGTCTGGATTTGTATCCTTTATCTGCCTCCTCTTCCTTTGCTCTATATTCTCTTTCTCCTTTCTATCCTCTTCTTTTTTTATTCCCAGTATGGGAGTGCTCATATGTCACATAATATTATTATGTAACCTCAAAAGTTGCTCTATGTTGTTTTTAATGCATAGTGTCATTTTCTTTACCTTTCCGTTTTTGTAGCTTGTCATTCATGTACCTGTTCCCTTCTCCCTGCCTCTCCAATATGTTTAACGTTGTCTCGTGGAACATTCATGGTCTTGGAAATCTGGTAAAAACACAAAAGGTACTTTCTCATTTCTCTCTTACAGGAAACTCACTGTAATGATGTTGAATCACTTAAATTAAAACGACAGTTGGTTGGTCTGGTCTTTCTTTTTCCGGCTATTGATTGCAAAGGTGGTCTTGCTAAATTTTGTCATAAAGCATTAAAGGTACAGATTTTTGGCACACTATTAAAGTAAAACCTGCTAGTATTAGTAATCCCAACATTATTATAGCAGGTAATTTTAATCAATGGTTGGACCCATTTAAGGATAGGAAATCTAATTGCAAATTTACTCTTGCCAAATCTCATAAGGCATTCCAATCAGCCATTACCTCTTGTCCATTATTTGATGTTTGGAAAACTTGCAATCCTGATACATGTGAATTTACTTTTTTCTCCGATGTACATCATACAATATCCAGAATAGATTACATTTTAGTCACAAAGTCCTTACTTCCTTCTATACAATCGTGAGGAATAGGTTCCATTTTTATTTATGAGCATGCATCTGTACTGTCCTCCTTTGATTTATCTCTCACTGACTCCAAAACTGGTCGCTGGAGATTTAATAATTCCCTACTATCTGATAAAAGTTTTATGACCGAAGCTACTGCTTTTATTCGGGAGTTTGTTCAAATTAACCACCCTATAGATACATCCATTCCTAACAATTGGGATGCTTTTAAAGCCTCTTTTCAGGCTTTCACTATAGCTTATTCTACTAAAAAGAAAAAGATGTTACATTCTCAATATCTCACTTTACTTCAGCAAATTAAAATCACATGAACATACTTACTTAACTTCCAAATCTTCCTTGATTTTAAAGGAATTAATCACAGCCAAATCTAATCCCAACAAACTTGCTACCATTGATGCATTTAACATCTTACTTAAAGTCACATCTAGATTCCATGGAGGTCAGAATAAGGATGATAAAATGCTAGCTAACTATCTAAAAATAAAACCAGAATATAAAAATATAGGCCCCATTTGTAATGAATCTAATAATACCACTGCAATCTCTGACTCTGATATTTCCAGTGTTTTCCAATCCTATTACAAATCATTATATACAGATGATACCACCCCATCACAACCTAATATACAACACTTTTTCAATAGTCTCCCCCAAACCTCCTTTCCTTCCTAACACATTTCAAGAACTAGAACCTGATATTACCATACAGGGGGGCAGATTTACGTTGAACTAACGCAGCGGGGTACAGCAAGTCATTTTGCTGCGCCGCGCTGCGTTAGTTTTGAAGCACAGGTATGCGACATATTTACAAGAATATGTCGCATCCTTGTGCTTCCCCCTGCGCTGGCGCACAAACTGCAGCCATGCGCCGGCGCAGGCACCCTTGCACCATGGTGCAAGGATGCCTGCGTCGTGGGGAGATTGTTTTTGTGCAGGAAGGGAACCTTCCTGCACAAAAACAATCACTACAACCATTTTCCTCTTTCAATGCGTGCTGCAGAATGCAGCACGCATTGAAAGATGAAAAACGAGGAGAAATGAAAACATTTCTCCTCGGTGCGCCTCGCTACGCCACCTCTAGGGTGGCGTAGCTTTCAGACGCATCTCCAGAGTTACGATTTCTCGTAATTCTGGAGATGTGTCTTGTTCCATGAGTGTTGCGTGGGAACACCCACAGCAACACCCATGGAACGCCCCTTCACCGCAAAGTGCTGCGTGTGAAGGGGCCGTATTTACAAGGAGAGGAAAAGTCACGCAGGGTGGCTTTTCCTCTCCTTGTAAATATGGAGCAGCCCCCTGCGCCACCAGTACGTCATGAAAAGTGACGTACTGGTGGCGCAGGGGGCTCGTAAATCTGCCCCAGGACGTTTTAGATTCCATCAAATCCCTAATTAAAGCTAATGCACCTGGCCCTGATGGATTTTCTATTGAATTAATTTCCTCCCTTTAAACATTTTTGCCCCTAAATTATTAGAGCGTCTTAACTCCTTTCTTTTGACTTCAAAGGCTAGTGTCAGGGTTCACGGGAGGTTTCCTCCTCGTTACCCTACTGTGGCTATTGTCTCTACCCCTCAGATTCACCAGCCAAGTTCTAGACCCCACTGTGCCCTTAGTTGGAGCGCATGCTGGCGGCGCTGGACCTCCAATATGGCCGCCAGCGTGTCTGCTGTTCAGCGGTCTAGTCTCCTCTAGATTTCTACGTTCTGGTGAAGCGCGCACCAACGTTTTATGGCGCACTTCACCGAAGATTCACCGATGCAGCAGCTTACCTGGGGCATCGAGAGAGTTAGTCAGGGTAGTGTCGTTTGGGAAGACTCGGGGTTAGTTCCGGCGGTTCTGAATCCCTTTCCAGAGTTCAGGTCAGTGATTTCTGTTAGCGCATGCCCAGAAAAAGAACAGATTTCCGGAATTGCGCATGTGTGGTGAATAGTGTTCCTGCCTGAGGCGTTTCTCGCTTCGGCACTAACAGATTTAACCCTTCGCTCCACTTCAGAAAATATTGGGAGTTAAGACGTTAAGACGCATTAATAAAAGAATATCACAGAGGTTTTGGAGAGACCTGGTGAATGCGGGCGTGACTATTCAACACGCAGCATATAACCATAGACTCTAGTTGAGGCGTTACATAGAGAAAACATAACCAGGGTTTTTGAAAGTTTCTCTCAGAGTCTAATACCTAATCTCTTCCTATCAACTAATAAGAAGTATAGGCAGAAATGAAATAGGTTACGAAATTCATTCTCGATAAATACGTGATTACTACAGCTCATTCCAAGTAAGTCTAGATTGAGTGAAAGACGCATTTCACTTACCTTCAGAAATAATAAACGCATGGTAACTTACCTATGTTTCTTCCTGTGTGTACCAAGGGCCACAGTAAACGAAGGTCAGGCTGGTCCTGTAAAAAAGAGAGCTGAGTAAGACATCTTCTCATTAACTAAATACACGCAACATTACAAGAGAAGTAAAAGAAGAGAGGTTGAGCACCACTGGTATTCTGGTAAGATAAGTCATCCGTTTAGAAAGATATACAGTAAGCTCAAATTTAGAATTGTGATTTAGTAATGCATATGTTTTCAGCGCTGTAAGAATAAAGAAGAAGACGTGACTGAACAGGCAGAGTGCCACCGTGCTGTCTCTTCTCTGTCCCAATCCCCTTTACCCCCTTAGTACTTACCTGTAAAGGATTACTAAAACCTAGCAGGGACGTACTGAGGGGTGCATGGAGAATTAGCGTCGTTCTGCTCCTGTGCTGTCAAGAGACCTGATTCTGATAGAGTGAAGTGCCCACGTTGGTACTAGCACCCGAGCAGAATGGCTGAGGGGTTTGATTTAAAAAATTTAGGAGACATTTTGGGTAATATACAAAGAGATCTTGAGGGAGTCAGAGAGGAAAATAAAATCCTTAGGCAGGAAATGATTAGTTGTAGGTTGGGAGAGTCTGTTTCTGGGACTAGTCAAAAAACTTCAACCTTTAAGACCCAAAGACCCAATGCTAGTCCCTTATCCTTTACCCCTACACAAGTGATCCACTCATTATCCCCCGTAATTCCCCTAGCTCCTCCGGAGCGATTCAATGGAGACCCACAAAAAGCACAAATCTTTTTAACCCAGTGCTCCCTACATTTTATGTGCCGCCCAACGATTTTCCCTGATGCTCAATCTCGTGTTGCATTCGTATTGTCCTACCTCAGCGGGGATGCTGCCTCTTGGTCCATGCCTCTAGTATCCAAAGATGATCCCATCCTGTATAATTTTGAAGACTTCAAGAGGGAGTTCCTCCGAATTTTTGATAGAAGAAAGGCTTCACACGCCACAGACAACGAACTGTTAGAGTTGAAACAGGGGAATCGAGAAATAGTCGCTTATTTAGCCCAGTTTAACAAGCTTGTGGTAGAAACAGACTGGCCCGAAAACAAGAGAGCAGCAGTATTCTACAGAGGTTTACGGGAAGAATTAAAAGATGCTTTATCACAAATCCCCAACCGCCCTACAGAAATCTCGGCGCTTATAGATCTAGTCTTAGAAATTGACTTCCGGCAGAACGAACGGAAAGGAGAACGAAGGAGAGAGTTCAGATCTAGTGTTCCTCGTTTTGATCGGATCAAGTCAGATTCCACGCAAGTTGCAGAAAATTCTTCTTGAGTGGAAAACCATGCAGATTGGCACCATCCGAGGTCCCTTGTCCAAAGAAGAAAAAGAGAAAAGACGGCTGAACAAGTTATGTATGTACTGCGGCGGCAGCGGACACTTTGTTAAAACATGTCTGAAAAGACTCAAAACACCAACGAAGGAGAAGGAAAACTTGCAGCACCACCAGTAAGCGGAGTTGGACTGGTGGATGCGACAGGAGAAACAACTCCAGTGAATCACTTACTAGCAAACATCTTGCAAGTCTCCTCACCCCACTTGACCTTGTCTGTGACATTAAAATTCAGAAATGTAATTTTGACAGAAATTATGGTCATGGTTGATTCCGGGGCTACTGGCAACTTCTGTGACCAGAAGTTTGCTAGCCACATTGGTTTGCAGGCTATCAAAAAAGAAAAAAGTGAGAAGGTCAGAGTTGTGGATGGTACTGATTTAACCTCGGGACCAATTACCAGCCATACAGAATCAGTACAAATGATTATCGACAAGGGACATCAAAAGGTACTATAATTCAATCTGATAGACGCCCCCAATTCCAATTGATTCTAGGATTACCTTGGCTAAGTGAGCATAATCCGGCCATTGATTGGGGAGCTTGAACTATTCAACTAAATTTAGAATATTGCACAAAACATTGCTTTGAAGAAACAGAAGTCCAGTCGGAACCCAGTGTGGTCGCTCGGCTCTGTGAGGACAGGGCGTCGGTGTGTGTGATCCTAACCACCGAGATTCCAGAAGAATATCAAGACTTCGCAGACATATTTGATGAGATCAAGGCAGAAAAGTTGCCTCCTCACATGTCCTATGACTTTAAAATAGATCTAGAAACTGGGTCCAACCTGCCGTGTAGTCGAGTCTACGCCCTAACTGAAAAGGAAAATATACATTTAAAGGAATATATACAGAAAAATCTTGAGAATGGTTTTATTAGACCATCCCAGTATCCAGTCTCTTCCCCCCTCTTCTTCGTGCCCAAGAAAGGGGGGATCTTAGGACTTGTATAGACTACAGAGCAAACAACAGGATAACAGTAAAAAACCGTTACCCTTTGCCCCTTATTTCAGTGTTAATCGACCAAGTGAAGGAGGCGAAGATCTACACCCGATTGGATCTCCGGGGAGCCTACCATTTGATTAGACTCCGGGAAGGTGACGAGTGGAAAACGGCATTTAGGACTAAATATGGTCTCTATGAATATCTAGTAATGCCGTATGGTCTATGTAACGCGCCGGCCGCCTTCCAGTACTTCATTAATGACGTCTTAAGTGATTTTATCGATCAATGTGCCATAGTGTACATTGACGATATTTTAATCTACTCAAACACAGAAGAAGAACATCGAAGGCAGGTCCGGGCAGTATTGCAACGTTTAAGAGAGAACTCTCTGTATGTGCAGCTGGAAAAATGTTTATTTAACACAAATACAGTTGAGTTCCTGGGCTTTGTATTATCTCCCTCAGGAATCACAATGGATGAACAAAGGTGAAAGCAGTAACAGAATGGAAATCTCCCACAACCATCAAAGAGGTTCAAAGTTTCATCGGATTCTCGAACTTCTATAGACGATTTATTCATGAGTTCTCCCAGAAAATTCTTCCTCTAACTCGTTTATTGAAGAAAGGTGTACCATTCAAATGGTCAGAAGAAGCAGAGAGAGCGTTCAATTTGTTGAAAGAAAGCTTCACCACTGCGCCAGTCTTATTACATGCAGACCCCTCCGAACCCTTTTATTTGGAGACAGACGCTTCGGATTTGGCAATCGGGGGCATACTTTCGCAACGGCACAAGGACATGGGGCAGTTGCATCCGGTAGCTTACCGCTCCCGTAAACTAAACCCGGCAGAATGCAATTATACCATCACGGAGAAAGAACTTCTAGCCATTAAGGACGCCTTTAAAGATTGGAGACACTATTTAATGGGCGCAAAACACACTGTAACGGTGTTTACTGACCACCGTAATCTAAAATTTTTACGATCTGCTCGCACCCTTACCCCCGTCAACTTCTCTGGTCACTCTATTTTGCAGATTTCAACTTTGTTATCACCTTTCGACCAGGGTCGAAGAATGGAAAAGCTGATGCCCTCTCCCGATTAGAAAACAACTAGACAGTCATTGAAAACCAACAGATAATTCCTGAGGACAAAATCATTGGAACCATTTCTCAAGTACCTTTTGAAGATGAAGTCCGGAATGTAATGACTGCCACAGATATGGAAAATTGGGCCACGGAAGATCCACTACGACTTATCAAAAATGGTTTGCCCTACCAAGGAAGTACCCTGTACTTGCACACAAAAGATCTCCAACTGAAGGCAATGTAGGAATGTCATGACAACCCTTTGGCAGGCCATAAAGGAGTACAAAAGACTGAAGACTTAATTAAGCGACGATTTTGGTGGCCATATATGTGTCGAGACATCCACCAATATGTTTTGGGATGTGGGATTTGTGCACGGGGAAAGCCGGACAGGCAGGCTCCTAAAGGCCTCTTACAACCATTGCCTACTCCCCCGTACCCTTGGCACACAGTTTCCTTAGACCTCATTGTAGAATTACCCTCATCTCATGGTTTTGACACAATCCTTGTATGTGTAGATACCTTCAGTAAAATGGCACATTTTGTACCTATTAAGGGAAGACCCACTGCTAAACAATTATCCCAACTTTTCAATCAAAACATAATCCGTCTCCATGGTATTCCTAAGGTATTGATCACAGATAGGGGCTCCCAGTTCCTGTCGCGATTTTGGACGGCCTACACCAAGGGGTTATGTATAGACCATCGGTACTCCACTAGTTTCCACCCCGAAACTGATGGGCAGACTGAGCGAACCAATCAGGAATTAGAACAATACCTTAGACTCTATTTATTGGATGAGGAAGGTGACTGGCCTGATTATCTATGGACAGCAGAGTATGCTCATAATAACGCCCACAATGTGTCCACTGGCTACTCCCCATTCTTCATGAATTCAGGCAAACACCCTAATTCTCAAGTAGACTTGGTTAGTGTAGATGTTCCAGCTGTTCAGGAGATTGCCCAGCACATAGCTAAAATTCACCATTCCACAACCCAGAATTTGACGATCGCTAAAGAACGTTACAAACATTTTGCTGATCACAAACGAAAGAAAGAACCTAATCTCCAAGTAGGGGATTAAGTCTGGCTCTGCACCAAAAATATCAAGTTAAAAGGCACCCGTAAATTTCAGCCACGTTTCATAGGTCCATATCCTATAGAAAAGATCATCAACCCAGTCACCTACAGATTATCCCTCCCTTGCACTACCAAAATTCATCCAGTCTTTCACATCTCCCTACTTAAACCGGTCCAACCAGGCTTACGAAAAACTCTCCCACCTGACCCTCTGGTTATTGACGACAAGGTGGAATATGAAGTTAAACAAATCTTAGATTCCAAAAAGATTAATAATGACCTCTTTTACCTTATTGACTGGAAAGGTTATGGACCTGATGAACGATCATGGGAGAAAAGTTCCAATGTCCATGCTCCCCGATTAATCAGAGCCTTCCACTCTAAGTTTCCTACTAAACCACTGTTGGAGGAAACCCCGTTGAGAGGGGGTACTGTCAGGGTTCACGGGAGGTTTCCTCCTCGTGACCCTACTGTGGCTCTTGTCTCTACCCCTCAGATTCACCAGCCAAGTTCTATACCCCACTGTGCCCTTAGTTGGAGCGCATGCTGGCGGCGCTGGACCTCCAATATGGCCACCAGCGTGTCTGCTGTTCAGCGGTCTAGTCTCCTCTAGATTTCTAAGTTCTGGTGAAGCGCGCACCAACGTTCTAAGGCGCACTTCACCGAAGATTTCACCGATGCAGCAGCTTACCTGGGGCGTCGAGAGAGTTAGTCTGGGTAGTGTCGTTTGGGAAGACTCGGGGTTAGTTCCGGTGGTTCTGAATCCCTTTCCAGAGTTCAGGTCAGTGATTTCTGTTGGCGCATGCCCGGAAAAAGAACAGCTTTCCGGAATTGCGCATGTGTGGTGAATAGTGTTCCTGCCTGAGGCGTTTCTCGCTTCGGCACTAACAGATTTAACCCTTCGCTCCACTTCAGAAAATATTGGGAGTTAAGACGCATTAATAAAAGAATATCACAGAGGTTTTGGAGAGACCTGGTGAATGCGGGTGTGACTATTCAACACGCAGCATATAACCATAGACTCTAGTTGAGGCGTTACGTAGAGAAAACATAACCAGGGTTTTTGAAAGTTTCTCTCAGAGTCTAATACCTAATCTCTTCCTATCAACTAATAAGAAGTATAGGCAGAAATGAAATAGGTTACGAAATTCATTCTCGATAAATACGTGATTACTACAGCTCATTCCAAGTAAGTCTAGATTGAGTGAAAGACGCATTTCACTTACCTTCAGAAATAATAAACGCATGGTAACTTACCTATGTTTCTTCCTGTGTGTACCAAGGGCCACAGTAAACGAAGGGCAGGCTGGTCCTGTAAAAAAGAGAGCTGAGTCAGACATCTTCTCATTAACTAAATACACGCAACATTACAAGAGAAGTAAAAGAAGAGAGGTTGAGCACCACTGGTATTCTGGTAAGATAAGTCATCCGTTTAGAAAGATATACAGTAAGCTCAAATTTAGAATTGTGATTTAGTAATGCATATTGTTAGAAATGGGGGTCTCTAGTTGGCACTGGCTGGTGCCAATGTCCAAATAGGGACCCTTCTTCCTAAGTCAGGGCAAGAGGGCTACCCCCTTTGATAACCCCTGCCCATCCTGTGGTAACGTAGCACGAGCAGTTAGGCCTATCTCAGAGGCAGTGTGTGAAGCATTTATGACCATGCACAATAAGGCAGTAACGACACCACAAAAGGACACAACTCAAGTAGGTATAGAAAAATAGTATCTTTATCTAAGGTTTAACACAAGACTCTCAAAGCGTTTTAACCAGCCACAATGCACGTAAATCAGTAGGGACTTAAAAAGGCAATAACGTATTCACCAGAACGTGGCACTGACTGAGTTCAAGGCCTGGGTCTACGCGACCCGTTGCGCACCAGATACCTGCCGTTGGACGGGGACACAGCACGCAGCTTCTCGAAGAAGCGGAGACGGTGACAGGCGGACTCCCAGCGACCACAACTCTTGGCTGCAGTGGTCCGCAACGTGCACTCACAATGATTCGGGCACTCGGGGACAGGCGGCCTCTCAGCGGCAGCAGCACGCGGCTGCGGCGGCCCGGGCTGGTGGTGGCGATGACTCTCGTCGTGCAGCTCCGTGGTGGGCTCACAGCGGCAGCAGCTCTCTCTTAGCTGCGGCGGCCCACAGGACGACTCACGAGGATGCAAAGTTGGCAAAGGTGCGGGCACTCAGCGGCAGCAGCTCTCTTAGCTGCAGCGGCCCACAGGACAAATCACGATGATGCAGAGTTGGCAAAGGTGCGGGCACTCAGCGGCAGCAGCTCTTTCTTAGCTGCGGCGGCCCACAGGACAAATCACGATGATGCAAAGTTGGCAAAGGTGCGGGCACTCAGCGGCGGCAGCAGCTCTCTCTTAGCTGCAGCGGCCCACAGGACGCATCACGATGAGGCAAAGTTGGCCAAGATGCGGGAACTCAGCGGCAGCAGCTCTCTCTTAGCTGCGGCGGCCCACAGGGCGAATCACGATGAGGCAAAGTTGGCCAAGATGCGGGCACTCAGCGGCAGCAGCTCTCTCTTAGCTGCGGCGGCCCACAGGACGAATCACGATGCTGCAAAGTTGGCAAAGGTGCGGGCACTCAGCGGCAGCAGCTCTCTCTTAGCTGCGGCGGGCCACAGGTCAAATCACGATGATGCAAAGTGGCAAAGGTGCGGGCACTCAACGGCAGCAGCTCTCTCTTAGCTGCAGCGGCCCACAGGACAAAGGATGATCTCGACCAGGCTGGCACAACGGTGGGCACTCAGCTGCTACAGCTCTCTCTTAACTGCGGCGGCCCACACAGATTCAGCGAAGGTTCTGAAGGTTCAAATTAAGGCGGGCTCTCAGCGGCGGCAGCTCTCTCTTAGCTGCGGCGGCCCACACAGAGTTAACAAGGGTTACCAGTCCGCGTTCCTCACAGTAGAACTAGAGGCTCCGGATTACTCGACGGAGGCCTCACCTGCAAGTAGAATCCCTTGCACAGGAATTCAGACGGCTGACGGGGTGAAGTCTAATGTCCCTGAGACTTCAGCAGGAGGCGCTCTCAATTCAGGCCCTCGGGTAGTTTCTTCAGCAAGCTTGGTGAAAGTTTCAAAGTCCTTTCCTCTGTTCACTCGGACAGAGTTTCGTCTTGACATCCAGAAGGAACACACTTGAAAAAGATTTCAGCGCAGCGTTTTATACCTAAAAGTCTTTGTTCTCTAAAGTCACAAATCACTGAATCCAGCCAGAACCAGTTCGGTGGGGTCGGGGAGCACTTGGTTTACGAGGCGACATCCTGCCCTTTGAGAATCAGGAGGTCTGCTATCAGACGCCCAGTGGGAGGTGGAGCCATCATTCACCTTGCCAGGCACGGCCCTGCTCAGATCAAAGAGTCACCCCTCCCCATATCCTAAATGCCGATCTCTCTCTCCAGCCAGGTCTGACCCAGCTGGCCCTGCTGCTCCAAAACCAGACGGCCAATACACACACTAGCAAAGCCCACAGGAAAGCTTAGGCAAGAAAATACCTCATTTCTAGAAGAGGCATTTTCGAACACGGGCTATGCAAATGATCCTTACTAAAAGATGTATCTCAATGTCCTGAGCTTAAACATATCAAATTCGAATTTCCTATCAGGTTCCTGGTGGCAGGTAGGATTATGGAATGTAATACTCAGCCTGCCCATTCTGGCCTATGAGAACGGATAGCCTCACAATAGTAAACAGTGAAATGGAGGGTAACTCGTTATTAGAACATGCTACACAGACATACTTTAAAAGCTGCTTCGGTGGGTAGCGCAAATCAGCGCTGCAGGCCCACCAGCAGTATTTGGTCTACCAGCCCTGGGCACACACAGTGCACTTATACTAGGGACTGACAGGTAAACCAAACGAGTCAATTATGGTTATCCCAATTCAAACAGTCATCTTTACACAGGGAGCATTTGCGCTGTGGCACTGATTGGCAGTGGCACAGCGCCCAGAGCATCTAAATCCAGCCAACATAAAAGATAGGAAGCGAAAAGAGAAAGGGAGACCCGCGCCAATGATGCCAGGTCTAACACGCGTCCCCTCCAGCTGAAATGTGGGGAGAACTAACCATCCCCTTGGGAGTTCTCATCAGTAAGGTGGAAAAATCTGGACAGACCGTCAGCATTGGCGTGTTCTGTACCAGGGCGGTGTTCCACCGTGAAATCCATACCCTGTAGGGAAATGGACCACCTCAACAACTTGGGATTCTCACCCCTCATATGCATCAACCATCAAAGGGGCCTGTGGTCTGTCTGAACCCGGAAGTAAGTCCCAAACAGGTATGGTCTCAGCTTCTTCAGCGCACAGACCACAGCAAATGCCTCACGCTCAATTGCACTCCACCTCTGTTCCCGGGGAAGTAACCTCCTGCTTAGGAAGGCTACCGGTTGGTCCAGTCCCTCCTCATTGATCTGTGACAGAGCAGCCCCTATACCATGCTCTGAGGCGTCTGTTTGGACAACAAATTCCTTTGAAAAGTCGGGCGCCTAAAGCACGGGTGCGGTGCACATGGCAGTCTTCAGGGCGTCAAAAGCTTTCTTACAGGTGTCAGTCCAGTTTACCTTCTTTGGCTGCTTCTTAGAAGTCAGCTCAGTCAAGGGTGCAACAATGTTGCCATATCCCTTGACAAACCTCGTGTAGTACCCCGTGAGTCCTAAGAAGGCTCTCACCTGCGTCTGAGTCTTGGGCGGTTCCCACGCCAGGATAGTTTCAATTTTGGGCTGAAGGGGCGCCACCTGGCCGCTCCCCACCTGGTGCCCCAAATACACTACAGAACCCTGCCCAATCTGGCACTTACTGGCTTTGATTGTGAGGCCTGCCTTCCGCAGTGCCATCAATACCTCCCAGAGGTGGCGCAGGTGGTCCTCCCAAGAGGAGCTAAACACCGCAATATCATCCAGGTAGGCGGCACTGAAGTCTTCCAGCCCAACCAACACCCTGTTGACCAACATCTGAAAGGTGGCAGGGGCATTCTTCATTCCAAAGGGCATCACCCGGAACTGGTAGTGCCCATCGGGTGTGGAGAATGCTGACCTCTCCTTTGCTCCCTCGGTCAACGCGATCTGCCAATACCCAGACGTCAAATCAAATGTGCCGAGGTATTTTGCAGCCCCTAACCGATCTACGAGCTCATCAGCTCTGGGGATGGGGTGCGCGTCAGTCTTCGTGACTGAATTGAGGCCCCGATAGTCCACGCAGAACCGAAGTTCTGGGGTGGTACCAGGCGCTGCAGCTTTTGGTACCAGGACCACTGGGCTGGACCAAGGGCTGCTAGAGGACTCAATCACCCCAAGGGCAAACATTTTGGTAACCTCATCCTTAATGTAGGCCCTTACCCGGTCAGTCACTCGGTAAGCCTTGTGCTTAATGGGAGGACTGTCCCCAGTGTCCACGTCATGGACACACCAATCAGTGACACTAGGCACCAGGGAGAACAGATCACTGAATTGCCCCAACAGTTGGCGACAATCACCCTGCTGCTCAGGAGTCAGTGTGGTGGAGAGGACCACACCCTCCACTGACCCATCTCGCTCCCCTGCACACAGGAGGTCAGGAAGGGGCTCGCTCTCCTCCTCCATCCCAGCATCTGTGGCCAGAAGCATGCCCACTTCAGACCTCTCAAAGTGGGGCTTCAGTCGGTTAACATGCAGGACCCACAAGGGGTTCCAGGGAGACTGCAAGTCCACCACGTAGGTAACAGGACTCTTGCGCTCCACCACCTCAAAGGGGCCGGTCCACCTATCCTGGAGCGCACAGGGCTCCACTGGGGCCATGACCCACACCTTTTGTCCAGGCTGAAACTCGATCAGAGTGGCATTCTGATCGTGCCAGCGTTTCATCTCTTCCTGGCTGGTTTCCAGGTTTGCCTCAGCAAGTTTCCTGAAACGCCGAGTCTGGTTCCTGAAGGCCAGCATGTAACTAAACACATCCTGGGGAGGTTTCCTGGGAGATTGCTCCCAGCCTTCCTTGACCAGACTCAGAGGCCCTCTTACAGGGTGACCATAGAGCAGCTCAAAGGGACTGAACCCTAAGGACTTCTGTGGCACCTCACGGTAAGCAAACAACAGGCATGGCAAGAGGACATCCCACTTACGCCTCATGGGCTCACCTAGGCCCATAATCATGCCCTTAAGGGTCCAGTTGAATCTCTCAACCAGCCCATTACCCTGGGGGTGGTAAGGAGTGGTGAACTTATACGTTACCCCACACTCCTCCCACAGAGACTTCATGTACTTGGAGAGGAAGTTAGTTCCCCTATCGGACACCACCTCTCTGGGGAATCCCACACGGGAGAAAATCCCCATCAGTGCCCGTCCCACCACGGGGGCCGTCACTGTCCTGAGCGGGATGGCCTCAGGGTACCTGGTGGCATGGTCCACCAAGACCAGGAGGAACCTGTTGCCCATGGCTGTCTTGGGATCTAGAGGCCCCACAATATCAATGCCCACTCTCTCGAATGGGGTACTCACAACGGGAAAGGGCTGTAGTGGGGCCTTAATCTTCCCCCCACTCTTCCCACTTGCCTGGCAAGTCTCACACGTCGTGCAGTGAGCATCTGAGCTCCTGCGCATCTGGGGCCAATAGAAGTGGGTGACCAGCCTCTCAAAGGTCTTGGTCTGCCCCAGATGTCCGGCCAGTGGCACATCATGAGCCAACCCCAGTAGGAAGGTCCTGAAGTGCTGGGGTACCACCAGCACACGGGCTGACCCAGGCTCAGCAACCTTAGGCTCGCTGTAAAGGAGGTCATTCTCCCAATAGATCCAATGTGACCCTGTCTGATCACCTGCGGCCTGGGCGGCGGCCTGTCACCGCACCCCCTCAAGAGAAGGGCAGGTTCACTGTTGCTCGCAAAATTCCTCCCTGGAGGGCCCCCCTTCCTGCTGCCAATGGGTCAGCTCCAGTAGGTCCCCCAGTTCAGCCACTTGTTCCCCTGTAGGTTCCAGGGCATCCCCCTCAAGGTCTGCTCCCTCCGGGACCGTGGGAACTGCGGGGGCCGGTTTCCCGTGCCCCCTACCCCTTCTCTTTATGGCAGGGGCCTGGGCCATACTTTCAGGCTCCAGACCCTCCTGAACATCCTTCTGAGCTGCCATGGACCGAGTGGTCACACACGCCCACTCAGGCAAACCCAACATTTCCAAATGAGACTTTCTCTCCACCGTAGCCCACGGGGAGTTCTCTAGATCATTGCCCAACACACAGTCTACAGGCATGACTGGCCTCACAGCCACTTGAAAAGTTCCTGAGACCCCCCCCCACTCGAAGGGAACCTGAGCCACTTCACACTGGCTCTCTGAGTTGTCTGCTGACACTACGGGGCAGAATGCATGGGGGACAACCTGCTCTTTGGACACCAACCGGGAGCTGACAGCAGTCACACTAGCTCCGGTGTCCCCGAGAGCCTCCACCCTATGGCCATTGATGGTCACCCACTGCCGGTACTTCTTAGTGTTATTAGGCAGTGTGGGGTTAGGGACCTTCTCAAAGTCTCCTAGCGAGACAAGGGTTAACTCTACGGGATCCCACCCACCTTGGACCTCTACCTCCTCCCCCCCCAGGGCTACACTGGCAATCTGGCGGGATGGTGCACGGGGTGGTGCACGAGGGGATGCCTTGGGGTCCCTCTGGGGACACTGGGGATCATAATACCGGTGGCCCACTTGACCACACCTGAAACAAGTGAGTGGCCCCCTCTGAACAGGCCTACCTGTCGGGGACACTGGCTTCTTCTCAGGGGAGGCTGGGACACCACTGCTTGGTTCCCTTGGGAATTACTTTGGGGCCCTCTCTGGAACTCCCTCGGCTTACCCTTGTCCCCCCACTTCTCTGCTGGGGACCCTGCCCACCTCTGGCGAAGTCTCCCACAAAACCTTTGCGGACCCGGGTGCTCACCCAGCGGTCCGCCTCCTCAGCAAGCTTCCTAGGGTTAGTCAGCTTGCTATCAATCAGGTGCTGGCGTAGCTCTGGAAAACAGTTACTAGAAAAATGCTCCCACGCAAACAAATCATACAATTGCTCAAAAGTTTCCACTTTGCTACCCTTTACCCAGCGATCCATTGCTCTGCAGAAAAAAGACACATATTCAACCCACGTGGTACCCTCTAACTTCTTACAGGTTCTAAACCTCTGCCTGTACATTTCTGGGGTCAAACCATAACGGGTCATCAAAGCTTCTTTCATATGGGCATACACCATCCTGCTCTCCTCAGGCAGGTCCAACAGGGTATCTCTTCCATCACTCACAAAGCGTCCCCACAATCCCGCTCCCCAATCCTTCTCAGGGACCCGGTGGGACACCATTGCTATCTCATATGTGGCAAACCATTGCCCAATATCCTCACTCTTGTGAAAATCCTTAATGACATCCTTAGGAATATAAACTCTACTCTCAGGAGTTACTAAAGGTATGCTGCCACCAGAGGGGAGACCGGGACACTCCTCGCCCTGATCTCTATCTCCCTCAACATTCTCTCATGCTCCATTCTCATTTTCTCAAGTTCAATTGACAATCGATCCTTCTCAATGTCTAACTTCTTACGCTCAAGGTCCTTCAGACCTTCCAATTTAGCCATCTCCAAACTATGCCTCCTATCTCTCTCCCTGTCCTCCAGCTCTTCTGGGGTCAGGCTCCTTTGGGATACACTAGTACCTGGATTGGAGGGTGTTCTATCTCCCCCCCTCTACTGCATCATCCTGCTGCCCTCCAGCATTCTCTTCCTCATCCTCAGCGGACTCTCTCGCTTCCCACCAGGCCTTCAGCGCCTTCTGGTACTCCTCCTTCCTAGAGAGACCTATCACGGGGACTGCGAATTGCTTACAAAATGACTTCAGCTGTCTGGCAGTATAGGTATCTAATCTTTCCTCCTCAAAGGTGAGATCCTCCGAAGCATTGTATGTTGGCCTTCCCATATTAGCAGTACTCATGGCTGCGATCAACAATTCAATACTAGAACAACCAACCAAACAAACAAACAAACAAAAAATATTCGAAGAGGGACAAAAAACCCGTGCGTGGCTGCGCTTTGGTCTGCACTCACTAGTGGCGTCTACCAGTTATTGTACGTGGATCATAAATGCAACTCCTGATCCTCACCGCTGACCGCCAATATTAGAAATGGGGGTCTCTAGGTGGCACTGGCTGGCGCCAATGTCCAAATAGGGACCCTTCTTCCTAAGTCAGGGCAAGTGGGCTACCCCCTTTGATAACCCCTGCTCAACCCTGTGGTAACGTAGCACGAGCAGTTAGGCCTATCTCAGAGGCAGTGTGTGAAGCATTTATGACCATGCACAAGAAGGCAGTAACGACACCACAAAAGGACACAACTCAAGTAGGTATAGAAAAATAGTATCTTTATCTAAGGTTTAACACAAGACTCTCAAAGCGTTTTAACCAGCCACAATGCACGTAAATCAGTAGGGACTTAAAAAGGCAATAACGTATTCACCAGAACGTGGCACTGACTGAGTTCAAGGCCTGGGTCTACGCGACCCGTTGCGCACCAGATACCTGCCGTTGGACGGGGACACAGCACGCAGCTTCTCGAAGAAGCGGAGACGGTGACAGGCAGACTCCCAGCGACCACAACTCTTGACTGCAGTGGTCCGCAACATGCACTCACAATGATTTGGGCACTCGGGGACAGGCGGCTTCTCATCGGCAGCAGCACGCGGCTGCGGCGGCCTGGGCTGGTGGTGGCGATGACTCTCGTCGTGCAGCTCCGTGGTGGGCTCACAGCGGCAGCAGCTCTCTCTTAGCTGCGGCGGCTCACAGGATGACTCACGAGGATGCACAGTTGGCAAAGGTGCAGGCACTCAGCGGCAGCAGCTCTTTCTTAGCTGCGGCGGCCCACAGGACAAATCACGATGATGCAAAGTTGGCAAAGGTGCGGGCACTCAGCGGCAGCAGCTCTCTCTTAGCTGCGGCGGCCCACAGGACGAATCACGATGAGGCAAAGTTGGCTAAGATGCGGGCACTCAGCGGCAGCAGCTCTCTCTTAGCTGCAGCAGCCCAAAGGATGAATCACGATGAGGCAAAGTTGGCCAAGATGCGGGCACTCAGCGGCAGCAGATCTCTCTTAGCTGCGGCGGCCCACAGGACGAATCACGATGCTGCAAAGTTGGCAAAGGTGCGGGCACTCAGCGGCAGCAGCTCTCTTAGCTGCGGCGGCCCACAGGTCAAATCACGATGATGCAAAGTGGCAAAGGTGCGGGCACTCAGCGGCAGCAGCTCTCTCTTAGCTGCGGTGGCCCACAGGACAAAGGATGATCTCGACCAGGCTGGCACAACGGCGGGCAATCAGCGGCTACAGCTCTCTCTTAACTGTGGCGGCCCACACAGATTCAGCGAAGGTTCCGAAGGTTCAAATTAAGGCGGGCTCTCAGCGGTGGCAGCTCTCTCTTAGCTGCGGCGGCCCACACAGAGTTAACAAGGGTTACCAGTCCGAGTTCCTCACAGTAGAACTAGAGGCTCCGGATTACTCGACGGAGGCCTCACCTGCAAGTAGAATCCCTCGCACAGGAATTCAGACGGCTGACGGGGTGAAGTCTAATGTCCCTGAGTCTTCAGCAGGAGGCGCTCTCAATTCAGGCCCTCGGGTAGTTTCTTCAGCAAGCTTGGTGAAAGTTTCAAAGTCCTTTCCTCTGTTCACTCGGACAGAGTTTCGTCTTGACATCCAGAAGGAACACACTTGAAAAAGGTTTCAGTGCAGCGTTTTATACCTAAAAAGTCTTTGTTCTCTAAAGTCACAAATCACTGAATCCAGCCAGAACCAGTTCGGTGGGGTCAGGGAGCACTTGGTTTACGAGGCGACATCCTGCCCTTTGAGAATCAGGGGGTCTGCTATCAGACGCCCAGTGGGAGGTGGAGCCATCATTCACCTTGCCAGGCACGGCCCTGCTCAGATCAAAGAGTCACCCCTCCCCATTCTCTAAATGCTGATCTCTCTCTCCAGCCAGGTCTGACCCAGCTGGCCCTGCTGCTCCAAAACCAGACGGCCAATACACACACTAGCAAAGCCCACAGGAAAGCTTAGGCAAGAAAATACCTTGTTTCTAGAAGAGGCATTTTCGAACACGGGCTATGCAAATGATCCTTACTAAAAGATGTATCCCAATGTCCTGAGCTTAAACATATCAAATTCGAATTTCCTATCAGGTTCCTGGGGGAAGGTAGGATTATGGAATGTAATACTCAGCCTGCCCATTCTGGCCAATGAGAACGGATAGCCTCACAATAGTAAACAGTGAAATGGAGGGTAACTCGTTATTAGAACATGCTACACAGACATACTTTAAAAGCTGCTTCGGTGGGTAGCGCAAATCAGCGCTGCAGGCCCACCAGCAGTATTTGGTCTACCAGCCCTGGGCACACACAGTGCACTTATACTAGGGACTGACACGTAAACCAAACGAGCCAATTATGGTTATCCCAATTCATACAGTCATCTTTACACAGGGAGTATTTGCGCTGTGGCACTGATTGGCAGTGGCACAGCGCCCAGAGCATCTAAATCCAGCCAACATAAAAGATAGGAAGCGAAAAGAGGAAGGGAGACCCGCGCCAATGATGCCAGGTCTAACACATATGTTTTCAGCAATGTAAGAATAAAGAAGAAGACGTGACTGAACAGGCAGAGTGCCACTGTGCTGTCTCTTCTCTGTCCCAATCCCCTTTCCCCCCTTAGTACTTACCTGTAAAGGATTACTAAAACCTAGCAGGGACGTACTGAGGGGTGCATGGAGAATTAGCGTTGTTCTGCTCCTGTGCTGTCAAGAGAACAAGAGACCTGATCCTGATAGCTAGTGGCTCTTTTTTGGAAGCCTTGATTGTTTTATCCTGCCAGATAAAGATCCCACCCTTTGCAAAAATGACTGTTCTATTTCATTGGTCAATTTTGATTGCAAAATATTGCCAAAATCCTAGCCTCTCGCCTAGAAATTGTTGTATCCCTTCTTATCAAACCTGATGAAACAGGTTTCATTAAAGGCAGACTTGCTACATATAATCCCAGGATGTTTTCTAACATTCTTGCATTGGCTAAGAAACGTAATGCCCCTCGTACAGCCCTATCACTAGATGCTGAAAAAGCTTTTGACCATGTTAACTAGCAATTCATGTTTACCACTCTTCACTAGTTTGGTTTTGGTCCAAAATGTATTTCATTCATAAAATGATTATGCGCTGAGCCTCATGCAAATGTTTTTGTTAATGGTCGTTTCTCCCCTTACTTTACCTTATATAGGGATACCAGACATGATTGCCCCCTATCCCCTTTACTTTTGTTTTCTCTGTCCAGAAACATTTCTTAAACATATTCGCTGCTATACACTTATTTCCAGGTTTAAACACAACTCCCTAAAGATTAAGTTATTGGCTTATGATGTTCTTCTCTACATGTCCTATCCCTTAACCTCCTTAGATCCTTTCTTACTAGAGATCACTTTATACTCTAATATTTCTGGATATAAATTTAATTTCTCCAAAATTCAAATCTTACCATTTAATTTCCTTTGTTATCAATATATATTTGCCAAAACTAATTTTACATGGTGCTCCTCCAAAATTAAATACCTTGGTGTCTGGTTTTCTTCTACTATCTCCACAACACTCAGCCATAACGTTACCACTTTAAAATCTAAATTACAAACGTTGCTCTTATCTTTGTCTCCTCTGCATTTATCTGGGTGGGGGAGACTAGATACTATCAAAATAATGATTCTACTGCATATCATTTACACAATTTCTATGTTGCCCTTTAAGATCCCTAATTATTACTTTTCACAAATTAACTCCATTTCTACGAAATTCCTATGGAACAACAAACATCCACGTATTGCTCTATCCAACCTCCAACGCCCCAAAAATTAAGGGGAGTTCAATTCCCTGTTTTTGAGCTCGATCATTCAGATTTTTTGATTCAACAATTTCATGCCCTAATTAATGATTTTCAAGACTGTCCCATTCCACGATGGGTTAAATTTGAATGATCCTTACTGAATTATTTCTCATTTAAGGATGTTATTCATATGTAACCCTGGGCGTAGTTCGCGTAGTCGCGCTACGCGAAGCTACGCGAAGACGTTTAAGCGCTACGCAAGTTACGCGTAGCTACGCGAGCGTGCGTAGTTGCTTGTCGCGCCCGTTCGCGATGCGTTTTTCTTCTTCGGGAACGCGGTGTGCGTGTTCGGGACGCTGTTTGCGTGCTCGGGGGATAGTATCTCGCGAACTTGCCCATGCGGTCGCCTATGGGCGCGGCCATCTTGTTTTTCACTTGTTCCGCCCGTTCGCGATGCCTTATTTCCTGTTCCGGGTCACGTATAGCGTGCTCACGATGCACATTTCATGTTCGGGAACGCGTCGTACGTGTTCGCGACGCTTTTTGCGTTGCTCGGGGAGAAATATCGCGCGAACTTACCCACGCGGTCGCGATGGGCGCGGCCATCTTGTTTTTCACTTTATGCTATGGATCTGGGCCTGCTTTTCTACCCTCCCTCAATCTTTGTAATCCTTAGTTTTTTACACTGTTTTTCAATTTTTTTTTATTTATTATCTCTCTCTCTCTCTGCCTAAGTCTATATTTTGCATTTATTTCTACTTTTTACTGTGTTTTTTTTACTTTTCTACTGTTTTATATTACTTTCTTCTTTAAGCTCCTACTTCTTCCCCTAACTTTATTTTTTCCTTCTAACTTTTCTTTTCCGCCTCCTCCCACACACCCCAGAACCATGGCGAAGGGTAGCAGCAGCACTACCGGCTCCAAGGGCAAGGCGCGTGCGCCCAAGAGCCGCCTGCCTTGCGGCAGACTGCGCCCTGCAGGGGTGCAAGCCTGGCAGCTTTTTAGCGAGGCGGAGGTGGCCGCCCTTGTTTTTTTTTCTGCAGCGCCACCTCCCCTTGACCTTGGCAGCAGGCGGCAGGCCAGGCTCCGGGTACCCTACCCAGGAGCGTCACCGCCGGAGGGCGAAGGTGCGCCGGGCAGTGTTTCGCTGCTCAGGGGTCCGGCGCACCCATAACCAGCTGGCCCACCGGTGGTCAGACATCCTGGACCGGGAGCAAGACCTGTTGGACCTGCTAGGTGTTGAGGTCGTGGGGCTTGGTGAGTAGCTAATATATATAGTAGTATAAGTATTGTGTATAATTTTTTTATGAATAACAAAAATACTGCTGCTTACATTGCAGGTAAATTACGTTTCAAAATCTTCTGTGATTGTAGGACACAGGTGCTCGGCGCTACTCTTACTTGTTTGCAACTTTGTGCTCGCTTGGGCTGATTATTATGTAAGAGTTTACGTTAGAGAACTTAAGTTAGGTAATGCTATTGCTAGAGAGACTCTAGTCCTTCCTTTGTCCTCCTGTCAAATAGTGGTGGATGGATTGATACTAGGTTTAGTTAGTATTAGTTGATAATTTTTTAGCGGGCTGCATGACGCATCCTCTGTCACCGAGTGCTGCTTACCCCAGTCCTTAGTAGAACCTTTTGTAGTTTGTTTAGTGAGTGGTAGGCTTAGCAGTGTCAGTCAGTAGCAGAACATCAGACGCAACCAACCAACAATTTGGTGTATGCACAAATTTATGCATGTGTCCTCCATCTCATCTATGCATTTTTGAGGGCTAAAAAAAATGGAAATGCAGACTTAGTGAACAATTGGCCCGTCTGGAATAGGTGGGCTAGGTCAGGTGGTACTTAGGCTTAGTTAGTGTTCTGGATTCAAATCAATCAGAATGGAACACTGGATTAGTGTTCATAAATAAGTAGACGGTCCGTGAATCCCGCAAGCCAGTAGTCGATCGGATTAGATAGGTCAATTTTATTGCAATTATTGTTTCCTAAAACGTTTTTTGAGCGTTTTTTTAGATAATTTATTTGTTTCACAGCAATCATTAATGTTGGTCTCTTTCTTTATTATATCTTACATGATCACTGATCTGCAGCACCCAGGGGCAAGAAGACGGGGTCCGAGTCGGCGGGACAACCAGAGGACCGCTCCTCTACCGAGGGCCCTGCTGCTGGCCCCAGTAAGTCCTCCAGTGGTTAATATTAACAATTATATTTCCCTAACTTTTACTGCACCTTATTTTTTCTGAACTATTAATTCTGGTTCCACTTCCTAATTCTATTTTTTACAAAAGCTTCTTTGATCTTGACTTGACTATCTGTTTCTAAATTCTGGTTATCCCTGCCTCTAAGTTCTAACTGCCTCTGCTATGACTCTCTGTACTACTACTATTAGTCTGTCTGTAGCTAAGCTTGCCCAGTTTGCCACTCTTTATTTTACGGTTTTGAATAAAACTCAGATTGACCAATAGCTCTAGCCACTGAGTCCAATCCTTTGGGTTGTCCTCTTCTAGTCTTCTTAATCTTGAGGCATTGACAATTACCACCAACAAAATGCCCAACCAGATATTTGACTATTTTTGATAGGATATAGTACATACTACTACTGTTGTGGGGATTCTGCACAACCACATACAGAACTATGCACAAGAAAATAGGATGTTGGTGATGGGAGGTTGGACCTTCCTCACACCTCAGTCAGAAGTGAACCCACAATCCCCTGACCGACTAGCTATAGTGTCTCATTAGGTCCCCGAACCCCCATCCGAAGATACCCAATGATTACACAACCCAGAACATAACACCCTTTCGCTCACTCACTTGTGTAAGTCCACCACCACCACACCAAATACCACAGAGTCTATGTGTAAGTTCAAAAGGTTTATTTTCAACTAACAAGCTCTGTATGTTGTTCTATAAAATTCAGTGTACTACAGCCAGCTCCAACAGCAAAATGCATAAGATTAAAACAATAAACATTGTTACAAGTGCATGATAGAAGACAAAAGATCTGTGCGAATTCTGGGAGACCCCTCACCGTAGAACGTAGAAGTACTGGTTACATGCATCATTCATAAGCTCTGCAAATCTCTGGTTCGTAGAAGGGAATCTTCTGCCTGTTATGAGAAAAATAGTGCATGTTAGATAGTATAATGCAAGCATTTCTCAGTCATGCCAAAAAGTGTAACATGTTACTTATGGCTAAGCAATACGCACTAACCGAACTCCATAACAAAGTGGCTTGGTTTTCGACCTCTTGCACGCAACGCTCAGACAGTAGCTGTATGAGCTCATGTGGGCTCAAAAAGGCGTCTTACTGCACAACAAGCTGCGAGGTAACATGCGCAAAAGACATGAAGCGAAAAATGGTTGCATGGCTCAGGCTAACTTTGCAAAGAGTAGAGTAGACTATAATAATGACCCTAGGGACCATAACACTACTAGTGTCTACTGACTCTACTCTAGTACCCGATTTGGACTAGTGATGTATGTTGTATATGTATGTATTAACTTTTTTTTCAATCTTGCTAGTGAAAACGAATAAATAGGGGGAGGTGTACAGGCATCTAAAAATGTGTCATGTTTTTTTCTAGGCGTACTACCGACCACCAGTGCCGGCGGGGCCAGCGGCGATGGCGATGCGGCCATTCCGGAGGGGGCAGGAGATGCGGCACCTGCAGGAGCTACAGGGGGTGAGCCAGCAGCAGTGGCGGGCGGTGGTAAGTTATATTCATTACTTATTGACATTGCACTAGCTGGAAGGGTGTTCACTTCACTCACAGTCACTGTACTGTTGAGACTTATTAAGTCTGAAGTTGTAGTGAACATTATACAACGGTTGAAGAAGACACCCTTTACTTAGCATTAGCAATGCATTAGCAATAGCATTAGCAGCGTGAGTTGAGTAACCAATGGCCTCTTCTATCTGACTCCAACTCAGCTGTGAAAGTTTTATGGAGAAGACTAAAAGTCAGATCAGATGACCTTGATGGATGTGTTGAACAAAAAGGGAAAGAAGGGTGGAAGGAGGAAGGACGGGCGAGATGTAATATGACTGGCAGAGAAGGATACGTTGGAAGCATGCATAGGTGGCTGATAGGAATCAGATGCATGTGTTGTTGAAGGATGGGTGGAAGGTGAAAGAAGAATGGATGCCTGCCTGGGTGGGCGACACAGTATGGGTGGATACTGGGGATAGCAAGAATCATCAGCGGTGTTTGGGTGAAACTCAAAGCCAAGGCAAGCAAGGAAGGAGTGGACGCATGGGTGGTTGTTGGTGAAACAAACTAAGGTTTGTGGAGAGATTAAGAAGAATGATAGACATTTACTTAGAATGGATGGATGCCTGTATGTATTCATCATAGACAGCATAGGTGGAGACTGTCACGGGATGCAGAGTCTTAGTTTGAAGGGAATGTAAAAGAAACCGCGCCAGAGTAGCAAAGCCGAGGGAATACAAGTTGTATTTTCAGAATACAGTTGACTCACAGTAGTTTACAAGCACATCATATATATTGTGTATAGTTAGTTATCAAGCGCCTTCCTTCGACTCCGAGGACCACTCCCTACCTATGTTAATTTATTTTCGAATGTGTCAGCCAGCCTGCAAAGGGTGGCCTATCTGTTGGTTACACAGTCAATCAAAACAAAGTACCTTATGCAGTAGCGGTCGGTGGTGGGAGTGCTGCCGGGCGGTGATGTGGGGAGGGGCAGGGTGAGGGGTAGTAAACAATGGATGACAGCCAAATACAGGTAACTAAACATAAAAATAAATAAAGCGAATTTCATTGTGCGCACTGCACCGCCAAATGCGATGCAGTGCACGCAACGAAATTAGTTTTATTTATTTATATGTTTACTTACCTGTAATTGGCCGTAATCCATAATTTACTACCCCCACCCTGCCCCTCCCCACGTCACCGCCCGGCAGCACTCCCACCACCGACCGCTACTGACCTTATGTCGTCGTACCATATATAAGCAATGATCATTGGATCAGATATATAATCTGCCTTTTTGTAGTAGCCAGGGCACTGTGAAAGTGAAATTGAGCAATTGCCCTTCATGTAACAGAGAGAGTATGGCCAGTGCCACCGGCCGTAATAGAAAAATACGAGCTTCCCCACCTGCAGACAGTAGTAAATAAAACTAATGTGAGTCTGCGTCATGACTCGTATGTTTGTCTTGGGTGCAAGCATAGCTGACTGAGCTGGAATGCCGGCTACAACCAGGTTATGTAATTTCGCTAAACTAGAGATAAGAAGAAGACTGGTGTACTGTGTACTGGAGTCCATAGTGCTAGTATAATGCCTGAAACTCCCACAAATGTTAGAGGCCGAGGAAGTGGGAGGATAGATTATTACCACAAATGTTATGTACTATGCTTCTTGCTAGTGCTACTGTGCCACTATGTGTTGAATTAATTTTATGTTACTGTTTTGCTAAGAGTATTGGTTACAACAATATTATTTTTCTTTCTTGATATAGATCCTCCTTCCCAAGAAAAACCATCCCGGAAGGAGTTGGCAACCAGGGCCTGGCGCCGGAAACTGGAGGCCATCTGCGAAGAGTACCGGCGGCTGGTGGCTCAGGCGGAGGAGGCGGCAGCAGCTGCAGCCTCCGATGTCCCGGGCCCCAGCCAGGCCCCACCTCCAGTGGTACGTCACCGCGGTCAGGCAGCCGCCCGCCGCCGCAATTCATTAACAGCCAGCACTGCTGCCCCCCACCCTGGATGCCACTGCAGGGCATTTCGCCGCCAGATGCTCCTCCGGATTTCACGCCTAGAGGAGCAACTAGAGGAGCGGGTGAAGATCCTGGTGGACAAACACCTGAAAGCCCGCCAAATATAAGAACTATAGGACCCCGTTGGATTGCCCCTTTTTTATTCCTTTTGTTGGTGGGTGGGAATTGGGCATTGGGGTTTATGGACATTGTTTGGACTTTTTCGTTTTGGACATTGGTTGGGGTTAGGGAGAGGGGTGGGTCAGGTGTGGGATAGTTTATTTTTGTTAGGGTAATAAATTATATTTATACTTAAACATACAATGTTAATGTTTTGTGGTGGTTACTGTTTTACGAATTTACGTCACATGGTTTCCTTGCTGCTGCAGGGCCGCAGCCAGTGTTTGATTTAAATAATCTGCCGATTATGTAACACAAACAGATAGATGCAGTACCCCTCACTGAGTTATTTGTCCTACTAGTACTGTCAGTCTCTCCTCCTAGTCCATTATACCTCCCACCAAACTTATCTTACCTGTGATTGATGATGATTAAGCTCGGCACAGCGATCGCTGCATGGTTTCCCAAGAGAATGGAGAAGATGCCATGGTTGTGGTGGTAGTAGTAGACACTGGCAGTAGCATTTGCACAAAAAAATAAAAAAAGAGACAGTCACTTGCCTGAGAGCGACTGTGGGAGGAGTAGTAGAACGAAGTAAAGTACAGTACAGAAGAAGACTGCCAAACAAACAATATTGCAACTGCTAAAGTAAAATAAAACATAATGGTGGCGGGGACAGCCTAGTACAAGAAGTTACAAACTGTAGTTGTGTCGAGTGAGTCACTTAACTTAACACAATCGTAATTCGTAACCTTTACTGCTGTGTGGTAGGATGTTGATGATGAATCCAATCAATGCCGGCAATTAATTATGATGTATTAGGTGACGGTCCCTTTGGAAAAAAAATTGGCTTGCACATAGACTGAGCATGGGTGGGCAAGCAGAAGAAGATCCTCGCCCTTCCTTGAAATTGAATTAGTGTTGCTTTCACCACATCTGCCCCAGCAAGCGTGTGATCAATTGGTGTACATTTAATGTAGTCACATCACACCTCAATATAAATCACAGCCCGGGGGAAGAGGGTTAGGGTTTGATGAATGGATGGGAAGGGGGTTTGGGGAAAGGTTTGACAAAGAAAAACAGTACGCATGGACACAACAAAAGCAAAGCACAATCTTGGCAGACGACCATGATCTTATCCAATAAATCTATAAAGGGAGAAAAAGGAAATGCATGCATGATGATGAAGATAACTTGATGGTTAATGAGTAGTACTTACTAACTACTACTAGACAATTAGACAGTACAGGGCAGCAGTATATTCTATGCAATTTTCCTTGCCTGTATGCCCTCAGAGAGACCCAAATTCCATGTTGTACCGGGCTTACTTTTAAAGATAGCAAAGAAAATTAAAAAATAGTTGTAGGGATCAATTAGCAAACAAACAACAGCACAACACACAGTCGTAATGATTGAAGAGAAAAAAGGAATCAAATTAATTAAAAGACGAATGATGAATGATACTAAAGTTACTGTATTATCCTGGTCAAATTGTGGAGTTGAATCTCGTCATTTCTCTTGGTCCTATCTTCCATGGACGCTCCGCACATCAATCTTGGGTGCCACTGCCTGCCTGATGCGGATTGGTAAGGTAAGTGTGAGTTGTTTCTCCCAGTATAGCACAGGGCAAAGGCCGGCCTGTAAGTGTAGATGGAAAAACAAAAGGGGTATTGAAAAATCAATCAATAAAAAAAAAGCATCAATTACGGTGGAGTCCAAGAAGAGAAGAGAGAACACTTTCAGACTGAGGCGGCTTGGATATATCGTGTCTATTCTGTTTACAGCATTAAGCTACAACAACAACAGGACAGAACAGGCCCACCACAGCACCAGCCCGTGACCCAACCTCCATTTACCTTAAATTTTGACAGAGCCAGACAAAAGGCATATACAGCAACCTAGCATTTTCAAAATTAAGTGACTAAATCAATGCGCCGCTGTCAGTCATAGGACTACACTCGACTCCACCACTACATGGACATGTAGGTCTGCTGTGTTTACTTTCTTGTTGAATTGTTGTGTTTACCTTTTATGCCACTTCATGAAACGCAGTTATTCCTTCAATCATCTCCGATCCAACTGACTGACTGCGTGCAAAGATAGTATGGTCATCATCATGGTGTGGTACGTGTTGTCCAACTCCAACTCAGCATGTAGTGACTCCAATTAAGTCCATATTCCATATTAAAAAATTGCAACAGATATTGGCCTGCACCTGCAGTAGTAGGAGTACAATTTGGTTATTAAACAACAAGAAGGGAAACATTGACTGTTACTTGAGTCACTTTCACTTTGTAGATTAACTAGTAGAGTTCGACTTCATGCACAACATCAACACAACAAACAACAGCAATCGCTCAGAGTCGGCAAGCATCCAATGCATGCCATCATTACCTGTCTTGCTCTTCTCTTTGGCTGTCAGATCATCAGATGCCCAACTTCTGACAGGTGTGTGTTTTTTTTTTTAACGAGGCAGTGGCCTCATTATTACTCCACATTCATTTTGAGTGTTGTTAGTCACTGTTTCGGTTTTCGTCTTATTCATCTGTGGCACTTTGTCGCAGTTTAAGTTGGTTCACATGGTCAGCGCTGTGATGGGCCGCGGCCTGGGTAGCGGTCATTGCTGGTCAATTGAGTTTGCAGAAATGTCAGCAAGTTTCTTCGAAGAGTCTTGTCTTTCTCTGCCAAGTACCTTCTGTCCTGACAGTGATGAGCTTTGGATGCCTGCCGAGGCTGTAGCCTTCTGACAGTGATGAGTTTACTTTTGGATGCCTGCCCAAGTTCTGACAGTGAAGAGTTGTGGATGCCTGCAGAGGCAGTAGCCTTCGGACAGTGATGAGTTTCGGCTCGGAAACAAAACGGAGGATAGCTATAGTCACGTTTCACTTCTTATGGAGGGACTGTTAAAGGCAACATTTCTTGTACTCCAATGTCTGGCTTGATGGAAATGTAATTAGGGCGAGTCAGGAAGATGAAGCAGGACTCTGAAGAGTGGACAGTTAAATGCACAGACGTGCAACTCCAATAGGGAAATAAAAAGAGAAGACGGTGGTGATGGATTTGTTGTGATTGATTTGAACCAGAAAGACAGATACACAGACAAATAAAGGAAGGAAGAAAGTAACAATTTGAAAGCCTAGTTGTCAGGGAAGAGGAGCTCGTCCTCAAACTCTGGTGGTTCGGACAGAAGTAGGTCCTGTAACCCACTACTTACGTCATCGAAGTCGCTCTCCTCTTCCTGCTGTGATTCACGTATTTTGTAATCCGGTGGTATAAAGTGCTGATTCATTTTGATCATGGTTAACCTCTCCACGCTTTTGGGTGAGAGACTGGTCCTTTTCAAAGTTACAATGGCACCAGCAGCACTGAAAACACGCTCAGAAGAGAGACTTGCGACAGGGGAAGCCAGATACTTTATCGCCAGCCTGCTGAGCACTGTCCATTGGCTTCTTTTCCCATACCAATACACCAATGGGTTTCGATCCATGAAGACCTCTGTTGCGTCATCCAGATAGGCCTGGACCGTTCGCTCAATGTTCAGGGGTGCTCCGATGTGCTCGGCCTGTTTTGCCTTTGCATCAGCACTGGACTTACCATACCCCTGCCGTAGAAACCAATCAGTTGCCGATTGTACTGTGGATGATCCTGTTCTTGCTGTTGTTGATGTTATTGGTAGTGCTGGTGTCGGTGACTGCTGGGAGGCAAACGCACTGCCCTCAGGCTCCGAAGTAGAACTTGACTCTGGATGCCCTGTAGTACTTGTTATGGCCTGGGGCGGGGGCCCTGTAATTACCAGCCGTTCGTTTTCGAACTTAGTGGCTTCCTCAGCTATCAAAGTTTTGTAGTTGGCAACATCCACTTCCGAAAAAGGAATTACTGCCTTACTGTTCAGAAATACTTTGTACCGTGGATCCAAAATTGTGGCACTAATGTAATGTTGTTGTGACACAATGTTATTTTTAATCCTTGTATTTCAGATAAGCGAGCGGCTAAGGACTCCGCCAAATGATATGCGTCTTGTTTGTCATCCACACCTGCGTACGTTTCAGACACCTCCTTCAGCTGTTGCTCTAGCATGTGCAACAATGGGATAGCTTGGCCCATAGTACAGTCCTCCCTGCTGACTTCACGTGTGAAGATCTCAAAAGGAAGTAGCATCTCTGTCAGGCATTTAATGAGGTCCCATTGACCCATCTCAACGCTCATGCCTCTCACAGTAGGTTCCCCTAATCTTTGCATGACATAAGCATTGAGTGGTATGTACAGGTCAAACAGACGATCAAGCATGTAATAAGTTGAGTTCCAACGTGTTGGCACCTCCTGGATGAGTGCTTTGACTGGCATTTTATGCTCACGTTGAATGACCCTCAGCTGCTTCCGGGCTTTAAAAGAATGGCTGAAATGTGTGCATATTCTTCTGCAGGTGGCCAGTAAGTTGCTGACTTTGTATTCATTTTTCAGAAAGTCTTGAACAACAATGTTAATGCAGTGTGCCAAACACGGGACCCTGAAATAGCCACCATCGCCCATGGCCTTAACTACATTACTGCCATTGTCCGTAGCAACAAAACCAATCTTAAGCCCTCTTGGGCGCAGCCACTCAAAGACCTTGCTGTTAAACTCTTCCAAAATGTTTGCAGCAGTATGAGATTTCTCCATGGCAAACATGGCTACAGTTGCATGTTTGCGAGTGGCATGAAGAATCTCAGCAGCGTCAACACCAGCAGATATCTGTTCTCTAACCCCGCAAAAGAGATCCAGTGTGCAGTGATGCACATGTAATCAGTGGCTTGGCAACTGGTCCACATGTCTGTTGTCAGGTGGATACTGTGAACAGCACTCTGCTTCAAGGCTTTTCCAAGCAATTCCAGCACGTCGTGATGTAGTGCTGGAACAGCAACTCTGGCAAAATAGTAGCGGCTGGGAACATGCCATTTTGGGCAGATGGCTGTCACAAATTCCAGAAAACCCAACCCTTCAACAAAAGAAAAAGGGAGAAGGTCCAGTGCTAACATTTTAGCCAGCTTCGCATTGTACAAACGTGCTATTGGGTGGTTGCGTTCATACTGCCCCTCCCCCTCAAACATGCTGATAATGGTAGGCTGCATGGTTTTCCTTTCTCTTAGGCTCAACAACGCACTTTTTTTCATTGCGGTACTCCTTGCTGTCTCAGGTTGACTCTTACTCTTGTGCCACTGAGATGTTGCTGAAGATGTGGGCGACATTAACACTGCACTGCTGGGGACAGGGAGACTTTGTGTACCACTACCAGAGAGAATGTCTCCCTGTCCTTCCTCTTCCACCGTGATCGGATCTTCTACTCCTTTATCCTCACCAACACCAATGGTTGCAGTTTTTATGCCGCGAAGGTGGTCCTCCCAGCTGATCAAGTGGTGTTTTTTCAGATGGGTTATTTGGCCTCCGGTACCATAGTTTGTACCAAGCTTACCACGACTAACAGAGGTATTACAAATGGAGCATATAGCAATGTTCTCCTCCTTTTCGCTAACCGTAAAGAAGTCCCAAACTGGGGAGCTTAACTTTTGCCTCCTGCTGGAGGTGCCACTTCAATTGCCGGATGAACTGGAGGGTGTGTGTTGAATTTGACTCTGTGCTGTACCACTACCTACTTCTACTGAGGTGGTGGTTGTGCTGGATGTAGGTCGCTGCCTGGCCTTTGCTAATGCAAATATGGAAGCTGTAGGTCGTGTTGGTGTTACCTGTGGAGGTATGCATGCTACATCCCTCGCAGCGATTTTGGATAGGGTAATAATGTTGGTCTCCATCTCCTCGGGGCCGGGAGTGATGTTCGTGATGACTGGCTCATCATCATCATCCTGCTGTTCTACATCGACCTCCATAAGTGGAAGGCTTTCTGGAACCTTCCTTTTCCCTAGCTTGGTCTTGGGACGTGTCTCCCTCTCAGACTCAGTTTGTGGCTTCCAAGTGGCATCTAGATCATCAGAAGGGGGGCTTGGCGAAGAACTTGATGGACTACCCCTCCTTTTCCTTGCTGGAGATTTGGAAGACAATAGATCTTCTGAATGAGTGGCGTCTTCTTCTACCTCTGCATGAGGCTCAATTTCCTGAACTGCCCCTACTTCGGGAGGAACAACAACTACTATTGCGGGCGGTGGTTGCGGCTGTTGTTGACCACTTATCTGCTGTGTTTCCTCCTGCGTTGATTGGGTACTACTTTGAGATAGCGATAAGTTTATCTCGGGCTCAGCAACACTGCTTTCCACCAGTAGGCTGGCTACCTCTTCCACACTCATGTGCTTGGGCCTGGGTTGGTGGGTTGGGCCCACTGATGCGGAGGTGCTGCCCCCAGCTTGCCCCCCGGACACCGCTGCTGCAGGCGCAATTTTGTTTTTCCCAAAAAAGGTATTGAGCGGCACACCAGACTTAAGTGTCACTTCCTTCTTCTGTTCCTTCTTCTCAATAGCAACTTTCTTGGTACTGGAGGACCTGGTGTGAGAAGTTGGCCTGGCATATGCTGTCCACTAATTATAGTGGGCACCTTGCACCAGTCCAAACAACCCCTTATTGGAGATAGGTTAAAGACAACCTTATTGAAAGCTATCCTAGTGGTAGCTATGGAGAGCAGCCTTCAGGCTAAGTCTTGAAGGAATGTAAAGCAGCTTGTTTTACCAGTCTATAATCTCTTGAGTGACCAAATGAAAGAGCACCACACCAGGTATATATTCAAAATATATGTATTTATTGCTAAACACACCCCTCTAGTCTCTTTATGAGGCTAGAGTTCGAAATACATAAGTTATAAGATATTAAATCACAGTAATAGCACAAATACACGTTTGGGCCCTAGGGGCGTACCAAACCATATACCAATAAAGTGGTATGCGAACCACGACTGAACTAGACACTAGGCCTAGAGCCTCTAGAAGTGCTTGGACCACAAGGAACCACCCAAGGTAGTGACACAGGGGACCCACGGGAGACGCGTGCAGTGTAAATACACAACCGCGATACGCCGTTAACTTCTATGGAGAAAGTCGGGATCGGGAAAATAGAGGAAAGGGACACTTAAAAGAGGACTAGGACAAAACCCTTTGAGATCTAGGACTTTGAAGAGTCTCTACCCACGGGAGCACCGGAGTACTCGTGTTACCTCACCCAGGGAAGCCGGGTGCATAGGTGCCTTTCGGGGTCGGGTTTCGTCGTCGATTCGAATGGCGATCTGCTGCAAAGTGCTGCTGGCGGCCAAGAGAAAAGTGTCCGGGTGGATCCAAGAGTGGATCGGAGTTCTGAAGAACCTGAAAGCAGAGGGGACAGAGTCTGGGTCACGAGCCAGTGACCAGGAAGGCGATGGACAGATGCCCACCGATGTCGAGTGCTTCAGGTGCGTTGACGGTCGTCTTGACTCTTCAGCCACGAGGTCCAGGAGGCGTTGTCGGCAACCAGGAGCAGGATTCGGGCTGGTACACGATGTCTGTCGAGTGCTGAGGTGTCGGCGACCGGATTGGACCCAACAAGCCTTGGCAACGGCAAGTCTCGCGGAAGATGTAGATCGTCGATGGTGCAGACCAGCAAGGTCTGTGGAACTCACCCAGCGAGGGTAAGTGAGGACAAACCTGGAGCCACCAGGATGCCAAGAAATAAAAGGATTGGCCTTCGTTAAGGGCTACTAGCCAACGGGCTAGCGACCGCGAAGGAGCCTCGTGACGCCGCACGTGGAGCTGGCTTACAGGACACTCGTGGAGTGGGGGCCAGTGATCTTCGGTGCAGGTGGTGCTGGAGGCTAGGGCTACTCGGAGCCCAAAGCACGACTTCTTGGGAGACCCAGAAGATGGTGCACTTGCAAATGTGCTCGGTGTCCAGGGGTCACGGTCTCAAGTCACCCACGATAGCCACGGGCCTCAGCTTTGCTGGGGACTCAGGGTAGCCTCGGGGAAGTCTGAGAATCCACCTCTGGTGATGCGATGACTTCGGCGTCCGACGGGAGCTTCAGAAATGCAAACCAGACAGATGCTTCTTTGGTGCCTGCCAAGCAGGGGAGTCACTCCTTGACCCCAAGGGAGATTCTTCAGTCCTCTAATCTTGTCGTAGAGCGTCGAAGGTCCAGGATTCAGTTTCAGAGTTTCGTCCAGGTATAATCTAAAGTCCTAAGGACTGGGTTCCTACCTTTATTCTAAAAATAGGGGATGGACTACTCTGTGGCCCCACCTATGGGTGGGTCAGGGCAGAGGGGTGGCTACACCCCTTTCCCTTTGTCCAGTTCGCGCCAAAGCAGGGGCTGCGAGCCCCTGATCTGGTTTGAACTGGGGTATGCACAGGGACACCAAATGTGCCCCCAGTGCAGGACTTCAAAGCACCCGAAAGTGCTCCCGCCCAGCCCCAATACACATTGTCCTGTCTGGGGAGGTGGTCACACCTCCCTGGGACAGGAAACCTATTGTCCAGGCCTCCCCTGCCGGAGTTTCGTCCAGCAGCAGGAGGCCAGACTCGTGTCTGTGGCAGCAGCATCCATTTTGTGATGCCAGGGCTCTGGAAAGAAGTTACCGGACTCGTCAGAGTTAACATGCCTTTCCCTCTAGAAGGTAGTATTCCAAGATGTTTGACACCAAACACGACATGTTTAGGTGCAGCCATTCCAAAGTTAGCATTTTACCGCGAGGATATAATGCGCTTAAGAGTATATGGTCAGGCTGCACTACAAACAGCATCAGAGATGGTCTCCGAACGCTGCAGAGGGGCCCTGCTCATGCAGGGGCACCCTCTCACATAGGAACCATGCACTCTGCCTTTAGGATTGATAAGGCCTGCCTTAGGAGTGACTTATAGGTTTATATGTGTGTATGCTTTTAGTGATATAGGTAACCTATACCACAGTAAGGGGTGCGTGCACCACCTTACCCAGGCTGCAGTAGCAGACCTGTGGTGTCAGTTTGGATGGCCTCCCAGGGGTGGCATAATATATGCTGCAGCCCCTGGCAGGCCTCTGAGGTACCTATGCCCTTGGTACATAGTATACCATATACTAGGGACTTATAAGGGCACTCCAGATCCCAATCAGTGATGTGCCTAAGGCACATGGAGACCCTTTTAAAGAGGAAACAGCTAGGCTGGGGTTCTGAATAGCAGGGCCCCAGCCAGACTAATGTCGAAAACCAGTGAAGCATCAGCAAAAAGTGGGGGTACCCATGTGAAGCAGATCCTACTCTCCTACACCTGGTACCTGCTTTCTTTGGGCCCATCTTCTTCAGATGTCAGCAGCACTCAGTTGCACAAGTTGCAGAGATGTCTGGTCAGGTCACACGTCACGTCGTGTACAGCAGCAGGATGTCTGTCTGGCAGTACAACGGGCAATGATGACACACCTCCTCCTCAGTCTTTTGTGCACCTAAAAGCAAAAAAGCCAGAAGAACATCAGTCAAACAATAGCACAAATCAAACTAATATAATATATAACTTAGTGTGTGGTTGTCTCAATTATTAAATTTTAGAAACTCAGTGAACAACAACAGTGTAGCCATTTATGAGACTTTGACAACAAGGCCAGGGCTTTCCTGGTGTACTGTGTAGTGTGTTCACTCAGGAAGAATAAGAATAGCAAAGAACAAAAACTAAAATGTAGTGGAGCCTGTTTGGCCTAAATTTGTGCATCACGTGGGATGGATGCAGCATCAGGGAGCTGCAGTTGGCAATGGGGATGGATTTGGAAGCAGTAAGACAAGAGGAACAATGGAAAGACACGCAGGCCTATGTGGCAAAAACAGCACACTACTAACTACCACCACAAAATGGCCCCCAGCCACATGGTCACTCACAGGCACAAGGCACGGCAAACAATGAACTCAAGCAGGCCTATATGGCCAGTGTTGGAACCGGGTTTACCGAGTCCGCCACGGTAGCATGGCGCGAAGCGGGAAAGCACGCGAAGGCAATGTGTAAGGCAGTTGTGCAGCACACTCTTACTTTGACTCAGGAATGCGAACGCAATAACATGACACCACACCAGGCTTGTGTATTTAAAATCAAGATCTTTTATATATAAATCAAGTTAGCATCAGATGAGGCAGATTAATTCAGATCTACATTTAAATTCATTGCATTACTCAACTGGTGCACATTCTTAATAAAGCATCATAGCTCATCAACATTGTAGGCCACTAAGAGGCCGCAGGAATTATCTCTTAAACGTAGCACCAATAAGGATCACAAGGTGCATTAATAAAACATGGGCCTAAACATGCAGTTCACTTCAAGCATATTCAATTACTTAAAAGAAGGCTTTTCACGTTACATTTCAATAGGCCTGCATTAATCTAGGCGCACCCACATTCAGTACAGTGGGCGTCGCAACTCCAGTACACCTGTAACATAAAACACTTCAACTCTTGGCGGTGTACACTTCAGCTCAATTCAATTAATCACTTTCCCCCTGTGGTAAAGACTTTGCAGTTAAAAGCATAGGCCTAGGCAGTAATTACAATAGGCATCTGCAATAAATTAATAAACACTGTGGGGAACCCCTCAACATGTCCTGTATCCTGGGGCTTCTTTGTCTCTTAGGGGTTAATTCCGGGCTAGGCCCACTCCTCTCCGGGGCCTCGCCTCATGGGGAAAGTTACACGGTTAATTTTAGGGGTTAATGGTGGCCCCCGTCCCCCAGTGGCGTTTTTGTGGGCCCTAGGGGCCTCCTGGGCTCACCTGGTGCTTGTTGTTCGTTGGTCGCGCTTCTTAGCGACTGGCTAACTCCAGGCCCGGCCCGTGTTCTGGAGGGCGGGGCCCGGTCGGGGTACCTCAGCCTTCTGGCCGGACTGACGGGTCGTTGCGGGGGCCGGTATCACCCTCCTCTGGCCCCCGGGATCAGGGAAGTCACTTGGCGGCACGTTGCGGGGGCCGGTATCACCCTCCTCCGGCCCCCGGGATCAGGTGAGTGGGTCTGGCGGGCTTCAGGGACTTCGGGAATGGGAGCGGGAGCCGGCAGTCCTCTCCGGCCGGCTCCCCGTCTTCCTCTGCACGGCCGGGGCTCTTCCTCGGCCTCGGTCGGCGCTGGGGGCGTGGCGGGAGCCGGCGCCCAATCGCTGCGCGGCCTTCCTGGGGGCGCGGCCGGCGTCCCCGGTTGCTCGGCAACGGCGTCGGCGGGGCCTGGAGGCCTCGCGGATCGCGCTAGGCCGCGGCTGCTTCACGCGGCCCCCTTGGGCTGCGGCGGTGATTTCTTCGGCCGCGACGGCGGCGGTGGGGCCCCGGGCCCGGCGGCAATGATTTTGGGGGTATTTAGAGGCTTCGGTGAGGGCGCGGACGGCGCACCTCACCACATCCACTCGAGGGGCTTCCCTCACCTCAGCGCTTCCTTCGGTGAGGGCGCGGACGGCGCACCTCACCACACGGCCTCGAGGAGGGCCTCTCCTCACAGCAGCACTTCTCTTCACGCGGCCGCGGCGGTGATTTCCTCACAAGGTCAGTGACCTGAGGGGGGGGGCAGTTTCTCCCTCGTGGAGACAGAACGCGGGGCGCACCAGCAGCCTGTGGGCAGGGCTGACTGGAAAAGTACTTGGGGGCAGCCCAGCAGCAGGCAGGAATAGATAGGGGTGAAGGTCTAGCGCTTCCAGGGTACGGCGCTTTACCTGGTGATCCCCAGTTGGGCAGTTTAGGCTTCAGGCCTTGCTGGACGGTCAGCCCTCCTCAAATTAAGGTGTCTTGCGACTGTTCCAGATTGGTTGCTTCTTAGGCGTTTGTCAGGAGTTTCTTGTCAGACGTTTCTTATTATAAGTTCCTTGTCAAAAGTTTCTTGTCAGAAGTTTCTTCTTATGAGGGGGGGTGATGAGTTGGTGGTTCTGGGAGTGCTTGATGTTCCTCCCTGCACGCTGAAGGTGGTTCCCTGGGTCCCCTCACACTGGGCAAGGTCAGTAGGTGGTGGGCGTTCCTCAGCTATCTTACTACAGCAGGGCCTCAGCCCTGTCAGCAGCAGTAGTGTAGGTCTCCCCCCTAGGCCCTAAAGCCTGGACTCCGGCGGAGGTTCTCCCAGGATCAGTGGTGCCCCATCTCAACTGACTAGAAAGTTTTCCCTCCAAGCCTTTTATACCCCTAGGTCAGGTGACCCTCCCAAAGGCGGCAAAACATAACTCCTCCCACAGCCCGGAAGGTTCTGGAACCTTCTACATGTCTGGCTATGTGGCCCAGAGGCGGGGATGGAATGGATACTGTATCCCTATGTCCCAGCCTGACCCTGGCTACTAGTGTGTATGCGTGTAAGGGCCCCTCTGCAGTAGCAGGGGCCTGTGGCAGCCATCTTGAGTGGGAGAGCACCTGCACCTCAGCAGTGGCAAGGCGCCCGGAGACCTAGGTCCAGTAAAAATATGGTGGCAAAAATGAGGCGCAAAAGGGAAAAAAACAGGGCAAGACCACCCTAGGGCTGACAGGTCTAACAGCCAGACAAAGGATGCCTGATAAAACACACACAGCTTTAATGCAAAAACTAAAATCCACATGGCTAAAAACAGGTTGGAAAGTTACACAACAACCACAACAACAACAACACATACACACGCAAAAAAGGCATTTATTTAACACACCCAAAAAGTGAAATAGACCCCCCCAAAAAACCCACATTTTGCAATTCAATTCAATGCCATCCATGCCCTAAATGATGTTAAAATTCAACAGACAACACAGAAACAGTTTTTATGCACCCATGATGACTACCTCTGGGCCTACTGGCAGACTAGGCCGCAAGCTTGGAGGCCTATGGCAAAAGCACAGTGGCTGGTCCCACAAAATGGCCGACCACCACATGGCCAGGCCACCCACAACAACAAGAAAAGGAAGACAAGACAGACAATGCAGGCCTAAGGCAAAGGCACAATGCCTGGCTTCACAAAATGGCTGCCACCCACATGGCCAGGCCACCCACAATAACAAGAAAGTGAAGACAAAGGACAGGACCAGGAAGTTGGAGAGTCTGGTGTTGTATTCCTCTTAGGGTGTCCATAAACGGGCTTTCCAGTATCATGTCCTTATATAGGCACAATTCGCCCTGCCCTAATATAGGCATAAAATCCCAGCCCTTATTTAGGCATTAAACCGTGCACTCCAAATACAGGCATGGTCTCTGACATCCGTCCACCCTAACGTCACAACGAGTTCGTGAAGAACAGACCCTTAGGCTGCGGGAGTTTCCCTAGCCCAGGACTATTGATTTCTTCAAGGACTCATATATTATGCATGAACCATTATTCCTTAGGGGTTCATTCATGACGTCTTCCGCTGTCCGATCCACGTCAATGCTAACATTCTGAGGTACCTCTCAGGTATAAATATACCTTCCCTAGCCCTTGTAAACTAGAGGAGACCTCGACTTCAGAGGAGCCCGTTTCCCGGCCTGACGCACTGAGAAGACGCTGTCATCCCTGCACGCAGAGAGTCCAGCTTCCAGTGATCTGACTTCCCTTGTGGGGTGTTGGAGTTCGAGTCTGGCAAAGAGATTCCTACCTCTCTCATTCTTCAGGTATGGAGCTGATAAGAACCTAGAGGGACTCTTGGCATACTAGGCATATTAGGCTTAACATACTATTAGTATACCATAGTAAGGAATACTTCACCTACTTCATACCTCTCCCTACACCTAGGTTAGGTACATTGGGGTAGAACTAGATTAGAAACGCATCGTATGAGTACTCGCATTTTTAGTCTGTGTTATTTATGTAAATGCATATGTACTAAAAGATAATGCTATCGCAGTATTATTTATTTCTACTGCTCACACTGTACATTATTTATCTCGCATACTGTCTTGTGATCGTAACAGCACATTTTACTTACACCAGAAACAAGACTGTTCAATAAATCTTTTATTGAAACGCCCGTCTATTTCTTTCTGTGTAACTTGGAGAAAACTAAGCATGCACGATTGAGCTGAGTGAAATAGTTATCTATTGTTTCCACGACTCTGGGACACGTTCTGATTCTAAAGGGAAACAAAGTGGTCATGTTTTGCGGCTGCCAGAAACTACTCCCTTCTTGTTGTCAAGGAGTTTCTAGTGGCCTCTGAGCTAGCTGGCACAAGTAATTAAGTTTAATATACTCGATAGGGACATACTGACCTTAGTCCTATGTCAAACCTATAGGATATATTATTCCAATGCGCAGAGCCTATTAGGGAAATAGGAGCTACACTACATGGCGCCCAACGGTTTGGTAAGGCGGTAATTCAACGTTAGATACTGAGTAACTCAGCCGTGCTTTTCTCTCAGACCCCTACCCATATACTCCAAAAGACGTCTGGAGTGGGCAGGGTTAAGTATCCACCAAGGCTACATAGGGCAGTACCCTATATATTAGCTGTTTGGTTTGCTCAACGTTGAAGGATACAGTGTTCCAAAATATTGTGCACCTAATCTTTGTTTCCTTGAAACTTGTTCTACATTTAAAAAAAAAAAAAAAAAAATGCCTGACTCCGACAATAACGCCGGAAACGGTGGAGCTGCGGCTGATCCAGCCCTAGCAGTAGTTTTTAACTTTACCGGTTTAAATGAAACCGAGGAGGGTGTTATAGACATCCCTCAAAACTTAAGAAGAGCCATCACTCTAAAACTTATAAAACATGGCCTACCACCAAGAGGCGGTAGAGCAGTTTTCGTGATAGAGGCACACGAATCCTTTCAGACAGAGGTATTCTATTCATGGGTAATATTTCCTGAATCCAATTCAGTAACACACGTTTCACTTCTACAAAGAAGATGATCCACCAGAGGAATACATTCCTTTCGAGGATATAGAAATTCCATTAACATACCAGGAGCATCAGCTCTGGTTTAAAGGCGCCCTAAAACATCACAAAAACATTACCAGGCTCGGTCCACTAGGTAGACCAGGAGCAACATGGCCGATTCTAGCCGGCTACACAACTCATCCTGACATTGAAGAAATGTCAAACGAGGAACTACTTACTCAAATCACAGAGTTAATAAAAATCTACAGACAATTGGTCCAATATGTCATGCGGACTTTCACAGTCCAGCAACCATTAACAATTCCAAATCCAACTCCCCAACAGGGGAATACACTAAAAATTACACCACAGACTCTATACGCAGTCATGGGTAAAATGCCCACAAAACGTGAGCAAATTCCATTCTGGATAGCTCAAAAAATTACTCAAATCGAAGCAGTATTTCCAAATACTAGCCCGTATGAGAAACACAGAATACTGACAATGAGTTTCCCAATAGGGATCACACCACAACTGGAAGACTGCACCACTTGGGGCTCAGTCTTTGCTGCCATCTATACCAAAACACATGGCATTCCGTCAATTGCGGTAATACCTGATGTCCTGAAACAAATTCAAAACGAATACGGGGCAGAGCCTGCTCTGAATTTAGGTATGAAATTACTGAAAAATTTCGACCAGGTCTCAACAATAATATTATCTAATATTAAAGGGGAGGCAGCAGCAGTGGCGATCCGCCAAAAATTAAGGGAATTTGATGTTACAGAACATCAAACTGAGCTACCCAGAATAATTGAACAATCTTATGAAGAATTAAAGAGTGAAACCTAAGCTATCTGAAAGTCTTGAGAAGGACTCAATTAAACAAACTCCTACATCTTCTAAAAAGAAGTGGGAGTCTACTAAACAAAAATCAAATGAGAAACGTTCTCAATCCCGAGGTAGGTCTCCTCAAAAGGAGCCCTCTGAAAGGAGGTATAACCTCAGGAATAGGGATAATTTGAGAAAACCTGACAGGTATCAAGATACTGATACACGTTCCTCTCGTCCCTTTCAGATCTCATCACAGACTTCAGAAAGAAGAGGACGATCGGAACATAGAGAAGAACGCGTGAAATCGAAAGACGACAAACACGCTCCAAAAACTGAAGCAAAACCTCAATTCTCCAAAAAGAAAGTAGCAGGTCTAAAGATTAGACATGCCGAGAATACTGAGAACACAACTCAAGAACGGAGAATGGGCTCAGACAATGCTGGACAGTGCAGCAGAAGTCACAATAGTTTGCCAGAACCTGAAGGAACTTCTGGAGATAGTGGACTTGAATGAGTACATCACAGTTGAGACTGTAGACACCAGGGTTAGTACTCCACAAAAGTAATATGAAATAACTCTCCGGATGGAGGGAGACAAACCTAGACAGGTGAAAGCACTTTTTTGGGAAAGACTATCAAAGGGCTATGACATACTTCTAGCAGAAAAGGACTGGCCACCACAATTTGTCAGGGAGTGCCCACATGGCGAGGACATTATTATGCCTGCCTTCTCCAACCATATTCCAATTCACCTAAGATATACATATGCCAGGAAATGGGCAGTGGCCCAGGCCCCAGCATTATATAAAAATCATGTAGGATGGGATGAGGACTCTCCTCACCATAAAATACATCTGAAACATGAACCAACTGCACAACGGCAGTACCCAATAAAGCAAGAAGCTAAAAAACAGGTCAGGGAGATCTTAGATCAACTTGAATATCAAGGGGTGATTGAAACATGCACCTCATCAATGAACAATCCTTTGTTTCCTGTCTCCAAACCAGACAATACATATCGTCTAGTTTTGGACTACAGACACCTAAACACTTGTTCTAAAACTTTTGCAGTGCAAAATGCACATAGCACAGCATTCATGAATAACATTGTGCGTAAAAAATATAAAACAACATTAGACATCTCAAATGGTTTCTTTTGTCAAAACATAGCACCTGAAAGCAGGTACTTAACAGCATTCTCCATAATGGGGACCCAGCGTCACTTTTGTCGACTCCCACAAGGGTTCAAGAACAGCCCAGATTTATTCTCAGCGAGGGTAACGGAGTTACTACAAATTTATGACAATGAGGCATTGTCCTATGTCGATGACATTTATCTGACAGACGATGACCTGGAAAAACACTTGAACAGGGTGAGCACCATTATACTAAGTGTTAGACCTGGCATCCTTGGCGTGGGTCTCCCTTCCATTTTTTCGTAATGCCTCCACTGTTGCCGATATGTTTTTGCTGGACTAGATGCTCATGGGCACTTTGCCGCTGCTAATCAGTGCCAAAGTGCAAGTGCTCCCTATCGTTAATTGATATATGTATTAGTGACTCCATGATTGGATGATTGGTTTACTTGTCAGTCCCTAGTACAGTGCACTCAGTGTGCCCAGGGCTTGTAAATCCAATGCCGCTGGTGGGCTTGCAGCACTGGTTGTGCCACCCACAGAAGCGGCTTGTAAAATGTGTCTCAGGCCTGCCATCGCAGAGCCTGTGTGCAGCGTAGGGCTGCCATGTCGACTTGGTGAGTACACCCACTTACCAGTCCCTAAACCTTCCCTTTACTGCATGTTGGTCACCCCTAAAGTAGGCCCTAGGGCAGGGTGCATTGTAAGTATAAGGTAGGACATGCCCTGGTGTGTGTAGCATGTCCTAATAGTGAATTACAGCCATTCTCGTTTTTCACTATTGCAAGGCTACCTGCTCCCCATAGGCCAGAATGGGCAGACTGACTATTACACCTTATAGTCAGAACTGACCCAGGGAACATGGTAGAAAAACGAATTTAGTATGCCTGAACTCAGGATGATAAAATACATCTTTTAGTGAAGTTGGTTTTAACATTCTGTGTTTGAAAATACCACTTTTAGAAAGTGGGTATTTTCTTGCCTAACTATCCAAGCCTGCCTCTGCTAGGTTGTGTATTCCTTGTCTGGAGATTGAGTGACAGGGGCTGGGGGTGGCTACAGGAGACAGGGTGAGTCAGCGCAGGGCTGAATAGAAAGATCTGCATCCAGAGTGGAGGGAGGAGTTGCACCTGGGTCTGAATAGGGCTGTGCCTGCCTTCCACAATGCTGGCTCCACCTCCTGCCGGGCGGCTGAGCACTCTGCCCCACATTCTGAAAGGAAAGAAGGAGTCAGAAAAACAAAGTGCTCCAGGACTGACCAGAACTGGTTTTGGACTAGGCAGAGGCCTCTCTGCCTCCAGAGAACAAAGAGAATCAGGGTATAAGAGGGGCACCCAGACCCCAGGAAGATTAGATCACTTTTGGGAACAAGAAGAAACCTTTGCTGAGGAGCGGAACCAAGAAGAAACTGAGGAGAGACTATCCCTAAGCCTGAAGTGCTGCTTGGGGGATTGGCCTGCAGTGGTTTGCCTGACTGCCAAAGAAAGGAGAAAGGAACTTTTGCTTTGCTGTGACTTTCATCAACTTGTGAAGGATCTCCAAGGGCTTGGAAGAGAGCTTGCCCCCTGACCGAAGTCCCAGGACCATTGGACTTCACCCCCTTTGTGAACTGCTGCTGGAAACTCTGTTTCAGTGGCTGCAGAGGTAGGGAGCTGTGACCGACTCTCACGACCGACTCGGTGTCCTGTAAGCACCGCATCGAAGCACCGTCTCGCCCTGCAACGCACGGCCCTGGTCTCACCGACTCCGTCAACGAGCCGCTGCCTGCACCGCATCGAGGGACAACGCGTCCTGCAACGCTTCACTACGCCGAATCGAACTGGTCCGACCGACACGGTCACTGCTGCTGAGTTCGAGTCCTGTGACCGCACCGGAGTTGGGCACCGCTCGCACGCTTTGCGACGCACCGCCCGACTCGCACCGCTGTCCGGACTGATCAACGCCAGCTCCTGAATCCGGCTCCGTCGCCGCACCGCAACCTGCCAGCACCGCATCGAAGCACCGTCTCGCCCTGCAACGCACGGCCCTAGTCTCACCGACTCCGTCTCGACGACGTCAACGAGCCGCTGCCTGCACCGCATCGAGGGACAACGCGTCCTGCAACGCTTCCATTTTTGCATCGCGACCGCGACGAACAGCCATCCGGCTCGCACGCCCGTGCCTGCCGCTTCAAGTAAAGGTACTGTGACCGAGTCTGTCTACGCTGTGTTGGCCCGTCTCGACGCGGTCAGCTGGATTTGTTAGACTCTGTTTGTTCTCGACATCGCCGTAGCCGGAGGAGGCTACCGACTCGCACAGAACCTTGAATTAAGCCTTTTTGATCAGAACTAAGTATTCTTAACAGTATTGTGGATTATTTTTGTCGTTTATGGTCTTGTGATAAATCTATATAAAGTATACCTATTTTTATAAATATATAACCTGTGCGGTGTCCATTTGTAGTGTTGTCACTTGATTACTGTATGTGTTCACAAATGCTTTACACACTGCCTCTGAACTAAGCCTGTCTGCTCGTGCCAAGCTACCAAGAGGGTGAGCAGGGGTTATTTCAGGAGTGTACCTACTTTCCCTGACTAGACTCAAGGGTCCCTATTTGGACAAAGGTACATACCTCTGCCAACTAGAGACCCCCAAATCTAACATTGGTGGTCAGCGGTGAGGATTCTGGACTTGCATTTGTGACTCATGTACAGTGATTGGTGAACACTACTTAGTGAGTGCAGACCAAAACGCAACCACATACTTTTATAGCATTTTTTCTGGGATTTCCTATTTTTGCAAATGCCAAGTTCAGTCACTATGGAGAAACCAGCATCAGTAGCCTCTGTTGAGTGTGATTGGGAAGAAGAGAGGCTAGAATGCTACACCCTTAAGCAGCTCAGGCAATTCTGCAAAAGTTTAAAGTTTCCATGACCGGACTCTCCAGGAAGGAGGACCTCCAAAAGGCGCTGAGGGCCTGGGTCGAATCAAGGAGTGCCCCTGTGGAGGGGCTGAGAATGCAGAAGGGCAGCTGGAGGGGCTATTGGGTCTAGGGGATAGAAGACCACCTTCCCCAGTAGGTAGCAGTGTTTCTGCCAGAGGACTGTCTCCAGAGGAGTTGGAGGACAGGAAAGAGAGTAGGATGCACGAAATGGAGCTGACCAAGCTCAAGCTGAATGGGCAGTTAGAATTCCAAATGCAAACTAGGAAATTGGCCCTAGAGGAAAAGAAAATGCAGTTTGAACATGAGAAAGTTTTGAGGGAGTTGGAATTGAAGGCCAAGAGCTTAGAGATTACTCCCTCTGGTGGCAGTGTACCGCCTGTGCCTGTTGAAGCTAGGGTGTATATTCCCAAAGATGTGGTGAAGGAGTTTTTAAAAATGATGACAAAGGGCAGTGGTTCAAAGCCTATGAGGTAGCCATGTCTTCCCACCGGGTCCCTGAGAAGGATTGGGGAGCGGGGTTGTGGGGACGGTTCCTCAGTGAAGGGCGGGATACCTTGTTGGATTTGCCCTCTGAAGTCTATAATTCGTAGAGCCACATGAAGGATGCCTTAATGACTAGGTATGGTTTGACCCCTGAGCTTTATAGGCAAAGGTTCAGGAACTGTAGTAAGATTGAAAGCAGTACCTGGGTTGAATATGTGACCTTCTTTTGCAGAGCCTTGGATGGTTGGGTAAAGGGTAGCAAAGCGACTGATTTTCAGGCGCTCTTTGATTTAATTGCCTGGGAGCACTTGTCCGGTAATTGTTTTCCTGATCTACGCCAGCACCTGATTGATAGTAAGCTGACTAACCCTAGGCAGCTTGCTGAGGAGGCGGACCGCTGGGTGAGTACCCGGGTCCACAAGGGTCACGTGGGAGACTCCGCCAAGGGTGGGCAGGGTCCCCAGCAGAAGAGTGGGGGGGACAAGGGTAAACAGAAGGAGTTCCATAAAGGGCCCCAAAGTAGACCCCAAGGGAACCAAGGGAAAGGTTCCCAGCCTCCCCCTGAGAAGAAGCCAGTGGCCCTGACAGGCCCACCTGTTCACCAGGGACCACTGGTATGTTACAAGTGTGGCGCCCCTGGCCACAAGGCAAATGATCCTCGTTGCCCTTTGCATGGAAAACCAGCACCCACCAGTGCAGTCCCCGGCAGTTGGCTAGTGTAGCCCTGGGGGAGGAGTTGGGTGCCCAAGGTGGGGGGGATCCCACAGTGTTTTCCCTTGTCTCATTAGGAGACTCTGAGATGGTCCCTAGGACCCCGCTGCCTGAGAACACTAAGAAATACAGGCAGTGGGTGACCATCAATGGCCATAGGGTGGAGGCTCTGAGAGACACAGGAGCCAGTGTGACAGCTGTCAAGTGTCACCTGGTGTCTAAAGAGCAGGTTATCCCTGATGCATTCTATCCGGTTGTTGCCGCTGACAACACAGAGAGTCACTGCAAGGTGGCTCAGGTTCCCTTTGAGTGGGGGGGTCTCGGGTACTCTTCAAGTAGCTGTGAGGCCAGCCATGCCTGTTGACTGTTTGTTAGGGAACGATTTGGAGAGCTCACCTTGGGCTAAGGTGGAGCGGAGTGCGCATTTAGAAATGTTGGGCTTGCCGGATTGGGCATGTGTGACCACCCGGTCAATGGCAGCTAAAGGTGTTCAAGAGGACCTGGAGCCTGAGAGGGAGGCCCAGGTGCCTGCCGGAGAGAGAGGAGGCAGGGGGCGCGGGAAACCGGCCCCCGAAGTTCCCACGGTCCAGGAGGAGGCAGACCCTGAGGGGGATGCCCTGGAGCCTACAGGGGAACAGGTAGCTGAACTGGGGGACCTACCTGAGCTGACCCATTGGCAGCAAGAAGGAGGACCCTCCAGGGAAGAGTTCTGCAAGGAGCAGAACACATGCCCTTCTCTCGTGGGTCTGAGGCAACAGGCCACAGACCAGGCAGCAGGTGATCAGTCTGGATCACATTGGGTTTACTGGGAGAATGGTCTCCTGTATTCAGAGCCTAAGGTTGCTGAGCCTGGGTCAGCCCGTGTGCTGGTGGTACCCCAGCGCTTCAGAGCCTTCCTACTGGGGTTGGCTCATGATGTACCGTTAGCGGGACATCTGGGGCAGGACAAGACCTTTGACAGGCTTGTTACCCATTTCTATTGGCCCCAGATGCGCAGGAGTGCCGCCACTCACTGCAGGACATGCCAGACTTGCCAGGCAAGTGGAAAGAGTGGGAGGAAGCACAAGGCTCCTCTCCAGCCATTCCCTGTGGTCAGCACCCCCTTTGAACGGGTGGGTATTGACATTGTGGGGCCACTGGACCCCAAGACAGCCATGGGCAACAGGTTTATCCTGGTCTTGGTGGACCATGCCACCCGGTACCCTGAAGCCATCCCTCTGAGGACAGTGACGGCCCCCGTGGTGGGACGGGCACTGATGGGAATTTTCTCACGTGTGGGATTCCCTCAAGAGGTGGTGTCTGACAGAGGTACCAACTTCGTGTCCAAGTACATGAAGTCCCTGTGGCAGGAGTGCGGTGTAACTTACAAGTTCACCACTCCTTACCACCCTCAAGGAAACGGTCTGGTTGAGAGATTCAACCGGACCCTCAAGGGCATGATTATGGGTCTGGAAGAACCCATGAGGCGTAAATGGGACGTCCTCTTACCATGCCTGTTGTTTGCATACCGGGAGGTGCCACAGAAGTCTCTAGGATTCAGTCCCTTTGAGCTCCTCTATGGACACCCGGTGCGAGGACCTCTGAGTTTGGTCAAGGAAGGCTGGGAGCAATCTCCCAGGAAACCTCCCCAGGATGTATACAGTTACATGCTGGCCTTCAGGAACCAGACTAGGCGTTTCAGAGAACTTGCTGAGGCAAATCTGGAAGCCAGCCAGGAGGAGATGAAGCGGTGGTACGACCAGAATGCCACTCTGGTAGAGCTTCAGCCTGGTCAGAAAGTGTGGGTCATGGCCCCTGTGGAGCCTTGTGCGCTCCAGGACAGGTGGACCGGCCCTTTTACGGTGGTGGAGCGCAAGAGTCCAGTTACCTATTTGGTGGACTTGCAGTCTCCCAGGAACCCCTTGCGGGTCCTGCATGTGAACCGCCTGAAGCCCCACTTGGAGAGGTCCCAAGTGGGCATGCTCTTAGCTACAGATGATGGAATGGAGGAGGAGACCGAGCCTCTTCCTGACCTCCTGTCAGCCCGAGAGCAAGATGGATCAGTGGAGGGAGTAAACCTCTCTACCTCCCTGACACCTGAGCAGCAGGGTGACTGTCGCCAACTGTTGGGACAGTTCCCTGACCTGTTCTCCCTGGTTCCCAGTGTCACTCATTGGTGCGTCCATGATGAGGACACTGGGGACAGTCTTCCTGTGAAGCACAAGGCTTACAGGGTGACTGACAGGATCAGAGCCTGCATCAAGGAGGAGGTCTCCAACATGTTTGCGCTAGGGGTCATTGAGTCCTCTAACAGCCCTTGGGCCAGCCCAGTGGTCTTGGTTCCAAAGGCTGCCGCACCTGGTGCCACACCAGAACTCCGGTTCTGTGTGGACTACAGGGGACTCAATTCCGTCACCAGGACTGACGCCCACCCCATCCCCAGAGCTGATGAGCTCATAGATCGGTTAGGGGCTGCGCGGTACCTCAGCACGTTTGACTTAACGTCTGGGTACTGGCAGATCGCCTTGACTGATGGGGCAAAGAGAGGTCAGCATTCTCCACACCAGATGGGCACTACCAGTTCCGGGTGATGCCCTTTGGGATGAAGAATGCCCCTGCCACCTTTCAGAGGTTGGTCAACCAGGTGTTGGTTGGACTGGAGGATTTCAGTGCCGCCTACCTGGATGACATCGCAGTGTTCAGTGCCAGTTGGGAAGAACATCTGCGCCACCTCTGGGAAGTGTTGATGGCGCTGCGGAGGGCAGGCCTCACAATCAAGGCGAGTAAGTGCCAGATTGGGCAGGGTTCTGTGGTGTACTTGGGACACCAGGTTGGGAGCGGCCAGGTGGCGCCCCTCCAACCGAAAATTGATACCATTCTGGCTTGGGAGCCCCCCCAAGACCCAGACAGAGGTGAGAGCCTTCCTAGGACTCACCGGGTATTACCGGAGATTCGTCAAGGGGTATGGCAGCATTGTTGCCCCCTTGACAGAGCTGACTTCCAAGAAGCAGCCCAGGAAAGTGATTTGGACTGACGCCTGTCAAAAAGCTTTTGACACCTTGAAGACTGCCATGTGCACGGCGCCTGTGCTCCAGGCACCCAACTTCTCCAATGAGTTCATTGTTCAGACCGAGCTTCAGAGCATGGTGTAGGGGCTGTTCTATCACAGATCAATGAGGAGGGCCTAGACCAACCTGTAGCCTTCATCAGTAGGAGGTTACTTCCCCGGGAACAGAGATGGAGTGCTATTGAGCGGGAGGCATTTGCTGTGGTCTGGGCACTGAAGAAGCTGAGACCATACCTGTTTGGGACTCATTTCCGGGTTCAGACAGACCACAGGCCCCTCAGATGGTTGATGCAGATGAGGGGTGAGAATCCAAAGCTGTTGAGGTGGTCCATTTCCCTACAGGGGATGGACTTTACGGTGGAACACCGCCCTGGTACAGAACACGCCAATGCTGATGGTCTGTCCAGATTTTTCCGCCTTAGCGATGAGAACTCCCTAGGGGTAGGATAGTTCTCCCCACATTTCAGCTGGAGGGGACACGTGTTAGACCTGGCATCCTTGGCGTGGGTCTCCCTTCCATTTTTCGTAATGCCTCCACTGTTGCCAATATGTTTTTGCTGGACTAGATGCTCATGGGCACTTTGCCGCTGCTAATCAGTGCCAAAGTGCAAGTGCTCCCTATCGTTAATTGATATATGTATTAGTGACTCCATGATTGGATGATTGGTTTACTTGTCAGTCCCTAGTACAGTGCACTCAGTGTGCCCAGGGCTTGTAAATCCAATGCCGCTGGTGGGCTTGCAGCACTGGTTGTGCCACCCACAGAAGCGGCTTGTAAAATGTGTCTCAGGCCTGCCATCGCAGAGCCTGTGTGCAGCGTAGGGCTGCCATGTCGACTTGGTGAGTACACCCACTTACCAGTCCCTAAACCTTCCCTTTACTGCATGTTGGTCACCCCTAAAGTAGGCCCTAGGGCAGGGTGCATTGTAAGTATAAGGTAGGACATGCCCTGGTGTGTGTGGCATGTCCTAATAGTGAATTACAGCCATTCTCGTTTTTCACTATTGCAAGGCTACCTGCTCCCCATAGGCCAGAATGGGCAGACTGACTATTACACCTTATAGTCAGAACTGACCCAGGGAACATGGTAGAAAAACGAATTTAGTATGCCTGAACTCAGGATGATAAAATACATCTTTTAGTGAAGTTGGTTTTAACATTCTGTGTTTGAAAATACCACTTTTAGAAAGTGGGTATTTTCTTGCCTAACTATCCAAGCCTGCCTCTGCTAGGTTGTGTATTCCTTGTCTGGAGATTGAGTGACAGGGGCTGGGGGTGGCTACAGGAGACAGGGTGAGTCAGCGCAGGGCTGAATAGAAAGATCTGCATCCAGAGTGGAGGGAGGAGTTGCACCTGGGTCTGAATAGGGCTGTGCCTGCCTTCCACAATGCTGGCTCCACCTCCTGCCGGGCGGCTGAGCACTCTGCCCCACATTCTGAAAGGAAAGAAGGAGTCAGAAAAACAAAGTGCTCCAGGACTGACCAGAACTGGTTTTGGACTAGGCAGAGGCCTCTCTGCCTCCAGAGAACAAAGAGAATCAGGGTATAAGGGGGCACCCAGACCCCAGGAAGATTAGATCACTTTTGGGAACAAGAAGAAACCTTTGCTGAGGAGCGGAACCAAGAAGAAACTGAGGAGAGACTATCCCTAAGCCTGAAGTGCTGCTTGGGGGATTGGCCTGCAGTGGTTTGCCTGACTGCCAAAGAAAGGAGAAAGGAACTTTTGCTTTGCTGTGACTTTCATCAACTTGTGAAGGATCTCCAAGGGCTTGGAAGAGAGCTTGCCCCCTGACCGAAGTCCCAGGACCATTGGACTTCACCCCCTTTGTGAACTGCTGCTGGAAACTCTGTTTCAGTGGCTGCAGAGGTAGGGAGCTGTGACCGACTCTCACGACCGACTCGGTGTCCTGTAAGCACCGCATCGAAGCACCGTCTCGCCCTGCAACGCACGGCCCTGGTCTCACCGACTCCGTCAACGAGCCGCTGCCTGCACCGCATCGAGGGACAACGCGTCCTGCAACGCTTCGCTACGCCGAATCGAACTGGTCCGACCGACACGGTCACTGCTGCTGAGTTCGAGTCCTGTGACCGCACCGGAGTTGGGCACCGCTCGCACGCTTTGCGACGCACCGCCCGACTCGCACCGCTGTCCGGACTGATCGACGCCAGCTCCTGAATCCGGCTCCGTCGCCGCACCGCAACCTGCCAGCACCGCATCGAAGCACCGTCTCGCCCTGCAACGCACGGCCCTAGTCTCACCGACTCCGTCTCGACGACGTCAACGAGCCGCTGCCTGCACCGCATCGAGGGACAACGCGTCCTGCAACGCTTCCATTTTTGCATCGCGACCGCGACGAACAGCCATCCGGCTCGCACGCCCGTGCCTGCCGCTTCAAGTAAAGGTACTGTGACCGAGTCTGTCTACGCTGTGTTGGCCCGTCTCGATGCGGTCAGCTGGATTTGTTAGACTCTGTTTGTTCTCGACATCGCCGTAGCCGGAGGAGGCTACCGGCTCGCACAGAACCTTGAATTAAGCCTTTTTGATCAGAACTAAGTATTCTTAACAGTATTGTGGATTATTTTTGTCGTTTATGGTCTTGTGATAAATCTATATAAAGTATACCTATTTTTATAAATATATAACCTGTGTTGTGTCCATTTGTAGTGTTGTCACTTGATTACTGTATGTGTTCACAAATGCTTTACACACTGCCTCTGAACTAAGCCTGTCTGCTCGTGCCAAGCTACCAAGAGGGTGAGCAGGGGTTATTTCAGGAGTGTACCTACTTTCCCTGACTAGACTCAAGGGTCCCTATTTGGACAAAGGTACATACCTCTGCCAACTAGAGACCACCAAATCTAACACTGGGTTTCGCCTCTGAGGGCTACAAGTTCAACTTTAAAAAGTCCAGAATTGCCCATCTCAATGTCCTATTTTTAGGATATGAGCTTTCAAGTGAAGGCAAGAGCTTGGCAGCTAACTTTTTAGAAAAGTGTGCGCTGCTCCAACCTCCAAAAACGCTAAAAAACTTACAATCCATCCTGGGTTTCCTAAACTTTGGAAGAACATACATTCTAAATTACGCAGAAAGGGTTAAACCTCTCTACACATTAATCAAACCTGATTTTTCGATCAGAAACTGGACACAGGAACACACAGAAATCTTGCGTTCACTCCAGGCTAACATGTTAGCAACAAATCACTTACAAACACGCGCAGGTCAACGCAATTTGGTGATCTGAATAATTTCGGGTCAATGCGGATTCACCTACTTAACCTTCAATGAGGGTGAGAAAATACCAATCGCATACAAATCTCATTTGTACACACAAGCGGAATTGCGCTTCAGTTCAACTGAAAAAATTCTAACAGCAGTTCAAACCACTGTAGCAAAAGAAAAAGCCTTAGCCCAAGGGAAACGCATTATTGTCGTAACCCCGGTTCCAGCTTTAGAAGCGGTCACAAAAGCAAGCATTCCAAATGCTAAAGCATTACATCCAAGATGGATACAATGGGTTAATTCTCTTGCTGCAACAGATGTTGAATATGTTTTTGATCCAGATTTAAAAACACAAGCATTCCTGCAATATGAACAAGAATGTCCTCTGCCTACTGAAATTCTGCCTCTCGATCAGTACGAATTTATAATTTACACTGACGGATCCGCACAACCCGCAACAGGGAGTAAGCAAGCTTACAGTGCAGCGTGTGCAATCGTTAAAGGTCGCATGCGAAATGGCATCTTCAGACCTATGGTCACAAAAACTCAGTCTCTAGGAGATTGTACAGCTCAGCGAGCTGAACTACAAGCATTCAAACTGGCACTTGAAAGTACAGATCGAGAATTCCCCACACTAATAGTGTGCGATTCCTTTTACTGTGTTCAGTCGTATAATGAATATATACAAAACTGACTTGAAAATGGTTTCAAAGATGCGAAAGGTGGCACAATAAAGCATAAAACGCTTTGGGAACAAGTAGTTCAGTTGAAAAACGAACTACCAAAGGCTCACGTGATACACACACTGAGTCATCAACGTGATGGCGTTCACGTTGCAGGGAATTCATTGGCTGACGAAGCCGCAAAGGGGGCTGTTTAGACGGCTTCCGTAGCTGCGATCACTCGTTCAAAAACAAAAATAGACGGTGAGATAATGTTGGCTGTCAATGCATCAAGCAAAGGTAGCAGTGCAGCGTTACCAAAAAAGTTTCCACTCAAGTACTCTTATGTAATTGATGCGAATAACGTTCCTTTTGCTCGAATCCCTGGAGTGGGGGATAGGGTAATTCCAAACATGGAACGTAGAGCAGCCTTGATTTATGAAACACATTTGGGGGAGGGTCTGTCACATCAAGGGATCTCTAAAACAATTTTGACGTTAAAAGAGATGTACTGGTGGCCTGGAATTAATACAGAAATTCACATATTCATCAACAACTGCTTAGACTGTAAATTACAGCGAGAGAGCCACCAGACACCATGCTGCGAATGCGGCAACCCAGTACAGACACCATTGATGAGTAGGTAAGATGGCCGACAGATGATGAGCTCCGGCCGGGAGCTCCCAGCCAGGGATCGCCTTTTTGGGCTCTAATCCCTCGAATCTACCCCCTCCTTGTACCCTTTCCGCTCACCTGGATCGTGTGAACTGCGGTCTTCATCTTTTCTAACTCCCGCGATGGAGTCTTGAGTTCCTCCGGATCCTCGGGAGCTCCCGTGCTGGGGACGGCAGATCGGCTCCACCTGGGATCGCCTGTCCCGAGAGAGCGGAGCAGCCGGAGCGCGGCACCATCCGCTCACAACTGGAACAGCGGCCCTCCGGGAGAGACACGACGGGGGCACTGTTCAAGGCCTGCAGGTGGATTGGGGATGCTCCCTACGCGGAAATGAGTGGACACCGTTCCCCTGATGACCACGTCCGCCATTGCTGGCTCCCACCGTGAGACGGAGGACGGTGAGCTGGGGGGCATTTTGGTCATCGCCGGAAGCAACGGGAGACTCGTTGATGTGCCCGGGTGATGGGGGGCTCCTGAATATTTTCTAACCAAACCCTCTGGGCATAGCCAGCAATTTTTATACCTCGAGTGTCCCTTCTGAAACGCGCCTGACTTCAAAATGGCGCCTGCCGCCGATCGTCACCGGGGGTCTAAGTTACACCACAAGGGATGCTCTGTGTCTGCATCCTCAGCTTAAAGGCCGCAAAATAGATTGAAACAGCAATCATTGGTTTCAGACCTACTGGGATGAACTCAATCAGCCTGAGGATTAAGCGAGGACAACTCTGGAGGCGCCCCGCCTGACCCGAAATTTCCGACCGTCTCTCCTACTGGCTGATATTACTCGATTACACTCGCCCTCTAGGAGACTTACGGACACTGGCTCCTACCTCATGCCGCACTTCTGCATAACAAGCACCCCCTTTATGAATCATAGATAATAATTAGAACCTAATAGTTTTGGAACAGCAAAGACCTATCCTCCTTGCCTGACCACAAAATGGCCGCCACTGTTGACCTCACCTCGATGTACTTCGACTCTTGGACAATAAAACAACTGGTCATCGACCAGACCTTGATCTTAGCCCTCATCCGACTTGGATCCTGCACACCCTTCAGGACATTTACCCTGTGAACTTTCCCTCGACCGCTGAGACCTTGCTACCTGACCGATGCCCGGTGGAGCTACCCGATAGCTATAGGGGAGATGGGCTGTGGATTCCCTCCATCGGCCGTCACCTACCCAGCCGGACATTGGGCAGACCTTCCTTCGTCTCTCCTGCCGTTATCTCCCTCCTTCCTCCTTCCCCCTACACCCTTCCCTCTTACCCCTATCCTGGATCCTGCACACCCTTCAGGACATTTACCCTGTGAACTTTCCCTCGACCACTGAGACCTTGCTACCTGACCGTTGCCCGATGGAGCTAACCCGATAGCTATAGGGGAGATGGGCTGTGGATTCCCTCCTTCAGCCGTCACCTACCCAGCCGGACATTGGGCAGACCTTCCTTCGTCTCTCCTGCCGTTATCTCCCTCCTTCCCCCTACACCCTTCCCCCTACCCACCCTATTTATCCTTCCTCCATGCTCTTTAAATGTGTTTTCGTATAACCGATGTAACCTGTAACTGTTTTTAACTGTGTAATAATGTGATTCCTAATGTAAAGCGCTCTGATACCCACGGGTCTAGCCAGCGCTATATAAAACTCATTAAATAAAAATAAAATAAAATAAATAAATTGTTAGACAGCATTAGACTATCTACGCGCCTGCATCCTACTGGACAAAGGCATTCCTACAAATATTGAATCTAGGTTCCTATGGTTATGGCCTCAGCGCTCGGCTGACACTCGAACTGTTATAAAAGATTTGCGAGTCTTTATCGGCACATACGCAATAGGCACGCTACATTCTGACCAGGGTCCTGCGTTTAGCTCTCTGGCTTACAAAGAAGCCATGGCCAGTCTGGGCGTTGCATTGCGGTACTCCTCTCCATTCCATCCTGAGGGAAATTCGGTTGTGGAAAGGAAAAACCGGGACATAAAGCAGTCTATAACAGCTAGGGTATTAGGCTCGGGTGATGGGTGGGTCAAACACCTTAATGGGGTCCAACGCTCATTGAATAATCTGCCAAGAAGTTCTCTAGGGGGGGTCACTCCATATGAGGTCCTATTTGGGACAAGAATGTGGGTACCAGACCTTGAACACGTAGGCACAGTGGTGGAAAATAAACCGTTTGATATCAAAGATCGTTTGGCTGTTTTACAGAAACTGAATGAGTTAAGAACGAAACAAAGCAACGTATTCCTACAGCCAACCACCACTGGGGAAAAATCGGTTGGTCCCAGCAAGGCCTGTCTGGATTCCAAAAGTTGGGGATCTAGTCAGAGAAAAGATTGCGGACAAGAAGGAATTTGGACCTTCTTACAGACAACCAGTACCTGTCCTAGCAGTTCAAGGAACAAGAACAGTACTTCTGCCACCCTTGCTGGAAGAAAGGAGAAAAGATTTGTGTCCCTCGACCTGATCAAACCACAGTATGTGGCCAATACTAAATAGTAGGCCTCGTGGACTCCGACCTAGTAGCAGACGCACTCCTCTCACTACTATCCAAGAGGTTCAGACTGAAAGACTGATAACAATCGAGAATTCAGCTGTAACAGATGGAGGACTAAGCAACAATGCTATGGAACTCATCCCTCTTGAACACCAAGTAACAGTTCGTCCAAATACACCTGTCTACACCAATGTGGCAAGCGATGAACTGGTTCAAGTGACTTCTACAAATCCAGATGCAATTCCAACAATTGACAGAACTGCTTCTGGCTATTTCATTAACTTTGATACGTTCTGGACTATATCTGGACTTTTTGTTTTCCTACTCTGGCTAGCTTTGGTTACAACTGTGAGCGTGCTTATAAGTGGCAGATACATCCATGTGAATACTGAAAGAAAAGGCGTGAACGTACTTTTGAAACCTCATAAATCTTCCCATCGTGAAGCAAGAGACTTGTCATCAGTGAACATCACAGTTGTTCCTATACAGGATGGTATAGTGTGGGACAAAACAGATTTTGACATCTTCGGCCCGACTGAACAATTGAACATTCCACATTTGTTTATAATTTCACTAAGTGATCTAATTTCGTCCAGTACCAATTCTGATGATTGGGACTTTGAGACTGTTAACGACATAATGTTTGACCTAGAAAAATCTGCTGCATTTTCTAAAAATGAATATTTAGAGGGTTCATCAGACTATGAACAACTGTATTGTTATAACCACTATGGTCATCATTATTTGCATAAATCTGCATATCCAAAAAATGTGTTTATGTTTAACCAATGGGAACATTGTCCTACACCACCTAAAGGTAGTTCAAAAACATTTGCCAACAAGTTTCCATATTTTTCAGGTTACACTACATCTGATCCAGAAATGTTTTACTATAAAAATGTAAACAAGACAGGGCTGAAAATTATGTTAACAAATACAAAACAGATTTACTCTGCATTATTTAATGCCCAACTGTCTAGACAGGGTTTCGACTTTTGGAAAGACACAATAGACACAAAAACTGTCTGGGGTACTAAAGATTGGCAAGTGCAGGGGATAGATGCTTTATTTAGAGCCTGTATCATCCCTGAACAAATAATGTTTTTGAATGAAACCATCCAACAAACATCTTGTCTTGGATTAGCCAAGATCAAGGAGATGAACACACCTTCTGTACCAGCACCTGCAAGTGACAACGATACACAGGCAGTGGTGACAGTTGACAATATACTACAACTCAACAGATCTAATCCTGATTGGAAAAAATGGTTGATCTAGCCCACAGACACGAATAACTGTCATGAAAGATTCCTGAATAAAAGTCAGGGCTTTACTATTCATAGGCCAGACCCAAGATACGTCCAAAGACAACATCCGGGGGTAGTAACAACATACAGTGTAGGAAAATTATGCCTCGATTGGCTGCATAAGTCTACACTACAGGATGTGAAACAACACTTAACCTTACTTAAAAAGGACGCAGACCTTAGGGAATTCTTGCTTGGACCAAGAAAACCGCGTCAAAAACGTTTCATATATGCCAGCATTTATGCTGCCTATAATGAAGCATGGAAAGTATCACAGATGGAGGCTGCAGAACGAATACGTGAACTTGATCGTATTCATTTAGAGAAAACACTCTCGGTGGTCGACAATGGGTTAACAACTTTGTCCTCCAGAATATATTCAATGGATGGCATTGTATCCTCTGCTATCGACATACTAGAACAAGATTTGGCGATGTTACAACAAGGCCAATCTCAATTACGTTCTATTGTGTTATTAAGCTGGACGCTGCAATCTTTGCGAGCGGGCTATGTGCCTTGGCGTTTTATCAACACAACGGCTCTGTTTGCAGAATACAATCTCACTGATAAACAGATCGAATTGGCACAAAGAGGAGCAAGGTATACAGTGCTGAGCATTGAAAAACTGGAAAAGTTACCATTCACAGTGGCAGAAAAACCAGCTACAGAATGGCTTATTCATGGCAAAATAACATTACCTGTGACTACTTTTCAGTTTCAGTATTGCCTCAGACAAATGCAAGCAGGCAAATATGAAAGGTTGGGTAAGGAATACATTAAGACATCTTGGGATTTACCGTATACATATAGATGTTGGAGTGGGGATCGTGAAGTGTTTTTGAGCGGTACACACTGTAAACGTGCACTGAGCGGTTCACTTATATGTCAGGACATTTCTTTACACGGGGCTTGTAATGGTTCTGTGGCAAATTTGTCTTGCCATCAGCAGGGTACACCAGCTGCTGTGATTAATCCAACGTTTGGACAACTTTCTAATGGGAGTTACCTCATGTTGAATGATCAGAGTTGCTGCGGCATGTTGCCAGGCATCCCATATCTAGTAACGGTCAACTCCAGGGTCACTTGCTGTATGCAAGTATTGTTTGCCCCAATAGACACAGTCAGGGAGTCGCCTCTATGGCCTTCGCTGAACGTCTCTTTTATAAGATTTGATACTTTGAGCAGAATGAAAGCCATGCTTTTACAGCAAACAGTGCCTTTGACCTCGGCCAAAGAAACCTATGATCTACAAGTAGCAAGGACTTCGGCTGAGATACAGACTTTAATACGTACAAACTGCCCTATACATTTCGTAGAAATGATAGGACGTATCTTCAATATGTCTGATACAACCGGAATTGTACATGTATTTAAGAGCATCTGCTCCGGTCTGTTAGCACCTTTCCAGGCAATACTCGGAATCATCCCGAAATTTGCACATTCGGTGTTTGGTGGCATACCATTCATTCTAGCACTTGTTGCCGGAATTCTATTTCTCTTCCTGCTATTGCGCTATGGCCAGCCTATTCGCAGACATCACTCCGAGCGAAATGGAGAAAGCTCTCCTTGAACGAAAGTGCCGTGAGCGAATAGTACAGCTATTGGGCATGACTCGTCTACGGGAACTTAATACCACGTGGTTCCTGTCATTTAGACCAATCTGGCAAGATTGCATCTTACCTGTTCTACGATGCCTGCTATGCGGTGAAGAATGCGTGTTGGACACCTGTCTAACATTTCCATCGCGATACAAAAGGGGGGCCAAAAGGGGGGCTACAAAAGGGGGGGATGTCGATACTCTGCTGGTCCCGATAACTGCCCATGCTCTGTGTTGTCCCCAGAGGCTACCAATCCTGATGTCAGCATTCATTGAGATCTCACAGACGCTTCCGGCTGCTGATGAGGTACGAGAAAGATCTACAGGCACACAGGTAACAACGGACGCGAACATTGCTGAGGCTACCTATGCTGGAAGCGATGCTTCTCATCTCTGTGCAATAAATCTACTACACGAGGTGTTCCAACTGACACCAACTACAGTGGATGATGTTTTGGCTATAGAAATAGATGATCTCATGTTTACACCAGACCCGTAACCTGACTCTGATTCAGCATACAGTGTTCCAGAGATGCAGTAACAATTTGGCCTTCATTTTTCAAAACATCTTGGAACTCTACAAAAATTGAACTTTTTCCCATTTTTCGAACGAAAATGGCACTTTAATCTGCTTAAAGTAGAACTAGCCTTATAATACAGACTTCAAGGTGCTTCCACGGACACTTAGTCATCTTGTGTGTCTAAAACTGTTCATTAATTTTCATGACATGAAATGACTTTGATTTTTGAGAAACTTATCGATCATTTTCTGTCACATGTAAATATTACTGCTTATTTCATTCCAATTGCATTTATTCTCGAACTTTATGCCTGAAATGAAAAGCATTTGCTTCAAATGTACAGTACCTTTTGCATTTTTTTTACTATGTTTTTTAACACTTTTAAGAAATATTTTTAAATATGCGGTACTCCATTTAATGTTTAGCATTTTAAATGTTTAGCATTTTAGTATTATCGTACACACGAAAGTGGAGTGGGTGTTGTATTCCTCTTAGGGTGTCCATAAACGAGCTTTCCAGTATCATGTCCTTATATAGGCACAATTCGCCCTGCCCTTATATAGGCATAAAATCCCAGCCCTTATTTAGGCATTAAACCGTGCTGTCCAAATACAGGCATGGTCTCTGACCATCCGTCCACCCTAACGTCACAACGAGTTCGTGAAGAACAGACCCTTAGGCTGCGGGAGTTTCCCTAGCCCAGGACTATTGATTTCTTCAAGGACTCATATATTATGCATGAACCATTATTCCTTAGGGGTTCATTCATGACGTCTTCCGCTGTCCGATCCACGTCAATGCTAACATTCTGAGGTACCTCTCAGGTATAAATATACCTTCCCTAGCCCTTGTAAACTAGAGGAGACCTCGACTTCAGAGGAGCCCGTTTCCCGGGCTGACGCACTGAGAAGACGCTGTCATCCCTGCACGCAGAGAGTCCAGCTTCCAGTGATCTGACTTCCCTTGCGGGGTGTTGGAGTTCGAGTCTGGCAAAGAGATTCCTACCTCTCTCATTCTTCAGGTATGGAGCTGATAAGAACCTAGAGGGACTCTTGGCATACTAGGCTTAACATACTCTTAGTATACCATAGTAAGGAATACTTCACCTACTTCATACCTCTCCCTACACCTAGGTTAGGTACATTGGGGTAGAACTAGATTAGAAACGCATCGTATGAGTACTCGCATTTTTAGTCTGTGTTATTGATGTAAATGCATATATACTAAAAGATAATGCTATCGCAGTATAATTTATTTCTACTGCTCACACTATACATTATTTATCTCGCATACTGTCTTGTGATCGTAACAGCACATTTTACTTACACCAGAAACAAGACTGTTCAATAAATCTTTTATTGAAACGCCCGTCTATTTCTTTCTGTGTAACTTGGAGAAAACTAAGCATGCACGATTGAGCTGAGTGAAATAGTTATCTATTGTTTCCACGACTCTGGGACACGTTCTGATTCTAAAGGGAAACAAAGTGGTCATGTTTTGCGGCTGCCAGAAACTACTCCCTTCTTGTTGTCAAGGAGTTTCTAGTGGCCTCTGAGCTAGCTGGCACAAGTAATTAAGTTTAATATACTCAATAGGGACATACTGACCTTAGTCCTATGTCAAACCTATGGGATATATTATTCCAATGCGCAGAGCCTATTAGGGAAATAGGAGCTACACTACACTGGGGAACTTCCTTCCTCTTTAAAAAAATTGTAAAAAAAAAAAAAATGACTCCTTGCTCACAAAACTACATCTAAATGACAACCTGAGGAGTTTTTTGAGCAAAATGAACAAAATCATCATTTTTTAGAAGGTTTTATGCTGCTCGAGAGATATTCTTCGCCAGATTGTAAATTCTGCGTGTTCGGCATCGCGATCGTCACAAAAAGTCGTTATCGCGCGCGCGAAAACGTATATTGAGCGCGCGAAGAAGAAAAAAGTGTAAGTCCGCGTTGTCGCGCAGTGCGGAGTTGCCCAAAGTCCGCGAGCTGAACGCCCAGGGTTACCTACTGGCTGAAAAGGCCTATTTATTTAACACACACCAAAAAACTGAAATACCACCCCAAAAACCACATTTTGCAATTCAATCCAATGCCATCCATGCCCTAAATGATGTTAAAATTCAACAGACAACACAGAAACAGTTTTTATGCACCCATGATGACTACCTCTGGGCCTACTGGCAGACTAGGCCACAATCTTAAGCCTATGGCAAAAGCAAGCACACTGCCTTGCTCCACAAAATGGCCGCCACCCACATGGCCAGGCCACCCACAAATAATAACAAGAAAGTGAAGACAGACAATCAATGCAGGCCTATGGCAAAAGCACACTATGGCTCCACAAAATGGCCGCTAGCCACCCACAACAAAAAGAAATGGAAGACAGACAATGCAAGCCTATGGCAAAAGCACACTGCCTGCCTTCACAAAATGGCCACCACCCACATGGCCAGGCCACAACAACAACAAGCATAAGCCAAGGGGAACAAAGAAAAGACATGCAGGCCTATATGGAAAAAGCAGCACACTACTAAACTACCACCACAAAATGGCCCCAAGCCACATGGTCACTCACAGTCACAACAGGCCATGGAAAACAATGAACTCAAGCAGGCCTATAATATGACCAGACAAAGGAGGCCTGCTAAACAACACAGCTTTAATACAAAAATGCAAAAACGAAAATCCACAGGGCTACGAAAGGTTGGAAAGTTACACAACAAGCACACACACACATCCAACAAAGGTATTTATTTATTAACACACACCCAAAAAGTGAAATACACCCCAAAAACCACATTTACCAATTCAATCCAATGCCATCCATGCCCTACATGATGTTTAAATTCAACAGACACCACAGAAACATGCACCCATGGGTAGCTCTGGGCCTACTGGCTAAAATTACAATCAAAGAAAAACAACTAGGCCCCTACTGAAACTACAGGCCACAACAATAAATTTTAAAAACGATGAAAATCCCCAAAAAATGTAGGTACAAACAAGCCCCAATCAAACAAAAAAGTACACCAATTCTCCAACTTACTTGTAAAATCTCAAATCCAAAAGTCCTCAAATCCAATCCAATGATATGATGCAGCAGACAGACACAAAAAGTGATCCTTCCAGCTCCAAATCCAAATGAAAGTGAACAGCACATGGACAAAGCACTGGGAGGAGCCTGCTGGACAGGAACAGGAAGTTTGAGACTCAGGGGCACTTCCTTCCTCTTGAAGAAAAAAAGTAAAAAAAGAAAAAGGACTCCTTGCACAAAAACTACAGCCAAATCACAATCTGAGGAGTTTTTGGAGCAAAATAATCATTTTCGAGAAGGTTTTATGATGCTCGAGAGATATTCTTCGCCAGATTGTAGTTTCTTCGTGTTCGGGATCGCGATCTTACCAACACTGCCGCCGGAAGTCAGATCGCGCGTCCGAATGACGTGTTCGCGTTCGCACACTCTCGCGGGATCGTGCCGCCGGATTCCAAATCTCGTGGCTCCCGCGAACGGATAGGAAATCGCGTCGGCGAACGCAGAATCACGGTAGGTCGTTACAGCGCGCACGAGAACGCATATTGAGCGCGCGAAGAAGAAAAACAGCTACGCTACGCCGCAAATTGCGTAGTGCTCGGTAACTTCACGCTCTACGCGAATCGCGAAGTTACCGAAACTACGCAAACTCCGCGAGCGTAGCGTAGTTCACCGCCCAGGGTTATTCATATGTCTAGTTGTACTTAAAATATTCCCAGCATTTGTACATACAATATTGTTGGCTACTCTCAGTTTTCAACAATGCTTTTTATCCTCCTCACTATGGTATAATAAATTTCTCAAATTCCGCCACAATTGTTTTTATTTTAAACACTGGAAGGAGAAGAGTATTAGGTTTGTCCACCAATTGGTAAGGGATAATTCTGTTATACCTTTTCCCAAATACAACTGAAATACTACTTACCTAGCTCTTTTTTAAAGGAATATGAATTAATATCCTCTAATCTCCAGTCTTTTTTCCACTTGTGATTTCCCTCCTCCCCCTGTTCCACCCCTGCCTTTGAAACCTTTAGATATTATTTCCCATGACTCTATTCCCAAACCTGCTTGTGTATATAAAACTTTCTTATCACCAACGTCTATGTGAACTAAAAACTCCATTGAACTATTATAGGAAGCTGATCTTTCCACATAGTTCTCTGTACAAATCTGGGATAAAATGTGGCTTAAAATATTCAATACCTCCAAAGCTGCATGTATTGAACAAAGTTTTTGATACCAATAAAGCTATTATTACCACAGAATGTATTTCTAAATTTGATTCATCTGCCTATCCACAATGTTGGTCATGTTCCACATGTACTTTAACTCACTTATTATTGTATTGCTCTAATGTTTTGGACTTTTGGAAATCAACTTGGCGTAAATATTTAAGTGTAATATACTGTTAACATTACAAAAATGTTGTCTTTGTCGCCCAACTTTGATCATATATTCTCTAAGCCAGGGACATGATGGGCCTGTTCAACAGCAACGTGGAAGACCAATGGGAGCCCCTAAGCCTCTGCTGTTTGATCTTTTCATTGCACTTGGTCTCAAAGTCATACTATCTTGTTGGAAAGAGGCATCTAAATTATCTTTGTTAACATGGTGGAATTTTATATGTGATGAACATAGAATATATACTGTTTCCGCATTAACCTTACATCAGAAGATTAAATTGGATTCATATTGGTTACCCTTTACTACTTATCTCTCGTCACACACATCATTACCTTGATTGTCTATTCTTCTTTATCTCTCTGTACTCCTCCTCTTTTCTTGCCCCCAGTTTTTCTGCTTTCCCTCTCAATCATCCTCTCCTCTTCTATTTTCCGCCCTTTTTTATATAAAATTACTTTTTTTCTCTTAAAATTGCAATAATTCTACAATGTAAGATCTATTGTAAATGTTTTTGTTACTGCTTTGTGAATTTTCAATAAAAAATATTTTACAAAAAAAGGTCTTGTTTTAGGAAGAAAAGTTAGATCCCCTTGAGAAATCTGTGTTGATCATTTGCATTTCCAGCCATGGTGTTGATATGTTTGAGAAAATTGAGTCCCTTATCAAAAATGAAGCTAACTTATTTTGCACTCTCAATAATAGTCGGAAAGCAGCCTCAGATATTGGCTGAGTCTAGTCATTGTTGAAATGGGATAGAGGATATATGAGGCGAGCTAAGTAAAAACTTTTTCCATTGAATTTGAGGTGATTATCAGCCACTCAAAACTGTATGTTGCTAAAGACATACGCAATAAGGAAATGCCATCTTTAGAGGAAATCTTCAAATAGAGCTGGGGTCATGGTTCATACTGATGTTAAGTTCTGCCAGATTCCTTTATGATGTCAGAGAAACAGGTTGTGAGAGCAGTTTCGCGAGAAACAGGACACTCCAGCTATTAGGCCTTAACCAAAGTGATGGAGTTGGTTTACCAGTGGCTTCGTGGCCTGGTCTACTGGTGTTCTGAGAACTGAGCGAGGTGGCGAGGTGACCAGTACAGGGCTTAATCAGAGAATTGGCGCAGAGTTAGGGACCCAGAACTCAACAGAGAGCACAATAACACTCAATAATAGATTGTCAAGCCAGTACTCCTACTCATAAATAAAAGGTATATTAATACACCACAACTTAATACTACTGAAATAGACAATAAGGAATGCAATTAGTGCCAAGGTAACAAATGTTACTCAGTTCTGCGGAAGAAACACTACTTGAGGAATTTTAGGCAGGTACATACTTACATGCAGTGAGCATCTTCTATGTGTTTTGGTGACCCGGAGGTTAGATTCAATCCCATAATTTACTGGCCCTAAAAAAGTGGTTTCTGGCAATGTTCATTCTCCAATCCCTGCTTATGCTAGAGCAGTGTTACCTTCAACTTGTTCTAAGCCTTCAATAGTGAGCCGCCACCATCCAGAGCAGCCGTCAGGCCTAACTCTCAACCCTGCCTCCTCCTAGAGTCATCGATGTTCACAGTGTGCCCAGGGAGTGGCTACTGTCTCTAAATACAACCGCAGAGTTGTTTTGGAATAGCATTTCTCCGCATGCAGATGGAACCTGCTACAGGTGACCTGTGGGTTGTAAAATGGAGCCCTTTGCTGTTCACATTGGATGCCCTCCAATTACACCAAGATCAACTAGGGGTGGAGAATCACCTCAGTGCCTACTGATGACCGGGGAAGCACACTCGAGGACAGAGGCACAGGGAGCATCCAGGGGTATCTGTGGTCCTCCCCAAGACACCAGAGTGTGGTCACCCCTGGTAGACTGGTTCAGTGCGTTTTCTTCTGAGTAGCTCCTCTATCGGGGTTACATCTGGTCCCTCTGTGCAGATTCCTCTGGCAGGGACACCTCCAATGCCCCTCTTTCAGCTAGCAGTGCAACTCCTAATCCTAAGCAGAACTTCATTTTCTCTAGAAGCGGGTTGAAGAGTTCTCGGGTGCTGTTGCCTAATCTGACTGGGGAGTTAGCTGTAACGGTTATCAGCCCTGGCCCATAGGGATTCCTCCACTACCTTGATGAGTAGCACCTCTACTGGTCAATAAGAAGTTCTGGAACAATGACAGCAACTGCATGTTTCACACCTCTAATACGCCTATCACAGATGTGTATTTCTAATCTGCACTTTGTAACCGGATGAGGCCGGATTGGCCCTTTCATGTATCCGTACTAGGCAAAGCCAGAAAGCAGGCACAGGTAAAACAAAAGCCTGTCCTTCTAAGATCAATTACATACAGCCTCTCCCCTGTTCCCGCCACTGCGGCCCCGCCCCGACCCAGCCACTCCCGCCTCCCTGCCTCTGCTCCTGCCCCCCTCCCCTACATATGGCGACCGCTGCGGGGGAGCGCGCGTGATTCCTTGACCTCCGGGCCGAGGCCAGCACTCGCCCCAGCAGTGCCACCTGGTTGACGACCGCGCTCACAGCCGAGCCCTCCACCCATGCAGAGTTCGAGCCAGCAGCCCGCCCTGCACCGCAGGGTCGCTGTAGGCTCTCCTGATTTCTCCCCCATGATTCCGCTTGCGTACTGGTATTCTTTTCGCTCTAATTACTGCCTGATTTTGTGCTCCTAGTGTTGCCCTGCCCCTGATTTCCGCGTGCTCACTGTTTTTTCGTTTTGCTACTTGTGTTTAAGTTTTACTTACTGCCTGCTTATTGTGCCCTTGCTGTCGCTCTGCCTCTCCCCTGTTCCCGCCACTGCGGCCCTGCCCCCGACCCAGCCGCTCCCGCCTCCCTGCCTCTGCTCCCGCCCCCCTCCCCTACATATGGCGACCGTTGCGCGGTCGCGCCGAAGGCGCGCCTAAGGCAAGCCCATCTGCGCGCGTCCCCCTGGCCCAGACCAGGGGGTCTGCGCCAGACCCCCTGGCCCCCGCGAACGACACGTCGCCCGACTTCACTACGACGCCAACACCCTCCGCGAACTCAACACCGGCCGTTCATCGAACTGCTTCCAGGCCAGCCCGAAACTCACCCACGGACCTTTCACCTGCCGTAGCTGCAGCTTCACCAGCCGTAGAACCCCTACACGTCCGAACCCACCACGCAGAGCAGAACGCAACCACCTCAGATGCATACTACTCAACACCCGCTCCGTCCACAAGCACGCCATCGAGCTCTGGGACCTACTCGACTCAACCTCCCCGGACGTCGCCTTCCTAACAGAAACCTGGATGAACCCCTCCTCGGCACCCGACATCGCCATAGCCGTCCCAGCTGGATACAAGATCACCAGAAGGGACCGCACCAACAAACCAGGAGGAGGAATCGCCATCGTCTACAGGGACACCCTCAAAGTCTCGACCTGCACAACAGACACCTCCAGCACCGCCGAACACCTGTACTTCCAGATCCACACCGACCCCAACACCACCCTCAGAGGAACATTCGTTTACAGACCCCCAGGACCCCGGGCACAGTTCATCGACGCCATCTCCGACATCGTCAGCACGCACGCCCTCGCTTCCACAGACTACATCCTCCTCAGAGACCTGAATATCCACCTCGAGAACGCCGACCACAGCAACTCCGTCGCTCTGCTCGATAACCTCGCCAACCTCGGACTCAAACAGCTCATCACGACCCCCACCCACACCGCCGGACACACGTTCGACCCCATCCTCTCCGCCAGCAACCACGTCTCCTTCAGCCACACCACCGAACTCCACTGGACCGACCATCGCTGCATCCACTTCACCTTCAAGAAACCCACTGCGCACCACCACCCACAGCGGATCCCCTACCGCAGCTGGAACAAGGTCACCGAAGACCAGCTCATCACCACCCTCGCCCTAGACCCACCAACAGACACCACCGACACGGACACAGCCGCCCGCAACCTCAGGCAATGGATCGACGACATCGCCAGCACCCTCCCCCTGACCAAAAATCCCCCAAACAGACGCACCGACAGAAATGCCAGCTGGTTCACCACCGACCTCCAGGAATCCAAGTGGGCTTGCCGAAGACTCGAGAAAAAGTGGCGCCTCGAACAGACTCCGGACAACCACGCAGACCTAAAGAACGCCAGCCGCAAGCACCATCAACTCATCCGAGCCACCAAAAGGACCTCCTTCAAGGAACACATCGACAACAACGCACACAACAGCAAAGAGCTCTTCAACATCGTGAAAGAACTCTCCAACCCCAGCTCAACGACATCCCACCGTCGCAAGACCTATGCGAGTCCTTAGCCACCTTCTTTCACCGCAAGATTGCAGACATCCACGACAGCTTCAGCACCCAGACCCTCCCTACAACCGCCGACACCGCAGTCTCACCACCCCCCAGCCTCTCCAACCGCCTGCTCTCTAGTCCCACGTCAACGACGACGACACCATCAAAACCATGAACACCATCCACTCCGGCTCAACTTCCGACCCCTGCCCTCACCACATCTTCAACAAAGCAAACCGCATCATCGCACCCCAACTTCGGAAGCTCATCAACAGCTCCTTCGAGACCGCCACCTTCCCGGAAAGCTGGAAGCACGCCGAGATTAACACCCTACTCAAAAAACCCACAGCAGACCCAAAGGACCTCAAGAACTTCCGGCCCATCTCCCTGCTTCCGTTCCTGGCAAAAGTCATCGAGAAGATCATCAACGGGCAACTGACCCACTTCCTCGAGGAGAACAACATCCTGGACCCGTCCCAATCTGGATTCCGCAGCAATCACAGCACCGAAACCGCCCTCATCGCTGCCACAGACGACATCAGGACCCTACTGGACAACGGCGAAACCGTGGCCCTCATCCTCCTGGACCTCTCGGCCGCCTTCGACACCGTCTGCCACCACACCCTCCGCACACACCTACACGACGCAGGAATACGTGACAAAGCCCTGGACTGGACCACCTCCTTCCTCACCGACAGAACCCAGAGGGTTCACCTCCCCCCATTCCGCTCTGAAGCCACCAAGATCATCTGTGGCGTACCCCAAGGTTCATCACTCAGCCCCACCCTTTTCAACATCTACATGGCACCGCTCGCCAACATCGCCCGCACGCACAACCTCAACATCATCTCCTACGCCGACGACACTCAGCTGATCCTCTCACTCACCAAGAACCCCGCCACCGCCAAAACCAACCTCCACGAAGGAATGAAGGCCGTCGCCTACTGGATGCAGAACAGCCGCCTGAAACTTAACTCAGACAAGACAGAGGTCCTCATCCTCGGCTCCACCCCCTCTGCCTGGGACGACTCTTGGTGGCCAGCCGCCCTGGGAGCTGCACCCACACCCACCAACCACGCTCGCAACCTGGGGTTCATTCTGGACTCATCGCTCTCAATGACCCAGCAAGTCAACGCCGTCTCCTCCTCCTGCTTCAACACCCTCCGCATGCTCCGCAAGATCTACAGATGGATCCCCACCGGAACCAGAAGGACGATCACCCATGCCCTCGTCAGCAGCAGACTGGACTACGGCAACGCCCTCTACGCAGGAACCACGGCCAAGCTCCAGAAAAGACTCCAACGCATACAGAATGCCTCCGCACGCCTCATCCTCGACATACCCCACCACACCCACATCACCGCCCACCTCAGAGACCTGCACTGGCTCCCAGTCAACAAGATGATCACCTTCGAGCTCCTCACCCACGCTCACAAAGCACTCCACAATGCCGGACCAGCATACCTCAACAAACGTCTCTCCTTCTGCACCCCAAACCGCCAGCTTCGTTCCGCCGACCTCGCCCTCGCCACCGTCCCACGCATCCACAGAACCTCTACCAGCGGCAGATCCTTCTCCTACCTCGCCGCCATGACTTGGAACACCCTACCCACCCAGCTGCGTCAGACCCAGGACCTGCTGACCTTCAGGAGACTTCTCAAAACCTGGCTGTTCGAGCAGTAGCTGCAACCCCCCACCCCCCCTCAGCGCCTTGAGACCCTCACGGGTGATTAGTGTGCTCTACATATGTCTGATTGATTGATACAGCCACTACTACCAATCTCATTCAGGTGATCTGACGGTAGTCACACTGCTATGAAAGGCACACTTGGTGCGCCCCCTTCAGACCACACTATCTCACTCTGGGTCTCAGTATCTCTAACTAGCATGATTGTCATGTGGGCTGAGACTGAGAGACATCAGAAACACACCAAAGAGAGGGGTAATTCAAGGTAAGGGTGCACGCATGCAAATCATCCAGGGTACTTTCCAGCTCAAAGAGGTTACAAAGAGCAGGGCCTAAGATACAGTCTTGAGGAACACCTTGTGCTACAGAGGCCTGGTTTGACAATGACCTTTCAATTTGATTAGCGGTGAGGGGTTGCTAATCAAATCATGATTTGAAGAAATGAAGAACTCGGCCATCAACTCCCATGTAGTCTTTTTAGGTGTAAATAAGCATAACAATCATGATGGAATCAAACACTGCTTAGAGAGCAAGTAATTTAAATAGGTATCAATTACCATTATCCAGAATGTGAAGAGCATCACCCAATGATTTACAAGATGGCTGCCTTAGTACTGGATCCAGACTGGAAGTTAAGAGGACAGTTATTAGTGAGAAACTACTTTAGGTGACAGTCAGCACAACTTTCCTGGGTTTTTAGCAAGGAGTGGTAGACGTGAGTAGATGTTGTTTAGGTTATCCAGGTCCGGGGTAGGTGTTTTAAAAGAGGAGACACTTAACCAACTTTTAGACAGTCCACAACAACTCCCTGTGATAGGGAGTGATTTAAACGGTTGGACCAATTTGAGGCACAGGTTTTTTTGCATCTTAGCTTAATTTAGCAGATAAGGATATGAAAAGTGATCGGAGGGATTTAGATTGACGATGATGCTGAGGAATTCGGACTGAGATATTTGTCTGAAAGTAGATCATTTGGCTGGACAACGAGAATTAGGTTGAAGTGAGAGAAATGCTTCAATTTCTTTTAACCAATGAAGCAGGTACATTCTCTGCATTACTGCTCAGGTTTAAATATATCAAGATTGGATGTGAAATTTGCTGCCATATTAATGAGCTTCTTAGGTCTATTCTTGGAAAGGTAAATTTGAGATGTGATAGACCGGGATTTAACATTTAAAATAAAGTTAATGCTAGCTTCACTGAAATCATGCCCATGTGTTGTAAATAGGGGAGACCAGATACAAAACAGACAGCAAGATCATTATGGTTAATATTTTTGGTATCTTTCACCGAGTTGTTGGACATTTTTGTTTTTTTAAAACAATTTAAAGTCATCAAATAAATATACAATGCATCTGATTTCCAGTAGCAACAGTGCACACATTTCGGTCATTAAGGGACAACAAATATAGTAATTGGAGATCCAGCCATGAGAGGCAGAGGGGAACAAACATCCCAGACAGGACAAAACTGCCTATTGTAAGGAACAATCTTTATAAAGTAGTCTAGTTTTAACCATCTACCTTTTCTCTAGAGTCATTGCTGTAGTTCATCCAGGAGCTCTAATTGTTTCATACTTCCTAGAGCATCTCTTGCCTCCATGTACATATTGCACAGTGATCATACACCAGTTCATATTTCCATGCCACCTCCTCAGATTAAACACCTCAGAGCTGCTTATAACTTTGCCACACCTCAGCGAGGGACTATTAGTCCCACATTATAGAGCATTTTATTGTATAGTGTCAGTGGATCATCATTCAATATTCCCAATAGCATACGTTTAGCATCTGGGCCCGTGTACTCTCCAGTACAGTGCTCAGCCATCTACCAATCCCCTCACACCCACCCGGCCTGTGGCAGATCTGTAGTGTTAAAAAAATGCCTGCACACAGATCTGTACCTCTTTTACACATCTTTATAATCTTGTCCAGGTATAAGGTACTCAATGTAATAAATTTAGCTTCTCCAGTCTAAAACCTGCACAAATTGCTATTTTTCTAGGACACTGTAAGGCCTCTTCCCATTCCAAATCTTCTATGTCCCACAGGTAAGCAGATCCTAACTTTACCCCATCTCATGGATCCTTAACCAGTGATTTTTAAAAACCTATTCTGAAAACACTCTAGAACTTATTTAGAGTTCGGTAGACAGCCACCTGTTCATAGTTCCTCTGAAGAAATTAAAGGTTTGCTGATCAGCTCACCACACCAATTTCATGTGGCCTCTCAACTAACTGGAAGTTTTCTCCCTGGGCATGGTGGTCATTTTTCTTATTCTTGTTTAGGACCACCAGGGAACAGGAAAAATAAAATAAAAAAGTATATCAGACCATCTGATCTAAATGTGGCCGATGGTCTGATGTACTCTCACTAATGGACCCACTTGGAGTACAATTCATTGACCTTTACAACGCATTGTAATACCATGCAGGGCTTTACAATGCATGCCTGTACCCCAAATTGGTAAAATCTGATATATATATATTTATATACACATACATACATGTATATCTCTTCACAGGGTATTTATAGTTAGGATGGTGTTTCCATAGAATATTGATTTTTTGGTTTGCTAATCAATTTGTCGGCATCTGACAAATCTTCACGAAACATTCCCAAAAAAGTCTCATCCACCTCAGCTGCTTCCTGGAAAGTTTCAGGGTGATCCTTCAAGCAGGTGCCTAGAAAAGGGGGGGGGGGGTCCAAGAAGCGTTTTCCCAATGCAATTTTTCATAGGAAAATTCAACTGCAATTCAGACAAAACAGATGAACAGAATAACACCAACATTTGCAGAAAACTAGATCATTTGCTTAAAGTTTGAGTTTTGTGATTGGGTGTAAATCCGTTCAGTTGTTTTTGAGAAATTAAGGTTCAAAATGTATAAATATTTGGGTGTGGCCAAGCGATTTGAATGGCAGGCAGCAACTTGTTTTGCTAATAACTTTGGAGCCGTTCAACAAATCTTCATATAACTTTCAAATAAAAAAAAGTTCATTCACCTCAGCTCCTTCCTTTTTTTGGAGTGATCCATCAAGCGCGGTCCAAGAAAAACAGGGAGCTCCCAAAACGCAATTTCCCCATGCAGTTTCTATAGGGAATTTTAGACAGCACTACAGCCAAAACAGCTGAACGAAATTACATCAAATTTGTCAGAAAGCTAGATCTTTACGCAGAAAGCGTGAGCTCAGGAACTCTGTCCCTGTGTCCTGGGAATTAAAAATAATTAAGGTATAAGGGTGCAGGGTAGGGATACCCTGACCTTCTAGCCCTTGTAGAGGAAGTCCATAAGGGACCATCCCCTTGGAGTGAAATTTGCACAAAAAATTTTTTTAGGGCACCTCTGTCCCGCTGAAGTCTCTCGGGAGCGAGCGCGGCCCGCTATGCTCCTGAGAGTCTCGCTGGAGCACAGGCATACGCATTGGCTCCTGAGAGACTCCGGTGAGCATCCTGCGGGATTGAGAAAATAATATATATATTTTTTTCTTTTTAAAAGAACTGTGCGCAGCAGGGGTTTGGCTGCCTGTGGTCTTATCACAGCCACTGTTACTTAGCCTGCTATTCCCTATTATGTCATACCTACCAGAGAGCTGTGGGAGTGACCCTTGCTGCACTCAGGACAATCCTCTAATCTTTCAGATAGGAAAATTCAGAACTGGAAAGTCTCTTCCTTCACCAACAACTCCAGCCATGATGCGAGACCAGCTTGAAAGTGCACCCCATGGACCTACAGCATTGTCCATAAGAGAGCTGAATGGACCTACCTGATGTCAGAAAAGCTTGAAGTGATCCTCCAAGCCATTGTGGAAACTAGATCAGCTCGGAAAAGTAAAGTCGACATGGTGGCAATTGTGTTTATCAATGCAAACTCTCAAAAAGAGTGAAGAACGAAATGTCCTTGCAAGAACGCCAAACACATACAGCTGATCTCCAAAGACAGGTTAACAACCTTTTGAATTGGGTTCGCTTCCTGGAGTGCTGGGTGGAAGACGCATAGGGACGCCCCTGATGCAACAGTAGTTGTATTATTGGCCTGCCGGAAGATTTTGACCCCACTAACTTAATTTAGGATTAGTTGTCCAAGCACGTGGCTCCCGCTGGCCTTTCTTCCACTTTGCTGTGGAACAGGCCCATCACGCCCCTGACTGTTGCCCTCCACTGGGAGCTCCTCTTAGGCCCATGCTAGGTAAAATACTGAACTTCTGTGACAAAGACGCCCTGCTGAGGGCCACAAGACAGGCGGCTCAACTTGCCTTTGAGGGGACTCGCATTATGATTTTTCCAGACAATTCACTTGCGGCGCAACACCGCTATGCTTTGTAAATCGGAGTCAAATGCAAACACAGAGAAATCTCATATTTATTCTTCCGATCCAGAAGATACATGGGGCAGTGTGGAGCACCATGAGTGCACCAGCAATTGAACACAGCCCTCCTCGCTCTTGATAAAAGTTCTCTTATCCATGTCGATGCCTCCATCAGCAAGCTTCCTTACATCAGAGCTTCTCTGATGCTCCCAGGCCCACCCAATCACAGATGGAAGGATCATGGAGCTGCCCTTTGCATGACAGCTGTGTGACTGGGGTGTAGGCAATGAATCTGATGACTGACTTAGACCCCTCAAACACAGGCTCTGACACTTCGCTCCTCAGCACCGCCTCAATAGTCCCCACCCCCACTGTTACACCTCAGACAGTGGATGACATTGCAAGACTACCACTACCGGTCACTATATTCTTATTGAAAATATGTTTCACACTGTTTGACCTTGTTTTGTTTACCTTTGCACTCCTTAGCCTTGCCTACTAAATTAACATCCTAGTTGGTCTAATTGTTTAATACGTTGCAAGGTTCTTGTTTCACCCTTCTGATGCTCACACTGCAACCTATCATGGGTTTCATCCCTAGGTTTGCGGTCAGGGTCTCTATTGTGCCAGTTGAGCCTCTTTACTACTGCATGCTTAGATGAACTGGGCCAGGGTGTTGTCTGGGGCAGAGGCACCCCACTTAGATCAATATATGGTCTGATACCATGGGCTATGTATGTACCTGGAACCCCACCTGCACAGAAGTCAGTCCCTCTCTACTATACACACCATGCCTCACACAGTTGGGGCCTGCCGGGCCACTACACCCCCTCTTAGTCACTTCACCACAGTTTCACCCACTTCAAGTCCGGGAGGCTCCAGAATAGATCACAGTTGAACATGGTCATTAGTTTGATAATTGGGCGGATAGATGTTGTTCTCTGTCCCCGAGGTGAGGTGTTGGGACTCTCATAAAGACAAACCTGGTACTAATTATGTTGTACCAAACACATCAGGGATTTCCAGAGGGCAAGCCCAAAGATGCTCGTAATTACTGTCCCACGCTGCTATGTCCAAGCGGTGCTTGCTTCTCATGCCCCTTAATCCTCATGCTATGGAGAAGTTAACACTATTGTCATGGAACGTCCGTGGCATGAGCCATGCCAAGAAGCACTATGATAAGTAGAGCCACTCACATTGCCTTCCTGCAGGAGACACACCAGGCAAACCGGGAGGGGTCCAAACTCTACAAGCCAATGTTACCGGCCCCTCCAACTATGCTAGGGGGTACTGATGGGGTTACTCCCATGGTCCACCATAAATGAATTAAAGCTGTAATAGATGATGAAGGAAGGTATATCCTTGTTGAAGGACTACTACTGAATGGCATTGCAGTCTTATTAAGGAGCATTTACTCCCCAAACACAGGTCAACCACAATTCTTAGTAAAACTCTCAACACAACTCCTCTAAAAGTCCCACCTTCCCTGGATCACAGGTGGGAACTTCATTAGTGTGCTAGGAATTCCTTTAGACAGATATCCTCCATTGTCCCACACACAACACTGAACAGTTGGCCTAATGGGGTTCTCACGGGTCCTTAGTAGATGTCTTGAGGTCTCTCCACCCAGACGCTTGAGAGTATTCTTTTTCACATCCCACCACATGACCTTCATGCCTGGTTGGACTGTTTTTTATGCCCAACAGCCATACTACTCCTGGTTTCCAATGTGGCAAGACCATCTCTAATCATAATCCCACATTATTGCAACTCACCTGGGGGTGGGCACATCTCACCTGGGGTGGGCACCGCTCACCAGTTCTGACCTAGAGACTGCAGTCCCCTGCTCTGGAGGACTCAGCCTTTTCGGAACAAATCCAGGAGGCCATAACACTTTATTTTGAGGAAAACAGTGGTACTGCCACCACTCGCCTGGTCAAATAGGACACGTTTAAGACCGTGGTGAGGTGCAAGGCAATTGAGGGCTGTTAAACAATAGACAAGGAGCTTGGAAAATTCAAACACTCCCTAGGAGATCTTGAAAGGGCAGCACTTGCTGATGATGGATCCAAAACTGTGCTCTTGGTGGTTAGGGAACATCATGTGCAGCTGATCGAATCATTGCGGTGTATAGACTACAAAGCACAAATAGGCAAAACACACACTGAGAGGAAGAAATCCGGGAGATCACTAGCAGACAATATAGCATACTTGCAAGTGGCCATTCACTGTGCCTTTTGTTCCCACTACTATGCACTCTACAGCCCTGAGGTCTTTCTCGCAGTCCCACATTGTTTAATTCTAAGAGGGGTTAATTCTCCCTGTGGTAGCCCCCCCCGAGCAGAAGGAATTACTGGAGCCCACGATCACGGAGCAGGACATTCAGTGTGCCATACACTACTTCGTAACATGCAAGTTTCCTGGCTTAGGCAGCTTTCCGATTGAATTATAGCGGCAAGATTGCTGGTGATCATGTCTGAACTTGTCCACCCCCAACCCAAATAGCTTCATCCCTGGAAGATGTATGCCCCTCAACATATACAGTCTTCACAGATTGATGAAAGAGGCGCTGCCACAGTGGCCCTTTGCTGCCTGCCTAGTATTAGACTTGGAAAAAAGCATTTGACATGCTAAATTGAGGCTATATGTGCCAGTGCTACAGAGGGCAGAGCCAGGCCAGAGGATGTTATAACTGGTTAGACCCGCTAGCCTAAGTCAGAATTGGCCAGTTTACATCTGACTCCTTTCTTATAAATAAATAAAACAATTGGACACAATTCGGGAACTCTTTACACATAAATCCATACCCAAATTCTCGAATACATTTTTGCATGTAGTCTATGTTAGTTACTGAAGGGCTCTAAACATCTCATCGAGGGTCATACCATACGTGCCTGTAATGCCCCAGGACAGCAGCAGATGTTTCAGGGTGGGCATCACTATGCCTTAATTCCATTTGATTCTCTAATTCTTAACTCATAGATGTTTTACTGCAGTGCTCAGTACCATTTGAGGTATATAAATGACACTGAACCACCCCTGGCTGGACTCAATGAGGCAGAGGGATGGCTCAGAAAAGCACCAGTATTCAGAACGGCTCCAATGAAGGGAGTCCATTGTGAAGGAGTCAGATGAAAAAAGTCAATGATGTCAACAGGTCGTCTGTGGTCTGGACGTGGCTTACAACTGTTTGGGGTGAGCCCTCAATTAGGAACCAGTCGTCGAGGTATGGGAAGATTGGTATTCCCAACCTCGGTAGATAGACTGTGACTACCATCATTTTTGTGAACACCCAAGGTGCACTGGCAAGGCAAAAGAGGAGCACAGAGAACTGCAAGTGCTTGTGGCCTACCTAACACTGTAGGAAGAGCCTGTGGGACTATAGGAAGGGATTGTGTAAGTGCGCTTCCTGCAAGTCTAGTGCTACCATCCAGTCTCCTGGATCTAGGGCAGGCAGGTTATGGGCCGGGCTGAGCATTTTAAACTTGTCCGTCCGAAGAAGAAAGTTCAGAGGTTTAAGATCTAGTATGAGACGAAGGCCTCCGTCCTTTTTCAGCATCAGAAAAAAACAGGAGTAGCAGCTAGTGTTGAATTTTGATGCCAGCACTCTCTTCTTTGCTTCCTTGATCAAAAGAGGATGAACTTCTTTGCAAAGTATGTACAAGTGAGCCTCTGAGAGATGTAGCAGTGCGAGTGATATGCCTGGGTGATATGCCCTGGGGATAGGACAGGAAGGGCAGGGAGTATCTGTGTTCCACAATCTGGTGCACCCATTGTTCTGATGCTCTGCCATTCGGGGAGGTGAAAGGTGACACGACCTCCTACCGGGTGATTGTGTGCCGCCAAGGACTATTTAAAGCAGTGTTGTGGTGACTGCAGGGGAGGGGTTGGAGTTGTGCATTGCCCTCAGGCCTGAACGCTGTCAGTCAGATCCCCGGTCTCGTCCTCAAAAGATCTGGGAGGCCTGTTGTTGCCGAGGCCCGTATTGGTGTAGCATCTGCAGTTATCCCTTACCGAAGCCTCAAAAAGGGCGTTGTTATTGGGGGAACTGGCAAGCAGGCTGAGCTAGGTCCAGACAGTGAGCAATGGCTTTTCTCTCTTTAAAGTTCTCAAGGGCAAAGCCCACCATCGAGAAGTTTCGAGCCATCAAATAGCATGTCCATAAATAGATTGGTGGACACTTGACAAAAAGCTTGAGAAGCAAATCCAAGCATGGTGCCTTAGCACCATGATGGTCCCAACTGCCCTACCTAATGTGTGCGTGAGGAGTTTGAGCTAGCTGCATTTGTGAATGGGGAGCCAGTGGAGTTGGGAAGTTGAGGATGAGTCTTGTAGCAGCGTTCTGGAAGTCTGGAGTTTGTGTGTAAACTGCTTGGAAATTCCGGCATAGAGTGGGTTGCAGTAGTCGAGTCCGCTTGTGAGGAGTGCCTGCATGATGGTTCGTCTGGTGTTCTGTGGGGGCCATCTGAAGATCTTACGGAGCATGTGTAGGGTGTCGAAGTAGGCAGTGTTCATTGCGATGACTTGTGCCGTCAGGTTCAGCTTGCAGTACACGGGGATCCACTGGTTTCTGGCAGTCAGCTGGTGTTGGTCCTAGATCGATTGGCTACTAAGTGGCATCCCCTGGGGAGGTCTTTTTTCTGAAGACCAGTACTTCCTTCTTGTTGGACTTAAGCTTCAGGGAGTTCTGCTACTGTGGTCATGCAGTTGGTGAAGTTGGTTCTAGTGGTGTTCAGGAGAGGATGAACTGCAAGTCATCAGCATAGGAGATGTTGATGCCTTGAGATCAGATGGTTTTGGCAAGTGGTGTCAGGTAGATGTTGAAAAGTGCAGGGCTGAAGGATGATCTCTGGGGGGGGCTCCGCAGATCAGATTCTTGGATTCCAATATGAAGAGTGGCAGGCTGTCTCTTTGAGTTTCTCCCGTGAGGAAGAAGCAAATCAATTTGAGTACGGGGTCATTGGAGGCCGATCTCGTTGAGTCTTCTGAGTATGTCGCGGGAGACTGTTGAATACTGCAGAGAGGTGGAGTAGGATGACAGCCGCTGTCTCTCCTTGGTCTAGTGTGGCCTGAATGTTGTCGGTGGCTGCAATAAGGGCGATTTCAGTGCTGTGTTTTTTTCTGAATCCTGATTGAGTTTTGTCTAGCGGGTGTAGTTCGAGGTGAGTTGCTTGTTGACGGCCTATTCTATCACTTGGGCTGGGTAGGGGAGCAGAGAGATTAGATGGAAGTTGCTTAATTGGTTCAGGTTGGGTGACGTGCTTTTGAGGAGGGCGTTGATCGCAGCATGCTTGCATCTTCAGGGAATGTGGCAGATGTGATGGAGGTATTGATGACGTGGGTGAGGGTCATGCTGATTGGTGCTGCTCCTAGTTTATAGATGTAGTGGGGGCAGGGATCTGTAGGGGGCCACTGAATGGATTCACTTCATGATCTAGGATGTGTTTTCCCAGGTGAGAGTTTCCCATTTGGTTAAGTGGTTGTCTTGGTTGGTGATGGCGAGCTGGCAATGAGATTTCTAGGTCTTGGTTGGTGTGCAAAGTTGCTGCAGATGCTTGTGATTTTGTTGTGGAAAACGTTTGATAGGTCGTTGCAGAGTTCTTGGGAGGGGGTGATGCTGTTGACTGTGGTTGGGGTGTGGTGAAGTTCTTGATGATTGAGAAAATCTCCTTGCAGCTGTTGGTGCTCCCTTCGATGCATTCAGCTAGCGCTCTTTTCTTGGTGCCTCTCAGTTGCTGGTGGCAGTGCCCGAGAGCAGCATTGTAGGTGATTCTGCGAGTGCCTCTCCATTTCCCTTCAAGCTGTTTGCAGTGCCATTTAGAGTCCCGGAGGTCCTCTGTCTACCATCTGGCTTGATTGGTGGTTCTTCTTTGCTTGTTAAGTTTTATGGGTGCTAGGGAGTCTGCATAGTTCTTGAGCCAATTGTTGAAGTTGGTGATGTCTTTGTTGAGGTGGTCCATGGGGTTCGGTTGACCTCTGCTGAGAATGTTTAGCTAGTACGCATCTGCAATTTTGCCCCAGCTGCGGCTGGGCAAGCTTGTGCTGGTGGACGTGTTGACTTGTGGTGTGTCGATTTTGAAGTAGGTGATGGAGTGATCAGTCCATGTGAGTGGTGATATGAAGTTGTATAGATGCTGTTGTTGGTGGTGGTGAAGATGGAGTACAGTATGTGTCCTGTGATGTGTATTGGTTCTGTGACAAGCTGGGTTAGTCCAATGTTATTGAGGCTTTCGAGGAGTGCTGTGGAACAGTGGTCGGTATAGTCTTCTAGTTGGAAACTGAGGTCGCCGAGGAGCATGAAGGCTCTGGAGTCGATGGTGAGGGGGCGAAGAAGTTGGTAATGAAGTTGGTGAAGGAAGCTTCTGGTCCGGGTGGTCGGCAGAAGAGATTTCCATTCAGGGTGAAGTTTTCGGAGATTTGCAATTTCAAGTGCAGGTATTCCATGAATGGGGTGGTACTTTCTGTGGATGGTAAGAACTTGATGGAGTCTTTGTAGATGACTGCGAGTCCTCCTCCTGGCTTGTGAAGGCTGTCCTGTTGTGCGATCTTGTAGTTCACTGGGACTGCAGTGCCGATACTGGATGCCAACATGGGGTTGAGCCAGGTTTCAGTTAGGGAGAGGAGGTCCGGTGCTCAGCAGTTCCCAGATTTCGGTTGAGTGTTTGTTGAGAGATTGTGTGTTAAGTAGTATGCATGTGAGTGTGTGTTGAGGTGCAGGTTTGGTGGGGGTGTTGAGGGCGTTGCTATTGCTTTCATAGGTTGTGTGGGTAGGTTGCTGCAGGTGAACTGGCAGTAGGTGCAGGTGAGGGGTTTTAACGTGTTGTGAGGTGTGGCCCCACAGCAGCGGCGGAGGGGCATCCAGGGTCAAGCGACCAGAGGGGCGCTGCACAGTATTGCGGGAGCGTGATCGGATCAGGGTTCCTGGTGCTGGGCGCAGTCCTGCAGCCAAAATTAAGTCGGTCCTGGGAGAGGGGGGAAGAGCGCATGGGGTAGTGGGTGGGGCTGCAGAGGCATTGGAAAAAGAGGCGGGAAGGAGACTCAGCAGGGAGAGGAGGTAAGGAGCAAGGGGAGGTGGGATAAAGCACGGGTGGGGGGGCTGCAGGAAGCTCAACAGAGGGAGCAGAAGGACTGAAACAGGTGAAGGAGGTTCCAACTAATGGAAAGGTCAAAAAAGGCACAAGGGGTGAAAAAGGAAGCAAGCAGAAAAATGAATGCAAAACAGCACAGAAGCACAAGGGGTGGAAGCAAGCAGAGAAGTGGGTGAAAGATTTGCATACAAGTGCAGAAGTGTGAACAGCCTTTTGAAGAGGCTAAAGATCCGGTGAACGATAAAGGAGAAAAGGAGCTGGTCAAGAGTGGACAGCAGAAGAGAGCGCAGAAGGAGCGAGGCAGGAGCTTCAAGGCAGAGGAGCTGGGTCCGAAAGGGCCTTGACTGGCCGGAGAACCAGTCACAGTAAGTGGGGGCTGGGCCTAGGCTCCTGCACAAAGGGGTTACACAGCGGCTGCCATTAAGTAGGCCCTAGAAGAGGGGAAAGGAGCATGGTGGGTGGAGCTGGCGTCAATGTTCAAAAACATGAACAAAAGAAGAAGAGCCACTTTTCCTGCTGTAGCAGAGGTAACACCAATGTGAGCTGAATGGTGTTGGTGGGGGGTAAAAAGAGTGTAGTGCAAAAACAAAATAGAATGAGAGGGTGAACAAAATGCCTCTTTCTAAACTAAATTTTGACATTATAGGTGTATGGCATTCTACAGGACCCGATTTCTGAAACATATCACTCTGTAAATCAAGAAAGTGAAACTTCAACACTATTAGTACAAACGCTGAGCCATTGTCAATATGGCAATTGCTATCGTTATCAGCATCTGCACTAGTCGGGTCTACTGGCTTCAACTCACCAGCTTAGGCACAAAGTTGACAAGGCTTAATAAAAAAAAAAACTCCACTGTCACCAACAATGTCCTGCCTGGGGCAGTGAGCCATTTTCATAACTGTGGTTCTGAAGAATGCCATACACCTCGCAGTGGGGTAATTATTAGCGGCAGAAACATGTTGACCAAAGTATCACGCTTGGGGTAAAGTCATATTCCCTGTTTTTTTTTTTTTTTTTTTTTAAATATGCTCCTCAGGGACAGGTATTAAAATTTGGGTTAGGTCCACTGAGACGCATTTTACTCACCCTTTCACTCTTGCACTACAGTCTGTTTAACCCACCATCACGATTCAGCTCACACTGGTGTTACCTCTGCTATAGCACACAAAGTGGCTCCTTTTCTTTTGTTCTGGAAGAGTTGTAGCCCACTCCAGCACCACATTTGCTAGTGGTCACAGGAGGAACCAGATGATGAAGGATGCCACCTAAGGGGAGGTGAGGGTTTTCATCCTTAAAGGATAATATTCCAAGAGACCTCCACTTGTAAAATACTACTTTTGTGTTTTTCCTAGATAGACCCTCAATGTCCGTTTTGTGTGTTTTAAGAAAGGTAGCCAGAACAGGTGGCTAAATTCTTGGCTCCATTAGGATCTATCCTGACATTTACATACACAGGCTTCATCCACATACCTAGGCTAGGTACATTTAGGTAGGCTACGCATCGTAGGAGTACGTCAATGCTTTTGTTTTATATAATATGTTTTTATTCATCTTATTAGCACTATGGTAGAAATGTATCTACTTTTTACGATATTGGTACCAGCGATTACATATGCTTGCTCCTGTCTTTTGATTGTCGCAGCTAACATGTTTCATACTAGACTGACGCTTGACCAATAAATACTTATTGAAACCGTTCCAATCGTCATTCTATGTATTCTGAGAAAAGCAAGCATGAGTGACTGAGCGAAAGATACCGTATTGTTTCCACGATACCTGAGGAATCAGGGTTGTCATGTTCAGTGGTTGCCAGAAACTACATACACCACTGTAGAATACAGGGGGGTGGTAGTGGCACATTAGAGCTATCTGGTCTAATGGCCGACTCATCCTGTGTGGGTGTCCAGAGTCTGTCTGCACACCAAGCCCTCAGTTTAGGTCACCAAAACGTGCAGGTCCTGGGGGGTCCTAGGAACTACACGACATGGCGCCCAATGTTGGTTAGGTTCTTATAGTAACAGTAAAATCTGAGTAGTTCAGTCGTGCTTTCTCAGACAATCCTACTCACATTTTCCAGAGACGTCTGAAGTGGGAAGGTTAATCCGCCTCAGCTGAGCAGGCATACCCTTTGTATTGGCTGAAGGGTTTAAACAAGCTTGTAACGATTAAAGGTTCCCATATTGTGCAAAACCCTACCTCTTAAAACCTTTACTTTCTTCTCCTTTCAAAATGAGTGAACCCGCAAATAGCGGTGGAAGTGAGGAAGGAGACGAATTTGCTAACGCTCTTAACATTACAGAAAACTGCCGACAGGCAGTAACTCTGAAATTCTTAGAACATGGATTACCTGCAACAGGTGACCATGTTACCTTCGTGATTGAGGCACACGAGGTGTTCGGATCAGAGGTATTCTATTCCTGGGTAAAATTCCCACCTGCAGATCCACAGACACATATATTCCACGAATACATTGAAGTGGATACACAGGATGAATACATCCCATATGAGGACAAAACTGGTTTAAAGGCACCCTAAAACACACAACTTCGGTCCTAAGACTCGGTCCGCTCAGCATAGGAGGAGCGACATGGCTGGTCTTAGCGGCTTACACTCCACATCCTGAGATAGACACACTCCCAGAAGGGGAAGTGCGTACACTTTACAAAGAAGTAGTCAGGCAATACAGACATATTGTCCAGTTCGTCATGCGAACACTCACATTACAACTTGCGAGAGCTGCTCCACCTGGAATAGTACAGACCCAGCCCACACCAATAATTAGTCCACAAACACTAAAAGCAATAATGAGTGCATTCCCATCAAAAAGGGATCAAGTACCATTCTGGATTGCTAAAAGAATAGCACAGTTGGAAACAGTATTTCCCCGTACGGGTCCGCAGGAAAAACACAGAATTTTAACAATTTGCTTGCCAATGGGAATGGTTCCCTCACTTGAGGATTGTACCACCTGGGGAACAATCTTTGCTACAGTATACATTAGAATACACGGTACCCCAACCATATCAGTTATTCCTGAAGTATTAAAACAGATACAGAATGAGTACGGGGCAGGACCTGCCCTGGACTTGGGGATGAAACTGATGGGTAATTTTGACCAAGTCTTGGCGATTATGCTGAGCAACATCAAGGGGGAAGCAGCAGCCTTGGCTATAGGCCAACGCTTAAGGGAAACAACTCCTGCAAATCAGGAGCGTGCATTACCAAAAATTATCGAAGAAACCTATGCTTCACTAGGTAGAGATAGTTTGGGAGACAAACCAGGGAAACCACTAGTGGTGAGTAGTTCTGATAAGGATAACTCAAGGCAAGCGCCCACTTCTTCTAAAAAGAAATGGGATAATAATAATCAATCAAAAAATAATAATGATAATAACAGAAACACTTTACGATCAAGGGGTGGGTCTCCCCAACGGGAGTCCTCTGAAAAGAGGTACAACCTTAGGAATCGTGATAACATTAGGAAACCCAAGGCAGGGTTGCCCGCTATCCCCCTTACTATTTGCGTTAGCTGTGGAGCCGCTGGCAGCTAAGCTCCGACAGCACCACAGGGAATATGCACTGCAATACTCAACCAGACACATCCTAGTGTCTCTCTACGCAGATAATATAACACTGTACCTGCGGGAACCCAAAATTAGCCTTAATCCACTACTCAGGGAACTTATACATTTTGGAATGCTCTCGGGCATAAACATTAACTGGGGAAAACCCAAAATTTTACTCCTTACCCAGGCAGTCCAACGATTTGTCCCAGATTATCCATTAAAATGGTGTGAAGAAGACGTTAAGTATTTAGGGATAGCAGTAGCTAGAGACAAGGCGGAGCTGATGCGGAATAATTATGGGTGAACGCTGGAAGCCCCAACTGACTCCATCACAAGATGGATCTCTATGCCCCTGTCGATGGCAGGACGAATATCCCTAATAAAAATGGTGCTACTCCCTAATCTACTCTACCTGTTCACTAATATTCCATATACGCTAGCAGACACTTCTTTAAAACTCTAAAGACCCAATTGATTTGATTAACATGGGGAGGGAAACAGCCCAGAGTGAAATGGGAACTTTTGACTCAGCCCTTTGCTAAAGGGGGATTCGAGGCACATGATATGGAACTCTACTTTCAGTGCACCCAGGAACATTTGCAGCGTATTGGATACATCCACCACCGTATATGCCACACTTAGCTGTAGAACAGGGATACATGTCTCCCATCCCGACCACAGCAGTTCTGGGCTCCACCAAGCAACTGAGGGGCAAAGATCCCACAACAGTTGATTGAACAAATATAGCCTGGCAAAAAATTGCCCAATGGCTTCAAGTATCCATGCTATACTTCCCGCTGCTGGGGTTAGAGTACCATCCAGACCTTTCGGTTACGCACGAAGCAGGCTGCAGACAAATGCTTCGGAGGATTGGGAAATCGACATGGAAAGACATGTACGAAAACTGAACTTTTTGTACTCGGGAAGACTTTTTCCGAGATCGACAACCCACCCCAATGGAACGGTTTCTATATGTGCGGCTGTGACAGGACATTCAAAAGGCCACACCTGACTTCCCCGCGGAACCCGCAACACTGCACACTTTGTTGCAAAATCCCACACCTACGCATGTGGTCTCCATGCTCTATCGCACTACCCAGGCAATAAGGCTTCCCCAAACACTGAGCTCGCGAATTCACTGGGATGAGGAATTGGGAACCCCCATTAGTGATGACCAATGAGAATATTGCTGTCAGCAAACCGAGAAAGTATCAGCTAGCAGTAGGTTAAGAATTATACACTTTCAATATTTACATCGCTTATATTACACCCCAACTAGACTTCACCGATTCCAACTCCGGGACAACGATCGCTGTGATAGATGTAATAGGGAGGGAGCAGGTCTTTTACATCTGGCATGGGAATGTGACTCAGTTCGGAAATACTTGCGACAGGTGTTGGAGCCTTTAGAGCAGATGACAGGCTCCCCTGTCCCAGACACCCCATTGACGATACTACTGGGATACACAGCAAGGATAGAGACTTTAGTTAGAAAATATATATCGCTAGGTCTACACTTGGCTAAACGTAGAATAGCATGCAGATGGGGAAGAGCACCTAAATTTAAGGAATGGGTGCGCGACCTCATATACTGTCAAGACCAACTTGTCACATACGCGGAGCTGATGCCGGTCACATCCAGACCACACGATATATGGGAGCCACTGTGAAACTACTTAGCGGAACGCCAAAATGACCCAGATAACACTGGAAGTAACACAAGGGAAATCAAATGCATTTGGGGATGATAGAGAGGGGGAGGGAGGGCGAGGTATAGGCCACTGAGGAGAAACACCCCCTCAAATACAAAATATTGTACAGAGCTGTCTGCACAAAGAACAGTAGATGATTGGGCGGAATGGGCTATAGGAGATCGAACTCTAGATGTCAAGTGTGGACGTTCATACGCTTACTTAGCGACGAAGGTGAAGGGCTGAGAATTCGCCTAATGAGTGTGATATTGATAATGTATATGATTGCAATATATATCAGGAAACGTGCCTGACAATCTACATATCTTTGTTTATTGAACTGTTTTAATGAACCATGAAACAGAATAAAAAAAAGTTTTTAAAAAGTTTAAAAAAAACAAAAAAACATTAGGAAACCTTACAGGTATCAGGATACTGATACACGTTCCTTTAGGTCCTTTCAGGGTTCATCAAAAAGCTCGGAGAGGCGAGGACGGTCAGAACAAAAAATTGAAGATCGACCAAAGGGAAAAAGGGAAACACATCGCACTTCAGATTTCATTATCAAACAAGAAGAGCAGCCTAAGGCAAAAACTCAATTCAAAAAGAAGAAAGTAGCTGGCTTAAAAATTAGAGATTGCCCAGGTTACTGAGGACTCAGCTTCTGAACGGGGAATGAGCTCTGACGATGCTAGACAGTGCGGCAGAAGTAACAATAGCGTGGCAGAAGTAACAATAGCTCGCCAGAACCTGAAGGAATTCCTGGTGACAGCAGTATTGAATGAATACATCACGGTGGAAACACCTGATAGAAGAGTGAGTGTCCCACACCACCTACACGAAATTAATCTCCAAATAGAGGGTGACATCTCAAGAAAAATTAAAGGTCGCTTTTGGGAAAATTTGACATTTGGATATGACATCCTGTTAGCAGAAAAAGATTGGCCGCCTGAATTTATAATGGATGCCCAAAAGGTGAAAGCGTCATTTTGCCTGCTTTCTCCGACCTCGTTCCGGTTTCCTTAAAACACTCATATGCGCAGGAGTGGGCGCAAGCGCTAGCTCCAGCATAATACCGCAACCATGTAGGGTGGGACGCAGCATCAAAACACCACGAAATAGCATTAAAAACTACTCCAACTCCACAGAGACAGTACCCAATTACAAATGAAGCGAAGAAGCAGGTCAAAGAAATCTTAGACCAACTAGAATACCAAGGTGTGATTGAAACTTGCACCTCACCAATGAACAACCCTTTGTTTCCAGTAAAGAAACCTGACAACACATCGTTTGGTTTTAGATTACAGACACTTGAACACATGCACAAAAACATTTGCAGTTCAGAACGCACATAGTGCCACATTAATGAATAACATTGTGCGGAAGAAATACAAAACAACACTAGATATCTCGAATGGATTCTTCTGCCAAAATACAGCTCCTGAAAGCTGATATTTGACTGGATTTTCCGCCCTTGGCACACAGCCTCAGTTTTGACACCTGCCCCAAGGCTATAAGAACAGCCCCTGGTTATTCTCGGCATGAGTGTCAGAGCTATTACAAACTTGCGATGAAGAGGCAGTGTCCTACGTAGATAATATATATCTGACGGACGATGAATTACTTGAACACTTGTGCAGGGTGAACAACATAATGGTTGGTTTTGCCAATTTGGGCTACAAATTTAACTTCAAAACAATCGAAAATTGCCCATCTCAGCGTCCTATTTTTGGGATATGAGCTGTCAAGTGAAGGCAAAAGCCTGGCTGCAAACCTTTTAGAAAAGTGCGTGCTAATCCAGCCTCCTAAAACTCTGAAGGGTTTACAATCCATTTCAGGATTTCTAAACTTCGGCAGAACATACATTCAAGACTACGCAGAAAGAGTAAAACCTTTCTATGATCTAATCAGACCAGATTTCACAGCAAAGAAGTGGACTCAAAAACATACAGACACTCTACGTTCAGTTCAGGCTGACATGATAGCTTCAAAACACTTGCAGACACGAGTAAACGTCCACACCCTGGTAATACGGGTTGTCCCCGGGTTATCAGGGTATACCTACATCACGTTCAATGAAGGTGAGACAATTCCAATCGCGTACAAATCTCATTTGTACACAAATGCTGAAAATCGATTTGCAGCAACAGGAAAAATATTGACGGCAGATCAGACTGCTGTAGGGAGAGAAAGAGCACTAGCACCGGGGAAATGCTTTATCGTTGTAACCCCGATACCGACTTTAGAAGCGGTGACAAAAGCCAGCATTCCAAATGCAAAGGCATTGCATCCATGTTGGACTAATTCTCTCACTGCAACAGATGTAGAATACAGATATGATCCTACACTGAAAACACAAGCATATCTGCAATACGAACAAGAACACCCTCTCCCGAATGAAATCTTGCCTCTTTATCAGTATGAATACATCATTTACACTGAGGGTTCTGCCCAACCGGCTATTGGAAGTAAACAGCAATATAGCGCAGCGTGTGCTATAATGAAAGGTCGAATGCGGGACGGCAAGTTCCATCCCAGCAATACGACTACGCAATCTCCGGGAGATTGTACAGCTCAGCTGGCAGAACTGAAAGCCTTGATACTAGCACTACAGTATACGGATTGGTAATTCCCCACACTGATTGTGTGCGATTCGTTTTACTGTGCGCAATCTTACAATGAATATCTTCACTACTGGGGCCAGAATGGGTTCAGAGACTCCAAGGGTTGCACCATAAAACACAAATTGTTCAGGGAACAAGTGGCAAAGCTGAATGCATGCCTGCCACGGGCTCAAGTTATTCACACATTGAGTCATCAGCGTGTTGGCGTACACGTTGAAGGGAATTCACTGGCAGATGAAGCCGCCAAGGCGACAGTGCGAACTGCTGCCGTTGCCGCAATCACTCGTTCACATGCGAGAATAGACGGAGATATACTGGTAGCTATCAATGCCTCAAAGAATGGCTCACCCGTCCTGCCAAAAGGCTTTCCGCTCAAGTACTCCTACAAGTTAGATGTGCACAACACACCGTATGCTCAAATTCCAGGAGTGGGGGATAGAGTAATACCGAACAAAGATCGCAGATTAGGTTTAATACTAGCTGCACACGAGGGTCAGGGCTCAGCACACGCAGGAGTCACTGCAACAATTTCATTATTGAAGCAGCGTTACTGGTGGTTAGGTCTGACAAAACAAACAAAGGACTATGTCCTGACGTGTGGTATTTGCCAACAGATAAAGGGTTCCACCATTCACAAGCCACAAGAAACACCGTTACTGATTTCAGACAGACCCCTCGCATGTGTCTATTTGGACCACTGCAGGCCCTTAAATTCTGATGTGGCTTACAAGTACATCTTGGTGGCAGTGGATTCATGCTCTAGATTCCTATGGATTTGGCCCCAGCGCTCGGCTGACGTTTGAACTGTTATAAAGGATTTTGCAAATCTTCACCGGGACATACGCAATTGGCACGTTACATTCCGACCGTGGCCCTGCGTTTAGCTCTAGGGCTTACAAAGAAGCCATTGAAAGTATGGGCATGGCCTTGCGGTACTCCTCCCCCTACCTTCCAGAGGGAAATTCGGTGGATAGGAAAAACCGGGACCTAAAGCAATTCTTAACAGCAAGGGTATTAGGTGCGGGTGGTACATGGGTCAATCACCTATATGGGGTCCAGAGGGCACTCAACAATGACAAGAAAATCCTTGGGAGGCCGTACCCCTTATGAAATCCTGTTTGGGACAAGAATGTGGGTACCTGATCTCGATTGTGCCAGCACTGTGGCGGATGCAAAACCATTTGAACTGAATGACCGTTTGGCTGTTTTACAGGAACTCAATGAATTCCAAGCATTACAAGTCAAACGCACCGCCACTGGGGAAGTGAAACCAGTTACGGCAAGACCTGCCTGGGTCCTGAAGATTGGGGACCTGGTCAGGGAAAAGATCGTGGACAGAAGAGAGTTTGGGCCATCTTATAGAACAGCTGTACGTGTCCTAGCAGCAGTGGGAACAAGAACAGTACTTCTTCCGCCTCTTGCTGGCAAAAAGAAAAAAGATTTGTCTCCATTGATCTGATGAAACCGCATCATGTGGCCGATCCTCAACAGTAGGCCCCGTGGGGTCCTGAGTAGCCGCAGACCTCCTCTTGCTACTATACAGGAAGTTCAGATGGAAAGACTAATTACCTTTCAAGACTCGCCTACACAATGTGAAGGAGTAACGAATAATGGAGTACAAATCACACCAGTTGAAATTGAAAAACATCAAGAAGAAACAACAATGCAAGTTGCAATTTGGCCCAACAATGATGTCTACATTAATGTGCCTCAAACGACACATCTGCCAGTTCAACAAAACCTGCGGATCTACCGAAGATAGATCGAACTGCGTCTGGCTACTTCATCAACTTTGATGACTTCTCTTCAGATCCAAGTGAACCTGATCAAACGCCACCCACTTCAAAGAACGAAAAATTTCGCCAATTCTATCTTTTGCTCAAAAAGACTTGCTTAGTGCCACCTTGGTTGCATATTTGGTTCGCAATAGGGGTAGTATACCTGTTAATTGACGGTCTTTTTTCTGCTTCTGAACGGACATTATCTCCCAGAACGCTCTACAGTACAATCCGTGAACTTGGTCCTGAAACCACACACGTCATCACATCGTGAACAAAGAGACTTGTCCCTGGTGAACATTACTGCAATTCAAATACCGGGTGATATAGTTTGGGATAAAGTTCCTTATGAAATAGATAGCCCCACTGAACATTTAAAAATTCCACATTTGTTTAAAATTTCTTCAAATGATTTCATTACCCACAGTACACTATCTGATGATTGGGACATTGAGACTGTAAATACTATGCTCACAGATTTAGAACAGTCTGCTGCATTCTCTTACAGGGAATTGTATGAAGATACAACCGATTACGAAACCAAGTTTTGTTACCAGCATTATGGCCATCATTGTTTGCATAGAGCAAGTGTACCACGCACTGCTAACATTTACCATCAATGGGAACATTGCCCAACACCACCAAAAGGTAGTTCTGCCACATTCGCACAGAAATTTGCATACTTTTCAGGGTTCAATACATCAGAACCAGAATCGTTTTACTACAAACTTGCACAGACTAATGCAACTGCGAAGAAGATTATGCTGACTAATACTAAACTGATTTATTCAGCACCTTTTAGCTCCCAACTGTCTATACAGGGTTTCGACTACTGGAGAGACACCATAGACACAAAATCTATCTGGGGGACAAGAGAGTGGCAGGTTCAGGGAACTGAGGCTTTGTTTAGAGCTTGCCTCATACCATTATAGATGATTTTCCTGAACAGAACTGTGCAACAGACTACCTGATACGGGTTTGCAAAAATCAAAGGCCTGAAAACACCGAGCATCCCTTCACCCACACCTATTAAGGGTATTTCCAATAACACACTAACAAGTGAAGGGACACATGGTACAAGTACATACAATTCGTCATCTCCCGATTGGAAGGGTTGGTTGGTTTGGCCAGTAGACACGAATAGGTGTCACTCAAGATTCAGGGGTACAACCGAAGGGTTTAGTAGCCATAGGCCCGACCCACGCTATGTACAAACAGACGATCCAGGGGTGGTGACTTCTTATAGTGTCGGGAAGTTGTGCATAGATTGGCTAAAGACCTCGACACTATCACAGGTGAAACAACACTTGTCCCTTCTGTCAGACAACATGGATCTTAGGGACTTCTTGTTAGGTCCCAAGAAACCATGTAGGATACGCTTCTTGTATACAATCTACAATGAACTATGGAAAATCTCCCAACAGGAAGATGCTGAGAGACTTCGTGAAATCGATAGAATTAACATAGAAAAGGCTTTAGCTGTGGTAGACAATGGCATGACCACACTCTCGTCTCGTATTTATTCACTGGGCAACATTGTGTCCTCAGCTATCGATATAATGGAACAAGATTTGTCTATTTTACAACATGAGCAATCACAGCTACTCACTATTATGCTTCTAAGCTGGATGCTTCAATCATTGCGTTCTGGCCACGTCCCATGGCGATACATTAAAGACATCTATTTTCGGCTTACAATCTAACCGACAGACAATTGACCACGGCTCGCAGAGATGCGAAGTACACCATGCTGCTCATTGAAAGACTAGAGAAGTTATCTTTTACTGTAGCAGAGTCACGTCTACGGAATGGTTAATACATGGCTATATCACACTGCCAATCACGACATTCCAGTTTCAATACTGCCTGAAATATTACCCAGTAGGCAGGTATGAAGTGTTGGGCGAAGGGTACATACGAGAAACTTGGGAGTTACCATACACATATAGGTGCAGGAACAAAGACAAGGAAGTTTTTCTGAGTGGTTCGAACTGGGAGATGGGCTTGAGTGGGTCTTTAGTGTGTAAAGAAATATCACTGTACTGAGCATGTAAAGCGTCAATAGCAAACTTGTCCTGCTACCTAAAGGGATCTCCAGCTGCCGTAATTCATTCGGTTTTCGAGTTACTTTCAAATGGGAGTTACTTGATGCTGAATGACCAAGGCTGCTGTGGTATGAAGCCCGGCATTGCTTATCCGGTGGCCGTCAACTCCAGGGTTGTTTGTTGCAAGCAAGTATTGTTTCCCCCGGCTCGAACAGTTAGGGAGGCACCACTGTGGCCTTCACTGAATGTATCCAACATAGGGTTAGATTCTCTGAGCAGACAAAGCCATTCTGTTTCAGCAAAATGTGGCCTTAACTTCAGCCCGAAAGAACTTTGGCAAGGTCCTCAGCAGAGATACAGGCTCTGGTCCGTACGAACTTCCCTCTCCATTTCAGAGAAATGGTCCATCGTATCTTTAACATGTCTGATACAAGTGGTATCGTACACTTATTTAAGAGCATTGGATCAGGTCTGTTAACCACCTTTCAAACAATTTTCGGAGTGATTACATCATTCATACACTCCGTATTTGGAAGCGTTTTTGCAGGGCTCCCTTTGGTCCTGCTTTCAGTGACGGGCATCCTGATTTTACTCCTATTGCTTCGCAATGGATGTCAACATCACTCGAGACATGGAAAGAACACTGCTGGAGCGACGTTGTCGTGAGCGATTGGTGTTCTTCGTGGGTATACCTCGGCTTCGAGAGCTGAGCGAGCATTGGTTCCTGTCTTTCAGACCGGCATGGCTTGACTGCATCTTGCCAGTATTCCACTGCCTCTTTTGCAGATTCGGACGCATGTTGGACCTCTGTCTGACACTTCCATCGGTTGCGCCACCGGACATAGACATGCTCCTGGTGCCTTTGCGGGCCCATGTGCACAGTTGTCCACAGCATATTCCCATGTTGATGATGGCGTTCCTCGAGCCTCCACAGGACGCTTCAGCTCCTGTTGGAACGGAAACCGGCTCCACCACGGATGTGCAGGCATCAGTCTCAGGCACACAGGCATCTAACTCTTCCCCGACAGCTGCCGTGGGAACTAGTGATGACCACCTCTGCTCACTTGATATCATACTGGAGGTACCAGAAGGACTGCCTCCTGCGGATGAAATGTTTAGTGATGTTGAGTCTTCAGCGCAGGATTCTTAAACAATCTGGCCTCTCCTGTTCTGGGAACCGTTTGGCAACTTTGTACCAAATTGAAGGTCGAACTGACTTTGTTTTTCTTCTCTGCTCTAACGGAACATAGTGTTACAGCAAACAAATGATGGACGGAATGCTGACAATGCAAACATTCTCCCCCAGTCAAAAGATCTGGGTTAAATCCATCGTTCTTTTGCCCACTACGCCACCCCAGTTTGGACCCAGCCATATGCAAATCAGTCTTGACCCTGTGCCCCATGGAAACAGTCCAGACCGAACTGCCAGGCCAGGTCCTCCCTGGACCGGAAACAAGCATCCTGGGACCGGTTTCAGGGTATGTCACCCTTCTTCAGCCAGGCTAGCTTGAATCCAGTGGCACAGTGAGCAAGGGACCCACGTCTGGGCATACCCATCCCACTTAGGGCAAAAAGTGTTACAGCAAACAAATGATGGACGGAATGCTGACAATGCAAACATTCTCCCCCAGTCAAAAGATCTGGGTTAAATCCATTGTTCTTTTGCCCACTACGCCAACCCAGTTTGAACCCAGCCATATGCAAATCAGTCTTGACCCTGTGCCCCATGGGAACAGTCCAGACCGAACTGCCAGGCCAGGTCCTCCCTGGACCGGAAACAAGCATCCTGGGACCGGTTTCAGGGTATGTCACCCTTCTTCAGCCAGGCTAGCTTGAATCCAGTGGCACAGTGAGCAAGGGACCCACGTCTGGGCATACCCATCCCACTTAGGGCAAAAAGTGTTACAGCAAACAAATGATGGACGGAATGCTGACAATGCAAACATTCTCCCCCAGTCAAAAGATCTGGGTTAAATCCATCGTTCTTTTGCCCACTACGCCACCCCAGTTTGGACCCAGCCATATGCAAATCAGTCTTGCCCCTGTGCCCCATGGGAACAGTCCAGACCGAACTGCCAGGCCAGGTCCTCCCTGGACCGGAAACAAGCATCCTGGGACCGGTTTCAGGGTATGTCACCCTTCTTCAGCCAGGCTAGCTTGAATCCAGTGGCACAGTGAGCAAGGGACCCCCGTCTGGGCATACCCATCCCACTTAGGGCAAAAAGTGTTACAGCAAACAAATGATGGATGGAATGCTGACAATGCAAACATTCTCCCCCAGTCAAAAGATCTGGGTTAAATCCATTGTTCTTTTGCCCACTACGCCACCCCAGTTTGGACCCAGCCATATGCAAATCAGTCTTGACCCTGTGTCCCATGGGAACAGTCCAGACCGAACTGCCAGGCCAGGTCCTCCCTGGACCGGAAACAAGCATCCTGGGACCGGTTTCAGGGTATGTCACCCTTCTTCAGCCAGGCTAGCTTGAATCCAGTGGCACAGTGAGCAAGGGACCCACGTCTGGGCATACCCATCCCACTTAGGGCAAAAAGTGTTACAGCAAACAAATGATGGACGGAATGCTGACAATGCAAACATTCTCCCCCAGTCAAAAGATCTGGGTTAAATCCATCGTTCTTTTGCCCACTACGCCACCCCAGTTTGGACGGAACATAGTGGCTTTCAAGGTGCTCAGAAAAACAATGACAATATATATTCAAACATATAAAGGACCTTTTTATGAACGCTTTTTAGGGAAGAATGCTTTCACTATAGACCTTGCTTTTATGGACATTTTTAAAGAATTTTTTAAGTGCTTTTTCGTTTATTTTTATGTACACGATTATTATGCCTTTTTTGGCTTCGCTATCTTTACTTAAGCTGACCTTGTTGACCTTTTGATGAGGAGTGGGTGTCATGTTCTTTAGGATAGCTCCATCATGTACATACCGGTTACATACATTGCGTCCCATCCACACGACATTACGGTCCTAAACACATATGACCTTTTACCTAGTAGCTTACTTCTCTCTCTTCGACAACCAGGCTCTCGGTACCCTATCTTAATCACTGTACCTGACGTACATAAACATGTCCCCAGGCATGGTAGATTTATTCTGTATAAGGGTCACCACTCTTTTTCATCCATGGCCAACAGCCAGCTGTGCATGAGTGTTTTTGTTTAGAAAAGGATTAGCAAAGGATTAGTGAATGTTTTAAAAACATATCGATTCTGGAAAAACCCTGGAGTGACCACTTTAGTATAAAAGACCCTCACTCCCCCTTACACAGAGAGGAGAATTCCTTCCAGGCTGGACTGAGACTCTGCAGGCGGCTGATCCTTCGACAGGCAGAGACCTGACATCCCTTGCGGGGTACCATCCTAGACGCAGAGACGGGGTCCTTCATTCAGAATCATCAGGTGAGGGGTTAGTACTTCCCCGGGGGATTCATGGCTCAATTAGGATCTATCCTGACATTTGCATACACAGGCTTCACCCACATAATTGGGCTAGGTACATTTAGGTAGGCTACGCATCGTAGGAGTACGTCAATGCAATTGTTTTATATAGTATGTTTTTATTCATCTTATTAGCACTATGGTAGAAATGTATCTACTTTTTACGATATTGGTACTAGCGATTACATTTGTCTGCTCCTGCCTTTTGATTGTCGCAGCTAACATGTTTCATACTAGACTGACGCTTGCCCAATAAATATTTATTGAAACCGTTCTAATCGTCATTCTATGTATTCTGAGAAAAGCAAGCATGAGTGACTGAGCAAAAGATACCGTATTGTTTCCACGATACCCGAGGAATCAGGGTTGTCATGTTCAGTGGTTGCCAGAAACTACATACACCACTGTAGAATACAGGGGGGTGGTAGTGGCACCTTAGAGCTAGCTGGTCTAACGGCTGACTCATCCTGTGGGGGTGTCCAGAGTCTGTCTGCACACCAAGCCCTCAGTTTAGATCATCCAAAACGCGCAGGTCCTAGGAACTACACAACAGTGGTATTGGGCTGAAAGGCACACAGGAGGCCGGAGTTCCACTCGGGACAAAAAGAGTCTCAGAGCGAATCTCATCTTGGAACCTCCAGTGCACAGAACAGATCTAACCAAGGCTCTACCCACTGCTGAAAGAGACCTTGCACCACCTCTGGATGGAGACACACTTTGTGATCTGCTAGGCGTCTTTGACTGAGTTCGTCTGCTCTAGTGGTCAGGGAGGTTGCCAGGTGTGGAACCACCAAAGAAATGCCCTGATGATCCGGTCATGTCCAGAGACGCAGGGCCTCTTGACAAAGGGTCCACAACCACACCCGCCCTGTTTGTTGCAGTACCACATGGCAGTGGTGTTGTTCTTCCCCTGATCGAAGGATGAAAGGGTTTTAATGTCAAGCGAATCACCCAAAGCTCCAACAAGTTGATGTGGAGCTCAGACTACGCTGGAGACCAGACTCCTCTGATCTACACCTCTCTTAGATGGCCGTCCCAGCCCAGGAGAGATGCATTTATCACTACAGTCAGCTCTGGTTGGCGAAGGAAGAGTGAGCTGACACTGACCTAATTGCGGTTCATTAGCCAACACTACAGATCTTTCGCAGTTCCCTCTGAGATCTGGACCGTGTCAGAGGTTCACCTGAAGCTGCGCCCACTGGGACTTCAGGTCCCACTGCAGAGCCCGCATATGCAAATCGGCATGAATAACCAGCAGGATGCAGGCGGCCATGAGGCCCAACAGCCTCGGAATTAGCGTCACCGAAATCCAAGATTGAGGCTAAAACATCGGAATCATAGCCTGAGTATCCTGGAATCACCGCTCAGAAGGATAGGCCCGAAACTGCAGTGTCCGGAACGGCTCAGATGAAATGGTGCATCTGAGAGGGAGTCAGGTGTGACTTTGCCACATTGATAGTGAACCTCAGCGAATGCAGGAGGTTCGCCATAGTCTGAAGGTGGGTGACGACTGCATGGGGCGAGCCCGCCTTTAACAGCACATTATTGAGGTAGGGGAAGACTGGAACCCCCGACCTCCAAAGATGAGCTGCAACCACCATCATCACTTTCATAAACACCCGAGAGGCACTGGTAAGGCCAAAAGGGAGCACAGCAAACTGAAAGTGCTCTTGGCCCACTGTGAACCGCAGGTAACGTCTGTGGGCAGGAATGTGGAAATGTGTGTCCTGCCACCATCCAGTCTCCCGGATCCAGGGCAGACAGAACTTGGGAGAGAGTGAGCATTTTGAACTTTTTTTTAGGTTTCGCCTGCACAGAGCTTTCTTTTGCATTTATAAAATAAAATAAAAAAAACTCAAAAGGGGCTTACAAATCGCACTTACTTTTCATTTGTTCGTATGCTTGTCAGTCTGTTCTCCTTGCTTGCTGTTGGTTGCAGCAGGCTATTTCCTGTTATGTTCATTTTTCTCATTGTGTGTTTTCTTATCAGTGGAGCTTGGACCAAGTATTCCCTTTGAACTTTTCCTCCTCCTTTTAAGACACAACTTTTTTCTTTGTGATTAAGTGTGTTTGGCGACTGCACCACCCAAAGGTATTGGAGCACTTTACATCAGCACAAGTTCCTTTACACAGGTACACATTCATTTTTGTAGGCATGGGGAGATTAAGCGATTGGCCCAGGCTCAAGGATGCTAAGCCGAAAACCCGAACCCGGTTTACCAGCTGCATAGTCGGCAACTGGCTCTTATGCCACATCCTCTTCTGAAAGGACGCCATATCTCCCTAGCCTCGGCCTCAGTTCCACATTTTGTGATTATAAATAAATCACTTAATCTCCCCATTTCATTCAAGCATTGGCAAAGTCAGTAGGTTTCGCCTGTACAAAATCTATTGTTTTTTGGCCTCGACTAGACAGTGCATTTTCTGCTTAGCTAGACCGAGCATGCACGTTCTCGAAGAGACGTGATGTGCTCTCAGGGGTGGGGAATTTGCATCAGCCGACGCCTGGAACCGGATGATTCCTGCTCCAGGGAAGTTTTAATCTGTACTTAGTATGCTGGACAAGCAGACTTTCTACTATGCCCTCCTGCAATTTATACCATCACTAAGTCAGTTAATTCAAATTGCATGCTGAAAATGTTGCGAGTGCTCATTTTCATAGGTAAATACGGTAACCATAATAAGCTATGAGCACTCTCCTGCTCACAGCCGATCAGGAGCCGAAAACAGATCCAATCTATTTATTAGTTGTGGGCCCAGACACTAAAAATAAAAACATGCTGTAAAGATGCTCCCCAGAGAGAAACAATGGCCAGTCGCGTCCCCCGGAGGGGCGATTTAAGTGGGAAGTATCAGCTGTCTGGTTCTTGTGTGTTTGAAATAGTATGCCAAATCTAGGTGAACTCTTTGCTGTATGCCATCTATGATGAAAATCGATAGAAAAGGGCGGGCACAAGAGACCCATGATCACAGTGGTAGCCAGGCTGGCATACCAATGAGCGGATAGTGAGTAAACTGCTCATCAGTAAATGCCTCACAGTGGCTGCCGACAGTTTGCTTGAGTGGCCTGATTAGTCGATAAGTAGCATGGTGAAGAAGGGCTTGTAAGGTAGGTTACAGTGACAGGATGGCTCTCCCCGTTAAGGAACTAAAGCACGAGTTCCTGAGTGTGGTATGCCTGCTGTGCAGCAGGAACTCCAGAAAGGTGGCAATTGTTGGGAGTGGAAAACCCAAACAAGATGTAACATGGGGATGCCAAGTTCTACTTCAGTCAGTGTGTTCCGATTTGCTGTAGAGACCATCATGGTCTCTAAAAGACCACATTCCTCACCCCAGCAAACGAGGGGAAGTTTAAAAGTACTTTTACTGCTTTGTCCGAAGCTGCAGTGTTGCTGAGCTGGAGGCAACACTGATTTTCTGGTTCCTAGAGGTGGGCGAGCAAACAAATTAACAGAAAAGCCAAAGGTCCACTCTGGTTCCAAGAGCCAAGCCTTAAAAATATTTGGCATGTCAATCAACAAACATGTCGGAATAGGACAAGTTGTCTTCACAACTCAAAAAAGTGGAAGGAAGCTTTTTAGTTTAGTATATAAAATTATATCACTTAATTGAGAGGCATTTATTCAACATGCAAGTTTTCAAATACGCACTGCGAAAAATTCCTGACTCTGCCCTGATGACAATGCTATTAGTGAACTCAGAAGGAAGTCAGTAACACTATGATGCGGCCAGCGCAGGCCACGTCATAGCGCTTTTTTGCGTTAGGCGGGGCAGGAAAATAAACTCAACATGGCAGGTGACGATTCGACGTCGGCTCAAAATCTTGCGATTCTGGTCTTTCAGTGACTTTCAGCCATGCGGAAGAGCAGATGTGCTGCTAGACAACATGGATAGAAGACATTCACATTGGTAAGGCCAATAGCTCGGGTATTGGCGAGACCTATTGGCTTTGCCAATGCTCGTCATTAAAACAAGTCAACAAAATTGTCGGGTTCTGTAAATAATTTTATAGGCAGTGCCACTTTAAATGCGACCTGGTCAACAAATTTATACCTCTCTCAAAGATGTTTATTAATGACTGACGTTTCACCCTATTTATTTGTCGTCTTTGGGATGTGATTGTTATTTGTTGAGAGTAGGGGAAGGAAGCAAATAGTAAAACACTTCGATGACAGTGAGTAAAAATATTCATTGGCAAAGCCAACAGGTTTCGCCTATTGTCCGTGTCATGGCACTTTTTTTTTTTTACTTCAAGTTATACTGCACAGCAGCTCAACGGCTATGCAATATGTTTTTTAAAAAAAATTTAACAAAGTCAATAGAATCCGCATAGACGAAACCTATTGGCTTTGCCAGTGCTTGTTCAAGAAGAGGCTAAGAAGGCAAAGGTCTAGGATAGGCTGAAGTCTTCCGTCCTTCTTTGGCACCTGAAAATAGCGGGAACAAAAAATCACGACTTACTTCAGATGCAGGCACCTTCTCTATGGCTCCCTTGGCTAAGAGAATCTGTAGTTTTTAATGGAGGAAGGGGAGATGGTCCTCCGTCAGCCGATTGCAAGTGGGTGGCATGGGTGGTGGGGTAGTCCCGAAGGGGAGGAAGTAGCCCCTTTAGACGATCTGTAGGACCCAGCTGTCTGATGTCACTGACCACAAGCAGGGCAGTTGATGGCGTATCCTGCCTCCTACAGGGTGCCCATGATGGCAGAGGGCTAAATATGGAGGCTTTGAGGCAGCAGCTGCTGGGCGGTAGTGGACTGGCTGGACTGCAGCCTACTTATCTCACGTGGTTAGTGGAACTAGAGTCCTCGGCCACGAAAAGGCTGGGAAGCATGTTGGCTGAGAGGGTATGAACACAGTTGGAAGCCCCTTCCATGGCCACAAAGGGGGAGGAAGGCAGACGGAGGGTGACAAGGGGCCACAGACATTTCCAAGGACCTGGCCGTGTCTCTGCTGTCTTTAAAGCGCTCCAGTGCTGAGTCCACATTCTCTCCAAAAAGGCGAGAACCATCAAAGGGCATGTCCATTAGGGAGATCTGGACATCCCCTGAAAAGCCAGTTGTTCTCATCTGGGCATGGCGCCGCAAGGCCACTGATGATGAAATCGCTCTGTCCAGCAATACATTCGTGTTGAGCCCACACCTAATGTCAACTACGATGGGTGAGTACGGCTCGGGCCTCCTCCGAGACCAGGGGCAGCACTTGTGCTTCCGGGTACCATATCGTATTGGAATAATGGCCATATAGGCACATGGTGATCAAGCACCACAGTGCTAGGTTGCCAGAAGAGAACATTCTCTTGTCAAAGTTATACAGCCTCTTGGATTCCCTATCTGGTGGAGTGGTAGGGAACGCGCCGGTATTAATTCTGGATGCAGAGGCTTGGATAATCAACCTCTCCAGGGGGGGTGCTCAGGAGCGGGCGATGGCAGGCAATGCACCAAACAGCTGTGCACAGCTTGGATCAGGCCCTGAGCAGGACGTCTGTAAGGGTTTCACTGGAGAGGAGTATGGGTTCGGGGTGGGTGGGGGGGGGCAGGACACTTCATTCTTGTCTTGACTGCCACTGTGGGAAGCATAAAACACTGGACCTCAGCAGCTCTACACACCACCTTTACAAAAGAGGCTCCCTTCTCCGTAGCCAAGGTAGTAAGAGAGACCAGGAAAGTGTTGGGTGAGGGGTCTAACCCACTGGCCTCCACCAGTTCCTCGTACCAGTTATCATTATCCTGTTCCTCTTCTGGGAGCTGGTAACCATAAGGTTCATAGACCCCTCTCATTCATCTCCCTCTCCAGGCCTAACAAACAAATAAGGCACTGGCTCTGCTCTGGGAAGCATGGACCTAATCGATGCCGGAGTTGGCGCCGGACGCCGCCCATCTGGCTCTGTGCCTGAGTCGGGAATAACAATGGGGGCAGCGCTGCCTAGGGGCGTCTGCGGCGCTGCAGCGGGCATCAATGAGACTCCGCTCTGGATCCAGCCTGGGATCCATGGGGCCCGACTGGCGCCGAGGGCTTACCCACCTGCGTGGGTCCAGTAGAGGCCCCACCCGCACCCATGGGGCCCAAAGGCGCTCCAGAGGGGCTACCCAAATATGAGGCGCATTGCCTCAGAACTCCTTCAGCTGGGCGGGGGTTGATTCGAATCTAGGAAAATCGGGGAAGCGTGGCGCAGTTCAGGTACCACCAACTCGCAGGTGCCTGGAGTGTCAACACTCAAGTGTTCCGTTGCAAGACGTCAAAGGATTCTGTTGCAAGACGTCAAAGGATTCCTAGACTTGGCCTTCTTCCTGGCTTGACGCTCGATTATATAGATGTTGTAACTATGTGCTTAACCTTTCCAGTGTCCCCTTCCTTCACCCGGTCTTCCCTTCCTTCCTTCACCCTCTTTTCCCCCCCTCCTACCTCTCTTCCCAGTGGTACATTCCACGAGTAGAATCTTGGAGTGAAACTCACCTTAGAATGTTGGTGTGCTTCACTTGTCAGCTGGTGCTGGAGGATCCAGTCAATAAACGCCTTCTCTTCTTTCACCTGCGTGTCGGCGTTTCTTCTAACATTTTGGCGACGATTGCTGTGCTGGGCAGCACAGGATCCTTTCCCCAGTTACTTTCATCAGCGGTCAGTGTTTCTCCCAGCTCGCGTCCGATCTCCAAGTGGACTTCTGGGTGTGGAGAGCGTGGTTGCTGTGCTGTCTACCTGCTGGTGTGCCTGCTGTGTTGTGCTACGTGCTTCTTCCGGAATTCATCGATTCTCCGCTCTGGGGTGAGTGCTACACGCGTTCTGAGCAGCCTGCCAGCATTCCCCATCGCTGACAGGCACAGCTGATCCTGCATTCCGCGCTGTTTCCGCTGCATGGCTGTCGGCTGTGTGTGACCCACACCACCTTTGCGTGCTTGTCTCCCTCATTGCCGGAGCGTTGTGGTGTCTTCGCTGAGGGAGGGGTTTCCCTGTGGTGTCCTGCCGGTGTCTTCCGCGGCCTGCCAGAATTCACGAAGCGTTGTGGTGTCTTCGAGGAGGGAAGGGTTTCCCTGCGGTGCCCTGGCAAATATCTTTCACAGCCACCAATGATCACCACTGCTTCTGCCACGCTAAGGGGCACAGAGCCTGGTTCCGCCTACGTTTGCCTCATTTAACTGGTTGCCTTTTCCCTCAGCTGTTGCCACAGTGTACTGCGCGCCGCTCGGCGTTCCTCCTGGAGCGTCAAGCGTGGTGTCAATTTCACCGAGGGAGGGGGTGGGAACTCCGTCTCGCCTCCTAGAGCCTTGGCTGTTGCAAGGTGACGCAGAACGCCGCCTGCTCTTCCCCTCAGAGCTTTGGGAAGAGCCGTTGGCCGGGGTTCCTGCAGTCATTACCACAGCTGTTGCTTGTGATGCAGCACATAGACTGAGCTTTGTAGCCTGAGGGAAACGCTTGCCTATTTACCTCAGCTGTTGAGGGGTGACGCAGTTACCGCTCCTTTCCTTTGTCCTTAATCTCTGACGCGGTGCTTATTTACAAAGGAGGGGCTGTTTTCCCACCTCAGCCTGCCAGCAATTATCGCTGACAGGCACAGCTTGCCATTTGGACACCCTGTGTGTTTTAGGGTGTGTTCACACAGCCTGTTTTTTTCAAAACTGTCACGCTAACACAGATCAGGCCACCATTAATCTCCACAGCCTGCCACTATTTCGTCGCTGACAGGCATAGCTTACTTTTGGTACATTCTCTACTATTTGAACTGCCTTCCTAGCAGTTTTACAATTTAATTCCTGGAAGGAAGGTGATTGTGTCCATGCTATTTCTGTGCTACATTTCCTGCATAGTGGTTTTTTCCTCTGTTAAGCACAGTCTAACTATAAAGCTATCTTAGTCATCCTCTGCAATTTAGTATTCTTACTGCTTATGTATGAATATACTAGTACTTTTATACACTTCAGTTTAGCTCTATTACTTGGGTGTATATATATTTTCCTGTTAGTTTATTCACAGTCTTTACTGTACATTCTCCCTCTATTATTCTCGCCATCTTCTACTGTATGTTTTTTGGCTTTCCTCACTTCTCCTCTTTTCACCCTTCTTTCCTTATGGCAGCATTTACTATGTCCAACCTCCTTAATTTCTTAATGAAGTAGGGGAACCTCTTATACCATGGAAAAAATGGGTAAATCTTTTTGAGTCTTATTTAATCGCCATGGGGGTGATAGGTTTTCATCTGTACGTAAACAACATATCCTGCTGCACAATTTAGGTAAACATGCTAGAGAGATTTTTGATGACCTCCCAGATTCTATAATTGAAAGTGAAGATGTCAATGAGGATGCGCATGGTGATGTACAGCATGATGTGTATCAAAACACCCTTAAGAAATTAGAAGCGCAATTTGGGGAAAAAATTTATGTTGTTCTAGAACGGCACAAATTCTTTTCACGTTCCAAGGAAAAAATGAAAAAGTGTGCAATTATATTGCTGTATTGAGGGGGCTAGCATCAACTTGTGATTTTGGAACTTTGACTGCATCTCTTATCAGAGATCAACTGGTTAGATGTACCAGTGATAAAAAGATACAAGAGAAACGGTTAGCTGATGCCCCAGATTTAAAACATGCTATTGACATTGCGAAGAGTATAGAACATACTGCATATAGCATGAGTGAGATGAAAGATGCAGTAGAGGTCAAGCAAGTGTTGGACAATGGAATAAATTAAATATCTACAAGAGACGTTAAGTCAAAATCTACACCGGCTGAGGTCGAAAAACAAAATACTGAAGGGAGTAAATTTAGGTGTTACAGGTGCGGTAATCCCAACCATTTGGCTAATAATGTAAGATGCCCTGCAAGAAGAGTCACTTGCAGAAAATGCAATAAGAGAGGACACTTTTCTAAAGTCTGCAAGGAATTTAAGAAGAATGTTACTCATATGGTCAGCAACGAACCAGATCCCAATGGTGATATTGTTTTTCAAGTAGCTAACAATACGGAATCTACCAATAACATATATCCCAAATGTGAGATTATGCTTGACAATGTCCCGTATGTAGTGTTTGCTCACTCTTGTTCTCCATATAATCTCATCAGTGAATCCACGTTTCAAGTGAACTCAGGAAACAAAGACTACACCCAATTACCTCCTGACATCAAGCCGGGGGGATACAACCACAATCCCATACCCCTTGTAGGCATGCTTCTTATGCACATTGATTTCAAGGACAGATCTACCTTGGGAAAAGTTTACATAACAAAGAATGGTTCAAATTTGTTAGGGTGGAAACACCAAAAAGGCTTCGGGATCAAGCTGGATCCAAATGCTCCTGAACCAGTTTACCTGGTAGAAAGGTCGAACATAGGGAGAGAAATTTCCCGATGTGTTTACTGATAAATTAGGACTGCTGAAAGGGTTCCTACACAAGATCAAACTAAAAGCTCAGCACAAACCAGTTGTCCACAAAGCCAGGTCTGTTCCTTTACTCATAGGAGACCCACTCAAAAAAGAACTCGACAGATTGGAAGACAGCAAAGTAATCGAGCGTATTGAAAGCTCTGAATGGTTGGCTCCCTTTGTGGTGGCATCTAAGGAAGGAGGAAAAAGCATCCGCTTATGCGTTGACCTCAGAGACTTGAACTCAAACATATGGGTGGACAGACACCCCCTACCTAACATCAACGAGATGCTCAGTGTCATACAGGGAGCAAAATTCTTTAGCGTTCTCGACCTCTCCTCAGCTTACTACCAGGTATCTGTCCACCCTGATTCCAAGTCCCTTACCTCTTTCATAACTCCATTTGGAGCATACCAGTTTTCAAGGATGCCATTCGGTCTAGCATCTGCAGCGGCAGTATTTCAACGCATAATGCAACACATCTTACAAGGAACAGACAAAGTGTTGTGCTTTCAGGACGACATCCTGATTTATGGGGTATCTGAAGTGGAACATAATAAAGTCCTAGAGGAAGTCTTAACGAAACTTAAAGCGGGGTTCACCACTCAAAAGGACAAATGCAAAATAGGTGTTGAGTCTGTGGTTTATCTGGGTCACACCATTTCAGGTGAAGGAATCAAACCAAAGTCTAGCCTTGAGGACTCAGTCAAACTTGCTCCTACAAATAAAGAGGAACTTAAATCCTTTCTAGGCCTGGTCGAATACACGTCCAAGTACGTAAAAAACTTTGCAGAACAAGTCCATTCTCTTAGAGTTACTCAAAAAAGGTACCCCGTTTGAATGGAACTCTCAGTGACTTGACACAGATTAAGCCGGCTATAGTTGAGGCACCCATTCTAACTATGTTTGAACCCAATGCCAAAACCACTTTGACAACTGATGCCAGCATGAAAGGGCTAGGAGCCTCACTTACACAATGCGTAAAAGGACAAGAAAGAGTAATAGTCTTTGCATCCAGAACTTTGAAGGAACCAGAACGTAACTACTCCACGATTGAAAAGGAGGCCCTCGCCTGTTATTGGGCCATTAATCACTAAGTTCTTTCTATGGGGGATCCCATTCACTCTAAAAACAGACCATAAACCCTTGCTTCCCTTGTTCTCTACCAAGTGCTTGGAAAACACTACTCCCTGTATCGCCAAATGGATTTTAGGTCTACAGGGTTTCAACTACACCATAAACTACGTTCCTGGCAATGAAAACTGTGTTGCCGACTGTCTCTCTAGACTTCCAATCACTAATGAGAACCCCCAGACATACCACCCCTGAAGAGACCATTCTTTCGGTAGATATCCCTGCAATTAGTAAGGAGGAATGGGAAAAATGCATGAACGATGACACTGTTCTCACTGATCTAAGGAACACTATCTGCAATGGGTGGCCTAAAAGTCTCAAGGATTTGTCAGAGTCTCTTAGATCCTTCTGGGTAGTGAAGGATGAGTTGTCAATCATAAAGGACCACATCTACAGAGGTAATAGGATCGTTCCTCCAGAAAAGATGTACGAACGCATAATTCAAATAGCCCATGAAGGCCATCCGGGCAGGAGCATGACAAAAAGCAAAATCAGGCAAGACTATTGGTTCCCCAACATGGATTCTATGGTAGAAAAGAGAGTAAGAGACTGCCTTGCATGTGGATCCAGTGACCAGGCCAAAATCATTCGCAAAGCCCCACTCATCCCGGTACCCATCCCCACTAAACCTTGGGACAAATTAGGCCTGGACATTATTGGTCCACTTAACTTACTCAACTACTCACAAAGATACATGTTCGCACTTATCGATTACCATTCCCACTGGATTTCTACAAAAATGGTCACCACCATCACCACTTCTTCATTAATTGAATTCCTTAAAGATACTTTTTCCAAAGAGGGCATACCCAGCACATTCATCACAGACAATGGTGTTCAATTCACTTCTGATGAAATGAGGCAGTTTATGACCACATTATCTATAACTCAACTCAAATCTCCACTCTACTGTCCAAAAGCCAATGGATTGGTAGAAAGAGCCAACAGGATAATAAAGGACACCATTCAATTGGCCTTGGCATCTCATGAACCTGTGGATGAAGCCATAAGAAAAATGTTATGGTCATATCACATCACACCCAATACTGTTTCTGGTGTCTCTCCTTTTATCCCTCAAAGGGAGAAATCCTGCTTCCAAACTCACGCCCAATTGGCTCAAGGGGGGGGGGGGTGGGCGGGTGTCCTGTTTGCGTTGACAGGAAATCTGTTTCGGATAAAGTTGGACGCCATCAACAAGCGTACAGATCCAGATATGACCAGAAATGGGGTTGTCAACAAGGACTGGCATGAAGGTCAATGGGTGGTCATCAAGAAGCCTAATGTTTCTCGTGCATAAGCTTCCTCATTTTCCAAACCTATGAGAATAAAACGAGTCAATGATAATTCTGTCGAGCTGGAAGACGGAAGCACCTGGAGCATGGACAATGTTGCTCTCTGTTCCAAGGTACACTACTCGATATCTTCCAGTGAAGAAAGTCAGGACGAATCTACCTCCATCTCACATGGTTCTAAAGAGCCCAGGTTTCGCCGATCGCCAGTTTGGCAAGCAGATTATAAAATGTAATCTCCTGTATTACACACGACTAAGGGTTGTATTCTCTATTGCGATTGTTCTTACCTTTTCTAATGTTTTATTCTTAGTTCTCCCTTATTCAAAGGGAGATGTGTTGTAAATATGTGCTTAACCTTTCCAGTGTCCCCTTCCTTCACCCGGTCTTCCCTTTCTTCCTTCACCCTCTTTCCCCCCCCTCCTACCTCTCTTCCCAGTGGTACATTTCACGAGTTGAATCTTGGAGTGAAGCTCACCTTAGAATGTTGGTGTGCTTCACTTGTCAGCTGGTGCTGGAGGATCCACTCAATAAACGCCTTCTCTCCTTTCACCTGCGTGTCGGCGTTTCTTCTAACAATAGATATGGGAGGCCGTCCCATCCCCCATTGCCATATCCCACTAGCATGCTACAGTTGTTCGTTAGGCGGAAGTGGTCACTTTCTCTGCGTGTAGAAGAAGCTCAGGGACTAGGCAAGCGCCCCAACACGCCCTTTAGGGATGAACTGATCTTTTCATTTAAAGGTTGCCTCAAAGATTACACCAGGCTTCTCTCAGGATTTCCTTCATATCACAAATCCATCCATTATCACAATGGTTGAAGAGTATCCCTTTGGGCCCTTACTCCCTCCTTTGCATCCCAGGCTGTGCCTTCTTAGACCTCCACTGAAATGCGATGCAAGGACTCCCACATGCCACTCCTTCACATCCTTTCATCGGCTAGTCCCTATTCCCTTTAGCAACTTGACCAGGCTAGTGACTATTCACTTCCAGTTTTATAATCTTACTATGTTAAAGTGCATCTAATACTTTTTACATCACTAACCTGATGGTATTATCACCCAGTTATTGCAATTGATTGCCAATTCACTAATGTTAGCTGTTCCAGAATATGTATGCTGGCCAGCAACAATGCCACTGGGATTATGCCAGGCTCATCTCTGCACATTTTCAAACAAAACTAGAATCTCAATAAACTGTTATAATTTTTTTTAAAAAAGGCAACGTAAGTGGTCAGCAGCATACAAACCTTGGAAGACTAGGTAGAGGAACTTGCAAGCCATATACAGCTTTTGAACTATTACAGGGACCACTGTAGAGAGATACAAGTAGTGCAACAGGCTGTTTACCTACGGTAAACTGAGGGAGAAAGTCGAGATGCATCGCAAATGGACAAAAGTGGTCAGAGACTACACTGTCAACACTTTATTTTATAGCTTGATGTAATCACAATAAGGAAATGCAGTGTAGTTGGAAAGGGAAAAAAGAAAACGACTTTTGCAACTACATAGCAGGCATGCCATATCAGGCACTATTTGTTTCACTGTGCAAAACAGAACGGTGTGTCTATCAACATGAATCAAGAGCATTATAACAGCATGATTTGCTAGTACAGAATGAGATCAGCATGGACTGTCTGGATCAGCCGTTAGCATGAGAGCAAAGCACGACCACCAGAGAAGTTTTTAAGTCTGGCTTGACAGCAGCTGCCCACAGACTTTGTTATTAAGGGAAAAAGAGCTTTCGGAAATACCACAAGTAGGAGCTTAGGATCTGCACCAGTGTTGGTTTCCTTTAGACAGCATTTCATTGTGAAGAAGTAGTGTTCTTCCACAAGCAAGCATTGCAAAGCCAAAAGGTCTAGCCTACATGAGAGCAATTGGCTTTGCCTAGGTCTTTTAGCCATGTTGTAGAGCACCCTGACTGTTAAATACCTTTCAGCACAGGGTGAGAGGGAAGAAGCAACACGGACGGGGAACAGGGCGGGAGGGAGGGAAGAAGCAACCGGGACAGGGCGGGTGGGAGGGAAGAAGCAACCGGGACAGGGCGGGTGGGAGGGAAGAAGCAACCGGGACAGGGCGGGTGGGAGGGAAGAAGCAACCGGGACAGGGCGGGTGGGAGGGAAGAAGCAACCGGGACAGGGCGGGTGGGAGGGAAGAAGCAACCGGGACAGGGCGGGTGGGAGGGAAGAAGCAACCGGGACAGGGCGGGTGGGAGGGAAGAAGGAACCGGGACAGGGCGGGTGGGAGGGAAGAAGGAACCGGGACAGGGCGGGTGGGAGGGAAGAAGGAACCGGGACAGGGCGGGTGGGAGGGACACAGGGAAGAAGCAACTGGGACAGGGAGGGAGGGAGGGAAGAAGCAACTGGGACAGGGCGGGAGGGAGGGAAGAAGCAACTGGGACAGGGCGGGAGGGAGGGAAGAAGCAACTGGGACAGGGCGGGAGGGAGGGAAGAAGCAACTGGGACAGGGCGGGTGGGAGGGAGGGAAGAAGCAACCGGGACAGGGCGGGTGGGAGGGAGGGAAGAAGCAACCGGGACATGGCGGGGAGGGAAGAAGCAACCGGGACAGGGTGGGGGGAGGGAGGGAAGAAGCAACCGGGACAGGGTGGGGGGAGGGAGGGAAGAAGCAACCGGGACAGGGCGGGGGGGAGAGAAGAAGCAACCGGGACAGGGCGGGGGGGAGGGAAGAAGCAACCGGGACAGGGTGGGGGGGAGGGAGGGAAGAAGCAACCGGGACAGGGTGGGGGGGAGGGAGGGAAGAAGCAACCGGGACAGGGTGGGGGGAGGGAAGAAGCAACCGGGACAGGGCGGGGGGAGGGAGGAAGGGAAGAAGCAACAGGGACAGGGCAGGTGGGAGGGAGTGAAGAACCAACCGGGACAGGGCAGGTGGGAGGGAGGGAAGGAAGAAGAACGGGGGGGGGGCAACCGGGACAGGGCAGGGGGAGGGAAGAAGCAACCGGGACAGGACGGGGGAGGGAGGGAAGAAGCAACCGGGACAAAGGTAGAAGCAACCAGGACAAAGGGGGGTGGGAGGGTAGAAGCAACCAGGACAAAGGGGGGTGGGAGGGAAGAAGCAACTGGGACAAAGGGGGGAAGAAGCAACTGGGACAAAGGGGGGTGGGAGGGGAAAAAGCAACCGGACAGGGGGGAGGGTGGGAGGGTCAGAAGCGACCGGGACAAAGGGGGGTGGGAGGGAAGAAGCAACAGGGAAAAAGGGAGGGTGGGAGGGAAGAAGCAACAGGGAAAAAGGGAGGGTGGGAGGGAAGAAGCAACAGGGAAAAAGGGAGGGTGGGAGGGAAGAAGCAACAGGGAAAAAGGGAGGGTGGGAGGGAAGAAGCAACAGGGAAAAGGGAGGGTGGGAGGGAAGAAGCAACAGGGAAAAAGGAGGGTGGGAGGAAGAAGCAACAGGGAAAAAGGGGGGGTGGGAGGGAAGAAGCAACAGGGAAAAAGGGGGTTGGGAAGGAAGAAGCAACAGGGGAAAAAAAGGGGTGGGAGGGAAGAAGCAACAGGGAAAAAGGGGGTGGGAGGGAAGAAGCAACAGGGAAAAAGGGGGTGGGAGGGAAGAAGCAACAGGGAAAAAGGGGTGGGAGGGAAGAAGCAACATGGAAAAAGGGGGTGGGAGGGAAGAAGCAACAGGGAAAAAGGGGGTGGGAGGGAAGAAGCAACGGGGAAAAAGGGGGTGGGAGGGAAGAAGCAACAGGGACAAAGGGGGTGGGAGGGAAGAAGCAACAGGGACAAAGGGGGGTGGGAGGGAAGAAGCAACAGGAACAAAGGGGGGTGGGAGGGAATAAGCAACAGGAACAAAGTGGGGTGGGAGGGAAGAAGCAATGGGGGTAGGAGGGAATAAGCAAGAGGGACAGGGGGTAGGAAGGAAGAAGCAACAGTGACACGGGGTGTGAGGAAAGAAGCAACAAACAGGGGGATGGAAGGGAAGAAGCAAGAGGGACTGGGTGGGAGGGAAGAAGCTACAAGGATGGTGGGGGGGAAGAAACAACAGGGACAAGGGGGTGGGAAGGAAGAAGCAACAGGCACTAGGGTAGTGGTAGGGAAGAAGTAACAGACAAGGGGATGGAAGGGAAGAAGCAACAGGGACAAAGGTCAGTTGGAGGGAAGAAGCAACAGGGAGAAGGGGGTGGGAGGGAAGAAGCAACAGGGCCAAAGCAGGGTGGGAGGGAAGAAACAACAGGGATAACGGGTGTGGGAGGGAAGAAGCAACAGGGACAAAGGTCGGTTGGAGGGAAGAAGCAACAGGGAGAAGGGGGTGGGAGGGAAGAAGCAAAAGGGACAAGAAGCTACGCAAAACCCAACTGGAAGATGGATATTAAAAATAAAACGAAGCAACACGACAGGAAGAAAACAAAAAGAAATATAGTACATCTATAACAGCACCAGCAGTCGAAGGAGCCCAATTAACCCCTTCCATGCTCAAGACGGAGCGGTTCCGTCATGAGCCATGGTGGGCGTGTGCTCATGACCGAACCGCTCCGTCATGGCACCCACCCATGAGGGAATCGCTGGCGCTCCCCCCATGGGCAGCCAAACAACTTCCCACAAAGGGGGATGGCAGCGGAAGAGTTTCCGCTGCCACCCCGACTCCCCCCATGGGAATCCCATGACGTCATCGTGCACAGCGCGCGCCGTCATCAGGATGCCCCGAACGCCCTGGAAGCCATTTGCTTCCAGGCGTCCGACGGAGCAGGTAGGTTTCCTTGCTCCTGGGGGGGAGTGCGGGGGGGTGTTCCTCTCCCCTGATGCCTCTGTGCAGGGCATTTCTGCTTCACGATCGCGCACAGTGTCACGATCGTGCAGCAGAAATGCCTCCACTAGGCACCAGTGATTAGTTTTAGAGTAATGGAAGGGTCGCTTCCAAAGGGCTAAATATTAGGTATGTTTTTTCTGCCCCCGGGGGCAGATCGGCCCGTTTCTTTGGCCTTTCTGCCCCCCCGGGGGGGGGGGGGGGGAGAAAACCCCACTAGGGAACAGGGATTTTCTTTTTTATGTAATGGAATCAACCCCTTGGGCAAGGGTCGCTTCCAAGGGGGTAAAATTTTATTTGTTTTTTCTGCTTCCCCCCCAGGGGGGCGATCGGCCCGTTTTTGTGGCCTTTCAGCCCCAAGGGGAGGCAGAAAACAACCATTAGTGACCAGGGTTTTTTTTTTTATTGCAGATGGAAGCGTTTTTCCGGGGGCAGATTGACTTGCTTTTGGCCTTTCTGCCCCTGGGCGGGGGGGGGGGGAATGAGGACTCCTCTAGGCACCAGGGATTCCTTTTTATTGTAGATGGAAGCGACCCCTTGGCCAAGGGTCGTTTCCAAGGGGGTTAAATTATGTTTATGTATTTTCTGCCCCACTGGGGACAGATCTGCCCCTTTTTTGGCCTTTCTGCCCCTAGGAGGCAGAAAACCCTACTAGGCACCAGTAATCCATTTCTTTTGCAAGGGGGGCAAATTTCTGTCTGCTGTTTTCGGCCCCACCTGGGGGACAGATCGGCCTGGCAGAAAACCTCACCCGATCCCTTGGGCAAGATCACCCCCCATTTTTCTCGGCCCATCTGGCAGATTGACCATTTGGGTAGTGACATAGCGTGTTATGTTAATTGTTTTATTTCTTGTGAATTGTAATGTTTTATTTCTCCCTTTTTATTCTAGTTCAAGGCTTTTGCTCTATAGACTGTTCCAGGTTGCGGTTTCGTTACTGGTGGTTCTGCAGTTTGTGTAGTTGCATGTGTTTGGTAAGAGAAATGTTTTGTACAATGTAAATGAGTTTAATTTCCCTGCATGAATGTGTTTTTTGCAAATGGTGTAATAATAGCAGTATGTTTGGCTTCTGTTTTTGGAGTGTCAAAATCTTTTTGCATTTGTGCTCGATGTGTATTTTGTTGTCTTGTGAGTAATTGGTTTTGTTTCTTCTTTCTAGTGGGATATCGTTTTTTGCTGCGTCTCTGTAGAGTAGGTGCTGGTGAGTGTAGCTATCTTTGACAAGTGAATCATTGTTTTTGAGTATATAGATCTTTGTGCTAAAGCCACACTTTATTACTTATTTTGCAGTTTTTGTTGTTGTTTACTAGCTTGTGAAGTCTCCTTTCTTTGTAAGGACTATGGCTAGCCGCAGGATTACTGCTCAGCAGGTTGTTGGTATGCTTTTTGAGTCTTCCTCTGACCATGGTTCAGAGACTGACTCTGCATCTGAGGCAAAGGAGGCAGTGGAAGATTCTGGCAGTGAATTCTGTCCACGAGGAATCATCGGATGATGAAGCCACTCTTAGTGCAGTTGAAGTGACTGTCTTCGAGGAGGACAATGATGTGCCGATAGTGCAGCAAGAGGCATCTGGGTTGCAGCATGGGGCTGCAAGGCCTCCCATTGGAAGTGCTGACCTCTGGGTTACCCCAGGCATGGTGCAGCCAACATTGCCAGACTTTACTGGTGTTTCAGGGTGTAGAGTGGATACTGAAAACTTTTTGCCTATACATTTTTTTCAGTTGTTTATGGACGATGTATTTTTGGCAGAGATTGTTGAGCACACTAATTTGCATGCTGAACAGTTTTTGAGGGACAACAGTGCCAGCCTTCGGCCCCACTCTAGAGCTACCCGTTGGACTCCCACAAATCTGGAAGAGATGAAGAAGTTCTTGGGTTTAACTTTTTTGATGGGCTTGCTAAAGAAGCCATTGATGTCTTCATATTGGTCTACTAGTCCCTTGATGACAACGGCTAAATTTCTGGCAGTCATGGGTCGTGATAGGTATTTGCTTCTGCTTCGGATGCTGCATTTTGTCGATAATGGTTTAGCGTTGCCACAAGATCACCCTGATTGTGACCGTCTTTTTAAGATTCGGCCTGTCATTGATCACTTTGTAGATCGATCTTCTGAGATCTATGATCCAGGGAAAGAAATAGCAGTGGACGAGTCTTGGGTCTGGTTCAAGGGCTGCTTGGTTTTTAGGCAATACATTCCTAGCAAGAGGGCACGCTATAGAATTAAGATGTATATGCTGTGCGACAGTAGGACTGGATATGTCTCTAATTTCAGGGTGTACACCGGTAGGGATTCCAGGATTGACCCCCCTGGTTGTCCGTCCACTTTTGGAGTGACTGAGAAAATTGTGTGGGAACTTGGTAGAGGACGGTTTAACAAAGGTCACCATTTATAGGTAGATAACTTCTACACTGGTGTGCAGTTGTTCAGGTAATTGGTCAAAGTGGACACTGTTGCTTGTGGCACAATCCGCTCTAACCGTAAAGGTTTCCCAAAAGAACTTGTTTGTCAAAAGCTTGTGCGGGGACAGTGCAGTGCGTTGCGTAGCGAGGAACTTCTAGCTGTGAAGTTTTCAGACAGGAGAGATGTCTACATGCTACCATCCATGATGAAAGCACTTCACCTGTGACTGTTTGGGGTCAGGTTGCTGAAGCGAGCAAACCTGTGTGCATTTTAGACTATAATAGGCACATGGGTGGTGTTGATAGAGTAGATCAGAGGTTGGAAGCTTACACTGCTCTTCGTAAGGCTTACATTTGGTATAAGAAGTTGGCTATCCATCTTTTCCACCTGGCAACCTTTAATGCTTTTGTTATTTAAAGATTGTTGTCCTGAGTTAAAGACGACTTTTGCTAAGTTTCAGGAGTCTGTAATAGGCAGCCTTTTTGTAGTGGAACAGGCAAGTTTTCCTAGAGTTGGAGTAGTGGAGGATGTGGCTAAATTGAAAGATCGCCACTTTCCTGATCACATTCCTCCCACGCCCTCAAAAGACTTTCCCAGTAGGAGATGTAGAGTCTGTTGGCAAAGAGGTACGCGGAAGGAGACTCGTATGTACTGCCCAGAGTGTCCTTCTAACCCTGCGCTGTGTGTGCCTGCTTGTTTTGCAATGTACCACACGCAAAAGAATTTTTGGGAGCATCCATGAGTGGTAAAGGGAACTGCCTGGTCTGTATTGTTTTATATTTTTTGTTCAGTTTCAAGGTTGCCATTTGTGCAATGTATTTAGTTTCAGATTTTGTGTTAGTAGATTTGTATCTATTCACAATTTGTTTGTTTTCTTTTTTGTATAACAAAACCCCTAAATGTGATGGCGGTGTGTGTAGGCTGGCGCTTGGCTGGCGGTGTGCGTGGACTGGCGCTTGGCTGGCGGTGTGCGTGGACTGGCGCTTGGCTAGCGGTGTGCGTGGACTGGCGCTTGGCTAGCGGTGTGCGTGGACTGGCGCTTGGCTGGTGGTGTGAATGGACTGGCGCTTGCCTGGCGGTGTGCGAGTAGTAACTTGCTGCTGGTCACTACACACACACTGGTAGCCAAACGTCAGTCCACGCAATCCGTCAGCTTGTGTGGTTGCTGTGTCAGGTATGTGGGAGGGTGAAAGTGATGGGCCCGTGAATGGCGCTGTCTGCTGATTTGTAATGTGATGGGCCCGCAGCTAGCAGTGTGAATGGTTTTGTATGCGTCACATGTATGAAAGGTGTATGAATGGCCTGTAAAGAGGTTGGTGCCTTGTTGCGTCTTTACAGCTCCTGAGCTGCGAGTCAATGGTTCAGTTTCTCGTCCTTTCAATTATTAACAGTGCATTTCATTTTTGTGAAATCTCTTGTTAATACAATTGTATATATAAATGCAATTACAATACAATACTGAACCATAACTCACCCTCGTGCCAAATCCAACCGGTATGTATGTGTGCTTGAGGAATAGATGGTTGTGCAGTAATATTTGTCTTTTCTGTCTTTCTCAAGCAGGGTGTCCCTTTTTGTGAATGTTGTAATGTGTTGGTTCCGTGCCTAGTGGTGTGAATGGTCTTGTGTGTATCACGTACGAAAGGTGTGTGAATGGCCTGTAAAGCGGTTGGGGCCTTGACGCGGCTTTACAGCTCACGAGCTGGGAGTCACTGGTTGTTTTTTGTCCTTTCAATTATTGACAGTGCATTTCATTTTTGTGAAATCTCGTTAATAAAATTTTATATACTGAACCATCACTCGCCCTCATGCCAAATCCAACCAGTACGTGTGTGTGTGTGTGTGTTTGATGAATAGATGGTTGTGCAGTAATATTTGTCTTTTTTGTGTCTCTGCCAAGGTGTACATTCCATCTAAGAAAAACCTACCAACTCTAGATATTCTCGTAAACTAAACACCCATGGGAGTACATGGTGATGTCTCTCTTGTGGATCCCAACAAGTTATCTTACCCACAATGTCTTGCAAACCTCAAACTGTGACTGTCACTATTTCCTTGCATTACTGTGCCAAAATTTTCACGCTTCAGAAAGAAACAACAAATTTGCTACCACCCAGCGTTCCCCCAGGTCTCCCGATAAAAATGGTACCTCACTCGTGTGGGTGGGTCAAGTACCCGCGACAGGCAAGGGCCCAAAATGTATTGAGGAGACATCAAAATTACCTATCACAAAACAACCTGGTTTTGCAAGGGGGGGGTCACCTGGGTTTTTGGTCCCGGGCTTGGCGGCCATCTTGGGAAACCTACCAAACCTACACATTTCTGAAACCTAGACACCCGGGGGAGTCCAACAAGGTATGGCTTGCGTGGACCCCCCAACGTTTTCCTACCCAGAATCCCCTGCAAACCTCAAATTTAGCTGACAAAACCACATTTTCCACATATTTTTGTGTGGAATAATGGTGCCGGCACAAATGTCCTACCCCACAGCGTTCCCCTTAGTCTTCTGAGTAAAATGATATGGAATTTGGTGGATCCGCGCAGATTCCAGAACTTTCCACCACAGAAATGTGAGGAAAATGTTTTTGTTTTTTTACAAAGTTTGAGGTTTGCAAGGGATTCTGGGTAACAGAACCTGGTGAGAGCCAGACAAGTCACCCCATCCTGTATTCCACTGGGAGACTAGTTTTCAAAAATGTATAGGTTTGCTAGGTTTCCCTAGGTGCCGGCAGAGCTAGGGTTCAAAATCTACAGCTAGGCACTTTGGAAAAAAAAGGGTCAGTTTTCACTGTGAAAATGTGGTGTCCACGTTGCGTTTTGGGCCGTTTCCTGCCGCAGGCACTAGACCTACCCACACAAGTGAGGTACCATTTTTCTCATAAGACTTTGGGGAATGCGGGGTGGGTGGAATTTTGTGGATCCACGCAGATTCCAGAACGTTCCACCACAAAAATGTGAGGCAAATGTTTTTGTTACGAAGTTTGAGGTTTGCAAGGGATTCTGGGTAACAGAACCTGGTGAGAGCCAGACAAATCACCCCATCCTGGATACCCCTGGGTGTCTAGTTTAAAAAAATGTATAGGTTTGCTAGGTTTCCCTAAGTGCTGGCAGAGCTAGAGTTCAGAATCTACAGCTAGGCACTTTGCATAAAAGGGTCAGTTTTCACTGCGAAAATGTGGTGTGTCCACGTTGCGTTCTGGGACGTTTCCTGTCGCGGGCACTACATCTACCCACACAAGTGAGGCACTATTTTTATCGGGAGACTTAGGGGAACACAGAATTGTAGAGCAACTGTTATTACCTATTGACTTTCAATGCATTTCTGCCTTCCAAATGTAAGACAATGTGTAAAAAAAAGAAGTCACTTTGAAAAATGTCCTATAATTCACATGCTAATATGGGTACCCACAATTTCGGAGATGTGCAAATAGCTACTGTTTCTAAACTCTATATTTTGTTCCCATTTCATAAATATATAGGTGTCTTTGAAACAGATTTATCCCCGTTTATATTTTCCCAAATGAATTGCTATATACCCGGTACACAATAAAAAAACCATTGCAAGACGCTGCTCAGTTATTGGCTCTGGGTTCCTCGGGTTCTTGGTGAACCTATAAGTCCTATATATCCCCACAACCAGAAGGGTCCAGCAGATGCAACGGTATATTGCTCTCAAAAATCTGTCATACTTAGAAGAAGTTACAGGTGAAAACGTTGGCACAAATAGCTGGGTTTTTTTTTGTACTCATTTTCAATTTTTCCTAATTTTCAACTGTTAGTTTCTATAAGAAAACCTTGAAGGCTCTACACAAATGACCCCTTGCTGAATTCAGAATTTTGTCTACTTTCCAGAAATGTATAACTTTCCAGGACCCATCATTGCTTTCATACCCATTTTTACCATTAACTGGAAGGAGGTTGAAAGCACAAAAAATAGCAAAAATAGGCTATGTCCCAGTAAAATGCGAAAACTGTGAAAAAAAAATTGGTTTTCTGACAAACGTCTGCTTGTCACTGAAAGCTGGTGATTTCAGCACCACAAACCCTTTGCTGATACCATTTGCAGGGGAAAAAAACAGACACTTTCATCTGTAGCCCCTTTTTCCCATTTTTCCCAAAAAAAAAAAAAAAAATTAGATGTATTTTGGATAATTTCTGGGTCCCCTCCAGGGAATCCACAAACCCTGGGTACCTTTAAAATCCCCATAATGTTGGAAGAAAAGGACGCAAATTTGGCGTGGATACCTTATGTGGTCAAAAAGTTACAGGGGCCTAAGTGCGAACTACCCGAAATAGCCAAAAAAGGCTTAGCACAGGGGGGTTGGGGAGGCCTAGCAGCGAAGGGGTTAAGATGAAGCCATCTGTAATTGGTCCATGGTCCTGAGGAAAGAAGAGGAAGTAAAGCTGAAAAGCACTGCCCAATTAGGGGGCAGAAAATAAGATTGACAATGAAGCTTTTGAATGGTAAGCAATAGGCAAGGTCTAAGCTCCTTGTCTACAATATTTCTTGCAAGTGGGAGGGCATGCAGAGCATGCGCTGTTGCAGGTGAGACCTAAAAACTGTTTGTATTGCGCTTTTTGACTTGTGGGGAAGCTTATGCTTAAAACAGCAGGGCTGTGCTCGTTCTAGTGGTAAGCCAATGATAAAGGCAGTAGGCCGGATATGTTTATTAAGACAAGTTATGATAAAGGATGCCGGCCTGGCGTATTCATTGTGAAAGTCATAACGTCAATAGGCATTTAATGGTGGATGATTATTACTTTGTATTAAAGCCTGCACAGAGGTATTTCTTTAGATGGAATGTCACAGCTTACCATAGTAAACAAGGATTTTGGTGTAAGTTACCCCCTCTGACAAAACATGGGAATACAAGATTTGCACTGGGTTAATCCTTGCTAGGCCATTTACAGATAGATCGTAATTTGCTTTGCCAAGTGTAATTGTTTATACATTTGTAATTTAATGACTGATGGTTCCCTTGTGGGAAAGCATAAAGGAATGTGCAGTCTACAACTAGATCAGCGTCCCCACTGAGCACACCCTGAAAGATGTCAATAACTTAAACTCTTTCGTAGTTTGTAGATGCTTGCATAAAGTACTTTATTGTCTCATTGTATTAATGTCACGTTCATCGTGTTCAATGATCACACTTCAAGAGGTAAATCACTTTTTTCATTGATTAAATCAATCCCAATGCATTTCGGGACACAGCCCTTCATCAGGGGATATTTTTCTATAACGTAATAGAAATGCATGTATTCAAAGATCCAAACGGAAAATTCAGGTAAAGAAATGAAGAAGAACGTCCACCGCGGTGTTTCCAATAGTAAACCGCCTATGCAAATACGAAGCGTCCCGTGTGTTCGATGTAATAAGGACTAACACTGATGAAGGGCATCTTTCAGGGTGTGCTCAGTGGGGACGCTGATCTAGTTGTAAACAGTGCATTCCTTTATGGTGTCTTAGTCAATGCCCCTGATCAGAGGGCAATACCCACCAGCAACCTACACCAGGTTTACCTCTAATATATCCAAATTAAGTTTCATCCACCAGGGAGTGCCACAATCCACAGATTCATCTCTTGTGGGAAAGCTCATGCACAATACAATAGACCTGATTATAGTGCGAAGCCAATGATAAAAGCAATAGGCCTGATTGGTTCACTAGGAAACATTATAGCTGATGCCCTTGGTCTGGCTTGTTTATTATTAAAACGTATGACAAAGGCAGGAAGCATATGTTAAAACCAATAGGCCTTTAACTGTAGATTGTTTTCAGACTGTCTTTCAGGCTCTAGACAGTCATTTTGTTGCATGAAAACTCACCGATTACCCTAGTAGGCAAGGGTTATGAAGTTGGTGACCCCTCCGACAAACCCTAGGGGTTAGAAGATTTTCACTTGGATAATCCTTGTAAAGCCCTATAGAGATGGGTTGTATGTATATTGTAACCTTTTCTCTGTTTGTAATGTTATAAACGTATGCATGATGGTTGCCAGCGTATACACACTTCAGCATGCCTATGTTGGTTATCATGTCAAGCCAATCCAATGTTAAAAAGCTATTGAACGTGTTGGTTCATTGAGAAACGTTATGTCAGATTCCATAGGTTTGATATGTTTATGAAAAAGTATGCCAGAGAAAGTAGGCCGGACTCATTCTGAAAAGTATGTATTAATGGCCTTAGCCTAGTCTTGAGCACACTCTGCTAAAGCCTAGAGGCAGGTATTTTGTTACATGGAATCTCAGATTACTGTAATAGGCAAGTGTTTTGGTGTTGATGACCCACTCAAACAAAATCTGAGGTTTGCACAATTATAACCCTTATTAGTCGCCCTTACGAGGGGTTTTATATTGCTTTGAAAACTAATTTTGTACATATTTCTAATTTTATCACAGTATACCCGATGGTTGAATTGTGGGCAAGCTTATCCTCAATACAGTATGTCTGACAACGGTCTCATTTTTAATATTTTTTTTATGACATTTTTGGCGGAGTTAATGTCAAAGAAATTCAAATTGCTGCTGAAGTAATTTGGTGCAGTAGGTTGTTGGCCAGAGTTAGTGAGAAGTAGTTAGCAATGAGTGGGGAAAAAAGTAGGGATTAAAAAAAATAAAAAAAATACTTGCAAAAGAACCAGGGTCAATATTCCAAAGAGAATCGGGTTCTGATCCCCATCGTGCCGTAGGAAATAGTAAGAGGTAGTGGAATATATGCGCAAATGTGTCGAACAAGTTTGTTGCATTTATGCACCAGTGCATAAAGCTATGAATTAACATTAACTGCTTTTGAAGCAATCTACAACCTTGCCCAAGGGGCAGGGTAATAACATTTTGAGGATAAGAAAGAGCTAGGGTGTAGGAGCAGCAAACTGAAGTACCAGAGTCACCAATCAGGACAATATGCTTTTTGCTATATTATTCTCCTAGATCTAGCCTCCACAATCAAGGTTTGATGGGTGTTTAAAATTCAAGGTTTCAAAATGTCTACTGTTTCAATTCCATAGAGGTTACGTCTGCTCTCATAAAATTTACGTTCTTGTAGGTCGCTGTGAAGTCTAGGAATGCTCTCACCCACATCTGGGTTGTAGGAGTTAACCAGTCCATCATGGACTTGATATTTGCTTATAGGGTGCTATCTTGCGGCTTCTGAATTGGTGACCTTGATGGACAGAATGCTACTCCTACATGGCACTTATGTCCATAGTCAGATAAGCTTGATGATTCATCTGGGGCTTTCTGTTGAGTAAATAAGAGGTACAGGTACAAGCTGATACAGGTAGGTAGCAGTGATTACATTCTGACTCGCCATGACAAGATTAAATAACCCTGGGAAATCGAGTTGTCTACAGACCAAATGGGTAGCGCCTTGAATTGAAAGTGGCCGTCATGCTACAGTGAGTTATGGCAATCTGCTTATATTCTTAAGGTAAATGTTTTTGAAAAAATCAATAAGCTTATCTCTCGATATTGGGTGGGTGATACAGCGGAACACAACCTCAGTTCTGCAATATTAGCTTTAGGAACCCAAACCATTTCTGGGCAGGTATGCATGAGCTCAATTTTTTGGTCAACCTTTTTTGCACAGTGTCATCGTTACACCTGCAAGTCCTAGGATCAGAGAGAAAAATTAAGAGAACTACAGCAGTGACTTACAAGCTGATGTTGTGGTATCAGGTGGAAAGTGAGATTCATTAGAGCAGCATAATACATTTCAAGTTTTATATTTTCTATCTAACATCCTGGAAATGCAGAGTTCTCATCAATCATTTGGCAACAGTTCGAAATCTAAGTGTGACTTCCTCTCATATCTAGTAAATATACTATTACGTACAGTAGATGTGTTACAGGAACACAACTTTGGTTTGTCAGTTCTCACTGTATGAGGACAGCAAAGAAAAAGACTCAACTATGTTATTAGGTTTTCAAAACATAAAAGCTGCACATAGTGCTGACTTTCTCACATGCTGCACACTCATTCACATTTATGCGGTTTAACGAAGTCACCTGCAAGTGTCATTATGCAATTCTTTGCAGCTACTCGATGGTCACCGGAAAACCAATTCTTGCGGACCATGTGGTGTAATGTGAGATGCCGATAGTAAAGAAATACGTTCTCAAATCAAAACAAGTTATTTATTTAAATCTTTTTTCAGTTTGTATTATTCACATGAACGTCTCGTTCAATTAATTTCAGAAAGAAAGTCTGAAAAAGTTCAACAATCTCAAAACATGGAGTACACTGAAATGTCACGTCAGAAAACCGATGAGCCACATGAATAACAGGACGTGGAAATTCGCTTTCCTGTGCTCCAGTCCACTCAAATTAATGCGACTAATACACAAAAATATAATACAAGAGAGACAGAGGACAGAACTGGAGAGATATTACAAGAAATAAAGAATACAAAGTTGCTTTATAGTCCAAAACAGCCAGCCAGGACAAAAAGGATTTTCCATCACTGCCGACGGAAATATATCCATGATTTTTGTCTTTAAAACGTATTTTGCAGAAAGACCATCACCAGCCTTGACACTCTGATAATCCGTCCACTCATCTTCTGATCGAGAGATAGAAGACAGCATCTTCTCTTTCCAGAGCTTGTACCAGAATGTAGAAACCAAAATGGATATTGCTTGAAGCTACTCTTTGAACTCCAGGAACTGTTGCAGCCTTTTCCGGTGTTCTACAGATGTTTGCACAGAACTAAAAGGCAATTTTGCAACTGTTAGAAATTGGAGAACAAGACAATCCGAGCATGAAAACAACAAAAAGCCAGTTTTACTCCACAGCTAGCTGGAACCACCATTTTATGGCTAGCAACGGAACAGAAGATTTGCTCCGAACCCTTCGGTCTCAACAACCACAGAATAGGACTTTTGCTTTCTTACAAATATGTCTCGCCACCTTACAACCTCCTTTGCACTTCTAATATCAAGATTTATTTACTGACCATCAATGACAATGGCAAATGTATTTAAAAAAAACAATTTAGAGGCACACTTATTCGCATCTAAATGACTAAGGTCTTCCATTACAGATTTTTCAGTTATACCACAAGAAATAAAGGTTATCCAAAGAGCCAGGCTTCATGAACCTGTGGGCAGTCATGTCCTATACACGTCACTCAAATACTGGAGAACAAAATACAGTCAGCAACCAGAACGTTAATGGAGAAGGTTTGCTACGTGTAAGGATTAGAACCAGCATTGTTGTCTTTTGTATCACCGGGCAAATATATATTTGTGTTGAGGGCTAAGTTAGGTACACATGGAAAAAGCATCCTAGCATGGCACAAAGACGAAATAGTAGTTGGGGCATAGAGGAGTGGAGAGACAAGGCAGTTTCACCCACAAATAATGAGATTAATTTACAATACCACTGGAACCTTTCTTTACAAAATTAGAGAAAGGATTTCAAAATGGAGATTAGGAACTCCATTTTTTTGCCTCCTAAGAATTTTTTATAAACATTTATTAGAGCCAGGATATACACTGCCTACATTTTTAAGAGTGAATTTGTTCTCTAAAATGTCAAGTTATGAATTAAATATACATTTAAAAAGTTGACAATAATACAAATATTGGTTTGGCACAATGTTTAAAGACTAATTTTGTCGGAAATAATTTGAAAAATGTACATGTTAAGGTGCCCCAGTTACTAATTAGCTAAAAATTAAACAGTTACACTGAATCTGAAAGAGATTAAAAGAAAATACCCAGCCTGGTTTAACAGTTAGTTGTACCCTTTGAGTTTACCATGGTGGAATTGTAAACTATCAATAAAATGCTGGCACTATTAATCACTGATCCATTATCGATGTTCTCTATAAATAGACCCAATTGTTTCTTTGAAAGTATTGATCTCCCCTTTTCATGTTTGTGGAATCAGAAAAAAACTAAAAGATCTTTATCAAAGTTGAAATCCTTGAAACAGAACGGGGTGTTAATTTGACAAATTTCAATTCATATCATGCAACCTTTTCTCGTTTAAAAAAAATACATATTTTTTTATTTTATATCAACTGTAAACATTGACATAACTTCAACAACAAAATTGCACTTAGACCACATGCAACCACCTGGCAATTCCCACTTCTGGTGAGCCTAAGAGGGACACAAATTAAAGTACAAACATAGTTACATCTAAGACCCTGGTACACATCATGGCAGGGCCGCCTCCCACAGCCTACCCCACTCCCGGGTCCAGCAAGGTACTATTGGGCCGATAACCCAGTTGCAGTGGATTGGGTATCCCCGTCGCTCGGACTTAGACTGTAGTGTCTCATCCAACTACCCCATATTTTCTTGAACTTTTTGGGGCAACCTCTACTTTTGTATGTCACCCTCTCTGCTGCCATGTACAGATCCATACCCTTTTCTCGTTGTTAAGCACGGTATTGGTTGTGATTTATTAGTTTTGGTGGTATTGGAGAAGTGTCTCACTTTTCATTGTATACAATTGCTTTTAATGACCATGAATCCTAGATTTCTCTCTTTACCTATTAACAATACACGCAAATTGTTAGCTGCATTAGGAAATGAAAATCTTTCCCAAAAAGATGTATATATTTTTTAAAAAATTATCCATTGTAGTTTAACATGGACATAAAAATCAATCATACAACCAATGAATAATTATTTTGCTCTACGTGGACACAGAGTTTAATCTGGTTCATCAATTGTATCATAATGATTCTATTTTAATAATAAACTTTCATGGCGTGCGCTTCCTTTTGACCTTCAAATTAACTAAGAAAGAAGTCACTAAAATTCTACTTGTTCCCTATATATATGCTGTAATTTTAACGGCCCTGAATTTATTCTGAAGAGGTCAATTAGGGTTTTAAAACACTACGAGCTCCAATTAAATTTTCAGCATGCTGCATGCCTATCCTGTGGAAATACAATGAATTTGATAAAGACATGCCTAAATTTCAAAGGTTTTACTGTACAGATAAAATAGCAATATAAAAACTTATGAATGATGTCCTGTAATTACTAATACAATGACACTAAGGAAAAAATTGTGTGTTGCATATAGATTGTATGTAGAAGATGACAACCACAGAGGTATAAGATACATGTCCTAAGATTCTCCATGCATACAGATATAATTACACAATTGAAAATGCTTTATTAGTGAAGCATGAAAATGATAATTCATTTATTTAATTAAAGTTGCAATATTTAAAGAAGGGGATTCTGGCCTAACGGGAGCACCAGGAACTGAAGACACTCCTGGCTCACTATGTACCAGATGTAGAGCCTGTGGGTCCTTCAGGAAGCCAATATGGAAATAAGCATCCTGAAGATCCAGCAACACCATCCAGACTCCAAGGTCTATGCCAACCAGGACCTGGGCTAGCGTGAGCAGGTAGGCATTGAGAGGGTGAAGATGTAAAATGGGATGAAGGCCTCCTTCCCTCTTCGACACAAGGAAGTAGCGGGAGTAACAACCAAGTCCCTACTTCCAAGGTCGGAACCATCTCTATTACCATTCTATGGCCAAAAGGGCCTGTATTCCTTGCTGCAAGATGGACAGATGACTCTCCGTCAGCCGCTCTGATGGTGGAGGAAGGTGCGGTGGGGTAGAAAGAAAAGGGAGGGGCATATGACAATTAGGAGGACATGCTTGTATGAAGTGATGGCCTGTCACCCTCAGAGAAAATAGCGGTTCCAGCGTCCAAGAGGGCGGCTGTGTGCCAACAAGGACACCATAAAGCAGTTTCACGTCCGCAGATGCATTTGTCTATAGTGTCTTCAGTGCTTAGGGCAACATATTTGGAGGAACTGTCTGGCGGGAGAAGAAATTCCAAGGAACGTGCTGCGACCCTACTTTCCGTTCTGGGACAGTCTGCTTTTTCACCAAAGAGGAGAGACCTTTCAAAAAGCATGTCCATCACAGATGCTTGAGCACCCCTGGAGAAGCCAGCGGATTTCATCCAGGCATGGCCATGAAGAGCCATCCTAATGCTTATTGCTCGACCTAAACAGTTGATTTGTATGATACAAACATGCAAGCCTTAACATGGTCTGAACTACGACTGCATCTTTACCACGCATATGCGTGGTTAAGGCAGATGTGTTGTTTAGGTAAGCGTTGTTCCGCTTGAGGGTAAACGGCATGCGTGGCTCAGCAAGCGCGGTAAAGGCTGATTCCCTAAACAGTCAGTCGTGTCCAAGCCAGAACATATTACAAATGCCGCTGCATCATGTTGAATAGTCTGTGTAATGGACTCCCGAAATTGTACAGAAAAGCTGGTAAAACTTGTTACACTTTGTCCCAAACAGCATGGGAGTAGCAGCCAAGAAGACAGCTGGTGCTCACTGAGGCCAGACTAAGATTTGTAGAGGAGAAAATCAGTAATCTACATGTCTCTATTCTTTTAGATTCAAAATCAGGCGGAGTGGTAGGAAAAGAGTTAAGATTAACTTTGCTGGAGAACACCTGTACCACATAACTCTCCTGGAGTCTAATGCTTTGCAAGGAAGACTGGGTCGCCTGCTGCAGGACAATGTCGGCGAGCTAGCGATTTATTAACAGGCAGACCCAATCATGGTTTCGACCAAGTTCCCGAAAAGGTATATGTGAGGGCCACAGGAAATGGTAACAGAGGCGCCTTAGGGGCCTGACCCGGTTGAAGTACCTCAGTTAAAACATTAGTTTTCACTTCCATAGTGGGGAGCTGGAAGTCTAGAACTCCTGCCGCCCTACATTTAACTGTGACAGAGGCGCTTTCCTCTGTAGCAAGACCAGGGGGAGACACATGTCAGTATCTGAAGTGTCCTTTACACTGGCATCTTGGAGTTCTTCATACCAGTTATCATAATATTGTGCAACATTAATTCCCTTCATCGTAATTTTTATTGTTTAATATTTTTTTTTTGCACTATTAATAAAAATCATTGTTGTAATCAGATTAAGACATGACAATAGCAAAAACAGAAGGCAATAAGGAAAGCCAACATTGATCAGTAGGGAGCAGCAGCCATCAGAAGCCCCAGGCAGCAGTTTGGAGCACCTAATGATGTGCCTTAAAGTCTGCTTTCTTACGGCGTTTTACAGTATGGGTTGCTGCATTAAAACGTGTCCTATGGCTAAAATGTGGTGGGCAGGTCAGTGTAGAGCACTCAAAAGGAGGGGGGGGGGAATTAATTTGAAAGTCTTATGCAATATAAAACCTTAGGAACTGATTTTAACTTGAATAGGAAGCACTGTTAGCTTAAAATGCAAGCGCATCTGTTACTATACTTGAACCTAACAAAGGAAGACGGGGAGGGGGGATGGGGGGGGGGAGGGGGATTACAGAGCCATTAAATTATATAGTTTGCAGTAATAAAATTGAGGCCAAGTCCACAAGTCAATTGGCGTAAGGGCGTCACCCAAATGCTGAAGATAGAGGTGTTGGAAGCAGCACCAATCTAACGAAGAGGCTGACTGGGTTATTCGTAAAATTGTTTTCACAGAGGTCTAGGCTGCTTGTTACAGTCATCAGAAATTTCAGAAATCTTGACATCAGCTGCGTAGATTATCCCTTTAAGCAGGCATCCACCACCTCGTTACAGGACTGAATTTTGAGAATTCTAAACATCAGCCTTAGGCAAACTTTTCAATGTAGGGGGAGCTCTTCGCAGATACACAAGATATGAATTAGTGATTCTGTTGGATAGTTATAAGCGACATTAGGATTCCATGAACCCCTTCAGCCTACCATATCTAAGGCCTTTTAACAGAATCAGGCCCAATCGTAGTCGCATCAGCAGTTTCAAAAGAGGCGAAGTTAAGTATATAGGCAGTTGAAAGGGGGGGGGGGTCAAAGTTTGAGAACCCAGCTACCATTTGAGTGTTTTCTACATCAGTGAGGGCAGAGATAATTTTTGCCTGCTTAGTGAGTGCCCTCGCTTGCAACTTGGGGTGGTTGAGAGGCTTCCTAGAGATTTGCTACATCTAGACTGTACAATGCCTGCTTGAGGCAAATGTTCCATGCTGAGCCATCACACATTATGTCCCCCCATTTAAGGCTCTTGAGTGACCAGTTGAGGGCCGTCTTAGTTTTGCTGCAGTAAGATAGATATCTGGTCATGAGCATAAGTTGTTGCCTCAGGAGATTGAATTCTAGTCAAATTTGAGCTAGCCCGGTGCAAGACCGCAGGTGGAAAATTTCTCTGTAGCAGCAGCATTTTCTTTTTTTTTTATAAATCTTTTTATTAAACAGACATCGGCTTAGTTAGTACAATACAGAGGACCAGACCGCTTATACATTACAATACGTATGGATGGAAGGATATTCATTTCTTACATAAGAAAGGAACATTACGGGGAAGTAGGGTCATCTTGTTCGATACTTCGAGGTGGTGCACAGATCTCTCTTCTATAGATATTCCACGGGCTCCAAATACGGGACCACTTCTTAGGGCATCCCCTTGCCAAGTATACTGTCTTTTCTCTAAACATGCACCAATCAAGGTTTCTTTCCCAGGCTTCTAATGTGGGTGGGTGTATTGCCCCCCATAATTGGGCAATGTTTCTTTTTGCCAACATGAACCCTAGAGTGGCCCATTGTGTCTGATGAGTGTTTAAATCCGTGGGCTCCCAGATGTTTAGGAGGCATCGTCTCGCCTCCGGATGGAGGCAGACACGCAACATCTCGTTGATCGTGTCATGTATCTGGCGCCAGTAAGCGCTAATATATGTGCATTCCCAAATAGTGTGCATGAACGTTCCGTATGGCCACAGCGCCTTCTGCATTCTCCAGTGTCAGACCACCCCATGCGCATTAATCGGGGCCCCGTTATGTAAATCCTATGAAGGATCTTAAGCTGTACTAGTCGCAGGCGTGCTGGAATAGCCACCACTCTGGGGGAAGACACTGCTGCCTGCCAATCCTCATCATCCAGCTCCACCCCATCGTGCCCCCATTTCTCCCGTAGTGCCATGAGGGGATCCGCCATGTGATTAATTTCTTGTATATTAAGGAGATGGTTTTGTCGGGAAGGTGGCCATCTAAAATTCTGTTCTCCAGGGGAGAAGCCTCTGGGGGGGTCAGTCCCTTTAGGCAACGAAGACTGGAGTGAGTGAAGGACCTGTATGTATCGATAATGTTCAGTGTCTGCTAGCTCATACTCATTCTGAAGCGTACTGAAAGACTTGATCCCTCCTCTTCCCCAAATATCCTTAATATACGAAATCCCAATAAGGTCCCATCTGTCGAACCCTTTCGTTTTCCACAAATCACCCAGTTTCTCTGAGTCCCAAAGAGGGGTGGCCAATGTTAATTTGTGTCTCCATCCAAGAGAGTTAGTAGCGTCATGCCAAACTTGAACGGAGTGTTTCGTGGGGCCTGTTAACAAGAATCGTTTAGGTCGGGAATACAATGCTCTACTGTAATTGCCACCCGGAAGGAGCCACCTGTCCATGGCGTAGCCGGGATCATCAGCACAACCATATGTGCCATGATTGACGGCTGCCAGATGGGATGCCCAATAGTATTTCTTGATATCTGGGAGGCTAATGCCTCCAGCATACCAGTTTAGCGTTAATTTACTCAGCACGATTCGAGGTTTGCCGTCCCATAATAAGTCCCTCTGCAGGCCCTCAATCTCCTTGAAATAACGTGCCGGAACTAGGTCTAAGGTGTTCCGCAGGACGTAGAGGAACCTTGGTAAGGACATCATTTTAAACAGGGCGGTTCTGCCCAAAAGGGATATGGGGAGTGTCTTCCAACTGGCAATATCACTTTTAAGTTTGCGGAGAGGGGGAAGAAGGTTATGGGCATACCGGATCGAGGGGTCAAGTGAAATGAAGATCCTCAAATATTTAAATCCCACCGTATTGATTTGTATTGGGCAGTTTCGAGGAGGGACGGGAGGGTCCCCTCTCAAGACAAATAACAGGGATTTTCCCCAATTGATGGAGAATCCAGAGAATCTACCAAAGACTGCAAGAATGTCCAACACTACTGCTAGGGATTTCCTAGGGGAGGCCAAGTAGAGTAATATGTCGTCCGCATAAAGTGATATGCGGTCCTCCCAGCGGGGGACCACCGCAGCCCCCTTATCCTTGGATCCCAACGGATCCAGGCTGCAAGGGGTTCCAGGGCCAGGAAAAAAAAAAGGAGAGGGGACAGTGGGCAACCCTGGTGAGTTCCCCGACTCAGTGAAAATGCAGCTGATAATTTGTTATTCACCACCTGAGCCAGCGGTTCAGAATACAAGAGACGCACCCAATGGATGTATTCCGGACCAAATCCCAACTTTGCCAAAACCGCCCAGAGGTAGGGCCACTCAATGGTATCAAAGGCCATGGTTGCATCTAAGGATACTATCACAGCTGGCTCCTGAAGGGTGTGAGCTCTACCTATTACTCCATGGACTCTGCGTAGGTTTAGGGCTGTGTTTCTATGGGGCGGCGTGCGGCAGCCACCAGTAAATCCCCATAATAATTATGCTCAGGTGGACCACCTGAAGCAATACTTCCTGGGACTGGTGGTGCAGTAAAACCCAAGTGGGTCGCCGCCGGCACTCACATTCAAAAATGTCTTTAAAAGGATTGCCGATGTTCACGCCGGCACCCCTGCATATAACAGGCACCTCCTGTTCTACAGTTAGCTGCCCCAATACAGGAGCCGCGGACCCGCAAGTGTTTCGCGGTGGTGCATCCCGCGACCAGGCAGGCCGCTATACATGAAAAGAGAAGAGTTGCCTCTAGGTGCCAGTCCCAGGAAGCATTACTTCAGGTGGTTCACCTGAGCATAATTATTACGGGGATTTACTGGTGGTTGCCGCACGCCGTCACGTCACATGGTCTGGCCCGAAACGCGTCTGGCAGGAAACCAGAAAAGGACTTTGTTCATGGCGTGTGCCCTTGCTTTGGCGTAATTTCCACCTGGGAGTGCATCCCACCTAGAGGCAACTCTTTTTGTATTTTGTATAGCGGCCTGCCTGGTCGCGGGATTGCACCACCGCGAAATACTTGCGGGTCCGCGGCTGCTTTATTGGGGCAGCTAACTGTGGAACAGGAGGTGCCTGTTATATGCAGGGGTACCGGCGCGAACATCCGCAATCCTTTTAAAAGACATTTTTGAATGTGAGTGCCGGCGGCGACCCACTTGGGTTTTACTGAACCACCAGTCCCAGGAAGCATTGCTCAGGTGGTTCACCTGAGCATAATTATTACCGGGATTTACTGGTGGTTGCCGCACGCCGTCACGTCACATGGTCTGCCACTGAAGAGGGCGTTGGCCCGAAACGCGTCTGGCAGGAAACCAGAAAAGGACTTTGTTCATGGCGTGTGCCCTTGCTTTGGCGTAATTTCCACCTGGGAGTGCATCCCACCTAGAGGCAACTCTTTTTGTATTATGTATTATATATATATATATATATATATATATATATATATATATATAATCCAACAAATGATTACATACACGGCACTCTCCTTGGCTTGAATTCCTAGGAGGAGAGGAATGGTCTAAATAAAGAATCGAATTCAAGCCAAGGAGAGTGCCGTGTATTTAATCATTTGTTGGATTATATTTTGCGAGAATTGGCCTGTTCTCGCCACGAGCACCAGCTGGATCGTGCTCCCCCCGTAAAGGACCCTGTTGTTGAATTGTATTTAACACGGGGGAGAGCCCGGCACATCCGCCCTGTTGCCCAAAGGAAAAGTAAATCGTAATGTGAGTTTTACCGCGTATGGGTTTGCAACGCTCATCTTGATACAAGCGAGCGGAGGATAATCTGGACAACGATTGCAGCCCACACAATGCGTTCGGGACACAGATCGGCTACAACGAGCATAAAAAGCGGCCAAAGGATATCTGGTTGAGCGTCGGCGTGCGGCGTCGGAGGACATCGGCACGACCGGGAGTCTCCCAGGTAAGAACACGCTTTATCACTTGGGTCAGCTTTTGCCATAGTGCTGCAGCGAGTATGCCTGCCTTATTTGTTCAAATGAAATGAAGTGGGACTGAGACAAAAAACAGTCTAAATACTACCTTGGTGATTCAAAGACCTGAAATTGGAGGTGTAGATTTCCCTCCCAGCAATACAATAACCTCTCTATCTCCTATTAGTGCGAACGAGTCCCGCAGTTTTTAAGCAACGTTACTAAGGTTATTTAATAATTCAACCAAAAGGAACAGGTTGGCCAGTGACTTTGAAACGGTAAAGTGCAATGGAGGAAAGAGCAGCAAAACGTGCACAAGCAGCACAAGCCATGTTCCAGAAAGGCAAAGCATCGGGTAAAATAACATCTGAATCGGGACAATCAGTACGCCCTGGATTGGCAACAATTAAGCAACTTTTTGTGCAACTTGAAAGGCTATTACGCAAAGAAATCTCCAGAAGTTGGGAAATAATAACATTAGAAAAGTATGTGGAATGCGGAAGAGTGCCGAGGGGCTTACGCATTTTTACATTACCCAACCACCCGGATACGAGATCAGAGATGCTCGAAGAGTGGGGCAGGAATAACATGGACTGTTCAAGAACCATGATGTTAATAATCATAAAATATGCTAAGATAGATGTTGATGAGTTACATCTGAAAATCACAGAAATAGAATCGCAAATTCAAGCACTGAACACACAAGAGGACACTCTAAAGAGATTGCGTATGGATATGGATCGCAATCTAGACAAACATGAGGATGAGGTACAACAACGTAAACAGCGAAAATTTCATAGAGACGAATGTGATTATGAGAATGGGACCATTTTCACGTTTGCAAAACGGTTCGATGTATTAAAACAACTGGACATGAAAAAACAAACCGTTCAAAAGTCTCCAAGTACCACACAGAGTGAGTCTGAATCAGATCTCAGTGAAGGGGAATTAATAACAACAGGAACCCATCAACTTTCTTTTTTAGAAGAGATGAGAATACTATATCAAGATCAACAAAATCCCAAACCCAGAGGGAGGGGACGTGGAGCTGGAAGACCCAGGACACGAGGAAGAGGAAGAGGGGTGTCCTTCAACAGAGACGGAGAAGGAAGACAAGAAGAAGCTGCAGAAAAGGGAAGGGGATACCACCTATGGAATCGGACAGTAATGAAGCAATAAGGGATCATATTGCTAACAGAAAGGAACCTGACTTAATCATCAATCTATCCAAACATAATTTAACACAAGCAGAACGGACACTTATGAACAAAGGATTGACTTTCTGCCCAGAGAGACATCAGGATATAGTTTAAACAAAAATCGATATGTATAAATACATTCGAAAATTAAAACTCAAGAAATATTTTACGAGAATACCATCACGGCCCAAAAAAGATAACATAGCAGTGTCAATATCAGAACCTGAGACACCATACACTGTGGGCGAAATACCAAATTTAAGAACAGCCTTTGAACTAGCACATGATATCAACGAAACGGAGCTGACAGATACTCAACTATTGGAAGAAATGGGCATTAACATAAATCAATGTTCACGTACTAAATTTAAAAGTCAGTCCAAATTCTGCCCAGCATTGCCTCCAGGGAACAGAGTTGACACATTCCATGATCTAGTGGTGGCAGAAATAGATACAATGGATAATGTGAAACATGGTAAAAGAAAAGAAAACTTATCCCTAAAGGAACGTCAAGCACTAGATTCGTTAAAAAACAATGCCTCAATCGAAATAAAGCCAGCTGACAAAGGTGGCAATTTAGTCATTATGGACAAACAAGATTATGTGGATGAAGCCATGCGTCAACTAAGCAATACTACCAATTATCAGATATTGAAAAAGAATCCTATTAACGATCTGATTTTAGACCAAAGTAATAGGTTAACTGAATGGTATGAACTGGGCTTACTCAATGATGATGAGAAGAATTTCCTTATGGTGGTAATCCTGTGATACCAACCATGTATTTTCTGCCGAAGATACATAAGACCTTAAAAAAGCCTCCAGGACGCCCCATAATATCCAGCTGTGGCAGCCTCTATGAAAATGTAGCTTCATATGTGGACAATTTCTTGGCGCCAATTGTGCCCACCCTCAGTTCTTACATAAAAGATACAGGAGACTTCCTAAGGATACTCATGGAAACCAACTGGCAGCCGGACTACCTTTTGATAACGATCGACGCAGTGTCGCTGTACACATCGATCAATCATGATATTGGAATACAGGCTACCTTGTACTTTTTAAAGCAGAGACCAATTGGAAAACTACAACACACTACCATGTTGATAGACATGATGGAGCTTTGCTTGAAAAATAACATTTTTTTATTTAACAAAAAGCTGTATTCCCAAAGCTGTGGCACTGCGATGGGAGTTTCCTTCTCTCCAAGCTATGTCAACCTCATGATGGGTTGGTGGGAGAAAAACATAGCTTGGAGAGAGGAAAATGATCCTCACACGATGAAGGTGGCCCTTTGGCTTTGCTTCATTGACGATCTCTTTCTCTTATGGAGAGGCACTGAAGCGGAATTCCTGATGTACCTAGCGATTCTTAATGACAATGATGTGGGACTCAAATTTACTCACAATATTCACCCCAAAGAAATTGAGTTTCTAGACACAAAGGTCTATATTAAATCGAACACAATACACACAACTGTTTTTAGAAAAAAGACTGCAACAAATAGCTTATTACATGGTTCTAGTTTTCATCCCCAATCCCTCAAGAGAAGCATCCCCTACGGGAAGCTCATAAGGATGAAACTAAATTGTTCTGAACCCAGAGAAATGGAAAAAAAGTTTGAAGAGACAACAACATGATTCCTTAATAGAGGGTACAATTACAGAGACATCCAACGAGGAGAGATGAAAGCTAGACAAAAAAGCAGAGCACAAACAGTGGATAAAAAGCCAACAAACATGGCAATAGAAACCCAGGAAGAAGTACCACGATTGATTCTAACTTACAGTAAGGAAAGCTATAAAATACAACAAATCTTGAAGAAATACTGGGAAGTGTTGACCAAGGATCCAGACATTGGTACAAAATTAGGGAATCATCCACTTGTGACATACAGGAAGGCACCCTCCATATCCGATACATTGATCAGAAGCCACTTCGAAAGTGCCAAAAAAAACACTTGGCTGGGAGCCAAACAGAGAGGATTTGGCAAATGTACAACATGTAAGGCGTGCAAAATTGGAAAGAATCTCACATCTATTAAAGATCCAAGGGGGAGAGTATTTGAGATCAAGGATAATATCACCTGTGAATCAACACATGTCGTATATGTAATAGAGTGCTTTTGCGGCAAGAGGTATATAGGAAGCACCATCTGTCCCCTCAAAAAACGTATACTCGAACACATCAGAGCTATACAGAAGGAGGATCTGTCCTATGCTGTCGCCAAACACATGAAAGTACATGAGAATCGAACCTGGCTGGATATGAAATACTCTGGACTGGTCACAATACCACCGCATGAGAGAGGAGGGAATCGAACACTGAAATTAAGGCGCCAGGAGTCCAAAATGATTATTAGATTCAAGACAAAGGTCCCCCTTGGGCTCAATGGGGATGAAGAAATGTATATACATCTGTGAATTACACATAGAACTTTTGCCTAGAACTTGGTCATTTATTAAAATAAAGACTTTACAATCAGCCAAAACGAAATAATCAACTTGCAGCTCATAGTCCATTGAAATAATGTAACTGGCATAAGATAAGAATTAAGTAACCGAATGTTATTCATCATGTAGTTTTTTGTTGTTGTTGCGAACGTTGTTAATTACAATTCCCGTCAAAAAGAGAATTTGATTGTATGCATCAGCCACAGAGATACTTGGGCACTCCGCCTATGTACTATAAATTGACACTTAGTCTGTATTACTAGGTCAGATGATGGAAGATGAAATTTTCGTGTACTAGACATGGGATAATTACAATAATGCCTCAACATGTGTTCGTATGTACATGACACTTTTGAGACTTTAATGACATCGACGATCGGCCAGTATAGATAAAGCATCTGGACCGATGTATATATACTCATGTGGCTGACTAACAGTATTGCCTTAATTTGTGGTTGTTGCTTTTAGCGTTAGTTCGCAACTTTTTGATGTTATAAGATCGGTGTAAAATACCGGCTTATTTTTAGAACTACCAATCCCATAATGCCTCATTAAGGGCATCAGTGGTGATTTGGTATAAATAGTGAAAAGTGAAGAGGGACTCCGAGTACTACCGTGATCAAGAACTTTGTGTTCGAAACGCGTAAAAGGAGGAGGAGAGGAATGGTCTAAATAAAGAATCGAATTCAAGCCAAGGAGAGTGCCGTGTATTTAATCATTTGTTGGATTATATTTTGCGAGAATTGGCCTGTTCTCGCCACGAGCACCAGCTGGATCGTGCTCCCCCCCGTAAAGGACCGTGTTGTTGAATTATATATATATATATATATTTATTAAGAACCAATAAGCTCCCACTGTTTCCTTATGGTGAAAGGAGAGCGACAGACCCAGTGTATTAGGCAAGAAGTATATTTTATTGCTCACTCCTCACAAAGGATAACGCGTTTCGGGCCACGAAAGCCCTTGTTCATATATATATATATAAATAAATAAATATACACACACACACCGCACACATACACGTGTTACCATCCTTGTGGGGACTATGTGTGAACACCTGCACTGTGGGGACTAACCTTTCCCAATGTTTTAAAAAGATACCAATAAATGAAAAATGTTAAGAAAAAATTCATATTACAGGATCCTGCTTTAAATTTGCAAATATGTTATTTAATCGCGTGCACAGAACAATCTTTGTGGGGACTTGAACGTGTGTTACCATCTTTGTGGGGACTTGCTCTATAATTGTCATTTGCTATTGAAATCAGTAATGGGCACATGGCTAAATGTTTATTTTATCATCAAGATATGCAAATAACATCATAATCTTTTCATAATTCAATAGCTTCATGTATTTTATGGGTACACAACAGATGAATTGTGTCAATAACATGCCAGAAATTAACATATATCAGAATTACAGAAGGGAATTTAAAAGTGTATGCAACTCTTTGCTTAGTGCTCCAAGTCTTAAGAGATGAGTGGGAGTAACTCACACAATTTTCTGTAGTGTCATTACACAAAGTTACAAAGCAAACACAAGGAGATGATGGACGGAGCGCTGAAACTTTTCAGACACTCACCCCCAGTCACAGATCTGGGTTGAATCCATCATCGTTCTTTAGCTCACTTTGCCACCCCAGTTCAGACACAGTTTTATGCAAATCAGTCTTGACCCTGTGCCTCATGGGAACAGTCCAGCCCGAACTGCCAAGCCATGTCTTCACTGGACCGGAAACAAGCATCCTGGGACCGGTTTCGGGATAACAGCCCTCATCAGCCAGGCTAGCTTGAATCCAGTGGCAAAGTGAGCAAGGGACCCACGTCTGGGCAAGCTATCCTGGCTGATGAGGGGTGAAACCCCGAAACCGGTCCTAGGATGCTTGTTTCCGGTTCACGGAGGACCTGGCTTGGCAGTTCGGGCTGGACTGTTCCCATGAGGCACAGGGTCGAGACTGATTTGCATATGGCCAGGTCTAAACTGGGGTGGCATGACGAGCAAAAGAATGATGGATTTAACCCAGATCTCTTGACTGGGGGGTGAATGTTTTGATTTGTTCTGCATTCCGTCCATCAATTGTGTGTCTTTTGATTACACAAAGTTACAGCAAAAGTACGCAAACTTTTGCTGAATTACTCAAGAAGTATATCCCAGCATTTAGCACTTTTATCAGAGCGCAAAATGCACCCTTGCATCCAAAACAGGCCTGAGGATGTATTTTGCGCTAAGAAAATAGCTCTAAATGCAACAGAATCCGAGCAGCAGTAGACAGCCACTTGTGCTCACTATATTTGCAGCAGGATTTCTGTGCCAAATTACTCAAAGACTCCAATGGGCAGAATAACGTGAATTTACTGCAATTACTACTCTGCGTAATGAAAATTCCACCCAGGTCTAGAGATAAGGGATTAACATATGGATAAATTAAATGATGGAATTTTCAATGTTGTCTAGTAGTGTGATTATTTTCATTTATTTCAAAGTAGCTAATAGACCAAGCCTCCCTAGCAATTACATGTAATGTTAATGTTTGCACAGTAATGGTATGTGATGATACACACAGAGGTCATATGGGATGATAGAAATATCAAAGACTTTTCAGAGACACTGTCTAAAACCATGATGAAAGTCCCCCACAGAGGTAGCATGCGAAGATAATGATGTTCAAGTACCACATAGATAGTTATGATTATAAGAATGTTCAAGTCCTAACAAAAATGATGTATGAAAGTAATCTTGTTGAAGTCCCCTCAAAGATACTGAGTAATTATAGTGAAGTCCCCACAGAGATAGCATGTAGTTATTGGGATGTTTAAGTCCCCACAGCGACAGTGTGTGATTACTGGGATGTTCAGATCCCCGCAGAGATAGTGTGTGGTTACTGGGCTAAAGTTTGGTTATTAGGATGTTCAAGACCTCATAGAGATGGTGTGTGAAGGTAGGCATGTTCATGTCCCCTCAAAGATAGTGTGTGAAGATAATTTTCAAATAGCTACACCAACAGTGTGTGAAGATAATGATGCTCAAGTCTTTGCAGAGATAGTGTGTAAAGATAAATGTGTTCAAGTCCCCACAAAGATAGTGTGTTATTATAGGGATGATCAAGTCCCCATAGACATAGTGTGTGATTATTGGGATGTTCAAGTCCCCACAGTGATAGTGCATGTTTATTGGGCTGTTCAAGTCCAAACAGAGATAGTTTATGATTATGGAGATGCTCAAGATCTCACAGAGATAATGTGTGAAGGTAAGCATCTTCAAGTCCCCATAAAGATAGTGTATGAAGATAACTTGTCCACACAGATTAGGCTTGATTCACAAAGGTAAAGTTAGACATATATATATTTTTTGTTTTTGTTTTATATAGCGCAAATGCGACCTGTAGGTATCAGAGTGCTTTACATGAGCACCAGTTAGGTTACAGATGGACACATTCATCTTTTGGTAGGCATGGGGAGATTAAGTGATTTGCCCAGAATCACAGGATGTTGAGCGTCCCTGCTGAGACTCAAACCCGGTTCTCCAGCTTCGAGGTCGACCGCTCTAGCCGTTAGTGGTAAGTTTAACCAAAAGTGTAACTTAACTACTTTTCAGTATTCACAAATGTAAGTTACGAGTAGTATCTTTACGACTGCAGTGTTTCCGCACTCAGGGCGGAGTTTCCAAACTCGGGTAGAATCTCAACACTCTAGGCAGAATCTCTGCACTCGGGGCAGAGATGCAGATCTCTGCCAGGAGTGCGGAAACTCCACAGTCGTAAAGATGCTGCTCGTAACTTACCTTTTTGGATTCCAAAAAGTAGTAAAGTTACACTTTTGGTTTAAAATATAGACCAAAAGTCTAACTTTTCCTTTGTGAATCGCGCCCATTGTGTGTGAAGATAATGATGTCCAGACATGTTTAAGCCTATGCATAGTGTGTGATTATAGTGGTTTTCAAGTCCCTTGTGAAATAGTGCGTGGAGATTATCTTGGGCAAGTTCATATATTGATAGTCAGCAAAGATAATGATATTAAAATATCCACAAAAATAATGTATTACAGGATTTTCAGGCCTCCACATACTGTGTGATTATAGCTGTGATGAAGTCTCTACCAACATAGTGAGTGAAGATTATCATGGCCTTGTCCATACAGAGATAGTGTGTAAAGATAATGACATTTAAGTCCCCACAGAGATAGTGTGTGAATTCAGGCATGTTTAAACCTTTGCATATTGTGTGATTTTAGTGGTGTTCAAGTCTCTGCTGACAGTGTATGGAGATTATCATGGTCAAGTCCATACAGTGAATGTGTGTAAAGATAATGGTATTCAAGTCCCCACAGAGATAATGTGTTATTATAGTGATGTTCAAGTCCCCACAGAGATAGTGTGCGTTTATTGGGATGTTCAAGATCTCAGAGATGGTGTGTTAAGGTAGGCATGTTCAAGTCCCCATAACAATTGTGTGTGAAAATAATGTATACGCCTCCACACAGCTAGTCTGTGAATGTAATGATGCTCAAGTCTTCACAGAGTTAGTGTGCGATCATAGACTTGTTCAAACCTCCACATAGTAAGTGAATATTTTGGTGTGCATGTGTCCCTAACAATGCAGTTTGTGGAGATTATCATGTTCAAGTCCATACAGTGAATGTGTGTAAAGATAATGATATTCAATTCCAGACAGAGATAGTGTGTGATTATAGTGATGTTCAAGTTCCCACAGAGATAGTGTGTGATTGAGATTTTCAAAACCCCAAGAGGTAGTTTATGGGTATTGGGATGTTCAAGCCCCCACAGAGATAGTTTGTGATTATTGGGATGTTCAAGAACCCACAGTAGTAATATGTGATTACTGGGATGTTCAAGTCCCCAATCAGATAGTGTGTGGTTATTGGGATATTCAAGTCCCCACAGTGATAGTGTGTGGTTATTGGGATGTGCAAGACCCCACATGGGCAATTTGTAGTTACTGGGATGTTCAAGTCCCCACAGAGATAGTGTGTGGTTATTGGGGTTCAAAATCTCACATAGATGGTGTGTGAATGTAAGCATGTTCAAGTCCCCATAAAGATAGAGTGAACATAATGTTCACGTTTCCGCACAGACTGTGTGAAGATAATGATACTCAAGCATGTTTGAGCCTACGCATAGTGTGATGACGGTGTTTACCACATACTATGTGGAGCTTAGCATGGTTATGGTCATACATGGATAGTGTGTGTGTAAAGATAATGATATTCAAATCCCCACAAAAATAGTGTGTGATTACAGGCATGTTCAAGCCTCTGCATACTGTTGACAAAGTCCCTTCCAATGCAATGTATGGAGATTATCATGGTCAAGTCCATACAGTGATAGTGTATAAATATCATGATATTCAAATCCTCACAGACATAGTGTGTGATGACAGGCATGTTTAAGGCTCTGCCTAGTGTGTGATTATAGAGGTGTTCGAGTCTCTACTGACAATGGGGCATATTTACAAGCCCCTTTCGCCACAGGAACGTCACTTTTTCTGATGATCCTTTGGCGATAGGGGCTTCACCTTATTCTCAAGGAGGCGTCAAGCCACTTAATGTGGCTTAAGGCTGCCTTGTCAATAAGGCCCTCTTTCAACCTATACTTAGAGTGAAAGGGGTGGGCAATGGGTGTTGCAGAGGATGTTCCGCCACAACACCCGTTTATTTTGATGCTGCCCCATATTTACAAGGGTGGCGTAAATATGGGGCAATGCCAAAATTAAGACCAGTAAAAACCTGGTCTTAAACAGGCGAAATGAGGAGAAATGTTCTATTTCTCCTCGTTTTTGCTGTTTCTATGTGTGCCGCATTGTGCAGCACATATAGAAACAGCAAAACGCCATGTATGATTGTTTATATGCAGGAAGGCGTCTCTGGCGGCTGTATGATGATACAATGCGATCATTTAGATCGCGGTACATTACATCGCTGTTTTTACAACGCAAGTCGTTACAACGACTTGCGCTGGAGGGCGCTGGACTTAGGAATAGTGTGATTTACTATTCCAACTCCAGTCGACATACAGTAGGGAAGGTGTTCGAATGTAAATTACACTATTCCTTAGTCTAGAGCGCCCTCCAGTGCAAATCGTAACGACTTGCGTTTTAAAAACAGCGATGTAAATGTATTGCGGTGTTCTGACCGCGTTGTAAAGGTCGTTTTCCGTCTCTGGCTGATGAGCCTTCCTAAGCTAGAGGGGTGGGAGGAGCTGACACTTGTAACTGATGAGGGCTGTCCCTGTTCCCACACAAAGAAGTCTCCATCTCTTGTAGTGTATCTGGAGTCAGGGCAGGGAAGGGCAGGGTTTTGTGCACTACAAAGACCTTACTTTGAAGACTCCCTACTTCAAAGACCAAAATGGGAATAAGTACTGGACCCCTGACACCATATATTCGGAACACTTCTGGACTGAAGACATTTTGCCAGGAAGAAGAGTTGTTGTGCTGCCAGTAGGCACTGCCACTTTGCGGTTTGCTTTGCTGTGTTGGCCTGCCTTCTGCTGCTTCTGTTCTGGGAGTGAGGGGACTGAAGTTTACTCTCTGCATCCTGCTTTATAGGGTTCTCCAAGGGCTTGCCTGAGTTTGCCTCCTGTTGCTGAAGTCTCAGGGACATCAAAGACCTCACCTGCATCTCGCTTATAGCACCTGAGCTCCTCTGCTGTGAGTCCTGTCCTGCCAAGTGGTGCCAAATCCAGTCCTGGGCCCCTTGGAGGTGAATTTGGTGCTGCAATCAAGAGACCAATGCATTGACTGCATGCGTCAGTTTGGAATCAGCGCATTCTGGTGATATTCAACATATTGCTCCTGCCTGCACCGAAGCCGTGGTCCCCACTTGCTGAGTGCGTGACGCAACAAATGCAACTTACAATGCAGTCCCGACCTTGCCAACGCAATCACCGCCAAAGAACCGCTGGTGCTTGAGTCTTGAGCACCACTTCACTGGGGTCTGTGACGCACCACTCCTACCCTGACGCAACCAGGTGACTTTCGCTTGACGCAGCGCCTTCAACCAAACAGTTCAACATCGACACCAAAGAATCGACACATCGCGCTTTCGACATCCACGCATCGACACCGCATCGCGTTCAGGAACCGAGATCTAGCACAAGCACTGACGCATCACCTCTTGTGCGCAAAGCATCGTTCCCGAGCGGGAAAGCTCAATGACCCTGCACCACCTTAAGGAACCGAAGCTTCACCAGCATCTGAGACGCCTTACCTCCTCTGTGACACGCATCGTCTTTGATGCATTCAAGGTACTGTAAGGGGATCTGCGTGAGTCGTGTATCCAACCCATGCTCTTTCGCAGTCAGACTGAACTTTTGGATTTCTATCTGTCAAGTGCGACCAGATAGCCCCAGTCTGAGCTATTGTTTTCTAAGAACTAGAACTTTATTTAACCTTGAAGAATTCATAACTTGATTGTGTATGTTGGTTTTATTTTGTCCTTCTGGCCTTGTTTTACACAGATAGATACTGGCTATTTTTCTAAACTGGTGTGGAGTACTTTAAGTGATTTCAGTGTGTTACTGTGGGTTTATGCACAAATACTTTACACATTGCCTCTAGAGATAAGCCTGACTCTGTGCCAAGCTACCAAAGGGGTAAGCACAGGTTATCTTTGGTGTGTAACTTACTTACCTTGACTAGGATTGTGGGTCCCTACTTGGACAGGGTGTATACTGCCATTTCTAACAACCTTCAGTAAGAATCTTCCACAGCTTGCTGGGCACTCAGGGGCTGATTCACAGAACTAATCTGAGACAAAACCCTAAACTTACTACTTTCGGCATTCACAGAAGGCACTTACGATTTTTGGTAGTCACAGAATGCACTTACGACTCCTAACTTTACGTCCGCACTTGGGTCGTAATTTCCGCACCCGGACCGTACTCTATGGCTGGGGCCGAATAAAGTGTAATCAATGGGCCGGATTGCAATTTTTTTTTACAAAAAGGAACATTAGGATTGTGTGATAAATTGTAGAGGAGGTCATGAAAAACAGTTTGGGCAGGGAAAAGGGTACGGCCAGACACTACATCATAACCCAGAAAAGTTTTCTCCTTTGCATCATGGTACATGCCGTGCACAATTTACGCTCCCCTCAGTGTTGACTGCGGTGTCAACACTACAGTCAACACTAAGGGCGCTCTTAGTGTTGACACCGCAGTCAACACTGAGGGGAGCGCAAATTGTGCACTGCATGTACCATGATGCAAAGGAGAAAACTTTTCTGGGTTATGATGTAGTGTCTGGCTGTACCCTTTTCCCTGCCCAAACTGTTTTTCATGACCTCTCTACCATTTATCACACATTCCTAATGTTCCTTTTTGTAAAAATTGCTATCAGGCCCATTGATTACACTTTATCCGGCCCCAGCCGGAGATTACGGCTCGAGCCGGAGAGTACGGTCCGGGTGCGGAGAGTACGGTCCGGGTACGGAAATTCCGGCCCGAGAGCGGACGTAAAGTTAGGAGTCGTAAGTGCATTCTGTGAGTACCAAAAATCGTAAGTGCCTTCTGTGAATACCAAAAGTAGTACGTTTAGGATTTTGTCTGATTAGTTCTGTGAATCGACCCCATTGTCTTGATCTTTACTACCAAGCAGAGCAGCAGGTCCAGTGCCCCATTTACATAGAGCTCGCCCCCTCACTAGGAGCAAGCCCCTTCCTTCCTGTTTGCTCACACAGGGAAACATTTTCTTATGTTGGCAGGTTTGTAGCCTCTGGTAAATGAAACATCTACCATCAATCAAACACTTGGTCAAAATAGCTTGGGCCACATGATAGCCTTCACTAAGTAAGGAATGTAGGCTTGATCATTTACATAAACCTCTCCCTGATGATTAAGGTGTCTATGCCAAATATTCCCTTACTTGATACTCCACCAAAATATAGTACTATTACACTTACCTGTTTCGATTGCATCAAAAGCATGTACTTTTTAGCATCCCATAAATTGATTCAGAAGCTACAGAGAATCCACTACACAGTTGTCAGACAGCTCTTAACTTTAACACCTTGGCTCTTATTATCAAAAGTCCACCGGGGGCATAACATTCATGCATCTCGGTGTCACTTTGGTATTACAGTAGGGGCCACAGGAGCATGCATGGCTTCTTCTGGAATATGGTTTACACTTGCTCGGAATGTGTGGCAGCATGACCACAAGGTGACGCACTGACTGTGCAGCATCGTAGTAGCCAGTGCAGAGTGAATGCACCACCACAGAAGGTGGTGCACAGTCAATGCACACCTCAAGGGCAGTCCTTGGGAGGGGATTACAGGAATCCCACGGGTCCTTCAGGCATCACTCTGGAGGTGGCTGTATTAACACACTATACCGTACTGTGGGCAATCCCTGCACCCTCTTAGAACAGGGAAAAGTGCAGGTGATAAATGAGCTGTGACTTCAAACTGTGGCTCTGTATTTCACTTATGCACTCTTTTTGCAAATGTACTTCTAAATATTGAACAAAGAAATATCATGATACAAGAATACAGTGGACAACATATTGAGGACCAAAATATCGTTAAGATGTGTGAACATAGAGTAAGCATAGATTTACTATTCTATCTCCACATCTATGCACTTGATATATATATATATATATATATATATATTTTGTTAAGATACATATATGTGGAGTTAGATATAAAAAAATCTATACTTGCCTTTCATTATTTCGAATTTCAATATTTTGTCCTTCATATTTCCGTTCTGCGATATTCGGTCTGCGATATTCAGGGGGCACACCTCTCTTTGCAGAAGACATCTATCAGAATTCATGCCTGCCTTGAAGCCAGAGCATTTATTTAGTGTAATTGGGCAGACCATCTACAGCACTCTCCTTTCTTTGGCTAGGTTTGCGCTATACAAATACCACATACATATATATTGTTTCGGTATAAGCTGGGCACACAGAGATAAAGGTGCACCATAGTGCAAACAGAGACAGTGCCCTCAATGTGGTCATGTTTCAAAATGGCATTTCAATCTCTACTAAGGTCGCTTATGGCTAGACACATTACACTGAAAACAATGTGACTCGCTCATCATGCCATCAATGACACAAGCCTTTGCTTCTCACTACAAAAACTCCAAACCTACCATGATTCCAGACCTCAACGATCTGGGTGCGCTCTATCCTCATTTCTACATGCTCTGCAATAAATTTCATATTGGAGGAAATTCCTTTTTTTGTTCAAATGATCAAGATACAAACTTGCTCCTAGCAAGAATAAGAGTAATTTGCAATTGTCTTGAATTTCAAAGAGCACTAGTATTCTGAATCTGGCTCATCTCAGACTAAAGTATTATAATCAAAACAAAATTTTGTATGTATCTGCATCGATTAATGAATCTATTCTCATACTATGCCATAACACCTCATTCTTGAGTTCTTGACTCCACTAAATCATTTTAAGAGTACACCCCTATAACTCACGCTTGATGCATTCTGTATACTTCATTGTACAACCAACATGCTACACTGTGCTCTGAAAAGGGCACCCCCGATCATGATATAAATCAGAGTTGTTCATGACCACAACATGGATATGAAGCCCTATTTAAATGCTACAATATAAAACTTGGCATATGATTTCATGCATACATAATCATGACTCGTTGTCTGGCAATCCTGCTTAAGGGCCTGATATGAGTTTGGCGGATGGCGTAGTATCCGTTGGGATGGCGGACGTCATTACCTCCACCATCCAAGGGGTACTCTGCCCTCCAAATTTAGAGATGACCGCTAGCCCTGTGGATCGTCTGCTAAATTTAGAAATGACTGCACGCCATGTAGTCATCTCTGTACATTGAAAGGAACCGCCACCACAACAGTTCCTTTCAATCTACTAGAGGTTTGGTGTATAGCCGCTGTTGGTTTTGACAGCCATATACCAAACTTCAGACTATTTTTGTTTTGCAAAAATAAGCTCTCAAAGTGGAAGTTTGTTCTTGAAAAACAAAAATTAATGACTCCCACGCCTTTGAAATTTTCTCCTAAATAGGGCGGGTGGTGTAATGTTCGTCCTCTGGCGGCCCCTACCCTGTCGGACACTTGGAGCAAGTATTTCATCAACAGAGTCAATCGGGGATCCATCAACAGAATACTGAAAGTACTCACATCTCTAAATAAGGCCGGCCGACCGAGGGTTTGGCGGGCAGGGTCCTCCGTCACGTTTGTAACAAAGTACGCTGTCAAAATCTAAATTAGGCCCCAAGTGGCTTTGAGCCTGATTTCGATTTTGGTGGCCGGATACTTTGTCATAAGCATGACAGATATCCTATCCGTCCAATTACAAGTGCATTATATCCACATGCACTTGCAATAAGGCCAATGGGATATCAGTCACGTTTGTGATGGAGTACCTGTTCACCAAACTCTAAATCAGCCCTTTTTCATAAATGGTTAATGGGGCATAGCTAATATTATGGTAACCCCGTGCGGGGACCTCCGCTACGCCCGCGGAGTTGGCCAGGCCCCGCCTCCACCTCCCCTATATTATCAAGTAAATCTACATTACGTAATAGTAAATTAAAACCACTTACCTGGCATGCGGCGTCCCCGGGCTGCCGCCTTCCTCTTCCTCACAGTATAGGTAATCCTTGAGAAAACTGCGCATGCGCGGGCGGGGTGGAGGCGGGTGGCGGAGCGGAGTTCCACGGAGTTTGTTTGCAACTCGGTGGACCTCCGCGTAGCCCCGCTACGCCTGGGGTTATATTATGGCTGTGTTTGTGTTTTTCTACGGTGTATAGGTTTAAATAGAGAAGCGTGGAGAAAGCCAAATGGCTCAAATAAATATAGAGCATGTTACTCTAATATTGCTGTGCTAGATAAGTGCAGGAATGGAAGATAGCGTGCTTTTGATGCACAGAATGCCAAAGTATTCAGCTCCGGGTTTTGTTATAGTGAAAGCACGCATATTCTGCAAAACTATCATTCACTAGTTTAACCCAGCCTTAGACACTCTGGATATAGTTTACTGAATGGTATGGAAAGGTTATGAGGCAGTGCAAGGAATATTGTGCCCATATGCTTTGTATTTGTACAAAACTGGGGTAACGAATAGGCATCAAATAAAACAAAGATCCACAAATAAGAATAAATGCAAGCAGGCAGGCACATTTTCACTTTTTCCAGATGCTCCTGGATAGGTTTTTTGACTGATTTTTTTAAACATAGTATTTTATGGTTACCTCAATCTCATCAGAGACAATGGTCATCAAAACCCTTTTAGTGTATGAGCTGTTTCCTCAAATCAGAAGGGCAGTTCCAAAGTGCTTTTGTTTGTCGGGTACTGCTGTTCATTGTCATTCACCCACTCACGCCACACCTTCTAATGAACTTTCAAAGGTGTCAAAATCCCAACTAGAAGCCTGCTTTGTGTCTCAATTGCTCACTTTAAGCAGATTGGCTTGATACCTGGAACTCACGGATTGTCAGTATACACCCTCACACAAGAAGGTTTAATTGACAGGTATGTATGTGTGTGTGTATGTATATATATATATATATATGTATATGTATATATATATATATATATATATATATATATATATATATATATATATTTACTCTTGGTAAAAAAGTCAAAAAAGCAAAACATGCTTTCCTTATAAGAATAAACGTGCTTTCAAACTAGAAACTCTCCGCAACTGGATGACATTTCTGTAATTTGGATATAACTGCAGAAAATGTCCCTAAGGTAAACCAGTAAGAAATTGTTTCAAAAGCAAAACTCAACAGTACACAAAGCTTGGTTGCTTATGTGCACAAGTTTGAATAGATTATTTATGATTACACACGCACTTTAGTGATATGGTCCATATTTTAGAAAAGTATTTGTGTAAAGAAAGACAAGTTTTACTAACAAAGCATGTCAGACTGGGACATAAAATAGGTCCTGGCACCAAAATAAAAGTAGCCCCCATTAGTGAATCAGGGCAGTGTTGAACTTGTAAAGAAATGCTGTATAGGTGTTTTGCAATGTGTGGAGACTGCATGCATTTGTGCAATGTTGTAGGAAACATTTGTGGCAATATTCACGGAAATCAACTGTAAAAACCGGCCCATCAGAACATACATGCAACTGTCAGACCAGCTCTTCTGGCACTGCCATATTGCTTTGTTGTGCTATCCGACCCAGCTAACAAGGAAATAGGGATGTGAACTCAACTGATCTTTTAAGTAAAAAACATATATTGTTAGGCCTGGAGGGGCCAAATTGAAAAATATTAATGCGGTTTAAATAGAAATAATAATACTTTTCCTTAAAATTGACACAATGCAGTAATTATGAAAGGAAAAGGGGCCAGAAAACTTTTTAGTTAAGACTGACATATGTTAACATACCTTAAGTGCATATCAGCTCCAAAAATGAGGAGACGGGCTCACACTGACAGAATATTTGCCCATTTAAATATACTGCTTTTTGACCCCCGGCATGGTTAAATGTGCAAGTGAAACCTGATAAATATGATCATAAGCCACTCTGTTCTTGGTAAGCCATAATATGCCTTGCAACATACAGCGTGTGTGCTGTCTAGTAAGATCTAGCTAAAAATCCCAATGATTTAGTTTTCTTTTGAGGTGTAATGTCTTCAGTCGTGCAGTGCCTCCTAGAGAGACACTTTCATTAAACATATGTAAAGTATCATACTCTTCTGGATTATTTTTAATGTTAAAAAACGCTTCTAAAGACCCATATGGACGCAGAGTAACCTAACACTGAGGACCAGTTCTAAAATGTAACTATGATAGGTGGAATCAAAAATTCACACCTTTCATTGGGAGATGTGTTCACATATAAGCTTTTCTGATGTGTGTCAACAATGCTGAATTCAGTGAACACAAGGCTAGACATGCACGCTTCTTGTAATAAACAAAGGGTGTCCATGTTGTGAAAATCTGTGTGTACCCCAGCTCTAGAAAGGTCTGACCAAATGAACCGCAGCAAACTATATAGCACTGAAGGAGACTCAGAAGTGAAACATGAACAGGGCAAACTTTAATGCTAGAGTTTGTGAATATATGGCTATTAAGCATGTTTAGAATTCTTCACCCTCCAAGTCTACATTTACACTGATAACAAATTACTTGGAGAGTAGACCTAAAGGGTGCCCACTGAAGACCTTTACAAAAGAAACTGACCTGTAAGTTTTCTTGATTAGTGGTGATGGTGAGTCCTATGGAATATGTTATAGTGTAACAGTACATAGTGGTGCATTTGATTGGAAGATTAAGATTTATTTTGAGTATGAGCTGTGGCCTGTGCCATTTGCTCAAATTTTCTCAAATTTTCAATATCCTGCCTAAAGATGGGGGTCGAAGGTGGGTTTCTTGTTGAAGTTTGCTACATTGTTTCAAATTGTTGATGAGAATGCTGCACTCTATTGTTTTTTGATAAAACTAATATCAATATTTGAAAAAAAAGAAACTGCATAGTGCTCTGCGTAAATACATACATATGTTTGCCAGTATAAAAACTTTATGTCACCCACAATGCAAAATTAGCAAAGTATATGTTAGAAGAATTTCAGCAAGCATTACCCGCCAATGTTGGAGATCTTTTTAACCCAACCAGACCTGACAAAGTAGCAAATTATCTGAATAACAAATGGCACCCACCTTTCAAAATCCAAAGGGTGGGTTAAATGTGCAACTTCTTCACCATATGCTAAGAGGTTATACACGCATTATATGTGGAGGATAGGGAGACCCAATTCCAAAAGGATTTTCAAAGTAGATCTCAAGCTATTCACTCAACAACCTCGGAAAAGCAGATGCACACCATCCAATGAGACAACATTCTCTGTATGCACTTGGAAAACTGATAGTTCCATTGTATCGAACATTTTTGGCATGCTCATTAATTTATTAGATAATATTCCCTTGAAGCTATCCTAGAATATAATTCATAAAAGACTAACCTGGATAATCTTTAAGCTTGTGGATGTAGCCTATGTGGATGTAGAAAAATCCCCCATTTATGAAGGTGCAGTTAAGTAGTGGAAATGTTTTCCTCCTAGACTACATAGAGCTAGCTGCTCTGTCCTTAATACATCACCCATTTGGAATGGCTCAAGTAATTGTTGTGTACATAATTCAACAATGATCTGCACTAGATTCGAGACCCAGGACCAAAAGGTAAGTCAGACATTTACCATTTTGGCCCTCAATATGGAAGTTACGAGATTCCAAATGCAGTAAAACTGCACCCAGAAAACTGATGCTGCAGGGTGCAGTAAATTCTGGGTGTGTTATCACCATGCTATTACAAGTGTGTACACTGATTGCTGCATATTTTTTTCTGACCAAAGTGTGCTTGATGATAAAACTGGGAGTGCAGGTTCCCGCACATCTTGCAATTCCAGTTGTCTGGTACTTCCCATGATGGGTAGAATTGGTATTGCCACAATTCTTTTAATGTAGGCCTAAATGTCCATCTCTCTAGCCACTTTTTGAATACAGTGCGTCTTTGATATCTTGGATTTACAGTTAACAGACCAAATTTATGGGCTGACTTTAAGAAGCCTGTTAATCACCTCAATTGATGAGAGATGTAGTGTTACATGAAATGTCAATAAAGCAGGATAGAATGTGACTCAATTACAAGTACAGGTTTGTGAAGTGGTAAGACCATCATTGGAGCAGGGGGTTATCATTATACATTATTACGAAGAAACAGTGGTGGATTGAAACATTACAAACAGACGAATGAAAAACAGAAGTTCAGTGGACTTATCTGCTTTGAGTAGATTAGATTTCAGGATAATCCTATAAATATTTCAATAGGCAGGGATGTTGAAATAATTGATCATCTCACAGGTGTGAGATGTTATTTCAGTTCCTTATGTTCGACATTACACTAATTTTGAAGTTAAATGAGAAATAGAATTCCATTCATTATTTTTTATTCCCTGCACAACATTTTTTTTTTTTTTAAATGTTCTTGTTTATCTAGACAATAACATGAAATACACAGTAGATGATTTTAAGAGTAAGCTACAAAGACTACAAGTTAAGAGTCCAACAAAAGACTGTTGTCCAGTCAAATGGTTTTGCAAACCAGAAGAGAAAATGTTTCTTAATGGTGAAACCAGACACTACGTGTACACAACCACGATTTTCAGCAGTTATTAGATGTGGTGTAGGTATGAGCATTCAATGATGCCTTATTTAATAGACAATAATGATTAATGTTTCTTTAGATTATTATTTGTTTACAGTGGTTATGAATTTTCTTGTTTCATTCTTTTGTAGAATTGAAGTGTTATCTTCTGATAAAGGGACAGGTTATATCCCCAAATTATGCCAATAATTGTGAAGGAACTGCTAAAGTTAATGTATAACTAAATTAAAACTTAAAATGAAAGCTCAAACATCTGATTCATAAAACAGATAATGTTATTATCCTGAAACGCATGCCACAGATGTTTGGAACAGGGAGCCAATGAATGAAATTAATTTTCCTTGGGTATGTGGTAGACAGCTGTAAATTTGAGCCTCCTGCCAGTGTGCCAGAGGAAACTTGCTGCCTAATGTGGTACCTGCAATCAGTTTAACTCAAGGATACAGCTTAGTGTGCAATAGTTGGGAAATCAGGAGAGCTCTACTTTAATACGAATGCAGGCTCAGTATGTGATCATGCTGTAAAATAGAAAACTTTCAAATTGGTGAGACAGGAGCCACACATTAGGTTTACTGATAGAATATTGATGTCACAAACATCGATGTTCTAAATATCGAGATAAAAAATATTGACTACAAAAATATTGACTCCCATACCTTAACAGGTAAGTACAAAAATATTGACCCAAAAATATCAAGGTAAAAAATATAGATGTAAAAAATATCGATTTAAAAATATATATAAAATAATATATATATTAAATAATATTATTTTTAACAAAATAAATTACATTTAATATACATTTTAACTAAATATAACAAATACTTAATTTAAAAAATATAAACACAAACATAATAATTTATACATATACATACATATATATATACATATACATACATAGATTTACTTAAAAATAATTTATTAATTATTATCTTTATTTAATTTTAAATTTTAGAATTGTATAAAAATAATATATATATATCAATAATTAAAAAAAAAAAAAAAACTATAATAAATTAAAACATTAAACTTAAAAAACTATTAAAAAAATGTAAACTAACATTTCCCAATACAATACGTGCAACAGTAGGGAAAGTGTTGGATAGCGAAATAATTAAATGTACTATTCCAACTCCAGGTGCTATCATTGCGTGAATAGAGGATACACTTCCTATCCAAATTACTGAGCAACTGACTCCCTGATCGACAGGAAACGACACAGAACGAGGAGGAGCCTGCCCTGCCTGAGTTTGCCCAAGGCTCTGCGGCGAAGCTGTATTCGACCGGAGCCGCGAGTCTCGAGCCGGAGTTGCCGGTGCCGGAGATTGGTTTGAGCGGGTCGAGCCAGGGGTGAGTTGAACCGAGTTGAGCCGGTGTGGTGGTGTGGCGGTGAGGGGTGGTTGTTTACTCCCTGTCCCCTGCTTGCCGTTTGCTGCTGCGTACCCGCTCGTTGCTCCTCGTCCTCGCCCACAGCTCCCCCGCACTCCCGGTTCCTGGCTTCCACCTTTGCCGTCCGCCCGCCTTTGGACGACAGGCGGAGTAGAGCTGGTGCCTGAGAGCGGGAGTCAAGGCAAGTTGAACTGTGCTGAGTGGCGGCGGCTCTTGCGCTCCCTTGGCTGCATCATTTACGCTTCACCGCACCCCCACAGAGGCAACCCCAAGGCAAATACTCCAGCGGGAGTGGAGTGGAATGGAGAGGAGTGGGGGTCAGTGGTGACCAGAAGGCGTTGAGTGGTGCAGTGAGAGGTGCTGGAGTCAGGACACCGGGCTGCTCCACTCCCGCTGCTTTCTGCCTCCTGCCCCCTACCTCTTGCCTCTTCGCACCCACCAGGGAGGAATTGTGCCATTGTAAAGCAGCAAAAGTGACACTGACAGTAAAACCAGAAAACGCAAACCCCAAAAAGCCTTTAATCTCCAGTCTTCTCGCCCAAGGACCAGGCATCAGCCGAACAGAATTAGACAACTTAGATAAACTCAGCTGACCAAGCCACTAGGGCTAAACACCAGCTACACTATCAGCTACAATATCAGCTTTTAGCTTAGAGTCTCAGGTTACCCCCGACCATCAGAACCACCAGGACCATCTGTATTGCCGAATAAGGGAGGGGTATCTGGACCCATTTGATTTTCTGGGACTTTAGACCCCAGATTTCGGACTGTGGACCTTAGAGCTTAGAGTACGGTGCGCAGAACAACCATGCGGACAAGGAATGCGGGTTTGGCCCAGCCCCAGGTCAACTACGGCCTCACAAATCTGCGAGACGCCAAAAAGCTAAGATGTTGTACCCGCCTGGCAAAGGTAGTGCAAGATCCGGTCCGACTCTCCAGGATGGGCAACAATTGGGAGAGCAGCAATCGAACTCTCTTCCATCTTTAAGCACAAAGACCAGGAATACAAATACAAATTCAACCCTAAATCTGAGTGAATACACCGCAATTGGCAACACCAACAGTAAAAGTCCTAAAGGTAATAATAATATTAGAAACTATTTCCAACAATTGACCAAACTGGGCTGCTCTGGTAACCCTGAAAAAAGCAACCCTGAAAAAACAGCTGATATACCCCGCTACGTAACTGGCACTGAAACCACCGAAACCATTGCTAACACATTAGTATGTGCTAGATCACACGAAACCTTGAATCAAAGCTCCCCATTGACTGCACCGCTTTCTCCGGAAATTTTTATAGTCAAGGTCAATAGCGCACTAGCAAAAGAAAATTTAATCAATCACAGCCCGCTTCGCCCCAACAACTCAGGAATCTGCACATCAGTGCCAACAAATTTAGACAGTGGATCCATGGAATTTCTCCCCGCCACCTCCTCGGAGGAAAGTGAGGCAAGCGAGGAGTTTCCTCCCTTATCACGACACTACGGATATTACCGATAGTTGCATACTTTTGAAGCTTCAGCTGGACCCCCTGGCTTCCTCTTTCATGCCCACTGAGCCCGGGGACGAGAACTTTTTTCTAAAAGGGTGTTCTGACTCAAATCAAAGCCTATTAAGTGCAAATGAACCAAGGTCGCCCGGCTTGTTAAAAACGGATATGGAAATTGTCTCGGTGCCACAAAAAATAGATAATCATCTTGCATTGATCAACGAAGCTTTGATTTCAATGGCAAATGCAGCCATAATGCACGCAGACAAATTAGACACTCAAATAATCATACTGCAATCAGTCGCTAGCCTGATCTCTGGATTGGACTTGAAATTGGAACTTTTAAACTCCCTGATACGCAGAGCCCAGGCAAACACGGACGTAAAGGCAAAACAAGATGATTGCGGGTGCTCCCCAATACTGCAGAACTTGGAAAAGCTCCCAGAAATAATGAGCACCTTAGTTACGGACCTTAAGTGCGAGGTCAATAGGTGGACGAGCAACACATCACGCCTCCCCCAGTACAATCTATCTCAGAGTCCAAGCAGGAAGACTACACAAACAAATATGATAAAAGCCATTTATGAGTCATCAGGGCTAATGGGAGACCAAACAAACAAAAAAAGAACAGGAGACCCGCAGCCTACATTGGCCCCACAGCTAAGGCTACAGGACAATCAGGTTAGTTCAGAAAAAATGCAGGAAATTTTCAGGCATGACAGTAACAACCTTAAAAGTCCATCTAGCGTCAATGTCTTGGCCTTGAAATTCAATTCGCATTCCAAACCACAATCCTGTTTTTCCCTCGATAACGGCCCTGGAAAATCAGATGATCCAATATCATCAACTTTAGAATTTCAACACTTGCCCAGGAAAAACAAGAAAAAATTGAAAAAGTTAAACAAAACAAAAAATGGCAAAAGCTATTCTAAAGGGACCATCAAGCATTGGCTTGTGCCAGAAAAACAGGAAAACAGAGAACATAGCAAGATGAATCAGAATGACCTTGGCCCCACACAAAAAATAATTGCCACTGAACAAAATAGAGGCGCACAGATTTATGGCACAACTACTAATGACATACCTGCTCAGAGTCTCCCAGGTAACTTAAGTGGGAATTCGATTAAAATTCTGAGCACAACAGTCCTAGTGCCCAGCGACCACCCGATCAATACACAGGGCCCACAGATTGAAGAGCCACGCCAAGATATCACAAATAAACTTGCCCCCGCACAGCCAATAGCTCATAAGGAGCCCCAATTTGTAAATATATCTAACTACCAACGGGAGATGAAAACTGCCCAAGTAAGCACTAATGACTCTCCGTCCCTCCCGGATCGCAACTCTACCCTCAGGAGTGATTTGCAAACTTGTGCCCCAAGTATAAACCGGACCGGGGATGGACCTGTTCCCCGTGAAAATCCAACTCGGAATTCTACAGAGTCCTTAGATGCTACCAAGGCGCTTTTTAACCAAATCCACCCCCTCAAGGTCCATGCCATAGACCGAGAAAATCTGAAAGTATTGTTAAATCCCGAATATACCTCGCAGGGGAATTGGGATATCCTCAATAGAGGAAACCTTCTGAAGCTTTGTGAAAACATTCCGGGTTTGGAAAATATAAAAACAACTGATATTGAGACTGTGGCTTTTTCTGGCCCAGGACCAAGTGAGCTAAACGAAACAACAGAGATAACTTTCTCCAACCTGATCATGGCGGACGCTTTGAGAGGATACAAAATGCAACTGGACAATTGGGGCATAAAAATCAAGCCCCCACTTGCCACTAAATATCCAGAGATTCTGAAAAACAATGTGCCATGCGTTCGACAGGGAGAACAAGATCTGAATGGTCAGAAATGGATGAACAGAAAACACTCAACTCTACTAGCTACTGGATCCATTTTACATGGCTCTATAGGTGGCACACAAACGATTCAGCGGAGTAACAGCTCAATTCAAATTACCAAACATGTGGAAGGAGGCAATCGCTACTGTTCAACAAAGGGGAACAGCGCCAAAGATTGGTCCTGGCTCTCACTGGCCTTAAACTCTAGCTCCTAATATCAGGCCCTTACTAGGCAATCAGTCGACACCACCAAAGATCAGCTATGCCTTAAATAACGGCCACGTCCAGTATAGAAGTCCCTCGGATAACAATCAAATGATCAATATCATGACTTGGAACGTTGCGGGGATACATAAAGTTTTGCAAAGTCCAGCTGCAATCACATTCCTTGCAGGAGCAGACATAATCTGCGCCCAAGAAACATGGGCCATTTCTTCTACACCAATAGGGGACTATGCAGAATATTTCAAACCCGCAACAAAAGCCAACATCTTTGGGAGACCATCAGGGGGCATTTCAATATTTGTCAAGCATGCACTGAAAGTATACTTCTCAGTAATAAAGAACCCCTCAGACATGTTTTTGGCTGGCACTCTGAAAGGCTTGAACACGACAGATGGCCCAATATCAATACTCTTAATTAATGTCTATTTTAATCGCAATGGGCCGGGTTTGAAGGACAAACTCAATCGGTTATTAAACGAGATTGAAACTCTGCTATTACAGTACGCAGGCATGGACTCCATCATTCTTGGTGACTTTAACACGCACGACATAGGGCTGAATGCACCTGAAAGCCACTCCAATGGGGGGACCGGAAGATTCAATGCCCTAATGCGGGCATATAACCTGGTAACGACACACTCTTTAACTACAAAAGTCAACTCAGCAGCATTGATAGCACCTACTTACAACAATCGGACCACAATAGATTATAACCTACTAAGTGAAAGTCTACAAAAACATATGTTAAATTATGCAGTCCAACCCCGGAATGAAAGTGACCATGCCGCCCTAACTTTACAGTTATCCATTACTGCGAAAACTCGTTACACTCTTCGCTGCATCGGAGTCACAAAGGGGGAGGAGCGACACAGACTCCTTAGAAGAATCAAATGGGGGCCGCTCCCAAGTCATAAGTTTGCCTCATGGAAATCAACGTGGAAAGGCTGGCAGACCGGTCTCAACGATAAGGGCCATATAGGGGAATGGGGTTCACTTGCCTACGATTTAGCATCTCTGCTTCGGGGGAGCATTACACACAGAACTAATGCTAACCCCGTATACAAACTGGGACACCAACCAGCAATCAAGGAATGCTCCAAACAACTGAATTCCAAACGCAGGGCCTATCAGGCAACTAGATCAGAGTCTGCCAAAAAGGAACTAAAACTAGCGGGCAAGAGGCACTCATCACTGGTTTGGCAGGTAAAACGCGAACTCACAGAGGCAAAATGGCTGAAGATATTAGAGTTGCTTGCACCTAGCAAATCCCAAGAATTTTGGCAATATTTAAACAAGGTAATCCATGGGACCTCTAACAGAGAGAATCCACTTGATGCAAGCACTTGGGTGGACAATGTAAAAACCCTCTACACCGATGACTCAACGGCAAAATTAATAGAAAGAACAACAACTCTTGGGGGGCAATCTAGCAAAGTGATAATAGAACTTATGGAACCTCTGGCCGTTTATACCCCCCCAGAAAAAAAGGCAATTCGAATCATCTTGAAAAAATACGCCATAATGGAGCCCCTGGACCTAATGGCCTGCCTGGCTCCCTCTTCAGGGAGGACATCGACTTTTGGGCTGCGAATCTGGTACAGCTGTATGCAGAGTGTAGGCTTTTGGAGGATGTCCCAGACTCCTGGAGGGGGTCACTGCTACACCCAATATACAAAAAAGGGCCAAGTACGGACCCTAGGAACTACCGTATGATTGCCTTATTGGACATTGAGGGCAAGGCTTACGCAAGCACTCTTCTGACGGAACTAGCTGATTGGGTCAGCAAGGAAGATCTTCTCCCTTTCTATCAGACCGGATTCCAATCAGGAGGTTCCACCTTAGACAACATCATTGCCCTATCATACCTAGTACACCAAACGATGGCCCACGGCACTCAGCCGCTTTTTGCTTGTTTCATCGACTATACAGCAGCATTCGATGGGGTAGACCGCAACATCTTATGGAAGAAATTGGCACGTTGGAACATCTGCCCGAAACTGTTACAAGCCATTAGATCGCTGTATTCGCAAACTTGGGTAAGAGTTAAACTCTCATGTGAATCCGCCACAGAAAAAATCACCACGGATCACGGGCTAAAGCAGGGCTGTGTCCTTGCCCCGCTGCTCTTTAATTTATATACTGCGGATTTGGGTAGCGCTCTGCACGGAGCCACTTTAGCGACTCCTAGGATTGGGAAAATCAAGATCCAGCTGATGCAATATGCTGACGACCTGGTCCTTTTGGACCATACTAAAATCGGCCTTCAAAAAGCTTTAACAGCACTCTCAGAGTACAACGCTAAAAACAAGCTGGTTGCCAACCTAACGAAATCCAAGATAGTGATTTTTGGACGCCATCCGAAAAAAAAAATTGATGAAATGGAGTTTGGGCCCATTAACATTGAATAGTACACAATCGTACAACTATCTTGGGGTCTGGATCAGTGAAACTGGCCGCTCACAGGTCCACCGTCATAAGCTCCAGCAGAAAGGAAAAATGGTTACTTACGCCATCTGCAAACTCCATGCCGTCTTAGAAAGTCCAACAACAATGGCCATCCAACGAGTCCTGAGGGCAAAACTATTACCTTCCCTCAATTATGCGATACAGGCGTTTCCAGGCAAATTCGCGCAGGATCTTGAAAAGATCCATTGTGCAGCTTACAAAAAGTTATTTTGTCTACCAGCATGCACTAGGAACACTCTAATTCGCCTGGAATTCAATCTCAACCGACAATCTTTGGAAGAACTGGCGACTCTGGCGAAATACTTTTATTTAACAACTGTGGCACCAGAGAATTCAATGAAGACCGTTATAAACAAAAATTTTCAACAACCTGGCAATCCATGGTCAACTGGACTTGCTTCAGCCAAAGAACTTTTGAAATTAGCCATAGAGAATTGGGACCCCAACACAATTAAGTACACCACCATTAAAACATCAATAAAAAAGCAAGTAAGATCATGCTCTCGTATATTGGACATCGAAGCTTTGACAGCTAGAGGATTTCATGAGACCCAAAGTTCCCCTCACACATCGCATGGCCTTAAACTACATCTTACACAGCCGGTGGGGAGGCAAGCCCTTCATAGGATTCTTGCAGCCAGACTACATCCTCTTCCCCTAAAAGATCTGTATCCTTCAGTGAAAGTAAGACCGGCCATTGCGGAGTGCCGCCTCTGCTATTATAAGCGAGAATCGCTGGCTCACATCCTGCTATGCTGTCCTGCCTTGTTGCCAGTACTCCGAATCCATCTAAGGCCCATTCTCCTTCAACTGGGCACGCGGACGGCAAATGAGGCTGTTCAACAGTTATACCTGCTGGACACAGTGAAGCACATGGCCAACTTTGCCAAGTTCATTTACTATGCCCGCTTAGCTCTTATGGACAGGTCAACTTTGGCTGCGCGTGGGAATTATCTGGATGAGGGGCCTACCTAGTTTGGCCCCCATTGAAAGTTTGCTCTGGTGCACCTAAAGGACCGTTATTAATTCCAATGTATAAAACAAAAACACTAAAGGAGGTTTTAGGAATAAGATATGTACATATATTATTCTATTTTAATTATTTCTTTTATATTGATTGTCCTTTTTGTATTGGTTTTTATTAATCACAAATAAAAAATCTATTCCAACTCCAGTGAGTGCAACAGTAGAGAAAGTGATGGATAGCAGAAGGGTAAAAATTACCATTCCCACTTCAAGGAGTGCAATAGTACGGAAACTGTTGGATAGCGGACGGGTAAAAATTACTATTCCCACTCCAAAGAGTGCAACATTAGGGAAAGTGTTGGATAGCGGAGGGGTAAAAATGGCTATTTCCACTCCAGTAAGTGCAAAAGTAGGGTAAGTGTTGGATAGCAAAGGAATTATATTTACTTTTCCAACTCCAGTGAGTGCAACAGTAGGAAAAATGTTGGATAGCGGAGGGGTAAAAATTACTATTCCCCCTCCAGTAAGTGCAAATGTAGGGAAAGTGTTGGATAGCGGAGGGGTAAAAATGACCATTCTCACTCCAGTGAGTGCAAAAGTAGGGTAAGTGTTAGATAGCAAAGGAATTATATTTACTTTTCCAACTCCAGTGAGTGCAACAGTAGGAAAAATGTTGGATAGCGGAGGGGTAAAAATTACTATTCCCCCTCCAGTAAGTGCAACAGTAGGATAAATGTTGGATATCGGAGGGGTAAAAATTACTATTCCTACTCCAGTGAGTGCAATAGTAGGAAAAGTATTGGATATCGGAGGAGTAAAAATTAGTATTCCCACTACACTGAATACAACAGTAGGATAAGTGTTGGACAGCTGAGGGGTACAATTTTTTATTCCCACTCTAGTGAGTGCAACAGTAGGGAAAGTGTTGGATAGCAAAGGAATTAAAATTACTTTTCCAACTACAGTGAGTGCAACAGTAGGAAAAATGCTGGATAGCGGAGGGGTAAAAATTACTTTTCCCACTCCAGTAAGTGCAACAGTAGGGAAAGTGTTGGATAGCGGAGGGGTACAAATTACTAGTCAAGTCAAAATAACTTTATTCGTTTTCAGAAAAAACCATAAACGTTTATAAACCAACATTACAAATTAATATTCCAATGACGATTTACAAAACAGCATAAGAGAGAATTCATACAAATCAATTATTTAAAAAAAAGATATAATACTTTAAATTCAATATTTTAATAAAAATGCAATCCATATTTCAAAGCACTTAATACCACGACAATGTATAACCCCGGCCTGAAGATTAGATCAATACTTAAATTGTGTATTAGAAAATTACGATGTTCAAATTAGTCTGCTATATCTAGTACTGTTTCCTGATAGCCATTGCGACTTTGATGTAGTTAGAAACCCTAGTGCATATAGCATGGGTAGCCAAAGAGTATAGATAATTAAAACCTTCATTATAAGAACATGGCCTAATTTCTTTTAAAATCGGAACAAAAAAATTTCCCCTTGGCTTTTTATAAAGGGGGCAAAATAGCATAAAGTGCAAAGTGCTTTGAACTGCCAAATTATCACAAGGGCAAGGCGTCCGTTTATCTGCCCATCCCGATTGTCTTGGGAAAGCCACTAAAAAATGCAGGGTAAGTAAGCGGAATCTTGATAAATAAAATCGTGTCTGTACGTTTGTGGTGAATGTTAGATAAAATTGCTGCTGGGTGGGGAATGAGCACAGGAGACCTGTCACCTCAGGTTGAATGCGGCGTATGTTCACACTCGTATAATGTGCCTCTTTTATGATGTCTTTTGCATTTTCGTGGATACTAGCTGGGTTATCATAGTAATGCCCCAATCCTAGCTCGTGAAGGTTATCTCTTACAATTCGGAGCAAATGGATAGATAATGCTCCATCAAGATTAATACAGTCTTTAATGACCTCCCTTGAAAACGCTAGCTCCTCAGACAACCAGATTTTGGCCCACAATAGCAGGGGGGCCATATCTATACGATCCACTATAAAATCAAGTCCCAGCTCACGGTGACAAGAGTGTGGGGGCACTATTTGGAATCATCAATAGCCTTTTTATAAATTTGTTTTCCATGATCTGTAAGTGCGGCTATTGTAGTAACCCCACACTCCTGCTCCGTATGTTGCAACAGGCACGCATTTGGCCTTATAAAGTGTAACCAGCTCAGTCACTGGTTTATGGCCCAACTTACAGGCTAAGCGAAAAAGCCCCTCAATAACCCTGCCCGCATGTTGCACCCTTGCAGTGACAAGCAATTCCCAGTTCATCCTGTTATTAAAAATATTCCCTAAGTAATTACAATTATTCAATTTATCAATTCTCTTATCCCTTACAGCATATTTTCTAGTTTTAGTCATTTTAGGACCACACACCATAATATATGATTTAATAAAGCTGACTTTTAAATCAAGTGGCAACATAAAATCTGTAAAAGCATTAAGTAATTTTTGGAGACCGTTTTCTGTCAGGGCCATTAACACGGTATCATCCGCATATGAAAGTAGCTGGACCAGTATGCCCCCAATGCGTGGACAATTTCCTTGTCTGATAAGAAAGCCTCTAGGCCATTGGTATAAATTAAAAAAAGAAAGGGGCCTAATATACACCCCTGCCGCACACCTTCTGTAGAAACTATGGGCCTGGTTTTTTCCCCTTGTGGGCCATATCTTATGGTAACAGAGGTGGAAGCATGAAGCCTACGGAGAAGAGAAATCAGTGCTTCCTCGACACCGATTTTCCCCATGAGTGCCCACAACTTTCCCCGATTTATGGTGTCAAAAGCACTGGACAAGTCCATGAAGGCCAGGTGGATAGAGACCTTCCTGGCCTTCATGTACTTGCCCATAATCAGGGACAAGTTGAGGCACTGTTCTGTAGTGCCCATCCCCCTACTAAAGCCATACTGTGTTCTTGCCATCACCACTGTATCCGTTGCCCAGTTCTCAAGTCGGGCAAGGACAACTCTCCCCAACAGCTTCGCTGTAGCATTAATAAGGGAAATTGGCCTATAACAGGCGGGGTCGCTCCTATTACCTTTTTTAAACACTGGGACCACGATTGCCTTCTTCCAAGTTGCTGGGATGGGGCCAGTCACCACTGCTTTAAAAACATTAGTCAGTAAAGGAGCCCACAGCTTGGGATTACTTTTAAATAGATCTAGTGACACTCCATCCGGGCCTGGAGCTTTCATGCCAATTCCTTTCGCTATGGCTTCCTCAACCTCGGCTACTAAGATTGAAGCACTTAGATGAGAAGCCGAAATTAGGTCCAAGGGCAAATCCCCGTTATATGCCTCTGGCTGGAGGCCGTTTGGATTAAATATAGCTGCAAAGTGAATTTCCCAGGCGTACCCCAGGATCAGGGAATCCAACTTCCTCGCCTCTTCAGTGAATAGAGGGTGATTTAGAATATCCCAGACACTTTAGGGAACTGGCTCTCTCCAAATCGTCCCAAGCTAAACTCCTCGGTTCTTCTTTCCTCTGCTTAACTATGCTTTTATAAGCCTTCCTAGCGTTTTTAATTTGGGTCCTGTCACGAGGGTTAGCATGGAGTGCCAATTTTAAGATTTTTTGGGCTCTTGAGCATTCTGCATTAAACCAACTTGTCTCCGGGAGATCCCTCATCTTGATCAATTTGGTCAAATTTTTTGCTAAATCCGAACAAATCAGTTCGAATTCACGAATGACCTCAGCTGGGGGAGAGTCATGATGTAAACACCTCATGATCGAGTCATAGTTAGCTATGACAGTTTTTACCTCGAATTCGGAGGGGTTTATTTTGTTCCAATTTAGTCTTACCCCTTTGTTGGGATTAAATAGAATCGAGCGACCGTCTCCTTTCCCTATCTGGGCTATTATACTGAGGGAAGCTGTGAGAGGATTATGGTTGCTAGCATTTTTCGGTTCCACCTCAAAGTCTCCAACAAGCGGCAAAAACGTCCATGAGATAAACATATAATCAATAAAACTTTCCCTACCACCTCCAACATAAGTAGGGCACTGTGTTGTGGGGCTACTAGCCAAATCATTAATGAGGCCTAAGTCGTTCTCAATAATAATAGAATTTAGGGCCTCACCCTGTGAGGTGTGGATAAAGTGCGGCTGGGGTTGACCTCTGTATTTAGCATCCCACAGACTCGATTGGAGCTATGTGGGCAGGAAGAGCAATTGAAATCACCCCCCCAGAGGATGCATAATGGTTGCCATTTCCCAGAGAGGTTATTAATTTCCGCCTGTAGGGCCTCAATAACCTGACAACTATTTTGGTTAAAAATATTATACTACCAGTTCAGCACTAGTAGCTTGACCTGTAACGTTAGAAATCATGATTAGTTGATACCATGGGGATGTACCAACAACAGAAGTTTTTAGGCCTCGTATTTGACTGAAATTAATACCAACCCTCCTTTTGCCCTCCCTGCTGGCGAGGGTGTTGCATGGACCGTGTAGGAACAGTAACCGTCCAACACAATATCTTCCCTATACCACGTCTCCTGAAGACAAATGATATCAAAGCCCCGGATATATTTTAGCCATACCTCGTCTGTCAATTTGGGACGAATTCCTGCTATATTCCATTAAATAAATTTAAGTGGAAATTTAGCGTGACCCTGGTTTGACAATCCCACGGATACATTATTTATGGCATGCTCAACTATAGTGGTTGACAGACTCCGGCTCCTCCCTACCTGAGATATCATTTGCAATTAAGTTAAGAGGCAAGGAACAATTTCCAGGTTTGTCTCGACTCTTCCTCCTGATGTTTAATTTGAGCGAGGTGGTGTCAGATGGATCTACCGGATCCCTATTACCAAATTCATCTAGATAAATTTCTCTCCCTTGATCACTATGATGCAAACCTCTTCTCCTCATGACAACTGGGTGTCTAGAACACCCAGTTAGTCAATCAATTTCAGACAAACCAGAGAGAGCATCAAAGCGGTAAGGATGACTAAATGGAGAGGGCTGTATAGGGGGATGTATACTTGGACCCAACCACGGGGACCATTGTCTCGAAACTGGTTCATAATGTGGTGGATAGAAAAAAACCCCAGTGGACAGACCTCTATCAAATCGCCAGGTGAATCTCTATTGTGCATCAGAGCAAGGTGTACGCACCTAGCGTTACTAAAGTTAAGCACAAAACAATCCCCTTCCCCACGTTCGGCCGTATGACCCAACCAACTCACCCGCCTTGCCATGATGATTTTTTCAAACCAATTTATATTCGATGGAATTTCCCTAAAACACCAGTGAGCCGATTTGTTATTAAGGCTCTGACAGGTTTCTTGCTGGCCAGCCCCCTTCAAGATCATAGTATACGGTGTGCATTCAGGGGGTAGATTTAACACGTCTTTTGCACACCGCCCACAATTTGGATCATACGCTGGCCCTTTTGTGTAAATATTTCCTCGAGGGGGTCTACCCCTACTTATCATGCTTGATCTTGGTTGATTTGTGTCCCCAAGACCCGGATTTTGATTGTACCTATGGGGGTTCCCATCCAACTCGGGGTCCTGTGGTGTTGGGACCAGGGGCTTATTACTAACATTATTAAAAAGAGAATCTTGATGGGGGACATGGCCACTTACAGTAGGTATTGTGCTTAAAGAGGTCATGCGATTCAACGGGACACTAAGAGGGACATCATCTACTTTTTTATCTAAGCTACTTGGATGGATGACCTTATTCTGTTTGTCAGATACCGACCTATTTCCCAGGGCCATCAGAACTCGGGCAAGTCACTCTTCAATGCAGACTAGTCTTGCTAAAATAGGTGTCAAAGCCTCTTGTACAATTTTACTAATTTTATCAGCAGAAGTGTCCGTTTCAATTAATGCACTGATTCTCCCTCCTCCCAACCGAGTTCTGGATGTATTTCCAGTTAAGTGGGTTTGCTTAGTTCTCTTGACACTCGGTGAGTGACCTTTTAATTTACAGTCGGCCCCTGCCAGGTCAGTTCGTTTCCTCTTCCCTCCAGTTGCAGCTTGAGGTGCAATAATTTTCGTGACTTGACCGGGGATAGAATCAACTCCTTCATTGGGAACATGTGGAACACCCCGACTCGAGATAATACCAGTGGGTGATAGAGGAGGTTGCGGCCTCTGATTGGCAACTATTTCTGCTGTAATTACATGAGTCGGTTGGGACAGGTGGGACCGGGCAAGGGGCTAATGAGCGTCTTCGCTCAGCAAGTTCTATCTCCTTAGTTATGGCCCCTACCGCCTTTTGGAGGTAACCATCCAGAGTTGTGTCCGTTGTCTTTGATGTAGGGGTAGGTTTCCGTTTTCCCATAATGCAATTAGCCTCATGTAAGAACAACTAGGGAAAATTTTAAATGTTTTACCTTCGCGTAGCTTTGCAGGGCTATATCTCGATACCAGATACCCCCAAGTCCAAGTGGGAAAAAACCAAGAGAGTCGGCCCAGCCCAGTCTCCTCTGGGCTCGATGGAAGGGCGTGGCGGCTCCTGCCGCGATGCCTGATGGGGGCTGTGGTCCGCCCGACAAGCAGAAAGTGCTGGGTGCAGTAAATGCAGAAATGACGGGAGCCCCGAGCAGCTTTTAAGCGCCTCCGGGAGCAATGGAAGGGCGTGGCGGCTCCTGCCGCAATGCCTGATGGGGGCTGTGGTCCTACCAACGAACAGAAAGTGCTGGGTGCAGTAAATGCAGATGGATTCAACCCAGATCTGAGACTGGGGGTGAGTGTCTGAAAAGTTTCAGCGCTCCGTCCATCATGTCCTTGTGTTTGCTTTGTATGAAAGGAGGACCAGGCAGCCAGCTATTTTCCTTCATAGAGCAAAAGTCGGACTGCAGAAATGTGGCCTTCTCCTGTCTGTGCACTCCGAAAACAAAATTCAGTTAAACACTTTTTGAAAATGTGTGATGGATTCTTAGATCAGGGGGAGTGCAAGGACTAGTCACTTATGCATTATAGTCAGGGTCACTGGAATTAGGCAAATTTGCAGCCATGGTGTTTTCTGCATAAGTATGGATTTGCCTCCTTTCCTACATAAACTATCATCTGCTGCATAATCTGCAGATTTTAACACAAAAATGATTTCTAGCGCAAATGAAGCAAAAATTACTAAAACACATCGACGTGTTGCTGCACAGTGAAAGGCCCTTCGCAAAGGTTGAGTGATCACCTTTCTGTTGCATATTGCTGTATTTGGGTGTCAAACTGATACTAATGAGGTGAAACCTTTGCCCAAATAGTGTTAATGTGTAAAAATGACAAAATAATGAGGTAATACTATCACAAAATGTGCTGCATTATGCTGCATAACTTGCCTTTTCTTGACACATAATTTAGTCAAACCTGCCACATAATTTGGGGGCCCCCTGCTGCATAATTCCAGCGCCCCTGAATGTAGTGTACTGGACTGGATACTCCAACCTCACCAGGGAGATCAGGAATTAATTTGAGTTAATTCCCAGTCACAAAAAGGTAATTTTACCAAACGTAGCTTTACATTTGCCACGCTTACTCAACTTCTAAGCTGAGAGTCAATTAATTAGCCAAGCGAGCATGCTTATTTCGCAGATGTTATCCCATATTGATAGGGTAACTAGGGAGCCTGGATTTGCTGAGTCCGTCTTCTTTTTTCACCATCTGTACCCTGCAAACTTCAACAGTTTTAGCACATGTCCGGTTTTAAGAACAGGGCAGCAGGACACAGAGGAAAGCAGGTTCATGTGTTCTAGTGCAGTTAGCTAGCTGCCCCAAACCAAAAGCAATTTAGTTAACACAGATTATACTGTGTGACGGTTGCATTGAATTTCTCTTACTTTCACGTGGTCTGTGTTGGAGAACGCTGGTATTTAAGGTATGCAGTGGCCCTGGGCCCATGCAAAATTATATTTCTACGTCTATGTTCGGGGAACACTAGGGTTTTTGATTTTCAAAATTTGGTCACCATGAATATCGGACATTCCACTCAGTCCTTTTTTTTTATTTTTCTTGCATCCTGTGACTTATTGTTCCCATTTATAATGATAAAAAAAAAAAAAAGTTCCAGAATAGAAAGGATAAAAGTAGAATTTGATTAATTATTCTTTAAGAGTGCAGTGTTTATGTGCTAACATCAAGGAGAGGTTTGTGAGACCCTAGTGTCAAGAAACCACGCAGCACAGAACTGAAAGTTTGCAAAGTCAGACATTTTACCTATACAATTCAAATAAGGGAAAACGCACAAGCAAATACAAAGAATTTCACAGTCTGTGCTTTTCAAAGTACTCCCTCTCTGAAGCACCAACACGGAAGACTAACTATAGATTTGAAATTAAAAATATTGGGTTTCTCTAGTCACGACACTTAACAGTTTACTTAAATTGGCATATAGTTGATGGGTTATTTCAGAATGAATTTCCAGTCAGTGCATAAAGGTGCAAAAATGCCAATTTTTATAGGTCAGAGAATGGGAGTTCCATTCACCTTTTTACTCCTAACAGGATAACATACAGGGAATGTGTCATTGGCGATGGCTACGGGTTCTTCGCCTTTGCAGATTTTTTCCTTCCTCCTTCTGGAAGAGCCCTTTCACTTGCCGTTCTCCTTGGCAGCCCTTCCCCCCTGAAGGTGTGCAGGGTGTGGACCCTGCAGCAAGAGAGCCTCCATTGTCATGCTCTTGGCTGGGAAAGAGGTGTGAAGGGGAGCTTCCCTCAGCGCTGCATGACAAAGACATTGACTTTGCCTGTTTCGTCAGGCCTCTTTCAACCCATGCCCCCAGTGTACTTAGGATACTTATTTTGTGCCTTTCTTTTAGTGCGCACGCATTCTTTGAGGCTGGGAAGGGGGGGGGGGGTTTCCTCTCATTAGCCCCTTTCTTCTTGCATTCTCCGTCCTAAAAGTCCAGTTTGCTCAGTGCGTTTGTACGAGGAGGTAGATCTCTGCCCCAGATGTAAAGTTTACACTTAGGAAGGCATGTGTTTATAAAATATTCTGTATTCAGGAGTAAACTCAGAGTGTACACACAACAGCTCCTCTTAAAAGCACATCTGCTGAAGCTGTTGAAACCATTGTTAATAATGCTTTCATTTATGAAATATCTCCCGCTGCGGGCCCCACAAAGGCTTTTCTAAATACATATAGCACATTTTTACGATCGGATACACGTTTATTTTCCCTGGGTATCCAGTACTTTTTACGTACAGCTCCCGGTGAGTGCACAAAAGGAGTATGTATATGAAAGGAGTATGTATATGAAAGCAGCTTGTAGATGAAAGTCGTGCTTGCTCCAGAACTGTCACTGGGACAAAGAAAAGCGTTCATTATTATGAAGTGCATGTGCATGAACAGAGTGAGCACAAAACAAGTGCTCTCATGAAATAATTGTGTGCCTGAAGAACGAGTTACTTACCTTCGATAACGATGTATCTGGTAGAGACGTTGTCTAGCCGCAGATTCCTTAACTGAGAATATCCCCAGGCGTCAGACTGGATGCGGAAAATTTTGCGCAGCAGCACCTCTGCGCGCCGGGGGGCGGCGCCGCCTGGCTCCGCCCGGACTTCGTCCCCAGACATGACGTCAGTGGAGCCATATAGGACCCTCCCGGCGCGCTGATGTCCGTTTTCTCCGGAGGAACTTTTCCGCGCCACAACGCGGAGCCCCCACTAAAACTGTGAGAGTATGGGAACAGTGTGCGAATAAAAAAGAAAATTGGTGAGAGAGAAAGAACCAAAGGGTGAGAAAGCACCATGAACGACAGTGAGAAGCACTGTCGACTGAAAGTTGGTGAAAAGGAAAGAGCAGAGCAATACTCTGAGAAGCAGTTTCACAAAAGCGAAGTGAATGCCACCCCTGAGGCAAATCTATCTATAAAAAGAAGACCAAGGCAGACGACAGAAAGCCTGCACCAGATGAAGTGAATGAAAAGAGCAGAACAGTACAATGAGAAGCAATCCCGCAAAAGCGAGAGAATGCCCTCTCCTGAGGCAAAACGGCAATGAGAAGAGCCAACAGCGACAGGCAAGAAAGCCCCAAACCACAGGATTAAAGAAGAGAAAAGAAAGAAATAGGGGGAGACTGTCCCCTGTGAGAGAACCATTGGACTGAGGCACAGGCCAAAAAGACCTCAAAAGCAATTGACTGGAGGAGTGTCAATGGAGAAGGTGGGTGGGAGGGTAGAGAACACCAGTAGGCCCCATACTGGAGGAAACCCATGTGGAAAAACGCAGAAGGACACCTGAACCCACAGCCCAAGCATAAGATTGGGAGGAGCAGAACAAGTAAACCAAAGGAATAAGCCTGACGGTGAGGGAGGTGAGAGATACCACCCCGTAGAAAGACAAAGCCACCCAGAGGGAGGCGAATGCAGAAAACCCCACCTGAAAAGGTCCTCGCAGATCGGGGAGGATGGGTGGGCGTTAAGGAATCTGCGGCTAGACAACGTCTCTACCAGATACATCGTTACCGAAGGTAAGTAACTCGTACATCTGATAGAGACATCTAGCCGCAGATTCCTTAACTGAGAATAGATACCAAAGCCATACCCCATAGGAGGCGGGTCTGCGACTGAACCCCACTAAGTTCCCAAGGGAACAGAAGTGTTAACCAGTTGACTAAACACAGTGGGGGCAGCACTGCCAGAGTGGCCAACACCAGACTAGGATACTCCGTAGGGAGTGGCCAACAATGAGAGGCAAAGGCATGAAAAGCTGCCAAGGGCGGCCGGAAAGCCCTTTCGGTTAAACAGTGTTTAAAGGGAGCAGAGAACCAGAAGGTCAGTGCGGAATGAGAGTGGATATCTTCTGTAAAAGAAGAGGAACTAAATGTAGGATGTGAGGGATCCGCAGGATCCGATGGACCTGCAAAAGAGAAAGGTCCAGCTAGGGTACAAGAATGGACCGAGTCCGAGCATGCAGGACGGAAATGCATGACAGTGAAAGAAGCACTGAGGAAGTGGGAACAGCAGCGGAAGGATGCTGAGGACGCCGAGGATGAGTCAGTGTTACTGGAAACACAAGACCTGCCAATGCACCATCGCCCATGCACCGGACATGTGAAAGGGCGGGCATCAAAAGGCAGAATGGCAGAGAATGAGGCAATAACCAGTGCCACGCACGTGGGGAACAGAAGTACACAAGAGACACTGTGTGTACCGCGAGAACCACACCACGGAAAGGGAAAGGCACAATCAAGTGCCACGAGCAAAAGCTGAGATGTGAGAGACGCATCACCAGGGTATACCGCGTGAAAGAGAGCCGGCAAAACTAACACACGTAGAAGACTTGCGCTCACGAAAAGTGAGGAACAAGACCACGGCCACCGCAAGAAGTACCATGCATGTGGGAGGTCTGGGTGTGTGTAGTACGCCGGACAGGAGAAAAGAAGACAGGATGCAGCCCGGAAGATGCGTTGAGAAAGAAAAGAAAAGGCACCATAGGCACCAACAGCCATGTTGCAGCGATACCGGACAGAGCAATGCCCAGAGCCAGACGCAACAGCCACAGGCGGTAGGGAAGATCCACCGTCTACCGCGAGACAGCCAGGGAGGCCGAGAAGTACTGGAAGGAGTCAGTACGAAACATACAGGAGGAACAAAAGTGGATGTACGTACAATAGCCCACAAGGCAAACAATGTTCTGAGGAGAACACTCCCGCTGAGAGCAGCAACAGCAGCCCGAAGGAAAGCACGACAACACCTGCGTGGAAGGCAGCAGGGAAATGGGAAGCTCTGGCAGGGGAAGTGGCCATAAAAGAAAGGCACAAGACAATGTAAAGTATCAGCATCTGGGGCCAGAACGCCACCATGGAGAGCGAAGTCCAACCATGAAAGGACTACGCAGCATGGATAGAGGAGAGTAGAACTAGGCAACGTAAAGTTGCAGGAAAGCGCAGCAGCCCGTGACAGCGAACATACCAGGGAGCAGCCACCGGACGCTTATAGAACACAGAAGAATAGTGCCGAGCTAGCTGTGCGTGCTCAGGGACAGCGACAGGGTCCCGCTGGGAGGCAGTCCACAGATGGGACGGCCGCAGTGAAAGAACCACGACGAGACGGTTGGGAACCAGATGGTCGCAAAGAAAGTGGCCGACGAGAAAAGGCAGCACAATCCACCCAAGGAGGGCTAACCTGAAAAAACCCTCCTGGAAGAGGTGACACGAGGTAGAACCTCTAAGTCCTCCGGGATGAGGGCACACGAGGACTTTAAAGCCCTCCTGGGCCTGAAGAAATGGAGCAGTGAGATGCAGGGGAGTGCCACAGACCAGCAGCAGACACTATGAGAGAGGCAATAGAACGAGACCAAGAAATGGACCGCAAGAAGGCCCCGGGAGGGACCGCAGCAGCAGTGAAAGTTTACAGGCACAGCCGTAGGACAACCTCGTGAAAAGACCCCACAGGAGCCTACCAAGACTTCTGTGTGAAGGAGGCAGCTATACAATAGCCAACGAATACCCCACATAGGGTAAGTATCAACCCCTACAAGGGGCACCTCTTGAGCGTGAGCTCATAGACAGAGGATCAACAGAAATATAAGCAGCTGACCAGCTGCATAAAAGAAAAGAAATTGCGGCGAGAAGCCGCCCAGGCCGTTCAGGTATTACAGCATGAACCTAGGGCCGATATGAAGCAGAGACAACACTGCAGAGGGTGACTACAAAGTCCGCAAACGGACAAGAACAGAATAAAAACTATGGAAGGTTAGAGAGAAGGCGGTTAACCACAGAGTCCGCATGTTCGTTAAACAGGGACACACCATCAAATGGCAAATCCCGGAGACTGTCACGGACATTTTCGGGGAAACACCCGTCGCGCAGCCAAGCATGGCGATGCAGAGCAACGGACCTGGCCATTGCCCGACCCACCGAATCGGTGGGGTCAATGGCCGACCGAATGGTAAGTGTGCCATCTCTCGGCCTTCATAAAGGAAACGAGCCATGTCAGCACGAGGAATCTCAGGGAGAGAAGGTAAAAGACACTCCACAGAGTCCCAAAGGGCACAAGAAGCCCGGGCAAAGACGCAAGCCGTGTTCAGAGCACGTAAGGCTGAACTAGTGAACGCAAAAATGCCGCGTCCACATGTCTCCAACCAACGAGACTCCCTAGTAGGAGGCAGCAATAGAGGCGGAGAGGAAGGTTGCGTGGCAAAAGCCACCTGGACTACTCGTCCCTGAGCCCCAGGCTGAAGGGATAAACAGGCTGGGCCCCCAGGGGCCGGACGATGCTGATGCGCAATGGCCCGGTCGACAGGATCTCCTGAAGAGGGCCGTGCCCACGTTCCAAGAAGCGCGTCGAACAACAAGCCGCTAAAAGGCAGCAAGGGCTCCATGTCCCCCTCACCCTGGTAGAGGAGAACCAATAATGGATCGGAGGACAAGGAGACAGACGGAGGGTGCAAGTGTAAAACAGCTGCAGCCCTGCGAATAACCCTTAAAAACAATGCACCAGCTTCAGTGGGCATCCTGGAGGGCGACAACAGGCCATCTGAAGGGGACGGTTGCAAGCTGACACGTCCCGCAGCCGGAGGAGCAAGGGGCCACTGACCCCAGGGCATCGGAGCCAAATGGCGTGGAGATAACCCTGGGTATACCGGATCCGTGTCCTCCCGAAGCGGAGAAACAACTGCAACCGGTGGCTGCTCCGGCGTCGAACAGCGCCGAGGCGGCTTCGAACCGACGTCGACCTCCAGGAGAGGCGACGCGGCTGTGGCATGAGTCGACGTCCCCACCACCGATAAGTGCGGAGAAGGAGGATGACGACCAGGAGTCGACAGGCATGGTGCCGCCGGCGCCGCCGATGTCGATGCAAGGGGCCATGCGGAGACAGGGCAGAAGGGCTTGACGTGGGGCTGGGACGCCCATCCGGGTTGTGTCCAGACGTCGGCACGACTCCGGAGCCGGAGTCGAGGCACTCGGCCGGCACTGAGGGCGAACCCGCCGGCGAAGATCCGACCTGAACGCCTACCTCCTCTGTGGGACCCGAAGGCGCGCCAGGGAGAGGAGGTGACCTGAAGATGGAGTGCAGAGCCTTGTAGTAGGCTTCCATCTGGGGTCGAGTCGCACCATCACCCGGAAAGGGCGGGTAAATGGAGGCAGACTCGGGGGTACGGCTCCGTGGTGGAACGGGAACCATGACCCCCATCGTCACGTTGAAGCGAGGTCGATGACCTCCGTGAGTTGTGCTTGGACTTACCTTTAGGTGAACGACGGTCGCAGGAACGACTCCGGGAGCGGACGCGGACAGAAGAGCCAGCCCGAGAGCGGCGGAGAGACGCCGTGCGGGATATCCGGGCGGCCAGGAGCTTCATTCGGCGCTCCCGCAGGGACTTCGGACACATCTGCCGGCAGGCGTCACACTCCACGGAGTCGTGGTGCGACCCAAGACACCACTTGCAAATGGTGTGCGGGTCCGACGCCGACATCTGTCGCGAACAGGTCTCACACACCTTAAAGCCTGAAGGCATCGCACACCGTTCCACGACGCAGGAGTCAAAAAGGCCTGAAGAAAACAGGCCAGAGGAACAGCTGAATCCCGGATCCGCGTTGGGACGCGGAAAAGAAGGAAACTGACGTCAGCGCACCGGGAGGGTCCTATATGGCTCCACTCACGTCATGTCCGGGGACGATGTCAGGGCGGAGCCAGGCGGCGCCGCCCCCCGGCGCGCAGAGGTGCTGCTGCGCAAAATTTTCTGGATCCAGTCTGATGCCTGGGGATATTCTCAGTTAAGGAATCTGCGGCTAGATGTCTCTATCAGATCGAAGTGTATATATACGACTTTTGTGTGAGAAAGCAGTGGGCCTATAAAAAAAGTGTGCTTACGGCAGAGCGCACCCATGAAAGAAAGCATCAGCGAACATGTGCATAAAGGCAGTATGTGCATGAATCCAATGCATGCATTAAATGAGTTTAGACACAAAGTAATGTGCAGGAGACAACGGTGTGCATGTACTGGTCTTTTCCATTCAAGCGATCCATTTATATCACATTTTCACCCTTCCATTCACCCACTGATATCCACCATTTCATCTTTTCATTCATTCAGTCATCCATTCATTCTTTCATCCAACATTTAATCTACATCCATCCATCCACTCTGCCATCCATCCATTATAATCCATCCAATCACTCTGCCATTAATACAGTCTGCCATCCACCCCTCTATTCTGCCATCCATCATCCATTCACACATCCAGCTACTCTGCCATCCATTCTTTCATCTTTACACATGCCCTTCCGTACCTTTACTTTCCCATCCTTTCACCTATCCATCCACCTATTCATTTACTCACCCATCCATCCATTCATCCATCCTTTTATTCTGCCATCCTGTCCATCCACCTATCCTTTTTCTCATCCTTTCACCCACTCATCCAACTACCCACCCACTCATCCATCTCCTCACCCATCCATCCTTTCATCCTTCCTTCCTTTCATTCAATATTCCTTCCTTCTTTCTAATTTCTATTTGCACACCTTTCGTTATTCCGTGCTCCTGCTTGCTCTTCTATTGATCCTAGATTCCTTTTTTACGTTAATTATGAACTTTTGTCTGCCGAGTTGCAGACATAGGAGGCCCAAAAAGAACCCCAGTCCTGCTTTAGTTGCTAAAGCAGTGGTTCACGACATCACTAATCGTTTCCTCCTATGTATCTCATCCAAAGTGCTTTGAGAGTACTGCAAGGTGGGCATAACATTGCTTCAGTTAGCTGCCTGAGAGAATGTAGCCTTTACCACAAAACAACGCTATTCTCTCACTCATCTAGTCATGATCTAAAAGAACATATTCCATGTTGCATAGTAATATTTAAACAAAGGCAAAGCAATATAAAGGCTCTGCATTTTTGGTATAAGCATTAAACTATAACATTTGCCAGTGATGCCCCCAGGTTACTTGCCAAAAGCAAGCAAATCAGTTTATATTGTATCGCATTATATTACACCTTCATTCTTGCAGGTAAGTATCAAATGTCAATAATGAAGTAATCTGGGATTTGAAACCGACCCAAATTGCTTTTAGTAATCCTACAAAACCACTAACAATTTTTAGACCCAATAGTCTAAATTCAATAGCTTCATGGCAAAGTTTTATATTAATAAATAGAGAAAAGGTTAATTTGAATGAAAAATATTTGGATAAACATGGGGCTATGCAGCTTTTACTTTTAAATGTCTATCCTTTCTGCTGCTAGAGTGTTTCTGGTGGGCAAAGTGTGTTTAAATGCTGTACGTTTAAGACTGCAGTACCACCTCCTGTCTACAGGGGCAGAGCTGAGCAAAAATATAAACACACTTAATGAAACACAGGTCTCCACAAGGCAATTTTTCAAAATGTTGTAAAAATTGGCACATACGTTCCTGAAGTCATTCATGATCATTTAAGAAGACATTGCCTTGTGGGGGACCTGGGTTCAGGTCCCCACAGTGCAATCAACTCACCACAGCGTGAGTGTGTTATCGCACTCAAGTCCCCACAAGGATAGTAACACAAACCCACACACACAATGGATTTTTCTGCTGGTTTCTGATCTTAAAATATTGGTGTAAAGCATATATAACTTCCTTATTTACGAATTGTAATCTCTATTCCCAAATTTAAAAATATTCCTATGTAAAATGATTTTCTAGTCAGTTATATCTGTGCTGGTAAGAGGAAAATAATTGGCATCTCTAAGTGTAAATGTTACAATTGGCATTTGAGCTTTCAGTGTGTCAGTTTCAGTGCTTAGGAGTTAAACTTTTCAAAAACCTTTTAACTTTTTAAAACACGGTTGATCATGGGGCAGAAGAACAAGTTACTTACCTTCGGTAACTATGTATCTGTAAGACATATGTTAGATAGATTCCTAACCTTAGAATTACCCCCAGGCGTCAGACTGGATCCTGAGAATTTTTCTTCAGCAGTACCCCTGTGCGTCCGTAGGTGGCGTCGGTCGACTCGGTATCTGTCGTCGGGGTGGTCGCCGGGATGACGTTGTGGTGCCTACTTAGACGCCGCCCCTGAGCGCTGACTGCAGTTCTGACACGACTTTCCAGGCCAGAAGCGCAGAGCCATGAAAGACACTGACCACTGGTGCGCCACACTAGGGCCCTGCAAGGGAGTCCCTATCCCTAGAAGTCAGTTCGCAGAGCGCGGAGGATGGGTGGGGCGGTAAGGAATCCATAACTAATATATGCCTTTTACAGATACATCATTACCGAAGGTAAGTAACTTGTTCATCTGAAAGAGACTATTATAGATTCCTTACCTTAGAATAGATACCCCAGCAATACCAACCCTGGAGGAGGGACTGCGAACCAAGTTCTCACCAGAAAGTCCTGGAGGACAGAACAGGCAAAGTAGACCATCCCTCGTGACTTGACTATCCAGGCAGTAATGTCTGGTGAACATGTGCATAGAAGCCCACGTGACCGCCTGGCAGATGTCAATGAGTGGGACCCCAAGTGACAAAGCAGTAGTTGCTGCTGTAATTCTAGTGGAATGAGCTTGCAGCCCCACTGGAGGTCCCTTTTTAGCTAAAGCGTAAAAAATCTTTATACAAAGCACAACCCATCTAGAGATGGTATGCTCTTGCACAGCCCGACCTTTCTAGGCATCCACATAGCCAACAAAGAGTTTATCGTCCACCCATAAGAAAGACAGCGCACGTTTCGGGTCCAGATGGTGGAGTCTCTCCTCCTCCTTGGAAGAGTGGGGAGGCGGGAAAAAGGTGGGCAGAGTGATAGTCTGTTCGATGTGAAAAGGAGTGACAACTTTAGGTAGGAACGAGGGTCTCGTTCGAAGCACCACTTTGTCCGGATGCACCGAGAAGAAAGGGGGCTTAGATGAAAGAGCTTGAAGCTCACTGACTCTGCGAACAGAGGTGATGGCAACAAGAAAAGCAGTTTTCAAGGTAAGAAGCCTAAGAGGACATTTGTGAAGAGGCTCAAAGGGAGCGCACATAAGATAAGTCAAAACAAGGTTCAAGACCCACTGAGGCATTATGAAAGGAGATGGAGGAAAGAGATTAATAATGCCTTTAAAGAACCCACTTACAATAGGAGACTTGAACAAAGAGGGCTGATCTGGTAGCCTAAGAAAAGCAGAAATGGCTGCCAGGTAGCCTTTAAGAGTGCCCAGAGCAGAACCCTGTTGGGCCAAAGAGAGAAGGAACAAAAGAACCTCAGAAAGAGGGGCAGAAACGGGATCCACAGCCTTTGCTGTGCACCATGCCACAAACTTGTTCCATCAACAGGCGTATACCGTCTTAGTGGAGGGACGCCTGGCTCCCAAGATGACATTACAGACTTTGGGAGGAAGGTCAAAAGCTGTCAACTGTCGCCGCTCAATCTCCACGCAAGGAGGTGGAGGCTGCACAGGTTCGGGTAGAGGACCATCCAATGCTGCTGCAACAGAAGATCCTCCCGAAGGGGCAGTCTGTTCAGAGGATCGATAGCCATGCTCAGGCGCTCGGGGTACCAAACTCTTCGTGCCCAGTCCGGTGCCACAAGAATGACTTGGGCCTGGTCGCGCTTGATCTTCTTCAGCACTCGGGGCAGAAGTTGTACAGGCGGAAAGGCGTACAGGAGGCCACAACTCCACTCGCAATGAAAAGTGCCGCCGAGCGAGTGCCGCCTTGGAAACTCCAACGCGCAAAACTGCTGACATTGCACGTTCTCTTCGGTGGTGAACAGATCTAACCAAGGCTCTCCCCACTGCTGAAAGAGACCTTGCACCACCTCTGAGTGAAGACGCCATTCGTGATCCACCAAGCACCAACGGCTGAGTTCGTCCGCGCTGGCGTTGAGAGAACCTGTCAGGTGTTGAACCACCAGGTCATGCCCTGATGTTCCAGCCATGTCCAAAGGCAAAGAGCCTCTTGACAAAGAGTCCACGACCCCACCCCACCATGTTTGTTGCAGTAGCACGTGGTGGTGGTGTCTGAACCCCTGCTCTGCCTGTCCCTCGAGGGAGGGAAGGAATGCCTTCAGTGCCAGGTTGATATGGAGCTCGGACTCCGCCGAAGACTAGATTCCTCTGATCTCCGCCTCTCCCAGGTGGCCGCCCTATCCCAGGAGTGATGCATCGGTCACCGCTGTGAGGTCTGGTTGTGGAAGGGAGAGGGATCTACCTCCGACTCAATCCTGGTTCGTTAGCCACCAATGCATTTGTTGCGCAGTTCCCTCCGAGATTTGGACGTAGTCGGAAAGATTCCCCTGATGCTGCACCCACTGGAACTTCAGGTCCCACTGCAGAGCCCGCATATGCCACCTGGCATGGCCCACCAGCAGGATGCAGGAGGCCATGAGGCCCAGCAGCCTCAGGGTCGTTCTCACAGAAATCCGGGATTGAGGCTGAAACATTGCTATCATAGCCTGAATATCGCAGACTCGCTGTTCGGGAGGAAAGGCCCAAAACTGCACTGTGTCCAGAACCGCTCCGATGAAAGGGAGCGACTGGGATGGAGTCAGGTGTGACTTCGGCACATTGATAGTGAACCCCAGCGAATGCAGGAGGTCCGCCGTAGTCCGGAGGTGGGAGATGACAGCCTGGGGCGAGCCAGCCTTCAACAGCCAGTCATCGAGATTGGGGAAGACTGGAACCCTGATCTGCGCAGATTAGCTGCGACCACCGCCATCACTTTCGTGAACACCCGAGGGGCACTGGTAAGGCCGAAGGGGAGCATGGTCAACTGAAAATGCTTGTGGCCTACCGTGAACTGTAGGTAACGTCTGTAGGCTGACAGGACGGGAATGTGGAAATAGGCGTCCTGCAAGTCCAACGCCACCATACAGTCTCCAGGGTTTAGGGCAGATAGAATGTGAGCCAAGGTTAGCATTTTGAACTTCTCCTTCTGGAGGAAGCGGTTGAGGGCCCTGAGGTCCAGGATAGGACGCAGGCCTTTGTCCTTCTTGGGCACCAGAAAGTAGCGGGAATAGCAACCACGACCTACTTCTGGCGCAGGGACCCTCTCGATAGCTCCCTTGGCCAAGAGAGCTGAGACTTCCTGGCGGAGAAGTGCCAAATGATTCTCCGACATGCGATCGAAAGACAGTGGCATGGAGGGAGGGGCAGTCTCGAAGGGGAGGGAGTACCTGTCTGACGTGACGGATTGACAGTGGGGGAGGTGATGGCAAATCCTGCCACCCACTGGCCGCTGATGGGTCTGAAAAGTCAGACTAGGAGGGTTTGGAGGCTGCTGCAGGGGGGAAAGGGTGGACAGGCCCGCCTGCTAAGTCCCACGTCTGCGCAGCGGCTGGCAAGCTTGCGTGGGCCGGTGGCTGGACTGGGACGGATCGTGGTGGGGTGCCCCTTCCGTAGCCACGAAAGGCAGACTGTGGTGGACGGGAGGACACAGCAGGGCCTAAGGATCTGGCTGTAGTCCGAGAATCCTCGAAGCGCTCCAGCGCCGAGTCTGCCTTGTCACAAAAAAGGCGACGGCCATCGAAGGGCATGTCCAGCAGAGTTGACTGAACATCCCCCGAAAATCCAGACTTCCTCAACCAGGCGTTACGACGAAGGGCTACCGATGTGGCAATCGTTCTGCCCAGTGAGTCTGTGGTATCCACTCCACAGCGAATTGTGAATTTTGCTGCGTCTCTCCCATCTGCCACACCTTGGGAGAGAACGGCCCGGGCCTCCTCCTGGCACTGAGGCAGCACCTGCACAACCGCATCCCAGATGGTATGGGAGTATTGGCCCAACAGACATGCGGTATTCACGGACCGCAGTGCCAAGCTGGAGGAAGAGAACATGCGTTTCCCAAGAGGATCCAGCTTCTTGGATTCTCTGTCCGGGAGTGCAGAAGGGAATGCGCCCTTGGAAGAAGGAGCTTGGACCACCAAGCTCTCGGGGGAAGGGTGTTGGGTGAGGAAAATGGGATCGCCCGGAGCCGGCGGAGGGCAATCGTCCATTCCACATGAGCCCCTGTGCTGGGCTTGGACCAGGTGCCCAGAATGACATCCGTGAGGGCTTCATTGAAGGGCAAGAGGGGTTCAGAGGAAGTTGCTGCCGGTTGAAGCACCTCTGTCAGGAGGTTAGTCCTGACTGCCACTGTAGGGAGCTCCAGGCCCAAGGCCTCGGCTGCCCTACGCACCACCACTGCATAGGACGCTCCCTTCTCCGTAGCCACGGTAGGGGGAGAAAGCATGCCAAGGTCTAGGGAGGTGTCCAGACCACTGGCGTCAGCCAATACCTCTCTCCAGTCCGGTTCTTCCAGCTGGTCTGTCAAAGGGTCCAGCGACCCCTCCCAGTCCTCATCACCACCCTCAGGGCAATAGGGAACACCTGGGATGAACAAGGGAACTTAAGTACCCTCCGGCGTCGAATTCGACGTCAGCCGACTTCGGTGCGACTCCATCTTGGGGATGGGGAGGGCGTCAACAAAAGGGCACGGGTGGCGCCGGGGGCATCGTCGCCGGGGAAGGTCGAGTAAGGTCGACCGGCGTCGATCCGGATCCAGGCCTGGATCCACGGGGGCCCTCCAGTGCCGGGCCGCCGGCATCGAAGGCCCAGGGCCCCCAACCGACTCCGCGGGGCCCAAAGGTGCACCAGGGGAGTCGGGCTGCCGAAATACATGGTGGCTGGCTTCGTAGAATGTACGAAGCTGGGCAGGGGACGCCACGGCTCCCGATAACAGGGGGAGGCGCCGAGTCATCTCCGAGTGAGGCGCCAGAGACGGAGCCTTAGAACGACAACGCTCCGGATCCCGCATTGCGTCAGCCGGCCGACGGAGAGAAGGCGAAGAGCGGCAGTGCTTCTTCGCCTTTTTGTAATGTAAGGGGTATTTGTAGAGCGCACTGCAACCCGCCGGGTATCCTGGCGCTGAGAGACGGAAAAAACCTGTGGCAGAGGGCAAAAAGGCATTATACTCTGGGGAAGAGCCAAGTCTTTATTTTCTTTCTGAACGGCAGAAAGTCCGTCATCTGTCGCAACTCCGTGGGTAGGCTGTTCCAGAGCCTTGCAGCAGCAACACTGAAAGCTTGCCCCCCCAGTTTAGCTCTTCTGACCCTAGGCACTTTCACCCAATTGGCAGAGGAGGGCCTAAGGCAACGAGTGGGAACATACCAGCTAAATTTACTCTGCAACGGTATTGGCCCTAGACCGTGCAGTGCCTTGAACACGACACAGAGGGATTTAAAGTGAACCCTCTGCAGAATTGGGAGCCAATGAAGGTCCACAAGGGCCTGAGAGGAGGAGGACTGACTAGGTCTCATCAAGGCCAGCTTGGCCGCTACATTCTGGATTCTCTGCAGTCTCCCAGTTAAATATTTTGGGGACTAACCTGCTCATGATGACACTCCTTACTACCAATGTGCGAGTATGTACAGGGAGCATGGGAAGAATTTTCTTGAGGGTCCTAATAAGGGAAAAACAGCTCCCAACGGTCTTATTGACTTGATTTTCCAAAGTCAACTTCTCATTAAAACAGATTTCCAAATTGCGAACCGACTTAGAGGGTGCCAGCGGGGGATCGGCAGCAATGGGCCACAAATTGGCTGGGAGAGGATATGACACTCTCCCACCTGCAATGTAAAGGAACTCTGTTTTATCTGCGTTAATTTGCAGGGAGTTATTTCTCAGCCAATATACCACACTCTGCATACATGCATGGAAGTTCTCCACAGTGGATGACTGTTCTCCCTCCCAGGAGAGAATAAGCTGGGTGTCATCCGCATAATTTACAAGGCCTATGCCGTGGGATTTAATAACATCCACCAAGGGACGCATATAGGCATTAAATAGAATAGGGCTGATCGCAGAGCCCTGCGGTACACCATGATGTATCTTGGTGAACTTGGACTGAAAAGGGGGGAGGGCCACAGCCTGACATCTGTCAGACAGATATGAGTGCAACCACTTCTGAGCCAGGCCCACTACCCCCACTCCTTCCAATCGTTCCAGGAGAACCTTGTGATTGACTGTGTCGAATGCGGCGGACAGGTCCAACAGGATCAGTATGGTAGAATGACCCTTGTCCGCACGCAGACGAAGATCATCCAACACGGTCAGCAAGGCAGTCTCTGTCCCATGTCCTGGGCGGAAGCCGAATTGCACGGCATCCAGTAAATTATTTACCTCCAGAAACTGGGAGAGTGCCCTGCTTACAAGGCGCTCCATGATCTTTACCGGGTATGGGAGGAGCGAGATAGGCCTATAATTTTTAAGGCAGGCTGGATCAAGCGACGTTTTTTTTTAGTAAAGGAGTTACAACTGCTTGCTTCTAGCAAGAGGGGACCATTCCACTACCCAGGGATTGGTCACATAGCTGTCTTAGCATAGGGAACAGCTCAGAGCCTAATGCTTTCCAAATCCTATGGGGAAGAGGGTCCAATGATGAACCGGAGGAGATCCCTAGGGCTATCCGATTAAAATCCTCCACCGTGGGAATTTCAAAATGATCTAAAAGAGGCCTCTGATCTGAAACTTCATTCAGCCTCTTCCAGTCCTCGTTCCTATCCTGTGGAGGACCACTAGACCCATCAACTGTGCTATCCCCTTCCAACCCTTCAATGATTTTGCAGATCTTATCTTCAAAAAAGGCAGCCAAACTGTCACAGAGTTCCTGTGTAGGGAGAATCTTATTTTTAGTACAATCGGGGCTGTCGATATTCATTATTTTAAAAACGCTTTTGGAGCTATTGGGTGCCTTCAGGATTACATTTGCAAAAAATTCCGCTTTAGCAGAGGCAATATTTTTCTTATAGCAGAGGATTTTCTCCTTCCACTCAGCTTTATCTATATCAGAGTACCCCCTCCTCCACCGCCGTTCTGCTTGTCTGCAACCAAGTTTTAACTTTTGCAGTTCAGCATTGTACCAAGGAGCGGAGGGTTTGCCTACTTTTTTAACCTGTTTTTGTGGAACAAGCTGGTCAAGTTGATCATTGATAAAAAGACAAAAGGTGGTGTAATTATCCTCCACCTGTTTCCCAGGATCGAAAGATTCTTCCAGATGGAATACAGGGGCAGCACCAGCTTTCCTCAGGAGACCTTTCCAGACCCTACTAAGAAGACATCTAGTTTCCTTCACAGTTGCCGGGCTGTTCTGCCTAATGTTAAACACATCAAATTGAACTAAATGGTGATCGGTCCAGCCAACCGGCAGAACATTTACCACTTCCATTGAGTCTTTCCCAGCAAAAATAAGGCCCAGAATATGTCCTCCTATATGTGTAGGTTCTACCAACCATTGAGAAAGTTGCAAATCCATACAGGATTGTAAGAGATTATTATACCCGGGGTCCATGCTCCCGTTGGCCCACAGGTTAAAATCCCCTAATATAAGTAGTCTAGCATGTGAGAGAGCCATATTACTAAAAACATCAATCAGGTTTTTTTGTTGCAGGAGGCTGGCCGTCCCTGGAGGCCTATAGCAAATAATACCAGTCAGCACCTGGTTCCCCTGATCCTTTAGAGCAAAGCCCAGTAGCTCAACCCCTTCAACCTCATCAATATCTATAGGGGAAAAATTCCATGCTTCCTTAAATATAATCCCAAGCCCTCCACCTCTACCGCTGGGGCGTGGCTTATGAAAAGCTTTATAGCCCAGAGGACACGCCAAACCCAGCTCTAGATCAGACCTGGGGTGAGTCCAAGTCTCAGTCATCACCAGGGAATCTAAATCGTAAGACTAACAGCAGCTGTGTCTCCATATAGTGTTTACAGAGGGACCTAACATTAAGCAAACCGCATCTAAGAGAGTCCCTTTTAATGAAGTCAGCTACTGCCCCTGCCGTATCTCTCAGTATAAACTCCCCATGGACACCACCCTGCACACCTATTGCCCGTAATGAGGCACTCGAATACCTATAGGTAGTATCAGCTGGTAGATTTCTCCTACAATCAGCATGGTGGCTGGCGCTGTGCGTTGCCGGTGCGCGAACGGGCGCAGACGGGCTTGCCTTTGGCGCACCTTCGGCTTGCCTTTGGCGCGCCCGCTGCGCGGACGCTCCAGCGCGATGATTTATAGGCCGTGGCGCAAGGACAAGCAACTAGAATGCTAACCCCATTTAGGTACAGCGGCCCGCTCTAACAGGCGGACACCGATGGGGCAAGTCGGAAGTAGCACCAACGTACACCAATTGCGGCAATTAAAACTAACTATTTCAATTTTAAAACTAAATCACATAGCGCGATTACAGCGATTAAAAAACAGTGACTAATTCAATTTTACAGTTCTTTTTTTAAAAACCAATTCACAAGTGCTAACAAAACGCGATTGTAGCAGTATACGCCAGCGCCCACACACAAGCAGGAGATACCACGTCTCAAGCGTTTACACGCTGCGCGGTCGCTCCAGCGCGATGATTTATAGGCCGTGGCGCAAGGACAAGCAACTAGAATGCTAACCCCATTTAGGTACAGCGGCCCGCTCTAACAGGCGGACACCGCTGGGGCAAGTCGGAAGTAGCACCAACGTACACCAATTGCGGCAATTAAAACGAACTATTTCAATTTTAAAACTAAATTACATAGCGCGATTACAGCGATTAAAAAACAGTGACTAATTCAATTTTTTCTTGTGCTTCGACTTACCCGAGGATTGCAAAGACTTGGATGAGGTGTGGTGGCTCCGCAACCGGTCTCGAGACCTTCACCTCTAGCGAGACCGCGAGCGACGTAGAGCCGACTGCTGGGCCTCAACAAGCTTTCGGGACCGCTCCCGCAAAGACTTCAGATTCATGGCCCGACAGTCGGAGCACGACTTCGGGTCGTTGTCGCGCTCCAGGCACCAGAGGCACAGACATCAGCTTGTGACAGGAGTCGCAAGGCTTGAAGCCGGTCCAACAATGGGACATCCCTCGCGCACCAAGAGTCGTAGACTCGAAAAAAGAACGGACGTCAGCGCGCAGGGGCTGCGTCTAAGTAGGCACCGCGATGTCATCCCGGCAACCACGACGCCGAAGACGGACGCAGAGTCGACCGACGCCACCTAACGACGCACAGGGGTATTGCTGAAGAAAAATTCTCCGGATCCAGTCCGACGCCTGTGGATAATTCTAAGGTAAGGAATCTATAACTGATAGTTTCTTTCAGATAGGAACCTCCACTTCAGTGAACTCCTAGGGCAGCTGCACCACTCTTCACAACAGGGGTCTGCCGATCTACTCAAGCATGTGTTCACCTAAGACGTGCTAGCATGTGCATGATCCAAGACTGCCTGTGGATTCATAAGCGCACACATCTCGTATGACTTTGATCCATACCCCAAACACCAGAGAGACACCTTGTGGGAATCTGTCAGGCCTTTGCTTGAGACAGTCCCTATAATGTGTATACCCTTGAGTTTTAGGAGGGGCTATGTTCATTTGCACACTGCAAGAGAAGTCTGAGAAACTACTTGCCAACTGACGTGAAAAAAAGTTACGAGCTAGCTCTGGATCCATGTATGAGAGCGTTTGTATGTGGCTCAGATGGTCACTTCCAGTGCAGGTGGAGGTCGACACAGAGCCACAAGACCCTGCTTACCGGCGCACAGAGACTGCTCTGGGTCAGGGGAGGGGCAATTGGAGTTGTGAATGTCTTCTACATCCTGTCTAGCACCTGGGTTTGTTCTAGAGGTAAGGAATCTGCAATTAGAAGTATCCATCAGAATGATAATGTTACCTCAGGAGCAGTAATTTTGGAACTGGTTATATATTTATTTAAAAGTCTTATATAGCACATATGCATTAAGCGTTATTAGCACGCTCTACATCAGTGATACTCACAGTGCGGCCCTCCTAGCCTTTACACGTGGCCCAAGATCAACAGCAGCACTGGGCTGCTGTTCACTCGACTCAGCACTAACATTAATAAGATTTTAAATATACAGGCAAGACTTTAACTTCAACTAAGCTTTAAACAAAGGAAATAACTAGGTCGTCCTGCACCCCTTAACTTTAGGAACACCTTCATTTTCAAAGCCATCTTGCAGAAAGAGTGTAAACATATGATAAGGTCTCTTCAAAATTCAAAAAGTGTATTTCATGAACACACAGAACCATTTCACCTTTGTATATCAGAATATATCAGTGCTTTGAGAAGTAGTTTTTTAAGTGATAGTTTTCAAATATGAATTTAGAAACATTCATTCACCCTCAGCCCCCCCACCTCCCCCACTGACAACAATGCAAATAGTGAACTAAAAGGCAAGTCTGTTATTATGTGCACTCTTAGGGTAGCCTAGGTTTCAATTATACATGAACAGCATTATAGTTCATTAAATCAAACACAGAAGAAGGTTTTGTACAGCACACATATTGAAGTTGTGTATATCGAGGTCCTCTTATTTGTAATAAAAAAAGGCAAAGGAGGGAAAGTGAAATAAAACAATTGCCTAGTATCACACAATTTAGTGAAGTGGGAAAGCTGGGATTAATCCCAGGTTTTTTGGTTTCACATTGTGTAATTCAGTCACTAAATGTATATGCTCCCCTTTGCCTGCTGGCATCGATGAGGCCCTAGGGCACTTCAAAAACCAAACTTTGTGGCCCTTGGGAAAATATTTGGGAGTACCCATGCTTTACATGAAAACAGCAATGCCTAGAGCCATTAAACACAACACATTTTACTGTGAACTTCGGTATAAGTATGTTCTGTTCTCTCATTTCCACAAGATCTGTTTCATAAGGACTGGAAAGAAAAGTCAAGACTTCTGAAGACTCATTACATTTAAGCTTCAAGTACTAACAGTTTAGTTTTTTTTGTGCAGCTAAAGTTGAGAGGTATTTTTCCTTTGTGGCCATGGCTTTGGGACCCATGGGAAAGAGTAAGAAAATAGTACAAGGTGCACTCCACGAGTGCCCTGGCTTTGATGGCTTCTAGCCCACTTGACCTTTTAGTCTGCTCTGACCAGTCCTTCTGGGATAAGATGGCCAGTTTCTTGCAAGATCTACTGCAAGGAAGGTTTTGCAGCACACAATGTGGTATTAAGTTTCCTTTTACCATGATTCATACCAGAGACTCGCTAGTTCGAGGCCTGATGCGCAGTAAACAATTTTTGGAGTGCAGTCAATTTTAAAATTAGTGGGCCTAGAAAGAAGAAATTGATCACGCTAATCTTACAATAGACCATGGATCAAAGGGACAGGCACAGACAAATATGCAGCCTGGGTTTCAGCATCTCGCATAATAATAATAAGGGGCTGTTACACCATCAGCAGCCATGGTGGGGAGACACCCTGCTAGCCTTCTAAGTAATTGGCTTCAGTATATGTATCACAGGTTCAGATTTCTGCTGTGCAAGCGAGAACTTTGGTCAAAAATGGTTTGGGGGCTAGGGAGGGAGGAGTGGAATTTTAATTTTCCTCAGGCTTTGAGAAAATTAGAGTCAGATGTTTGGGTGACTTCACTCCTCCAGTGCTTATTTCCCTTACAGTAGTGAGTAACCACCTTGTATAAAAAGTAGGTGAGAGAAAGTTCCTAATTATATGGAGAAAAGAAAACTACTGGAGAACTAGTCTGATACAGAAAAACCTCCTCTTGAAAAAGTGACATCTCTTTTTGAGTCAGTTAAGAGATATGCAACCAATGGAGCAACTACTGAATAGCTGGGTAATGGATGTATTGCTATGGGCTGTTGTGGAGGTTGGACAAATTAAACTGAGTAGGAAAGAGTCGGCTCCTTCTTAAAATCTGCACTTTGTCATAGGAAAAAACGGTTTTAAACTTTTGAATGTTAATTTAATTTTATTTATGCTAGTTTGACCTAATGGTCAAACTCCACTTTGGATGTTTTGATATTGTAATATTTGTATATATTTATTGCATTTGTGATTGTTTCTTAATAATCGAATAAAGCTATGATGATGAGTAGGAGACCTGAGAAACACACAGAGGATTTGGCTAACTGGACAATGATGATTCAGAGGCCTCTGTCCCAATGATGTGAAGCCACTGAGGACGATGAAAAAACGTGTCCCCTGGGGCCATATTAGAATTGGTTACAGAATGTGAGGTCAGGCTAAACATGCATCCCGAAGGTAAAAGAAAATAAATGAACAGGAGGTTGGATACAGATATGGACAGGGCCGGAATATGACCTACTGGTGGATACAAGAGCAAATGAGGCCAGGGAGCAAGGTATGTAAAATGTAAGGGCCAATATAAGAAGGGTTAGTGGCTCCAGAGATATTACAGACACAAGCAATTTGTAGTTTAGGCATACTGAGGGCAGATTACTAGATCAAACCGTGACACAGGTTAGGTTTTAAAAGTAACTTTGTTCACTCACTTCTATTCGAACCTAATGCCTAAAATGAAAAACAAGTAGTAAGGAAAACAAGGGGACCCAAATAAGAGAACCTGGCGTAGACTAATGTTTTAGAAAACAATGGTTCTTATGTTGCCAAAAAGGTCCAAAGAAAAGGCAGTGTCAGAATTAGGGACAATGCGCTAGAGTCGAGATTGATAATGAATATCTCAGGGAGCAATAAGTAATATGAACAGGGACATATGCAAGAGAAAATTCAGGTGCTCACATAGGAAAGTGACAACAAGCGTGAAGTGATAAGTGGGGTTGACTTTAAAATATGAACATCGCATTAACAACACATAGAAGAACTCCTCATGAATAAATTATACAAAGTGTACAGAGTTCTTGTTGTAGGGTGTCAACGGCGTTTCGATCTCAGCTATTCGAGATCATAGTCCGGACATAGCAATTGTGAGCAAGCTGAATTCAAAACCGGGCGGTGCCGGGGAGCGAGAAATGAAGCAGAGCGCCGCAAGGGGCATGAAACCCTGATACTTGAAGCGGAGGGCGTGGAACTATTCCAACTCTGACTCGCATCCGCCAGTGAAGGTACTGAGGAGATATGTAGCGCGTAATTGGAACAATTACTTGGAGCTGCGCAAGGAGAGGCCGCTTATTCCGGCGTCATCCGAACCAAAACGGATTGGAAACCACAATGTGGTGCAGCGGGTCAAGGCTGCAATGCGAAGTGCGATTCTTCGGTTGCCGATTATTTTCTAATCAGGACTGAATTAGTAAGCCTGACAGCGAAGAGCTGAGCTGTCTCTCCTGCTTCTCCAGAGGGCGTGCGCGAAGAGGCTCGCAGTGATCTGGTCTTCCTCAGGTCCAGCAGCTACTCAAAACGGAATTCCTCCTTATCTCACCGACCAAGCAAACCCCCATTGTGGAGAAATATTTGAAAAACCTCTCCGCTCTCAACTGCACACCTCACATCATAGACTCTATGCAATCGCTGGGAATAGGGCTGAATATGAGCTTAAACATGCAGGATCACATCAGCGCATCTACCAAAGGAGCGAACTTCCAACTGAGCATCCTAAGGAAACTTCAATCGTACCTTCCCCAGGAGGACTTCAAATCTGCGGTGCAAGCGTTAGTCATCTCACGGCTGGAAAACGGCAGTGCTACACTCTGCGGGCTACCGAGATACAGATTAGCCCCCCTCAGAGCATCTCTGAATGCGGCGGCTAGGCTCATCAGTGGCTCCAAGAAAACCAACCACATTTCTCCAGACCTGAAATCTCTTAACTGGCTTCCGTTTGAGGAAAGGATTCAATTAAAACTTGCATGTATGACTCATAAAGCACTGCATTTCAACACTCCTCTGTACCTGGAAAATAAGCTCGAACTGTCGGGTGGCTCCCGTTCCTCAAGGAGCTCCAGTACCTTCCTGCTCAAGCCGAAGAAATTTAAAAGAATGAAAACCTACAATCGTAAACTCTCAGGTATTGCCCCGAGAATCTGGAACTCCCTTCCTGCGGAAACTCGATTGATTCCTTCAACACTTGCCTTCAAAAGGGAAGTGAAAGCTTTATTGATGAGCATGGGTCTGAGCTAGACGCTTTTGTCTTTTTGTCTCCTATCTTGTACCGTTGATTAATTTGCTACTTGGCAATTGTATGGCCCCAATGCCTGCCTCTATTATGTCATTTTGTAATTGCTGTTATTTCTATATATCTTTGATTTTCGCCCACAATTATCTACCTATGTGTTCCACAACTCGCATGTAAAGCGCTCTGATACCCACTAGGGTCATGTTTGCGCTATATAAAACTTTTAAAATAAATAAAATAATGTACCCGGGGTATGCCAATTTTAAACCTGGTACAGGCTTGTGGATAAGGGAAACTCCCTGACCAATAGGAAAATGGTTCCCAGAGGCAGCCCTACCCACTCAGACATCATTTCATGGGGGTTGGACCTAAATAAACTGCACATTACCCTGCTCTGCCAAAATACAACATGGTAGAACCTTTCTCCCACTTGTCACAGCTCTGGGCACACCCCTGAGGTGTACAGGTAAACAAGGAACTCCCCCTGCAAGCCAGTTCTGGAACAGGTCCCCACCCCTTCCCCCACCCCCCACCACTGGGATTGGTGCCACTCTAGCTACTTGCACAATGGCAGGGTAGGCCTAGGTGTGAGTTAGCTGCCTGCGACAGGGGGGTGCTCCTTTGAAGCTTGTGATGTTGGTGGGCACATCCCCCAGGCTATCCTGGGGGGGAAGTGTGAGGTGGTCACACTTCACCCCAGCCAAAGCTTTTTTGTTCCCTTTCCTGGGAGCCATTTACACTTCCCAGCAAGCTGCCAGATGACAGTTGTGGATTAACTCTAAAAAGGCTACTAGAGGCTTTAGGCAGGAAAATGTCCGCTTTCCAAACGTGGCATTTTCAAAATAGTAATTCAAAATCAGACTTGACCATCAGATTGGAGTTTAAAGTCATATGAATTTGAGACCTTGAACCATGGACCTAGCTATTCCCAAACTGAAGCTATGCATTATAAGGTGTTATAAAGTAACCCAGTGCGATTCAATGGGAGAGCCAGCCTTGCCACAGTGAAAAACAACTTTGGAGATTTTCCACTGCCAAGACATGTAAAACAGAAAATATAAGTCACCCATAAAGCTAAGCTCTAAATGCCCGCAGGGCACATGGTATTTAACTAGGACATTTATAATATAAAAACGGAAGTTTACGGTCTGTTAAAAAGGAGATTTTAATATGACGAAATGGCAGTTTGAGAGAAAATGGGGTTCTGTTACAGTACCCCCCACTTTTTGCCAGGCTTTTGATGCAACTTTGACTGTAGAGTACAGGGCCCCTACTGTCCAGGTTCCCAGTACCAGAGTTATTTTCCCTAAAACTGTTCCACAATTGGCCCTTCAGGCCCTCTGTAAGTCCCTAGTAAATGGTACCTGGGTACCTAGGGCATCGAGACTAAAGAGGGTCCCCTGGCACCACTCACCTAGGTCATGCAGACTGCAGCATGCATGGCGTGGTTCAGACAAAACGTCAACATGGCACACTGCCTGTGCCATGCCAATTGGCACTGCCTAAAGTATAGGTAAGTCACCCTTCTAGCAGGTTGCACTATACCACTGATTTGGGCATATCTGTATGAGCAGATACGCCCCTACAAAATTTAAGCCCATTCTTAGATATTTTAAGTGCCAGGGTAGCCATAGAGAGTACATGGGCTGACAACTCTAGCTCCCTAGCACCATGATGGCTTCTCTGAACCAAGGAGGGCTTGGTACCAAACTACTCCTCTTAATAAACCCACACTGATGCCAGTGTAGGATTTATTAAAACATGTACTAAGAGGGCACCTCAGAGGTGCCCCCTGAAAACCTACCAACCCTGGTGTGGCCACAGACTGGTTTTAGGGAGCCTGCCACCACCAGACATGTTTCTCGACCCCTGGGTCAAGAGCCTCTGCTCTCTGGGACCAGAAACAATGCACATTGTGGCCGGAGGCATTACACCTCCTCCTCCAGGATGGGCACAGTGCTCGAGAGGGAAGCTTCAAAGGCCTGCCGCCTTTGTAATGGACACCCAGCCTCTGCTACTAGCAGCGGATGGCAGCCCCCGGTTTACACCCCCACTTTGGGTGGGAAAATCTAGGAAGAATAGGAGGTGTGACCACCTCTGCCAACTTCATCCCCTAAGGCGAAGTAGGCGAGATTAAGTACACCTTTCAGTCCCCACCATCTTGAAGATGGGGTGACTCCTCTGGTTAGGGCTAGGACTATGCCCCCACCCCCCCAGGAGGGTGGCATAATTGAGGGTGCAGTCACCCCTGGTAAGGTACCCATTGGCCCTACCCGACACTTCCTTAATCAGCCCCTAAATTTAGTATTTAGGTAGCTCCCTAGACCCCCCTGCCGACCTAAGAAGGACGAAGAAGACGCCGTGCAGCGAAGCCTGACGACGCCTACTAACTTGGCCCCAGTCCTACCGGCCTGTCTCCAGCTTTAACGACCCTGAAAGAAGACCACGCCTGTCCTGCAGCTAGCTACCTCCAGAACCGGAGGACTGCCTGACGTTTGATAAAGACCAGAACTCCTGAGGACAGCTGCTCTGTCCCCAAGAAATGTACACAAAGGACTCTGGTGCACTCCGGAACCGCAAGTCCTGCCCACTCTGCACCCGACACCTCCGGCCCGTGTCCATGTGGCCCACCAATCCAGAACAGCTTCCCCAGTGATCCCGACCTCAAGTCCAGCGTTAACTGACCCCCCCCCCCTGGACTCCACGACGACGTCTGCAGACTGAATCCAAAGGCTCCCCCTACTGTGATTGGCTCCAGTAAGAAAAACCCAACGTCAAAGGACACCCCTGAACCCTAAGCGGCTAGGCTTTGAGGATCTCAACCCATGGTGTCCCTACGACCCACACCATCTCCACTTAACTCTGCTGTCTGTGGTGACCTCCGAGCAGCCTCTGGTTCGACGCCTGCAGTCTGTTTGCTCAACGAATTTATCCATTGACACGCATTGTGCCCAGACGTTGTCTTTGCACCCTGCACCTCATCTAGCCGCCCCTGTGCCGCTGGTGGTGTATGTTTGGTGCTGTCTTGTTGCCTTCCCTGTGCTTTGCTCTAAGCCCTAAAGCTTGGCCCCTGCAAACCGATTTCTTGCCTGCTAGCAGTGTGGCTCCAAGCACCCCCAGTCTCCATTGAAACGCTTTGGGCCCATCTTTGAATTTGACTTCTGCACCCGGCCGCCCCTGTGCCGCTGGTGGTGCAGACTTTGTGCTTACTTGTACCTTGCCCTCTGCTGACCTTAAACCCTGAAGTGGAACTGTAAGTTGGGTACTTACCTGTGAAACTCCATTGTTGTTTTCCTCCCGGGGTTAACATTGAACTGTGTCGACTTTTGAAAGACTAAAGTATTCTTCCTGAAAAGTTCTTGGTCTTAAAATAAACCTCAAACAAAGCTTATTTTCTAAAATTGGTGTGGATCTCCTTTTTGAGTCATGCGTCATTTATTGGTCATTGTGTGCACAACAAACTCCTTTGTGTTAGGCCTAAGGCTGCTAGCCCACACTACCACAAATACAGTACTTTGGGTTTGCTTTGAGCTCTGTACACTTCTGGGGGAATCTCTTGACTCTGTGCACGGTATAACCACCTAGTGGTATACCATATACTGAGCCAACTTCCTACACAGTTCTAGTCATGTTTCACATGGTCACTTTAGAAGTGGCACAATATGTACTGCAGTTCACTACTTTCATTTAACTTACAGGCCCTGGATACCATATACTAGGGACTTACAAGTAAGCTAAATAGGCCAATCAGGGATTGGTCAAATGTACTCAGTTTAGGAGTCAGAGCACATGCACTGGATCCAGATTAGCAGGGGTTCAGTGCAACAGAGTCATAAAACACCAGCAGCAGTCCAAAAATTGGGAGGGCGGGTGGCGGGAATTGATCATGCAAAAAGAGGCCGTTGCTTACCGAGATCCAATTGACATGCAAGAACAATGCATTTCTTGCAAACTGCAACATGTCAAAGAAAGCAGTGTGTGATTCTGTACATGAGCTGGGGCGAAGCCTAGTCCCTGTCCAATAAAGACGTTATTCTCTCACTTCACCATTTTGAATACAGGTACATTCATTTTTTCCCTCTCCAATTGAGAAATCGGTTCCTCGGTAGGATGCATGAGACTGCAAGGAGTATTCAATCTAGGTTAGTGACATCCTGTATCTAGATCGGAATGTACAAATAAGGAACAACCCAACCAGCACACAACCTTCTATATCCAGGAAATCTAAGAAGGGCTGACCTATGGTAAGCCTAGGTATTATGCATTAATATTAATTCATATATAACCCATCAAGCCACTAATGCGAATATCATAACACTCAGCAGCAAACTATAGGTTAATCATCTTACACTCACATAAGACAGATACTATGGGTCTTGTCCATCACCCAGTACTGTACTAGCCATCGCCCACTGAACAGGCAAGGAATAACTGAAGAGGTCTGTCACATACTGCTGGCCAACTGGAGGACTCTAATCTAGCTTACCGATGCAGGTCCCAACTAGCTACACACTATGACCACTTCTGTACATTTCACAGGGACATTTAGACATACATTTAGATATGAAATGTAGGAACTAAGCCCACCCCAGCAGATCTTATCACCATTTCTTCCTCCAACCATGCCTGCTCAGGACCAAAAATTTTAAACAAAGTATCAGGTTGAACAACCCAGTGGAAGGACCAGTTAAGTAGACTATACCATAAGGGGCCTTTAGAGCTGGTTATAGCTGCCAGTCTACTGAAAAGCATAAACTGTACACTTCTTCATCCTCCACACTGCAAAGCCCTACGTCCCATAACACAATCGCTCATTGGTGGTCATCACGTACAACTTGGAAGCACTTCCCAATCAGGAACAAAAACAAAGACATCACGCCTCCAGCCACACACCCTACACAGCATAGCTTGCTGCTCATGTAGTCAAGCGCTTTAGTGCCCCACATAGTGGTAGTAAGTGCTATACAAATGCTGAAATGCAATACAAATAGCTACACAAATGCCAATAAAAGTTTACATCTTTGCAGCTATCACATTAACTCCATCTGCTGCCTTCACGGAATATAGAATACGTGGGGGCCGAGGTTCTGCATCATTCTAAAGGAAATGTATAACTGCTCTGACTTTGGATTCGTATTCACATCGTCGGAACATTTATTTGTTAATAAATTTAGGTAGAGGAACAATGAAACCTACCAATAGCGCCTGGATACGGAAAAAGATCTGCTCGAGGTTGCAAAATACGTTTGTAAAACAGTGCACCTCCAGATGTAAAGAAATACTATCTAAGTAAGACATGTAGGGTTTTAAAAAAAAATCAAATTGAAGTAATTCCTGTTGTGCAGAACTATAACATTTCCTGTCGTATCGGCAATGACTCAGTACGGGTTTGTACACAGTTTTTTTTAATTTATTTTCTGTTTATTTCTCACCTATGAGGAAGTACTAGCACACACTCTTTTCTGTTCTGGCCATGTAAGCAACCGATGATAACGTGGGCATACTGGCGAGTACCATCCAGCAGCTCCCTTGGTTTGCGTACGTGAGGTGCTTACTGGACTCACATTTTTCTTGTCCTTAATTCATTAATACACAATTATGTGAGAGTGATGTGATTATACACTGTTGTGGCTATTTACGTTGGTTGAAACTGAGCAGCACGGACCAGAGGGCCTTTTTGCTATGAGCAGGCCTTGTTCGGGAAGTCTTAGAATGCAGTAAAAGCTCCCGCAGGTCCGAAATTAGCATTTGTTCTGTTCGATTGGGGTCAGATCTTGTAGTGTTTTTTGCTCGTTTGAGTGGGGGGCGATCTGACTCCTTATTCCCCCTTTTGCTCCTTTTGTGTTTATGTATCGGCAATGACTCCAAAGGTCTGAAGTTTGACTATGAGGAAGGAGTACAAAGAAAAGAATATGCAGAGTAATTAGCAGTTATGAAAATACCTAATCATTTGGATGATCACCAAGTGAAAAAAAAAACTACAAAGTATTTTTTTTCACTCACATTTCATTACCCACATTAGAACAATCATACGCAGTCATTGTAAAGGAAAGTGTATGATAATATATAAAACTTGCAGTAAACAACCAGTACCTTTAAAAAATCCATTTGGTAGACAAAAAATCAGTCACAATTTACAAATCTTTACACGAGGAGAAAAACACAGGTTATCAAAGTAGATATTTCTTGCTCAACCATTTAAAAAGCACTTCATAGGAGAAAATTGGTACTTACTTCAAATGCTCTCCGAATGTGGTGGTTATTCTGTAAATAGCAGTTTTTAACGAAGCTCTAAGTGCAAATCTCAGTGTTTTGTAGGAAGTTTCCACAAAACTTCCAGAAATCCTAGGCGGTTTACTGGATGCATGAGGCAGCTTGAAATGTTTATCCACAGCCTGGGGATGGGAAAAGGACAACACGATGCAACAACGGGCCAATTTAAATACATATTGTACTGATGGGTAACAAGGACAAAGGAAACTAAATGGTGTGACCATCTGACAAGTAGACTTGGACTCAAAATAACAGCTCTTATCAAGCCAACAATTTTCCCCACATCTTTTTCTTCCCAGGCATACAGAATAGATCATATTCCTGCAAAGTATAACATTTGAATGAAATGTCAAGTAAAAACTGTAAACGACAAAAGAATCTCAAACATTCGAAGAAAAAATGCTACTAACCCTCTGAACTATCGATCCACAAAGGTCTGCCAAATCTGGGTCGAAAAATTTAATAACCAGTCCCTCACAGTGGCCTGATCTTCCTACCATTAGAGCAGCAATTTATTAATTGGGGCAGCTAAGAGTCACTACTACAAACTTCATCTACAAGCACAACTAGCCAGAACTGATTCAACCACGCTTCCCTAAGTGTTACCAAGATGGCCGCTGGGTAGGAGCTCTGGCCGGGAGCTCCCCGGGTAGGGAATTCCTTTGGACATAATTCCCGGGGAAAAACCCATTTTTCCGAACCCTACTCCTCCTGGGACCTGGGGAAGGCTGTCCTGTGATTGCTCTACACCCGAGAGAATTTTCAACGACCTGTCTCTGACCTCACCGAGTATCCAGGACTGACTAGCGCTAGCTGATATCTAATCAATCATGGCCGTTGGTCGGTTGAGCTGCCTATGCAGCTGAGAGGAGAAGGGCTGAGGAATCACCCCTTCGGCCGTCTCCTACCTTCCGGGCATGGACTTGGTTGCTCGGCTTTCCGCTTCGCCCACTGGGACTGCTGCTGGGTCGCTTGAGCCATATTCCACTGACAAAGCTGCAAGGTTACTTGCCATGAAGCTGCTGCACCGTGTCTCCAAGCCTTTTCTCCTTTGCGAACTCCTAGTGAGAGCGGAGTTTTTTTCCCGGTCTTGTGCCCTTCCGACCCCGTAGCAGCCGCACCCTCCCGGGGCTAGTGAGTGGGCCCTCGAGTCAACGTCCCGTGACAATAGCAGCAAGTTATATTCGAGACGCTGCTGCCGAATGTTTTCCCCAATGACTTGAGTGAAATCGGTGATTTGTTTCCGGTTTTCCGCCTTTCAGATCGCGTGGCCGCCTCCCCCCTCCAGTCCAGCTCCATGAGGTGGGTTCTTTCATTGACTCTGAGATTGGATGTCTGTTGTTCTGTATTCCCTCCATTTTGTGCTGGAGGTTTATGGGTCCGTGTCCCGATCTCCCATCTTGAGGGCCTCAACTAGCTACAAAGTTCGCTCCAAGCTCCCGGTCCTCGTCTTGGTGTTGCCTGCCTTTACATGACATCAATTCGACCACCCCCGTCGGGACTCCTCCCTCCCCCCCCTCCGTGAAGGATGGCTACAGCGAGACTCCCGATCCGCTCCTTCCTTTTTGCCCCTTCCACTACTCTTGGTGCTCTGGCACAGAGAGCAAGTCTGGCACTGGACGATGAGATTCCGTGACCCACTTCGGACTATTGGGCGCGTGGACTTTGATTTTGAGGGTCCCTTGATTTTCGTTCTTCCATTGTCGGTTTGCCTGACTTTGTCTGTTTTTTCCTGCACCCTGTCTCAATCCCCCTCCCCCACCCACCCTCTATGCTCCAAGTGACTTGTATAGATTTTATTTTATGCTATGGTAACTGATGGAACTCTGTACAACTGTTCTCATGTAAAGCGCTCTGATACCTCCGGGTCTAGCCAGCGCTATATAAAACTCTGCAAATAAATAAATAAATAAACAAACACTGGCAATTAGATAGCACGTAAAACGTTCCAAGCCCAACCTAGACTCAAAGATGATCAAACAAAACACCAGAAACCCATCTTCTAAGTTTTCCAGTAGTTCTTACTCAAAGAAAACAAGACTTCCACTACATTTTTACTATACCCACCAAATCGTATTTGTTTTCCTTATTTGAAAATATGACTTGAGCTAACATTGCGGCAGCTAAATTCTAACTCCCACACTTTTATATTTTCTATCAATTTGCTGATGTTTAGGTTATTCCTGCACATACAATGGGAAAGGTAACCCTTTGACCTGTAAAACACTCATACCGAGCACCATTTATTTTACACTGGATGGTCCAGAATATGACCATGCTTTGAACAGATATTGGAACCTGTGTGGTCTGATCTGGAGAAATGCACTCAGCTACTGCACAAGTATTTTAACAGAAAATCGGTCAGCAATCATCTTCAATAAATATTAAATTACGTTAGTGCAATAGCGGCAGAAAAAAGATCATTTGTTTTCCTCTTAACGTTTGCTTTCATACTCACCTCCAGAAGGATCAGAAAAGTAGAAAGGATTGAGGGGAGAGTAGTTTGCACTACACCAAATGTGTCTTCTGTATATGATGCAGATACTAAATGAGACAGACCTATTAACAGAAAGAAAAAGTGACTTGTGGCAAAAAGGTTTTAGATTATAATTGACAGGAGATATTCTTACAAAAGGAAAAAAAATGAATAAGCTGAAAGCATGCAAGATCACACAAGGTGCACACAGAGGAACAAAGAGCTGCTGTGCAGGGCAGTCTAGTTAAATTGGCATATGTTCTGAAATTCAAAAATAAATTTCTAGAAAAGGCATAGTTAACAACGAAAGTGTAATTTCATGTTTTTTTAACAAGACAATCAATGCTTAGTCTAACTTGAACGTCGCACGGGAGTGAGTGTTTTGAAGTGGTACTTACCCATAAAGGTAGCTGTGATTTCTGGGTATACTGAACAGGCTCACTTGCTCTTGGGCAGCAGACCGCACTAGTGCAGGACGTCTCGAAAACCAAGCCCACAGAGACCACTTACCACCAATGGGCCACTGGCAACAGAGAGCTCAACAACATCATTACGTCTTTAAGAGTAAAATACAACACACACGTCTGGCCTCTAGCAGCTCCAAGGAGCCACAGCAAAGAGGCGTTGCTCATTCTGAGGAACTGGGGATACGAGTCACCTTCATATAAGGCAGTCACAATGAGAAACATCAATCATAATTTTCTACATAAGCAATTAACCCTACTGTCAAATGCTTCTGAATCAATTACCATATTGTTACTTACAGGGTAAGATTAACAAGCAATAAACACGCATTTATATTATATTTTATTTCTGAACTTTTGCTTACATTAATAAATGATGGCAAGCGGGTGGTGCCAGGAGAAAACGCGCCCATCCACAAAGGTTGCAAGGGAATGAGGAATGTCGGTGTTACATGAATCACATAGCCAAACAGACAAATCCCTCTCTGTTCCTTTTACTCGTGAACCACGCCCATCAAAGACACTGATAGGGTCTTTCTTCTACATTCACTTCAGTTCGTGGTTTTCCTTCAAGAGCCGATGTGGGCAAGCAACAGTATAAACAGCTTAAGTGGACACGGAGAGACATCAGGGGACAATTCAACCACCAATCTAGGATAAAATGCTTAAGGTTCTGTGGAATAATCCTTGAGTTACACCAAGAGACCGCATTTGAAAAATCGTCCTTGTAGAGGTGAGCCCTAAAAGCAGGCACGGAATTGGTGACTATATCTGTGCAATTATAAAGTAGTAAAAATAAACATTTGAAGAGTGACAACGGCAAGGTCACAAAATGGAAAGTAGGCAACCTAACTATGGGGCATTCACATAATCAAGTCAGAACCATTAGGAACTTGGCCCTTGGCCTCTTTAAGCCCTCCTCGGCAACAGTAGGTCATCAATTGAAAATATCACAGATAAACGCTCATTAGAATAGATCGGCTGACACTATTACACAGTCTGGATGCTAGGTGACATTCTGGCGTCAGTCATTTCATAGCACTGAACCCCTACCCTACAGCAAACAAAGACATTAATAAAAACTAAAATTAATAGCTATAAGAAAGTCATCTGCTAGTTTACAGCAGTCCTGCTACTGTCTTGATAGGGTAGTTACTGCTTGCAGTCATCAAACGCAATGGTTCCAGCAACAAAGTCAACTAAAGAAAAATCTGGCACTTATTGGTAAACTTCCCCAAACTACGACACATGGTCAGATTGACAACTGATGAGAGTAGGACTCCGAAAGACCGGTCATCTATTTGTACAATCAAGGAACAATAAGGGCGAATTACGAAGGCCAACCTGCAATTTTTGAAAGTTTTTCCAAATAAGAGACATCATTCATCAAGAAATTGGTGACGACCTGAAAAACAGGACTTTAGAGGTCAAAAGAGACCTGGCAGGTCTGGGTGCCAATATACACAGAAGTAAGAAAGAAATCAAATCAAAAGTTCCAATTCACACGGGAGGACTGGAGAACGGCTCCCTTACAGGATAGAGGATTCTGCAAATTAGAAGTTTTAGCAGAGGAGGTAAACACCAACCAGAGCATTTTCTGAGCCTCTCAAACAACTTAGATCATGAAAATGTGAACTTGTATAGATTACACTATATCGTTAGATAACAATCGGAAGATAATCTGCAGATGTAAAACGTTTTGGGGATATACTTGCCCAGGTATTTTCCTATAATGAAAAAGGGTTCTAGATTCTGTCAGACTTCACCAAGAAGAAGCTAACAGACAAACGATCGCCTGTTCTTTTACATGAAATATTAAACCTACCAGATATTTCGATTTCTACTCGATACCTACCGTAAAGCACTTCACATACTTACAGGCAAGTAGTAAACACAGCCTTCTGGCTGGGAAGAAAAGCAGTACTGAAAATTAGTATCCTCGCAGAGGGTACTGTATATTTTTCAGCTATTAACAGTATGGTACTCAGAAAAGTTGCAAGACAAGAAATCTAAAAATATTTGGAGCAGCAAGAAGCCGAGAATTGCACTTAAGTAACCAATACTCTGTAAGAAGGCAGAGGATGTTGCGGTCTTTCACTTGTCTGCTCACTACATGGCCTCCCACTCTTGGAGCTTGACTGAAGAATACACGAAGGCCAAAATGCATAAACTGTGGTGCTTTATCAAGCACTAATTGGCCGGCTTCACGCTTTTGGACAGTTGTGGAATCCAAAATCATCAAGACCAGTGACAGTACAGCATCATAGTTGGAAGACTCCTTAGCAGTAACTTAGTGATAATCATTACCTTTCACCGCCATCTTTAGCAACCATGAATTCAGCACTGGGGCTGGGAATATGGATTTTAAAGTGTGGAAGAGTGGTGGGTGCCTTAAGGTGAGGGAAAGGTTTCATAAAGAAAATATTAATCATTTCCTGCAATGCAAAACTGATTTTGGTTGCAATGAACACATGCTATTCTGAAAATCTCAAATAAGGCACTAGGTGAGAAATGATGTTAGAGATAAACGAGAAGGCTCTCTAAATAAAATAGAGATTGACATCAAGAAAAAGGAGTCATGGAGCACATATTAGTTGCTCTACATGACACTGTGCCCTGCAGCTAATGTTTGAGAATACCAAGAAAAGGACTAAAGAACTGCAGAGATTATCCACTCAAGGGATGAGGAGTGGGAATACAAGATCCATAAGGTAACTCCAGACTGCCGCAGCAAGAAGTCTGATGCTAGGGGTCATCTCACCCATATATTATGGCGATGCCCCAAACTCATTTCTATTGCGTTGTGGGTCCTCATTTAAATGGCAGTAAAAATATTTGAAATTTAACAGTACATTAAAAAAGTTCTATAGGAAAGTAAAAGGTATTATTGAAAATGTTAAAATTATACCCAATAATGAGCAGCATTTGACAGTTAGGCAACAGTCTCACAAAGTAAAAACTAGTGTCAATTCAAGGGAACTAGACTGGCCTTCTTCCCAAACACTGTACAGTGGCACTGGAAAGGCTGTTGATTTAGACAGCCTTGTGTAAGAAGTAGGTTCGTATTCCAGGCTCCATGTAGATTCCAGTGGATTTCTGGGAGACAGGAGGGTTGCTTATAAATTCCTACGGTGTAAAGCTACCATTACAACTAAGCAACTTGCTTCTCTATGATGAATCTTCAAATGATATTCATACCCACTTGAAAGAAAAGAAAGCTAATCCCCAACAACAGAAGCCACCAGAATGGCATAGGAGGGAGCAGGAGAAATATCAGCAGAACAGATTTATCGGAGAAGGTTGGCCCACTTGGATTCACGGTCAGTTAGCTGCTACTTGTGCAGGGGTCTCCAACCTTTCATTAGTAAGAGCTATGCATGTTCAATGAAAATCATCCTGAGCTACTATTTGTGTTGTACACATCAGGAAAGATTATATTAGTGTCCACCCTATGCAAGATTACCAGCTGTGATCACATCGGAGCAGGATTGCCAACAGTAATGTGAAAAAGGCTTTATCAATTTGGAATGCCTCTACAAGGGTAATACATAACAGCCACCATAATGCGCCATACATAACTTAGAGTAGACAGTGATGCAGGACAGTGTACTCGTGGCAACATCCCACATTCCCCACGCAGACTAGGTCCGCACCCTGGTTGAGCACTGGAGAAAACACAGTAGGGAAGAGAGGGAATAATGCCAGTGTATTAACATTAGTAATGAGTCTCCTACTGCTGCATGTTTTATCATTCAAATATCAGCTTTAAATATATTTTGGAAATGATGGGTTCTGAAAATACACACCTTTTTGTCTCAAATATGGATATTGAATGGTTTGTATAGCACGAGAATGCCGAGGGAATCTTGGCGCGGATATCTGCTACACAGAGAGCAACCCGCGCTAAAGATTACTACCAGAAGGGCCTATAACAAGTAGCAATGAACAGGAGAATGGTTTATTGGAGGGCTTATAGATACTCGCATTGGGGCACATTTTAAATTTTGGTAGACAGATATTTCAACCAAGCATAACCTTATTTAGTAAGTTGAGATGCACACAGAAGAGCTACTATTGGGTAGCTCACGAGCTACTCGTTGGAGAAGCCTTCTCTAGTGAAATGGCCTGTTGGCATTCTGGTAACATTTATACAAAGTGCAATCCGTCATGCTGTGGGCTGTTCAGACGTTGCCAAGCATGTGTGGTTAGCAACGAAATTCATTATACTTTCTCAAAAGAAATCAAGCAAGAGCCATTTTGAAAGCAGGGCTCAAAGGCACCTCTTCTGAGGAAGATGGATTAGAAGTCAGATAACTAATTTACATGAAAATCCGATCTCACTTTCATGAGAAGAGAGCAATGGAGTCTTAAAGCAACCTCACTCATATGGAAGCTAATGAGAACACAAGTTTAATATCTCATCAAGCTAAGGGACCTAAGGACTCATTAATATGAAGAGGAAAGTATTCATATCCCATATACTGATGGATACATTTTTTCGAATGCCTTTAATGAAACGCTGTATGACTGAAATTATGAAGAAAAAAAAAAGCTTCAGAAGGATTTCCCTGTAATCTTTGATGGCTGTGTGAACTCTGGCGAAATCAGCAATTCAGATGTTGTAAATAGGACATATAGCAATTATATCGATTCATCTTCTCATGACATGGTGTTGATACTAGTTTCGAAACTAGATGCAAAACGTTTAATTTGCAAGATTAAGAGAATCTGGTAAAAACTGGTGCCTTCAAAACGCGCATGCATTGGGGAACCAATTTCAACTGTCTACATTTGAGGTCTAGAAGAGCGAAGTTTCAGAGACTTAAAATCTTGCATTAGGTCCTGGCTAGAAGAAGATCAGAACTGTAAAGAAATCTCAAATGTGGCTCTTCTGAGAGCTAAAGTGGGTGCAGGAACCACAAGCAAACCTTGATGCAATCAGGTAATTCTAATCTCAAAACCTGATCAGTAACACTCACATTCATTCAATTGTTAGAAGAGCGTAAAAAATGATGTCTGATTAGCTTATGTGCATAAATGACACTACCCCACCCAGTCTCTTCCCATCTGAACACAAATATTGTATGTCAGGACCGGAGGCTCGGATTATGCTATCCTTTGTTCACTTTTAGGAAAAGCAGCCATTTTACAAAAATAAAAAATAAATAAAAAAAATCAAGACTACCATTCCCATGAAACCTTGGGAATGTCTAAGAAACAACAAGTCTAATAGGCAGTCTCAGAGCTTCAGCCAATCAGGGCGATCCAGTCCAGCTCCTTAGTCCAGCTCCTTAGTCCATCATCTGTGTCCGCTCTGCCTCTTTCTTCGCTGCTTGCAGCGAAGAAAAGTGGCCTTTTCCCTTCTCTCCATGATATGTGGTATTTCTTTATTGTACTGCGAAAGTGACTGTTTATTGCTTGCGCTATTTGAATGCTAACTATTCTTTGACTAAACGCCTCGCGAGGGATGTTCTCCTCACTGCCGCGGGAACACTTTGTGCTCCTTCGCAGCCGCCCCTGCTTGGTGCGGTCCTCCCGCACCTATTTATTTATGCGTTTTTATATAGCGCGGACTTTACCCGAAGGTGTCAGAGCGCTTCACAATAGGAACAGTAACATTACATGAGGAGAAGGTTACAAGTGAGCATAATACAAAAGCAAGCGTTACATTACATGAGGAAAAAGTGACAATTGTGCAAATAACAAAAAAAAAAAAATACAAAAAGAGGTATACGTTACAAGAGGAAAAAGTGACAGGTGTGCATGATACATAAGATACAAAATACAAATAGAGGTATAATACTGCAATAAGTGGCAGTCGCTCAGAACACACTGGGAAGGCACTTCTATAGGCATGGAGTACAGAATTTCCTAAAGTGGAAGAACTTCCTTGAGGGAGTAGAGAGGGCGTGAATTAAACAGGAGACTTAAAATGAAGGGTACACAAACATAAAATCCAACACAGCACGCAAGGGTGAGGAATGTACAGGAAAAAGTGCAAATTTACAATGAAGAGCGAACTTCCTAGAGGGGCCTGAGAAAGAAAGTATTAGTTCTGAAAGTGTCTTTGGAAGAGAAGAGATTTGAGGTCAGCTTTGAAGATCCGGGTAGAGGAGGTGGCACGGAGCAATGGGGGAAGCGAGTTCCAGATTCTCACCGCATTGCCTGAGAAGGATTGCGCCATCGATCTTTCCCTTTTGAAGACGGGGGCTCAAGCAGAAGCTTTTCCGCATTGCGAGAAGGGCGAGAGCCACCGGACAGTTTCAATTTATTCGCCAGGTAACGAGGGGAGGACGTGTGTAAGGCTTTGTGTGTGATGCAGGCAGTTTTGTAAATAGATCTTGCCTCGATCGGAAGCCATCGAAGAGAGGACAGGATAGGAGTGACGTGGTCACTTCGTTTAGACCCTGAAATGAAGCGAGCTGCTGAATGGAGGATGGATTTGAGAGGGGAGAGGTGGGATTTGGGTAGGCCCGTCAGAAGAGAATTGCAATAATCCAGTCTTGAGAGAACCAGAGATTGAACCAAGGTTTTTAAGTCTTTCTCCGGGAAGAACCGACGGATCCCCCATAGAAGGTGCAATTGGTAACGTGCGTTCTTAGCAATAGAGTTGATGTGGGAGATTAGGTTGAGTCTTTTGTCAAGAATGACACCTAGGGATTTAGCGCTGTCGACAATGATGGGTTTGCTGTTGAGTAGGTTCAGCTGATCCATCCAAGATTGAACAGGAGGAGGTGAGAGAGAGGTAGAGAGGAGGAGGAATTCAGTTTTGGCGGGATTAAGAATGAGTTGGTGAGTTAACATCCAGTTGTGAATAGAGTAGAGTGGAGTAGGGAGAGATCGTGTGCGGAAGACACCTTAAGGTAGATTTGAGTGTCGTCTGCATATAGATGGTAATGGATCCCAGATTTGCTTAGAAGGTTCCCTAATGGTTCCAGGTAGAGATTAAACAAAGTGGGTGCCAGGATAGAACCTTGAGGGACGCCTTGACCTACAGCCAATGGAGATGAAAGACTGTTCGCTATCTTGATCATTTGGGATCTGTCCGAGAGGAAAGAGGCAAACCATTTGAGCACTGTGCCATCCAATCCCATTCTCTGATGAAGAGTGTTGAGAAGGGTGCTATGATTAACAGTGTCAAAGGCTGCAGAGAGGTCTAAAAGAATCAGAAGACACGATTCCCCAGAGTCGAGTATGCGCAGCGCATCATCAATCACTTGCAGCAGGGCTGTTTCAGTGCTGCAATTTTGAATAAAGCCAGACTGGAAGACGTCGAGGAGATTATTGTCCGTGATATGTAGGGAAAGTTGTTTCGCAACACATTTTTCTGTGATTTTCGAAAGAAAAGGGAGGTTGGTGATACGGCGGAAGTTGTTGAGGTCGTTCGCATAGGCGGAGGTTTTTTTTATTAGAGGGGTGACCTGTCCTGATTTGAGGGCAACCGGGAGGGAGCCTTGACTGAGGAAGAGATTGACTTGCCTGGTCCAGTAAGAGAGGGTATAGGTGTAGAAATCAATGGCGATGTCGCTAGGGATGGGGTCAGAAGAATGGTTGGAGGGTTTAGTTTCGAGGATGCATTTGAGGAGGTCATCTTCCGAGATGACGTCAAAGTGCTGCCAGGTAACTGAGGATTTCCGCTCCTCAATGGGGGTGGGGTGGGCGACCTGCTCCACCAGTGCTTTGACCTTTTCATCAAAGAATATAGCGAAATCTGCCGCTTTCTTTGTGGAATCCTCAGGCTTAAAGGTTAGGGGAGAACAGTTTGGGTTTTTGATGAGGTCAAAAAGTTTTTTGGGTCTGTTTTTGGCTGAGTCAAGGAGGGATCTGAAATGTGATGCTTTTTCAAGGAAGATGTGGTTGTGGTATTTGGATCTTGCTGAACGTAAAAGAGAGATTGGAGGTGGAAGGAGATTTTCTCCAATGTTTCTCCAGGATTCGAAGGTTTTTCCTTTCATCGTAGAGAGCTTTATTGAACCACGGTGCTGAGGGGGTGAGTCTTTTCCTTTTGCTTTGGAGTGGAGCGACATTGTCGATTTCGACTGCTAGTACTGAGAGGCACTGAGAAGTGAGAACGTTGACATCCACGTTAGGGTCTAGTCTAGGAAGTGCCCGCATAGCAGAATCACAAAAAGTGTCAAGATCAATGTTCTTAGTGTTGCGGAACCAGGTAGTAGCTCTTTTAGGTTGGCCGTGAGTTATAACGTGCGATAGGTGAATATGGAAGGGAATGAGGAAGTGGTCAGACCAGTCTACATGGATGGGGGGAGCAGTAGTCAGCAGGTCTGCTTTGGATATGACAAGGTCTAGAATTGAGCCCTTGGAATGTGTGGTTTCCGAGCAATGTTGGAAGAGATCATTGGCTGAGAGAAAGGTGGCAAGCTTGTTGGCAGCCGAGTCTTCCAGAGAGCCCCAGTGGAGATTAAAGTCACCCAGGAAGATCTGTCTGTCACTTTGAGAAAATTGGTCACTGATGAAGTCAGTCAGTTCCTCCACAAAGGAAGAGCAGTTACCGGGCGGGTGGTAGATGGCATGGAATCTAAAGGGTGAGCCGTGATGTATTTGAAGTTCTAGGGATAGGCATTCGAACGTACGGAAAAGGGTGGTAGGGAAGGCTTTCATTTGAAGGGAGTTCCTGACGATGATAGCGACACCGCCCCCAATTTTGTCTGCCCTGTCATTTCGGAGGATAGAGTAGTCAGTGGGTATCAGAAGATCAAACAAAGTATGAGAGGAGTCATTAAACCAGGTCTCAGTGAGGAAGAACATGTCAAGATTCTGGTGGGTGATAGTATCAGAGATTTCCAATTTGTGTTTGATTGCAGATCTGCAGTTGTGGAGCAAGCAGTGCAGCTCTGACGCAGATGTTTTGGTGATGGGCGTGTTGGGGTTGTTAAGGGAGATAGGGATAAGATTCTTGAATGAGGGTGCCCGGTAAGAGGGAGGCTGGTAAGGTCTGACAGAAGAGATGGTCGAATAGGGAACTGCGTAGGATTATTAGAAGAGGAAGGTGGAGGGAGAGTGACGTTGGTGGTCACGTAGCTGGCCAGTAAGTTGGTGATGTCTGCAGAGGACAGACTGTGGCTGGCTTTATTGGGGCGCGGGAGCAAGGAGCTCCTCGGGAGGTTGTTAGGGAAGGGGGACAATTTGGCGCTTAAAAGTGAGATGGACGCTACAAGCTGGGAAATGGAATAAATGAGAGAATCAAGTTTATTTTCCAGGGAGAGGAGAGCTGAGCATGGAGTGTTGGGTGGCTCGATGGATAAGTGAGGGAGTGCAGAGGGTGAGGGAGGGCGGGGTGGGGGAACGGGTTAAGGGAGGCGGTGCAGAGGGTGAGGGAGGACAGGGAGGGATGGAGGAGCGGGAAATGGGAGGGAGTGCAGAGAGTGAGGGAGGACGGGGCGGGATGGGGGAACGGGATGAGGGAGGGAGTGCAGAGGGTGAGGGAGGGAGGGGTGGGGGAATAGGTGGGGAGTTGGGGAGCAAGGGTAGAAGGTGAGGACAGATGGTGGGCGATATGAGTGGATGGTGAAATAGTGGTGGGAAGAGAAATATTTTTACTGGTGTTGAGCAGAGGGGAAGAGAAGAGATCATAAGTATGAGGAGAAAGTTGAGGAGTAGGAGGGGGGACAAATGAAGGCCGGAGGTAAGGGGAGAAGAGGCTGAACAGGGAGAAGAGGCTGAACAGGGAGGGGAGGGCGGGGGGTCAGATGAAGGCCAGGGGTACATGGAGAAGAGAGGAGAGGAGAGGGGGCTGTACAGGGGGGAGAGGGCGGGGGGTCCAAGGAAGGCCAGAGGTATGGGGAGAAAAGAGAGGATGGTGCTGGACAGGTACTGTAGGCTATGAAAGGTGAATGTAGGGGGACCGGTAACGGGTGGAGTGGGGGGGGATTGGGCTAGATGGAAACTGAGGGAGGAGTAAGGGACTGCAAGGTCAGAGGGAGAGACGAGGAAGGAGTTGTCTGGGAGGGAGACAAGGTTGGGAGGCAAGGGATGAGGAAGGTGGGGTTGAAGATAGATGGGAGGTGGGAGAGAAGAATTTAGGGTACGGGGACGGGGAAGAGCGGAAAGGGATGAGGTGAAAGGGGGAGGGAAGGGGGGAGGTAAGGAAAGTTGATCGGTAGACCAGGTTGTAAGCAAGGTGGAATAAGAGGGGGGAGATGGGTTGGATTAGGGGAAGGCGAAAACGTTGGAGAATCGGGCAGCTGCAGGGTGGGGAGGGGGTGTGGAGGCCGGAGGCCAGGCAGACAAGATAGGGGGAGGAACATTTTGGGAAGGGGGAAGAGAGGGAGAGGAGGGAGCAAAGGCAGGGGGGAACAAAGGGTAGGCCTGTGTCTCCCGGGAGAGCGGCCTGCTGGAGTATTGGGGGGTCAGGGGGGGAGAAAGGGAGAAAGGAGAGGAGCTCAAAGAAGAGTCGAGGGAGATCATAGTTGTGTGGGTTGGGCGAAGGGAGTGGAAGAGATGGTCAAAGAGAGAGAGACAGGAGTCTGTCGCTTGAATCATGACAGTGCCATTATTGTAGAGTGTAATGGTGAGAGAGCCATTAAAGCTAGTGGAGGGGGAAATTTTTAGCCGCTGTCCATGCGGGATAGATGAGGAGGAGGAGACGTTGAAGAAATTGAAGAAGCTGGTGGACCAGGAAGGGATGTCGTGAGTGAAAAAAATTAAGTCATTTTTGAGCTTCCCTAGGTGCCCATTATGGAATTGATCGACAAAGAGGGAATCAGGGAATTGTTCAATGGTGTTGTGCTTGAACCGTTTTGCTGCTGCTTTGGACAGATTAGGGGGATAGATGACTTTGAAGCAGTTAACTCCTGACTTAATTCGAGTGGAAGCCATGATAGGGAGAAGAGGGGACACTAGGGTAGCGATAGAGCAAAGAATAATAAAAAGAAGAGGAGGGCACATAATCCGGAAGACGAGTGAGGATAATACAATAAGATTGAGGTTAGGAGGCGACTAGAAGTGCAGGGCCAGGGACTCTGGTCTAACTCCCTAATAAAACATCATACCGGTGGGATAGAAGGCTGGCTTGCCTCCAGTGGCGGTGAGGGTGTGGGATCATAACGGGGCAAACCCTACCACCAGGGATTAGGACCTCCAAGTGTGGAAACCAGCATGGAAATGGGAGTCACCTAGAGGATCGAAGAGTGTGATGGGCTCCTTACTTCGCCCTGATGGAACCCCTCAGCCCTTGGAGCTCAGCTGCTCTCGGCGACTTCACACCGGGCACGGGGCTTAGTTCAAGCAGAGCTATGGGACGAAGCGGGATCGGAGCAACGGCACCTCCAGGATCGCGACCGCAGGGATTGGGGGGGTTTGAGCTCCTTGCATAGTCAAAAGGATCCTCACCACAACAATATGAAATCCAGATTCAGTGCGAAGCAGGAATGAGACTCCAGCAGGAGAGCGACTTCAGCAGGAAGGAGGGCATTAACTTCCAACAAGACTCGGGAGGTTCCGCTCCTCACACCGGTCCGGGCACTCTCAAGCAGCGTCATCGTCGCGGCGGACCGCACTTCAGGTAGGATATTTTCTTAGCTACAGGGCTTTCCTGCATATCCTTACTTTCCAGGAAGGTTGCTCGGAAAGCTGATGTCATGCAGCCCGATGGATGGAGGGCATAACCAGGGATATTTACAAAATAGTGATCCCAAGCCCAGGAGCTTCCTTGGAGAGCTCCAACATAGCGGCCATCTTGCATCCTTGGTTTCTTTTGAGATCATTAGTATTAGTATGCACCTGGTCCTGTGGCATAACCAGTCCGAACCAGTGCAGAGGGACAGCACCCCCAACCTCGGCCGAGTGCTCCGTTTCCCCAAGCCAGCGTAGGTCGCGACCCGCTCGGGCGCCCACGAGTGGCTCCGCACCCGACACCTAGCACAGAGTGTCGGCACAGCAGGGAGCAAGTCCCCTCGCGAAGCCAGCAGCCGCTCTCTGCCACCCGCATGCGGGCTCACCTGCGGGGAGGGAGGGGTGCCACGATGCCTCGGTCCTCTTCCGTTCCTCCGCGAGGCATCGGATCCATCCGGGGGTCAGCACAGCGCAGCTCAGCCTCTCAAGCAGGCTCAGCTGGCATGGAGGTGCGGCGATGCCTCAGTCCTCTTCCGCTCACCTCCGAGCCATCGGGTCCGGCCCCGGAGACAGAGAGGCGTGGCTCGATGCTCTCGGCATCTCACACAAGCGTGATTCCGGCTCACCCCTTCGGCGTTGTGAACGCGGCAAGTCCCGGGGGCTGTGGGGTAGGGCAGCAGGGATTTACACCGAAAGTGATCCCAAAGTGATCCCAAAGCCCGGGAGCTCAATCCTAGAGCTCCTTCCCCGTGGCCATCTTGGATGTCGCCCCCAGGCAAGCCACGAAGGTGCCACTACTGGCTTGCCTCAATCTTTTGCACCTTCTCCAGGATAGCTCAGCAGAGGTTTTAAATATGCGTGTCTGTCGATTCACTGCTGAGATGTGCACGTAAGATGGAGGCTCTGGCAATGAAGTGGAGCTGGCTGTAAGCAATGCTAGAGAAAGCTTGGTTAACTTATGACCCTGCTGCCTGTCTGGGACCGGCTCTCTAGGTCTTTATTGCAGGTCTCAAATCTGCTCCACCGACGAAGAGTTCATAGATCTCCCGGCTGTGCACACGGAACATGCGCTCAGGATTGAGTTAACATTCTGTATATTTTAGGCGCCTCAGCCCGTAGCGGTCGGGTCCCTCCTCACTTCCAGGCGTATTCGTGGTCTTTATCACTTCTCGTTGGTCTGGGGTGCACCTCGCTGCAAGGAACTCCTGCGCTGCAATGTTCTACGGGGTCCTCGTTCCCAGACTACGGCAGGGCATTCACTTTCACTTTCGGCTGCGGGCTATGCGGCCACGCAAGGCCGGTGCTGTACGTCTCCAAACAGGCCGCAAGTCTCAGCGAGGCGATGGTGTCCCTCCGGTCGCAGTTACTCAGCGGATTTCGGGCGTCGATCTTGACGCCTCCGATTACCACAGAGATAGGCACTGAGTGCTTAATCATCCGTCATTCTGTACACTTTACCAAAATGACGTCCGCGGCTTCCTGAATGACAGGCAGTGTGCCCACCATGCTCGGTGCTCGCGTACACTCTGCCGGGAACGCGCGGGGGCAGCTGAAGCCGCAAATAGCCATCTTAGTCTCCCCTCGCCCTCCATGTCAAACGTGTGCTTTAAAGAGTCAGAAGTTATCGCTTAATCACTTCATTACAACGGCCCCGCAGCCCATTAGCGTCAGTCACTGTCTGTAAACATGGAGGGCAGATGACTGGACCCAACCATTCTACTAATTACGTGGGGGTCACGACCAGGCAGACAGTGGGATCATTTCGCTTCACGCTGACGCGTTGGCGTCGCTTCAGATTAGGTGGCGCTTGCCGGGCGCCGATCTGCGCGCGTGCATTCTCTGAATTACTCTCATTCTAAATGAATAGGAGCCGAGCACTGGCGGTATTCGAGCCTTGTCCCCTGGAGAGTGACGCCCGAGGGGGTCTATATTGTCCGATTGGGCAGTGTTTTACTATTTTCTGACTCCCTGCTTGCAGGGTCAGTATTGCTGCCTGTTGCTTTACACCCCGCATGGGAGGGGGTCGGTATTTAAGTACAGGTCCGTGTCCTGTGGGGACCTTGCTAACCCCCAGCACTTGGCAGGCAGTGATCGCTTGACACCCACACCGTAGGGCCGACCTCTGACCACTACACTAGGTTTATCCGAGGGGGAGGGGTACGGGAGGGGATAATTAGACTATACTCGCCCAAGGGATGGAGCCTTTTGAAGAGGGCCAGGGGGAGGAGGACCCCCTGGCGGCACTTCCTTGGGATGACTACTTCTATGATGCTGTTGATGCATCAATTTACCACGCGATATCAGGGGCCATGGCCGCATTAGAGGAGCGACTCTGCCTCAAGATAGCGCAGGCATGCGCAAAGATTGCGGGGACTCCATCAGGACCTGCCGCCTCCACAGTGCCGCATAGGGGTTCCCAACCCCCTGAGCTAGGCCTGGTACCAGCGAAGCGTCTCCGCGAGACTGGTATGGACCTTGATGCCTTTGACATGCTAAAACAGGCCTTTCTGGCCAGCAATGCCCCAGCCAGCAATGCCCTGCCCCTCACCCCCCCCCCCTTTCTTGGGATCCCGCTGGGTTATTCAGGTAGCCCCCTGCACCCTGGTCCCATGTTCCCCAGACCGATGTTGGCCGTAGGAACACAGATTGAGAAGGCCAATCCCGCCCCTGGCTGCCCACCTCCAACCCACACCCTGCCCCAGATGCCATGGAGACCTACGCTGACAAGCTAGACCCTGATGAGATCCTCCACCCGAGGTCTTCCGAATGGGCCCAGACAGAGAAAGTGGCGACATATGTGGCGGATTGCATTCGGAAGCCCTTGGAGGAGGAATCACGTAACTGCCTGAGGACAGAATGCCCCCGCCCCTCCCTAGAAGGGAAAGTGCTCTTACACCAGAGATTGACCCGCAAATGGCCACCTTTTTGCAGACGTTAAGGATCCAGGATAAGTTCTTGGACACCCTGGGGCCCCTGACTAAGATCTTGGACATGGCCGAGGAGGTAAAGTCATCGGGGTCACTAATCTCCCCCGACACACTTTCTGCCTGGGAACAGCTGGCAGTCATATTTCTAGGGAATGCAAACTGCATGTTGTCTAAGGAGCGGAGGCGCTCCCAGTTGATTAAAGTTGACCCCAGACTTGGGGACTTGGCTGACTCCAAAGCAGGGCCCATAGCTCAGGGAGGGCTTTTTGGGGAATCGTTTTTTAGAGAATTAGGGAGATGTGTCAACACCTTCACTTCCCTGGGCAAAGCTCAATCAAGGTGGTCTTTCCCTCCCGGGCCTCCCATAGGGCAAGGCCCCTTACCAAGGCCAGTTCCAGCACCAAGCCAGATTCGTCAATTTTTACCCCACCAGAGGGCGGCGTGGCAGAGGAGCCAGAGGTGCAGGAGCCTCCAACAACTCCGCTGAGTGTTCTCCCTTCTTCCCTTCTAAGAGTAGGGGCTGACTGGCGAATATTTTCCCAGCTTGGACTTCCATCACAAGGGATGCCTGGGTTCTTCAGACAGTGCAGGTGTTTCAAACAGAATTTTGTGGTACCCCCTGGCAGGCTGTGACCCCGCCATCGCTCCACTTATCGGCCCTGTTGGACGAGAAAGTGACCTCCCTCTTAGCCAAGGGGGCCACCGCCCGCTCCACCCCTCACCCCTGGGGTTTCATCAGCAACATCTTCCTGGTTGACAAGGTCGATGGAGGCCAACGACCAGTTATCAACCTCCGCGAATTAAACAAGTGGCTGGTCTACCGCCACTTCAAGATGGAGGGGATTCACCTCCTATGGAACGTTCTACGACCGAGATTGGATGGTGCGCCTGGATCTCAAGGATGCCTATCTATCAATCCCAATTTTTCCCCCTCATTGGTGGTTCCTACAATTTCTGTGGCAGGCCAGACCTACGAGTTCACCACTCTGCCTTTCGGCCTCTCGTCCGCTCCATGGTGTTTCACGAAGGTTCTAAGGCCGGTCGTGGAACACATATAGGCGCAAGGAACACAGCTAATCATCTACCTCAACGACATCCTGATAATGGGGCAATGCTCGCACAAGCTGTTGTACCAACTTCAGACTGCAGTAAACCTTTCAGAGAGCTTGGGCTTCGTTGTCAACGAGACCAAATCCCTCCTGATCCCCTCTCAGAAGGTGACTTTTCTGGATTTCTTGATAGACACCGTTGATGCCACTTTCAGCCTCCCTTCTCAGAAGGTGACGAATATTTGCCACGAACTGCGGCGGACTCTATCCAGACAGCGGGTCTCCCTACGGCAACTGGCCTGCATAGTGGGCCTTCTCTCTTCCTCCATTCAGGTCATCTTTTCGGGCCCTCTCCGCTACTGGGCCGGGCAGCGCCTGAAAGCTGCGCATCTGTGCAGGTGCCTCTCTTACTACCAGGCGGTGGTGCTATCATAGGAAGCGCGAGCCGAGATTGGCTGGTGGTGAACCAACATGGAGGACGGGAATGGAAGGGCAATCTTCGGCTAGGCCCCGGACATCGCCATAGAGTGACGCCAGCAAATCAGGATGGGGCACCAAAGGGTTGTGGTCTTCTCAAGAACAACAGTTACATATAAATTGTATGGAGCTGCTGGCGGGCTCCTTTGCAGTCAGATGCTGGACCAAGGACTCTGTACAAGCATGTGTGCTTCTCAAGATAGACAACGTATCGGCAGTTCGGTACATTAACCATCTGGGGGGTACCCGGTCGAAGGAACTCTCTGACCTTGCCATCAATTTCTGGCAATATTGCCTGGAGCATCAGATTTCGGTCACAGCGGAGTATCTGCCAGACCAGGCCAAACAAGTGGCGGACTTTCAATCCCACAACTTCCGAGATTCGAGCCTTTGGAAACTTCAACAGTTTTCTCTTCCCTCTGGGAGAGGTGGGGACCCTCTTCGCAGCCAGGCTGGACCACCAGATGCCCCATTTTTTCAGTTGGAAGCTGGAATCTCTGGCTTTAGCCACGGATGCGCTCCTCCAGGACTGGTCGCTGGAGAGGGGCTATGCGTTTCCCCTGTTCGCAATGATCACGAAGGCATCATCTCAGGTCAGGCGACAGAGGGCGGAAGTGGTAATGGTTACCAATCTCAAGTCTGGTTTCCGGTTCTTCTGGAACTTTCTTGGGATTTTCCAAGAAAGGTCAAACGATACAGATCCTCTTGGATTCGTTGGACCCGTTTGGTGTTTGCGACGGAGTCTCGATCCCGTGGCAGCAGATGTAACCCTCGTTCTTAATTTTTTGGCCTCCGTGGCAAAGGACAGGCTGGCCTATAGGATGGTCAATTCCTTTCGGTCTGCAATTTCGGCAGGGCATCTTCAGGAGGATAGTTCACCGAACGGGGAGCACCCCTTTGTGTGCCGATTGTTGAGAGGCATAAGACTGCCTCTTACCCCAGAACCTATGTATTCGGCGCTTTGGGATGTTAACCTGGTTCTTAATATTTTCCTGTCATGGCAACCCAACCGTTTCTTGTCCAGAAAGGAACTCTCAGCTAAGTTGAGCATGTTGCTTTGCCTGATTTCCTGCAGAAGGGTCACAGATGTGCGAGCCCTGTATATCATGGGGCGCACATTCTCGCCCTTGGGAGTTACGTTCACGGTCCGTAGAAGGACGAAATGTGGGACGCTGGTTATTTCCTACCTGACCTTTCCTGACTCTCCTAAATTGTGTGTAGTGGGGTGCCTCAAGGAGTATGAGATGTCTGCAGAATTCGGTCCCCCGGGTGAGCGACAACTTCTCATCGCACTGAGAAACCTCAGAGCGGTATCCTCTCCCACTATTGCTAGGTGGGTGAGATGGGTGATACAGGAGGTTGGTATCGATCTGCGAATGTTCGGTGCTCATTCAGTGCGTGGTGCAATGGCTTCCAAGGCCTTTACTCTAGCGGCCAGATATCCTCAATGCTGCGGATTGGTCTTCCGATTCCACCTTTAAGAGGTTCTATTTCAAACCAGTCCTGGATATAGCTAGTTTTGTTGTAAGTAAGCTTTGAACTAGCATAATACGAGCCTCCGGTCCCGACATAGAATGAAACATTTCCTAGCTATCGGAATGGAAATTTTCAATTCTATTAAGGACTCTGAAGTGAGGCTTATCCCACCCGGTGATTACGGAATGGAATAGCCCGCCCGTAACTAGTAACACATTTTTCACACTTCAGTGATATTTTGGCTATGATATTCTGTATTTGTTGCGATTCACCGCTGTTTTGCGTATTTACTTCCATTGCCTTGCTTAAAGGTTAAACCTTAACCATGGGCTGTGGCTAAACTGTCATTTGATTGTAGGGATGGATACGAGTGAACAAGATTTGTGAAAAAGTTGAGGTGGCTCTTGTGCGTCAAAAAAGGCAGAGCGGACACGGATGATGGACTAAGGAGCTGCACTTGATCACCCTGATTGGCTGAAGCTCAGACTGTGCCTACTGGATTTGCTGTTTTCTTTGACATTCCCAAGATTTCTGGGAATGGTATTTTGTTGATTTTTTTTTGTAAAATGGCTGCTAATCATCAAAGTGAAGAAAGGATAGCAAAATCTTCGCCTCCGAGTCCTTAATAGAATTGAAACTTTCCGTTACGCTAGTAAATCTTTAATTCTACATTTAGTGTGCTCCGCACCATATTTTGTGATGTTGGGTCAGTCAGTCTGCCGGTACAGTTTCTCCTCTCTTCGAGTATGTGCCGTCTATCAGGTCTGTTATTTTTTGTTCTCTGTTACAGTAAGACCTTTAAATCACTTTTTATGAGTTTAAACCTTTTGAAAACTCATTTTAAATAACAAATGGCATTAAATTTAAAAAATGGCTGTCGATAGACAGTAAAAAGTTAGAGCTCCTGGGACCGCAAACATAGATGCTGATATTCAGTGTTCACTAAAAAAGTAATTGCAATTTAATTGGCGAATAAAAACACCAATGAACAATTTGCTCAGTAAGTAGTACCCAGCTAAACATCCTTCAAACTAGTGTCTTATGATTCTCCTGAAGAATATGCCAGAGAAAAATGAAATACTTTAAGGAAATGAGGTGTGAACAGACATGTCATCAAAACTTATGCTCGTACCTCATATTAATCCTTCACTCCCACAATCCCCTGCATTCATTTCCACCTACTAGGGTGGTGTACAAGCATTGGTATTAAACAAGGAGGATGGCAGCCGAGTAGTGATGAAGAAAACAAAGTTACTTTCCTGTAACCATAGATAAGTAGCCAAAGTATTTTAAAAGATTCAAATAATGTACATACAAGGACAGCTGCTCGTTTGCACCAATGACTTCGAATGAATGGATCTGCCGCTAATCAGGTCTTGTAACTTGTTATACTCAGCCTCTTTCAAACACTGAAATTTACCCCTGTTAAGCCCTGGCATTCTTGAATGAGGGGCAATCAGCAATGGATACGATGTCAGACCTCTATTTATAGTCATGCTATCCCAGACCATGAGGGAAGAACTTGCAACCAGGAAGTGTTACATATATTCAACCTGATGTACACTCAAGACCCAACGGACTTGGCCAATGAGGCAGATTTCAAGATTTTGATCGATAAAACACCATAATTTATCCAATTCCATCCACCACCACCATCTCAAGTATGTTCGTTTGGAGAACTTGTAGGCGAGGCGCCCCTATAACAGTTGCTTAGAGTGCCAAACATAGCTTGGTAAATAGCATGCAAGAATTGCCACTTCAGATGACTGGGCTGAAGATCCCCATGGTGCCGTGATGGTTCTTACTGGGGACTGGCCCAGATACACCAAAATATGGCTGGCGTTGACGGGTGTGGTGGCTAAGCGTTACCTGGCCAGGTGCTGGGGGGCAAGGGCACTCCCACAAGTGAGGAACTGGCAAATGGATATGGGCTGGTGCTGGCTAGCAGAGCATACAATATACCAAAGTAGGGGATGTCCTAAAAAAAATAGGAGAAAATCTGGGATCAATGGCGGGGTTTTCCAAGGGCTGTGATGGGGTCCTGAACTTGTGAGCTAAGCACTGTATCCGTAAGGTAATACCCTCTTAGAAAACAAAAAGATAATAATGTAAACAACTGGTCAAAATATCACCTTTGTAACATGTATAACTGATGTACTGCTGTTTTTGTGTTGTTGCAATAAAAAGATTTAAAAAAAAAAAAAAAAAAAAAAAGAATTGCCACTTTCCTTCCTCTGCCATACGGACTAGGTCATTCTCATCTTTAACTTTCACTATGTGACTACGTGTATATAGTTTGTAGGCTATGAGCCAACCAGCTTTATTAATCCCACCTGGCAGCACATGCCCAGTCTTGCCAGAATGCAGCTGTCCTCCAGTGTACAAACCAGCCCACTCAAAGCTATAAATTGACACAAAGTCCTTTAATCGTCCTCAGATCCTGTGTGAGCCTACTTATGGGGGCGTCTAATCACTTTCACATGAGATTCTTCATAATGACCTCAACCTGTTGAACTGCCATCAAGGGAACCCATACATACCTAGTCTCCACCTGCGTTATTATAACTGTTATTATGTGTTCAATATTCTTTAATCTGCACCTTTACAGAGTCTAACTCAATGGGTTCCTGTAAGAGTGTTAAGTTTCCAGGTCCCTGTCCTTCTTTCCCTCCCCCATTAAGTCAGCCAGTGAAGTGTGCGAGTGACCAGACCATGATCCTCCACTGCCTGGGCCTTGATCAACTAACCGTGTCCGATCTATCTAATAGGCATTTGTATACTAGGGGAAAATCTGTTCTAGCATATGTTTGCCAGAGTAATGCTAGTGATGAGCTACAAACGGTTGTCGGGTGAACGAAATCTCCTCAAGGGGAATTGTAAAATAATGTTTTTCATTAAACATTAAATACTATGAGGGCCTATAAATGATCCCTCTGGAGAGTAATGGGAGTGGTCAACAACTGAGGATGTCTATAACGCCATGCATTTACAAACTGTGTCTTCCCACTTGCAGATATCACCCAAGTCTCCCTGGTCGCTACTGCGATCTAAATTGATGTGGACATCAGTAGGCGAGTTCGCCCATAGAATTAATGGTCATAAAGCAAAGTCTGTTATATCTCTGGTACCAACTATCCCATGAAGGATTCTTGCCCCTGGCTGGGTTGTAAATGAATGTCACCGACAGCAGTTGATATTGTTTGGGAGGAGGAGGGAGCGCAATTCTGTACAATTTATCTGGAGTAGATGAGCTTCCCACAAGAACCATATTTCTGCCTATATGACGGAGAGCTCCTGAAAGAAGCTTAGCCTCTTGGTTGTATAATTAAAGCCTCTAACATTGGAGGTAGTGATTACAATCTCTAATGTGATGAGAACACGTCTCTGCAGTCTGCTAGGCTAGTCTCCCTGCTACAGAATTATCAGAGATTCGAATGGGATCAACTAGCATACCCAACCAGCTTGATGTGATTTCCTCTCCCTTCACTATCTTGTAAAATGTATCCCACCCGACCCAAACAAACAATACAACAGAACAAATCAATATCAGTAAACACTGAGGAAGAAATTCAATCAATTTTTTCCCCATAAGGAAATGCATACAAAATGAAAACGTCAAGTGGTGGCTAGCAAATCTATTCCAGATTGATACTTAGGACTTTGTTTCCATCCACCCACCCAGCCAGCCAGCCATCCATCCATCCATCCATCCCACCCATCTTCCTCAGCAGTCAGCACTCCTATGAGCTTATTGACGGATCTTATCACCTCTGGGGTTGCCCTCTGCTAGGCTGTGTTCTGGAGCCTCATCATTCTATTCCCACTGTGCTATACAGTAGAGGTGAGTGAGCTACTGAACGCATGAGCTAGGTTTGAGCTAGATGCTTGGATCTTGCTCGGCTTGAGGTCCTCTGGGAATTTTAAGCCAAAACCTAGTCGAGCTTTCACAGGAAGCCATGTGGCGTTGTAGCTATGAATGCCGACCATATAACATGAGCAAGACCGTTTGAATCCAAGCCTTGGCTCCATATTCTGTAAATTCTGGCAAATCTCCATATCTTATAGAAAAATATGTAGTACATGTCTGTTGTGAATGAATGAATGAATGAAAAGGCACTTGTAAAGCGCTCTACTACTCAGAGGTGTCTAGGCGCTGAGCTCCGCGGAAGAGGAAAAAAAGAAAGGCGAAAGAAGATTAGTGCTGAAAGAGTCAGATCTTTAATGCTTTTCTGAATTGCATTAAGTGGGGCAATTTTTTCAGTTTGGGAGGAAGAGAGTTTCAGAGCTGCAATGTAGTGGTAATAAAACTCCTTCCACCCCAATGTGCCTCTTTGAATCTGGGCACCACCAGATTGTGTGCAGAGTTAGAGCAAAGAGTTCTGGAAGGGGTATACCTCTGAAACTTTAGCTTGAAGAATTCAGGACCGCTTCCATGCAACACCCTAAAAGCTATGCATAGAGATTTGAATTCAATTCGCTTTTTGACAAGGAGCCAGTGCAGTTGCACCAGTGCAGAGGATACCGTTTGGCGTTTCAGAATGCACTGGAGCAGCCAGGCTGCCATATTTTGTAAGATCTGAATTTTATTTACAGATTTTTTCTTCAGATTACTGAAGAGGGCATTGCAGTTATCTATTCTCAATAGAACTAACGAAGAGGTCACTGATTTCTGCAAATCATTGGGAATGAAAGGAAAGATTTTCCTAAGAGGTTTCATAGTGTGAAAGGATGCGGAGGTGACTGAGTTTATTTGGCCCTCAAACGAGAGCTTGAGGTCAAATAAAACTCCATATTTTTTGCTTTGGGAGTGGGAATCGGAGGAGTACCTAGCGCCGATGGCCACCAGGCCGGGGACCACATGGTGGTGTTCTTTCCGAAAAGCAACACCTCAGTTTTATCGGAGTACAGTTGAGGCAATTTTGAGTCATCCATTCGCCGACCTGACGCATGCAATCATAAAACCAGAGAGCCGTTTCAATAGGATCGCTAGACACCGAGACCACTATTTGAGTATCATCAGTGTAGGAGATGGTGGAAAAGCCAAAAGATCTGATGAGTTTAGCCAAGGGAGCAACGTAAATATTAAATAATGCAGGATTCAGGGCAGATCCCCGAGTAACCCCACATGGAAGAGAGTAGAATGGAGATTTAAAGTCTTTAAGAGCCACTAACTGTTTCCTGACTGAAATAAAGGATTTCACAAAGGATAGGACTAAATCTTTGATGCCAATGGATGCCAGGCGTTCAAGCAGGATATCATGAGCAACACTGTCAAATGCTGTGGACAGATCTAATAAGATCAGGGCAGTGTTTCCTCCCAAGTTGACTGTTCGTCGAATTTGCTCAGTAGCCGTAATCAGAGAAGTTCAGAACTGTGAAGGCTTCTAAAGCCGAACGGAGAGGTGTCAAGATGATGATGCTCGTCAATGAAGGTAGTGAGCTGGGAATTGATCTAATTCTCGATCATTTTTGCTGGAAAAGGGAGACGAGATATGGGGCGGTAATTGCTTGGATTGGAGTCATACAATTTAGGTTTTTTGAGAAGGGGTAGGATTGATGGCAGTTTCCAATCAAGCGGGAAGTAGCCAGAGATAAGAATCTGATTAAAGATGTTCGCGAGAATCGTTGATATAATATCAAGAGCTAGACTTACTATTTTGGGCGGACAAGGATCCAAAGGAGAGCCAGATTTTATTTGAGAGATGAGGGATGACACTTGTGATGGAGAAAAGAGAGAAGGAGAACAGAGATCCGGGGTCATAATCTTTGTTCAGTAGTAACTCATTGGGAGAGATCATTACAGGGTTGGGGGGGTTCTGTGGGAGGACCCAAGGCTACTGCACCACAATCAGTGGGCTGAATTATTTTTGAAACCACGAAGGGAGCCTGCTTAGGTTGTATACCGCATTAACTGTCAGAAAATGTGGTCCCTAGAGAATTGCAGAACCCATGGCTGATGTGGTGTTTTTTTTTTTTATTGTCCGGGAAGGGGGGGTCAGGGGTTGGATAACTTATTAACTGTCGAAAAAAGTTCTTTAGATGAGTTTTTGTGCTACGTCATATTCGTGTAATATTTAGTTTTCGCCTTAATGATCTGTTCTTTGTAGAGGGCAAGTGCAGACTTATACAGCTCCTTGTTTGACCCTCCACTTCCTTTCAAGCCTGCAACAGGATTGTTTGACAGCGGAGGGTTTCAGAAAACCAGGGGTTCAAAGTGGAGTATCTGCTGCTGTTGGTGCTCTTGAGTGGGGATATAAGGTCCACGGCTGAAGTAATCCAGGTGTGATAGGTTCTAGTAGCGCTATCAATGTCAGCTGAGACTGTCAGGTGGAAGGGTCAGATTTACTTGTTCAGGGTCAATGCTCTGCCAGGAGCGGGAGGGCCTGGTTGGCCATTGCTGCGTGATAGCGGGGGTGTTGTCAGGCAAACTAAGATTATACATAACTGCCACGTGGTGAAGACCGGAATTGTAAAAATGCATTGTCAGAAAAAAATAGCACCAAGTTGGTGGCCGGCAATGTGTGTGGATACCTGTACTGGTTGTTCAAGACCCATGCTCATCATAACATCAATAAAGTGGGCAGAGTCACTGTTAGAGAGATCGTCAAAGTAGAGGTTAAGATCTCTGAGTAAAATAAAATCCGCAGAGTCAATTTTTGTGTCCACTAGCTGAGAGAGCTTGAAAATAGGAGCAGGCTTGGAGCCCAGGGACTGATAGGCCTAGATACCGTTAAAAGAATAATGCTTGGAGAGCTCTATTTTTAAAAAGAGATTCCGGTTCATGGGAGTCTTTGAGTTGAGTAAATGAGGAACTGAGCGAGCTGCGATAGATAATGGCTAGTCTTCCTCCTTTTTCCCACTACATCTCTTCTGAAAGTAGGCAGAGCTATAACTAACTCAGGCCCAGAACCGGCGTCCGCCCAGGTCTCACTTATGAGAGCGATACCCATTGCTGGAGACTCTATGAAATCTGAAAATTCTAGTGCGTGTTTAACTAATTAGCGATTGTTAATAAGGGTACAGCGGTAAATGAAACTAGAGTTAAGGAAGCTGGAAATAGCGTTTACAGTAGGTCTGAGACCTGTTATGGATAGATCAACCAATGAAAGTATGCATTTGGGACAGGCGTGACCTTCATGTAAGGATAAGGGAGAATCGGACCTGTGCAGTGCTTACCCCTTCTGTTAAACATCAGTAGCTGGTCTCTGGTTTAACACTGAGTGGCTGTGGGCTGGGTGTCTGCACCGGCATAGTGGCTGGCGCTAAGAGCGGTCCGAGCGCGGACAGGCGCAGACGGGCTTGCCTTTGGAGCGTCTTCGCCTCGTCTGCGTCACCTGGTTTAAGTAGTCCTTCATCCAAGGGGGGTGTGTCTAGATGCCAGCGCCGGAGCGCGGTGAATGTTTAGCAAGAAACGGTGGGGAAAGGAAAAGGGGCTTGCAAACTGGGGTCCAGCAACCCCAGCAGATCCCACAGGCTCTCCCTGTGGGTGGCAGCTTACTGGTAAAGTAAATCAAACCAACAGAAAATGAGAAATGAAAACACATAAAAGTATTAAAAACAGGAGATAGACTCCCTCCAATATGGCACCTACTTTGTAAATGGAGCCAGGCACCTCCACTAGCATGGATTGCTTACAAGGAAAAGAAAGAAGCACTATATTTGTCTGCAACATTCGCACTATGTAAAACTGCCAAAAATAAAATGTGGATTCTTCCCATCACCATAGGCTAATATCCTCTTCCAAGAAGAAAGCACAAAGCATTAACCATCGATCTCAGAAAAAGATATCCATCTACTGAGTGAGTTGCACAGGGTGCAACTAGGAAATCTGGGATCAATCCTCGCTTCCTGCTCAGCCAAAGTGTGTGATCCTAGACAAATACTTTGTCACAAGGAATCCTTTTTGTTCGTTATTACATAACAGAGTGCCTTCCAGTAAGTGATGTGTGCTGTACAAAAACATTGTTTTTCAATTTAATAAATTATGCTTATGTATAATGAGAACCTAGGCTACATATAGTGTACACGTAACACCTGATTTGCCTCTTTGTTCACTAAAAGCACGGTGCTCACGAAGGGGCAGGAATGTTTCCCAGTTTGTTAAAAAACCATCACTTTTAATAAACACTTTTCGATGCACTCAGATGTACTAAGATGAAACTGAGTGTTAAATGTTTAGTTTTTAATTTTGAAGACACCTTTCTATATTGTGTTTAACAGAACAAAGGTCCCACACAAAAAGAATGTAAACTTAAAATTTCACAATTTCATGATAAAAATTGGAATAAACAAATGTTTAAATTACAAGATGTACTCCGGATCGTCCAGCGCGTCGTGGCTCCTTCCTACTGCCGGTAAGCCCAGGCTCTTTAGCCCTCTGTCTCGTGCCTTATTGCTCTACCCTCTCCCATACATCCCCTCGCTCCTCCCCGCCTGACTATCCCGTGCCCCTTTTCACAGCCATCGAGCAGGCGTACGGCTCCGACCCCTGGTTCCAGGGTCGCATTGCACAATCTTTCCTTCCCTGACCTGCCTACCTGCACGCCGATCCTCTACCATAGCCTCCCGGCCGGGAGGCACCTTCCCAGGTTGGAGACCCGTGCACCCGACGGTAAGCCCTCTCCTTCTCTCACCCTTGGTTTTTCTCGGGGTTACACATACGGCTCGCACGTGTCTTGCCTTACTCTTCCCTTATTTTCCTTCAGATCTCGCAACTTTCCCAACGTCCCGTATTTGCTTCCGGCGGACTTCTCAGCCAGCAACTCGCTCTGGCTTTGCTCATCGCGGCTCCTTGACTTGCCGCACTCTTGGTCAGTCCTTCTTGCTCTTATCCCTCCCTTACTTTCACCCTCCTTCACTTTCTCCCCTTTACACTCTTTATCCCTGTTCCACTGCCCCTGATCTTGTGGCCCTTTCCTTCTTCTTCACTCCTTTTCTTATTCTGGTAATATGTACATTACCTCACCTCACACATCTCCACTTCCTTCTTTCACTCTCACACTTCCTTGTATTTACTCCACTGCTATTTTCCTATTTATTGATTATTACAATTTCTTTAGTATCTCTTTCTTCCTCCCTATTCCCCTCCTTTTTTCACATCTCCTCTTTCATGATTTTAATTGTTTGCTCCTTCCCCCTTTCCCCCTCCCCTCCCTCTTACTTCTCCAGGCAACTTCTCAGGCACCTGCTCTATCTATTAGTCCTGATGAGATCCCGATACTCTCTGCGGGATTGAAACGTCGTCGACACAGACATCCCTAACTCTATACTACTATTTGTACTGGTTGTGGAGTATGAGATGTAACCTCTACTGTGACTTGTGTTTATTTATATTCACGTATATTGGAAAGTCACAATTTTAAGTCACTTGCCTGGGGCAAGGAAATCGGCCGATTTCCCTCTGCCTTGTCACGGTTGCCCACGTGTTAATATTGTCTTGTTTCATCTACACTAGCATTAAATACCTATCTTGTAATTTAAACATTTGTTTATTCCAATTTTTATCATGAAATTGTGAAATTTTAAGTTTACATTCTTTTTGTGTGGGACCTTTGTTCTGTTAAACACAACGCCACCCTTGGTCCCCGCTGACTTCCAGGGTTCCTTGTTTTTTTGTTATACATAAGCGCAATCGCTGGATTGCAAGGAATGATTTATTTTATTCCACCCTACTAAGTTCTGTAGTGGGCTTCGCACTTACCTCCCTCTCCCCCTCCCGCTTTCCCGCCCCGCCTTGGCCTCCCTTGCCTTGGCATCTTCCCTCCTTTCCTTCACCTCCCCTCCCTGCCTACCCTCACCTGCCAGGTATGGCACAACACACTCCTCTTTATTCGGATGACTATATTAAAAAGATCCTAGAGGGACCCTCCCTCTTCTCTGAGGCATCAGATACTACTAATCCAGTTGCCAGCTCTATTTTTGACCAACTTGAAAAATCGACCAAAAAATTCATCAGGTTACAGCTGATGGTCCGTATGCTTACGGAATACTTAAAAACAGACACAATCCCAGCTGGTTTACAAGTTCGCAATATCCCAGGGGTTTTTACAGAAATTAAAAAATCTCACAGGTTTCAGCCACATTGGGACTACATGCTCAAGACATTGGATGGTCTTGGGCATTGACATAGCCAATGAGGAGGCCAAAAAACTTGAGTTAGAAATCAAAGATATTGAGAAACAAATAAAAGAAAACAGCAATATCCAAGACGCTAAAATACTCTTAGACAAGGTGGAAAAAACCCTATCTGAATTTCACAGAATTGAGCAAAACAAGAAAATCATAAAAGTAAAACGGGACGTGAAAAATTATAAAGTAGAAAGAACATACCCTTATTTAGTGGAAGATTTTTACACCAACAGATCATACCTCGGTCCCAGAATACCACGTCCTTGGGGGAGGTTCAATAAACAACAGACTGTAGTAGGATTCTCTGAAACCTCTGCTGAATCATCCGACAGCTCAGACGCTGCCGAAGGCCCTAGCACATCTAGGAATAGGGCTAACAACTCTAATTTTTTAGGGCAAGGACAAGATCAGGGCCGCCAGACCAACCGGGGGACACCACGTCAGCCACGTTGGCAGAGCGCACCCGGAGACAGACAGACACGCCAGAGGTATTACCAATGGTAAGACATCAAATACCTAACTCTAATCCCTTGGTTCATATCAACCAAAATACTATGACTACCCTTGACACCATGACTACTCCTGACACTATGCCTATTTTTAACCTCTCGAACTACCAACTCTCTGAGACACAAATAGATTTACTTAGTAAAGGTCTCTCATTTGTTCCTACCGTGAAACCTGATCTCCTACAACTTCAGATTGAATTGTTACGGTTCTTTAGAAAACTACGTCTCCATGCCTTTTTTCTAGATAGAACTTTTACCACACCCACTGCCTTTACTGCATTTCGGCCACCATCTACTTTTTCTCCACCACAATGCAGCATACCGGCTGAGATTGTCACCTTTGAGAAACTGGTACTCAAAGACATTACCAACCACGGGACATGTCATAGATACACCCCATACAATCTGACACTGCTTGAAAAAACGCACTCTATGAACTCAAAAAGATTGATAATTTGATTATCAAACCTGCTGACAAGGGGGCGGAATAGTGCTCCAGGAGATTGATGGTTACACTCAAGAAATCCTAGGACAACTCTCGAGATTAGACCACTATCGCAAGCTTCCTTCTGACCCTACTCAGGAGATTCAGAAACTCATTCTTGACATTACCAACGAAGGGCTGATCCAGGGCTTTCTTAGCAAAAACGAATTCCTTTACCTTAATACCAAATCACCTCGTACCCCTGTAATATATACCTTGCCTAAAATGCATAAAAATGCTGACACACCTCCAGGTAGACCGATTGTATCTGGTTGTGGTTCGATCCTCGAACCCTTAGGCAGATATATTGACCATTTTATCAAAGACTTCATACCTGGGACCCTCTGCTACATCAAAGACACTATGGCCATGATTAATCTGGTAGAAACCCTCCCCTTTGATCCCCTTGACTGTCTTCTTTGTACTCTGGACGTAGAGTCCTTGTACACCAACATCCCCCAGGACGAGGGCATGGAAGTTATTGAGATGTTCCTTAACACCAGACCCCAACCCTCCCCAGTCCCTACCTCCTTTTTACTTCACCTTTTGAAGATATGCCTTACCAGGAATTTTTTCCTGTTTAATGGGAATTTCTACCAACAGGTTAAAGGCACAAGTATGGGAGCAGTTTTTGCTCCAAATTTTGCCATACTTTACATGGATTTTCTTGAGACACAAAGAATATTGTCACCTCGTAACCCTTTCAGAGCCAATATTCTTGAATGGAAACGCTACATTGACGATATTTTCCTTATTTGGAAAGGGCCTGACTCAGACTTGTTACATTTTAAAGATTGGTTGAACAACCATTGTAATGGCCTAACCTTTACCCTTAGTAAAAGTAAACAGGAGATTGCCTTCCTTGATCTTAAAATTATTGCACAAGAAGGGAAACTTTACACCTCCCTATACCGCAAACCCACTGAGAAAAATACACTGTTGGCCTACAATAGCCATCACCCAAGGGCACTACGTGACTCCCTTCCATATTCTCAATTTCTACGCTTGCGTCGCAATTGCTACCTCAAGGAAGACTACTTTAGGGAAGCTAAAGTCCTTACAAACAAGTTAATTAGCAGAGGTTACCCACGTAAACTAGTTAAAACTGCCATGAAACGCGCATGGTACTGCCCCAGAGAAATCCTTTTGAGTCCCAAAGACAGAAACAATAGCGACAAACTCGTCTGCGTGACTACATTTTCATCTATCTCTAATTCAGTTAGAAAGAGTATTCTTAAACATTGGCCCACACTCAACGCAGGTAGTCTGAATTTGGAACGTCCATTATTTGCATTTAAGAAAAACAAAAGTATACATGACCACCTTGTTAGAGCAGCCCTTCCTAGCGGTAACAATAAGACCACACTTAGGCAAATTTGGGGTCTGCCACCGGTGCTTGGGCATTTCAAATGCAGAGGCTGTAGTGTTTGCCATCTCACGAATGACACTAAGAAGTTTGTGCATGCCAATATTGATGTCACTTTATCGCACTTTTCCAATTGTAACACCGCCAATGTTATATATGCCATCTTTTGCCCATGCAACTTAATATATGTAGGACAAACGACACAAAAAGTTAGGATCCGGATCTGCCAACATAGAAGTCGGATACGTTGTTCAACACCTAACGCACCTCTTGTCGAACATTTTGCCGCATTTAATCACACGGAGGACCAAATAAGGTGGCAAGTCATCGCAGTGATCCTCCAACCTCCGAGAATTACAAACATTACAGGCATCCTGAACAAGGAGGAGTTAAAATGGATTATACGTACGGACAGCCTCCATACAGGACTTAATCGCCTCGAAGACTGGTCTAACCTGTTGTAATCGTCCGCAGTTAACTGTGCCTGCGCTTCTAAATTTTATTCTGTAATGTCATCTTCAACTCCCCTCGCCCAAATGTATCGCCGGTTCCTACACTTATTCCCCTCACCTTCTATTCTCCTTTATCTTTTGCTCTGCATTCAGCTCTCTTTCCTCTACTCTAACTTAATTTCCATGTATTCATTAATTTCCTTTCCTTCTCTGCTTCCATCCTTGGATTCCAACTCAGTTCCTTGGTGCTAGCTGTCATTACCTCCAGTTTCCCACATTCATCCGCCCCTATGGCCCTCCTGGTTCCCCCTCTAGTATACCCTCAACCGTAATTGTTCTCCCATACCCCCCCTTCCTGTCTCCCTATTACTTGTTTTCATCTCTTTATCCTTCACCTACATGGCTGCCTTATCTTTGACACTCTTGGTCCTTTCACATTGCTTCTCTTACTCTTCCACCCCCTTCCAATATGGCCGCTTCCTTCACGCTGAGTCTCTCCACCTTTGCCCACTCATCACGTCACTTCCGTTCCCCTTGATACAAGTCCCCCGTGATCCCGCTCTGCCTCACATCTATGCCGGCATTGACCGCAGCTGCACGCTGTACTCCGGATCGTCCAGCGCGTCGTGGCTCCTTCCTACTGCCGGTAAGCCCAGGCTCTTTAGCCCTCTGTCTCGTGCCTTATTGCTCTACCCTCTCCCATACATCCCCTCGCTCCTCCCCGCCTGACTATCCCGTGCCCCTTTTCACAGCCATCGAGCAGGCGTACGGCTCCGACCCCTGGTTCCAGGGTCGCATTGCACAATCTTTCCTTCCCTGACCTGCCTACCTGCACGCCGATCCTCTACCATAGCCTCCCGGCCGGGAGGCTCCTTCCCAGGTTGGAGACCCGTGCACCCGACGGTAAGCCCTCTCCTTCTCTCACCCTTGGTTTTTCTCGGGGTTACACATACGGCTCGCACGTGTCTTGCCTTACTCTTCCCTTATTTTCCTTCAGATCTCGCAACTTTCCCAACGTCCCGTATTTGCTTCCGGCGGACTTCTCAGCCAGCAACTCGCTCTGGCTTTGCTCATCGCGGCTCCTTGACTTGCCGCACTCTTGGTCAGTCCTTCTTGCTCTTATCCCTCCCTTACTTTCACCCTCCTTCACTTTCTCCCCTTTACACTCTTTATCCCTGTTCCACTGCCCCTGATCTTGTGGCCCTTTCCTTCTTCTTCACTCCTTTTCTTATTCTGGTAATATGTACATTACCTCACCTCACACATCTCCACTTCCTTCTTTCACTCTCACACTTCCTTGTATTTACTCCACTGCTATTTTCCTATTTATTGATTATTACAATTTCTTTAGTATCTCTTTCTTCCTCCCTATTCCCCTCCTTTTTCACATCTCCTCTTTCATGATTTTAATTGTTTGCTCCTTCCCCCTTTCCCCCTCCCCTCCCTCTTACTTCTCCAGGCAACTTCTCAGGCACCTGCTCTATCTATTAGTCCTGATGAGATCCCGATACTCTCTGCGGGATTGAAACGTCGTCGACACAGACATCCCTAACTCTATACTACTATTTGTACTGGTTGTGGAGTATGAGATGTAACCTCTACTGTGACTTGTGTTTATTTATATTCACGTATATTGGAAAGTCACAATTTTAAGTCACTTGCCTGGGGCAAGGAAATCGGCCGATTTCCCTCTGCCTTGTCACGGTTGCCCACGTGTTAATATTGTCTTGTTTCATCTACACTAGCATTAAATACCTATCTTGTAATTTAAACATTTGTTTATTCCAATTTTTATCATGAAATTGTGAAATTTTAAGTTTACATTCTTTTTGTGTGGGACCTTTGTTCTGTTAAACACAACGCCACCCTTGGTCCCCGCTGACTTCCAGGGTTCCTTGTTTTTTTGTTATACCTTTCTATATTGTAGCATGATGTTCGTTGCATGATATGCATGGCAAATATTTTCAGGGCTCGGCTACGGGCTCTTAGAGCCACAGCCAACCTTTGGCTCGGCTCTCTCCATTTATTTGTTGGCTTACCCAATTCTATGTCATGACCGGAGGCTCTGATTATGCTTCTATTTCTATGCTTTATTTTCCAGCAGCCAATCAAAAGTTAAAACTTAAAACACTACATTTCCCATGAGTATCCACAGTCACATGCACCAATCAGAGCCCACAGCCCTATATAACCCCAAAAGCCATCTTGTGTCCTCTTTCTTTGCTGCTTTGCAACTAGTTAAGTGTTCTTTTCCTTTACGTATATTATACTTGTATTGCTTAAGTCGTTACATATTGCATTATATTAGATACCGGGAGAGCGCCCGTATTCTGTTCTTGTATAGTATGTGATTCCATATAGCACTGGCTTAGTCTGCGGGCTTACGCCCTTTAGGTTTTTCACTTGTCAGTATTACTAAAGCGATGATTGTTATTATTTATGAGTCACTGTGCAACTTTCTCGCTCACAACTTTTGCCAAAAGGGAGCGATGCTGCCTCCCGACCGCACGCCATTGCCAGGCATGTGCCTTTACGTGGAGTGGGAAGTGAGGACATGCGGGCAGAGGCGTCCACAGTTCTCTGTCTATTTCTCACGGTGTGTTAAACGTGCATGCATGTTTTCTCCCCCAAGCGGCTAGCTCAGTGCAATGCGGCCGATTCAACCCGTAGGCGGCGCATTAAACCTCGCAGGTACAGCTTGTCCCGTGAGCGTCCTGGAGACGCCCTGTTCTTTAATCAATAGGGATGAAATATTTTACGAGGTTTTTATGGCCTAGAGTGCTGCAGGCTGCTTCCTCCACATCTTAAATTTGTTACTGCCTGCTTGGGATCCAGAGATTTTTGGTGTGCACTCCCCTCTTGAGATTTTTCTTTAAGAAGCCAGAGATGTTTTCCTTCTGAATTGCATATAGGTCTGCTTGGCAGTCTTAACCATGCAGGATCCTTTTGAGGGGGGGAGATGGATCAATACTATGATGAACCTCAAGATTTTGATTTGCAATTTGTAAAGCGCAACAATCACCCTAAGGCATCAAGGCGCTGAAGACCAGCCGTCCGGAAGGGAACTGAAAGAGAAACTACCCCAGATAGAAGCTAGACCGAGAAAAGCCATGTCTTAAGAGCCTTTCTGAATGGTAAAAGAAGGGGGATTGCCCTTAAAGCGAGAGGAAGGGAGCTTTTTGGTTCTTGGTACCACCAGTCGCATTTGGATCTTTAGAACACGACTTGGTGGAAACATTGGATGCTGATGTACACCAGTCAGTTAATAAAGCCTTAGTCGGGGCTCTAGGTCCTATCACCCAGCATTTTTTTTATTTTTTTTATTTATAGAGCGCAGCAGTTACCCGAGGGCATCAAGGCGCTATAGACTAACCGTCCAGAAAGAAAGTACCTGCGAGAGGGTGATATCGTGGATGTCTATAGGCAGAATAGCCAAGTTTTTAGGGCCTTTCTAAAAGGGAGGTGTTGAGAAATGGCTTTAATGTTTATCGACAGGGTATTCCAGAGTTTACTGGCAGCCGTAGAGAAGGCTCTGTCTCCTCACTGTTCTGGGTACATGGCGATGAAGATTAGTGAATGAGCGAAGGGATCTGCCCGGGGAGTACCAGGTGAACATGGATTTCAGTCTGGTAGGGTAGATAGAGAGCCTTATGGACCATACATAAAGATTTGAAGCTGATGCGTTTGTTAATGGTAAGCCAGTGTAGGGTTTTCAGTCCCTTCGCCGCAGAATGTCTTTTGGGAATGTCCAGAACCAGTCTTGCAAGGGCATTTTGAACTAGCTGGAGTTTGTGCTGCAGATTGTTGTTTAAGTCTAGGTAGAGTGAATTGCAATAGTCCAGCCTGGACATTACCAGGGCGAGGGAAAGCTGCTTACGTGGAGGGAGCGGGATATAAGGAAAGATTTTTTTCAGCATCCTTAAGATCCAGGTGCAGGTGGAGACAGTACGGTTAGTTTGGGCGTTGAAATTGAGGTCAGGGTCCATCAGAACCCCCAGGTTCTTGGCCTTGTTTCCTAGGGAAGGACACGTTCCTAGAGAGCGAGGCCAGCAACTGCTGTTCAAGCTTGTTGCCCCTGGGCCAAAGACCATCACCTCTGTCTTATCCCCGTTTAGTTTTAGAAAATTGGTAGACATCCATTCTGCCACCTTAGTCATACAGCATCGAACATTCTCAGCTAATGATCCTGAATTCTTAGGGATTGTTACCATGATCTGCGTGTCATCAGCGTATGATACTATCTCCATTCCGCAAGAGTGAATGATGTTAGCTAGGGGTGCCACAAAGGTTAAAAAGAGTGGGGCTTAAAGCGGAGCCCTGAGGAACTCCACACGGAAGGGAGAAGGCTTCAGAATAGAAGCGCTGCAGCTTCACCTTTTGAGACCGTTCCCCTAGAAAGGAGGACAGAAGGGCCAAGGCTTGATGCCTGATACCCAGTCCTTGGAGTCTGTCCAGCAGCAGGGTGGGAGAGATGGTATCGAATGCTGCCGACAAATCCAGAAGTATGAGCAACAGTCCTTGTCCTTCGTCTACTTGGCGTCTGATATTGTCCGTGGCTGAGATTAGTGCAGTTTCTGTCCCATGATGTTACCTGTATCCAAACTGAGCGTCATTGAACCTGTGTTGTTGTTCAGCAGTCTCCATCAGCTGCATATTAAGATGCATTTCCAGAACCGTAGCAGGTACGGGTAATAACGAGATTTGACGATAGTTTTTACATTCTGTATTATCAAGATTTGGTTTCTTCAGCAGAGGCCTAATAATGGCCTGCTTCCAACTCTGTGGATATGACCCAGAGAGGATAACATTGTTTAATAGCTCACAGAGTGGAATAGCTATGTTGCTGGCGGCCATATGGAGAACTATAGGAGGGCAGGCTTCGGAGGGCGAGCCTGCATATGTTCTAAGGAGATATTGCTCGACCAGTTTAGGAGAGAGTGTGGAGAAAACGGAGAGGCCCTTGGTCTCCTGGCTTGTGTCTGACAATAAGTACTTCCGTACTCAGGGGGAGTCCTGGGAGGCAGGATGCTGGAGCTGAGTAGGGGGCGTTGACCCAAAGCCTGCGTGGATGTCCATAATCTTAGAGTAAAAAAAAAAGTGGCTAGCTGATTGCAGAACATCTGCAAGCTCTCTGGTTCCACTCTGGAGTGAGAGGCTGAGAGCAGTTGAACTAGCTTTGAACAGCTCTTTTGTGGACGCAGCATTTTCAATTTTCTGGGTGCAATACTTGGCTTTTTCTTCAAATATTGCGAGTTTATATTCTTTGATGGAGATTTTGTATAAGACTCTAGCTTGATTGTCTTGGTTTTTCCTCCCAGCACGCTCGTGGCGGTGGCAAGATTGTTTAAGTGTCCAGAGATTGTCGTTGTGCCAGGGAGCAGAAGGAGAGAGTCTTTTGTGTACAATATGTCTGCTGCGCTCTCTAACCAGGTGGTAAAGGTCTCTGCTCCCCTATCCGGGTTCTCTGGAATCACACATGGTATATTGTTTAAGGTTCTGGTTAATGTCTCAGCGGAGACCCCTTTCCAGTTTCTATGTTTCTGCACAAGTTGGGGTGTATTTGTGATATTGCCTACTGATATTGATGAGATGTTAAAAGCCACTGCATCATGGTCAGACCAGCTGACGGGAAGCGTGTTTTGATAAATCACTCTGGGGTCGTTAGTAAAGATCCCATCTAGGATGTGTCCCGCCTTGTGAGTAGGGGAGGAGACCAGTTGTGATAGTCCATGATTAGCAAGCGCTTCTAGTAGATTGTTTGAATCATGATTATCCACCTCCTCCAAGTAGAAGTTAAAAACCCCCATGATGGTTATTCGATTCTCTGCTAACAGTGGTTCGAGAAGGATTTTAAGGTCTCTAGAAATGGGGATATGGGGGTCTGTATATCAACAGCCCACCAAAGGAGCAGGTGGGTGAGGTAATTAATTTGAATTGGAGGACTTCACATGAAGGTAGATTAAAGCCTCATTCGATCAGACATTTATATTGCGCTTTAAAGATTACAGCCAGGCCTCCGCCTATGCGTCCCTCCCTATCCACCCTCTGGATGGAGTAATTGGTCGGGATAGCATCAACCAGGTCGGGTCCTGAAGCATTGTTAGCCCAGGTTTCAGTGATGAGAATCACGTCTGGATCAAGATCTGCGAGGAGAATGGCAAACTCCAACTTATGCTTAATGAGGGAGCGGGCATTCAGAAGGAAGCCTTTATAGCTCTCTTCAATGTTCGCGCCGGATTCCTCTGGTTTGTTAGTGGAGTTATTAGCGCCTAGAAATTTGGGCAGATTGTGGCGTGTGGGTATCCTGTAACAGCAGCAGGGTCACCAATATTCTGAAAGGAGAAAGTAGTACATGAGAGGGGTTTCCTGTTATCTTGGAGTTTGAGAAGGTCCCCTCTAGAGTAGCTGAGTCTACGCATCTGTTCCCTGTTGCAGAGGCCTATTGAGCGCAAGTCTAGTGCGAAAGCTAGAGCGCTGACTTCTGGTTTCGGGGCAGGAAGTGGAAGTGTCTCCCGAGCCTCCCTCCGCAACAATCGAGGAGAACTGCTCGTGGCGGACCGGGGAAGTCCCTGAGCACTTGAGGAAGGTAAAGCCCCCTTAAGGCACAAACGTGCAAAAGTGCAGGAGATTAGACAGAAGGGAAGCAAAGCAGGTAAGTGATAAAACTTATTAAAATGCGGCAGAAAGCAGGCAAGTGCTAAAAATTATTAAAATGCGGCAGAAAGCTTAATCATATAGTAAAGAAGCGGGCTGAAAGATTAAGAGTAAAAAGGCAGCCCAACAAACCAGGACTGGACGGTGCAGTCTCCGTGGCTATGCTAGTCAGCCAGGTTGGATTACCCCCACCCCCCTGCCTCACCGGGGATGAAGCTACTTCCCGCAAGCAAGCCAAGACCAAAGAAAAGTCCTCCAAAGGCCTCCATTTTGCCACATTTGAAAAGCTTCTGAACTCCCTGGCAGGAGATCATGCATATAGTGCCCTGCCCGATAGGGCCTCCTTCCCCTCTCATACTCTTGGGGATACAGACTCCTCTAATTCAGATAGCTCTGGGCACGATGACGAGCCTGGCCCCAGTAAACATAAGCACAAAACACGCCAAGAGGAGTCCCTGAAACTCCCAAAAGTACTGGATTTCGAACCGACAAAGATTATTCATCCGCGGTGCACCTCCTGGCTTCCCCCACAAGCAGTGGCAGACTATGTCCAGTCCCATATTCACCAGGGTTTCGACAAAGACGTCAGAAAACAACTTCGGTCGGAATGCCCCAGACCGGATCTCCCTGGCAAGATGACTGAACCCCCTGAGGTAGATCCCACTAGGTTTACTTTTCTTTAAAAAATGTTCGAGAGATCCCAAGAAGGGACTTGATCGTGCCTGGCACAACTGCCAGGATAAGTTGCTCGACGTTTGAGGCCCTCTAACAGAGATCCTGGAGTTGGCCTTCCAGGCCAAGGATTCCACAATCCCAATTGATCAAGATGTCTTGGTGGGATGGGCCCAATGGGATGTGTGCCCACTTGGCAACGCAAACTGTGCGATCTCCTGTGAGTGCCGGCGCTCCATCGTTTTCAAAATCAATCCTAAACTGAATGAACTGGCTTCTTCCGATTCGGGACCGGTGGCACAAGATCTCCTGTTAGGGACCCAGTTCCTTAAAGAACTCTCCAAATTTGTCGCCACATACAGTTCTCTTGACAAGGGCCAGGGGTCCCTAAAGAAATTGTTTCGCCAGTCCTTTTTTGGCAGGGCTGGACGCTTTAGGGGGGCGAATGTTCTGCTGGGGTTACCACCAAAGCCTGCAGCAAAGCTATTACCAATGTGGCAGAGGAAGTAGACAGGACTGCTCTTATAACTCCGCCTTCTATCTTTCCCGAAATCGTGGCGGCAGAAATCACAACAGGAAAGGGCATTACAAAGAAGCGCAAGGAGCCTCCCAGGAATTTGGAGTGGCAGGCGAGAATTATTTCTCTTAGAAGTCTCTTTTGGGGGATGGGGGCAGAATTGGTATATTCCTGCACAATTGGCAAAGGTTAACCCGAAATGCATGGCTACTCGAGTCAGTACAGGGCTTCAAGTTGGAGTTTTACACACCCGCTTCCAAGAATCACATCCCCATGTGATGGGTTTTTCCCAACAAGAGTGAGATTGCGTTTCCTCAGAGATTCAGACTCCTAGAGAAAGGGGCTACAGCGTTGACTTCTCAGTTGTCTGGGTTTCTCAGTAACATCTATCTAGTGGGGAAGAAAGGGGGTAGATCGTGTCTGGTGCTCAACCTGAAGGACTTCAATGCCTGGTTAGTTTACTAGCACTTCAAGATGGAGGCCAGTCATCTTTTAAGAGACATCCTTCAAGAGGGAGAATGGATGGTTCATATCAATTTTAAAGACACTTATCTCACCATCCCGATTTTTGCCCCTCATCGTCGCTTTCTTCAATTTCTGTGGCTGAACCGTAATTACAAGTTTAAAGTCTCTTTAACCTTTCTTCCGCTCCGTGGTGCTTTGTAGGAGACAGGCTTAGTATATGGTGCACACTTATTTAAGTGGGCACCCTGCACTAATCCAGACAACACTTATGGTGATTTTAGTGGTCTTGGACAACCTTAGAAAGCTCTCTAAGCGGTAGCTGTGGAGAGCAGCCTTCAGGCTTAGTCCAGAAGGAGTGTAAAGCAGCTTGTTTTACCAGAATATAATGTTATTGGTATAGATTAAGTGAAAAAGAACCACACAGTATATTTATAAAAATAGGTATTATAAGACACTCACTAACACATACAAATACTCCTACCCGGAGATGTGCACAATGCACACAATATTTTGCCATCAAAACAGGTAAGTAGCCCAAATACACAGTGGTCACCAGCATAGCTGCCAAGGTTTTAGATTGCTATGTGTGACATTTTCATAATTTAATTGTAATTTTGAGTGACATTTTAAAGACTATGAGTGACACTTTCTGGCAAACAAAATCAAGCAATGAAGACGAGGGAAACAAATATCAGAAATTACACCTATTTGAGCAACGAGAAACTCTAAGAATATCTTAACACTGTTGCAAAACACCAGAAATGGACGGGCACCAACGTGAGACAGACTGCGTGACTGTAGTGCTCAGCAACGAGGGCAGGCAGGCACTGCTGCTGCTCAGAAGATGATCTCAGCTGCACCATGCGGATTGTGCAATATTGATACGGAGTACCCCAGGTGAACTGGTGATGGCAGTTGGTCAGAGCAATTGCCGCTGGAGGAAGCAACAGGATGTTATTTAATGGTGCCAGAGAGAGCCCTGTGATTATTCTGCTGTCTCTCTCCCTGCCTGCCTGGAGAAGGAAAATGCTACTTACCAGTATGCATCTGTTCTTGGCATGTAGAGCTGCAGATCCACACACTGTGCATAGATCGCCATCTGGTGTTGGGCCCGGATGTTTGCACTTGTTTTTGTCTTGGAAAAGTCTTTGGAAGTCACGAGATGGGTGACTCCTCCTTTGGATGATAGTGCGCATGGGCATCGGCTCCATCTTCAGATTGTTTTTCGTCAGCAGGGAAATGGAGTTTTGTGAGAAACTCCAAAGATGCCCATGAATGCTGTATCTAAATAAGATAATACTGGAACAGATAAAGGTAGCCGGGGAGGTGGGTGGGCGTGTGTGGATCTGCAGCTCTACATGCCAAGAACAGATGCATACTGGTAAGTAGCATTTTCCGTTCGAGGCATATGAGCTGCAGATATCACACTGTGCATAGATTGTATAGCAGTACTCCTCCTTAGCGGCGACCACCAGTATCGATTGCAGTAGTTTGAAATAGTGTTTTGAGTTCAGCCTGGCCCACACTAGCTTGTTGTTTTGTTTGCACATCTACACAATAGTGTTTTGTGAATGTGTGCGGTGTAGACCATGTAGCTGCTTTGCAGATGTCATCTAAGGGAATGTTCCCTAAAAATGCCATTGAAGCCCCTATCTTTCGGGTAGAGTGGGCTTTAGGGGGGATAGATAATGTACGTTTTGCTTTGTGATAGCAAATTTGTATGCATTTTACAATCCACCTTGCAATACCAGATTTTGATATGGGGTTGCCTATATGTGGTGGTGAGAAGGACACGAAAAGTTGTTTTGTTTTGTGAAAAGGGTTTGTTCTTTCAATGTAATAAAGGAGTGCTCTTTTAACATCCAGAGTATGAAGAGCTCTTTCTGCGACTGTTTGTGGTTGCGAGAAGAATACTGGCAACTCCACAGACTGATTGAGATGAAAGGGAGAAATAACCTTAGGGAGGAATTTTGGATTGGTTCTGAGAACTACTTTGTTGTGATGGAGTTGTAAAAAGGGTTCTTGAATAGTTAGTGCTTGTAGCTCACTGACTCTTCTAAGGGAAGTAATGGCTACCAGGAAAGCAACTTTCCATGTTAGAAATTGTAGCTCGCATTTGTGCAGAGGTTCAAATGGATGACCCATTAGTCTTGTGAGAACAATGTTTAAATTCCATACAGGTGAGGGTGGTACCCTGGGAGGAATTATTCTTTTGAGGCCTTCCATAAATGCTTTGATGGCAGGTACCCTGAATAGCGACAAGTGTTGTCTATTTTGTAAGTAGGCTGCTATGGCAGCGAGGTGTAACCTAATAGATGTGTATGCTAAGTTACACTTTTGGAGATGTAGTAGATAACCTATGATGTGTTGAATAGACACATCTAAAGGATTGGTGTTGTTGTTGTTACAGTATATTACAAATCTTTTCCACTTGGCTGCATAGCAGGCTCTAGTGGTGGGGCGTCTAGCCTCTTTGATAACGTTCATACAGTCAGGGGAAGGTTAAGGTAACCAAACTCTAAGACCTCAGGAGCCAGATTGCTAGGTTGAGTTGTGCTGGATCCGGGTGTCTGATCTCTCCATGGTTCTGGGTTAAGAGGCGTGGGGAGAGGTGTAGTTTTTGGTGCGGGACTACAGATAGTTCCAGTAATCTGGTGTACCACGGTTGTCTGGCCCATGTTGGAGCAACTAGGATGAGAGTGAGTGAGTGTTGCTGCAGTTTGCGCACCACCAGTGGAATGAGTGGGAGAGGCGGAAAAGCGTACGCAAATCTGCCTGACCAATTCATCCATATCGCATTGCCTTTGGACAATGGGTGTGGATATCTGGCGGCGAAGCTTGGGCATTTGGCGTTTTTGTGTGTGGCGAAGAGATCTATCTGTGGCTGCCCCCACATGTGGAAGAACGGTTGAAGGACTTGTGGATGAAGTTCCCACTCGTGAATGTGTTGCGTCTGACGACTTAACAGATCCGCTATGTTGTTCTGGACTCCTGGAACATGTTGTGCTAGGAGAAAAATGTTCTGAGGAATAGCCCATCTCCATATGCTTTGTGCTAGTTGCGAGAGCTGTAGGGAGTGTGTCCTGCCTTGTTTCTGTATGTAGTACATTGCTGTCATGTTGTCGGTCTGGACTAGGACAGCTTTGCCTGATATTTGTTTCTGGAATGACTTTAAGGCCTGGAATATGGCTAGTAACTCCAGGTGATTGATATGGAGTAACTTCTGTTGAGGCGTCCATCTGCCCTGTATGGTGTGATGTAGTAGATGAGCTCCCCAGCCGGAGAGCGATGCGTCCGCTGTTAGCACAATCTGTGGAACCGGCTCGATGAACGGTCGCCCCTTGGAAAGGTTTTGGGTGTTCCACCACTTCAGAGAGCGATGCGTGCGGCCGTCCACCGACACCAGATCTGTCAGCTGACCTTGAGCTTGGTTCCACTGACTTGCTAAGCACTCTTGCAGAGGACGCATCTGGAGTCTTGCGTGAGGTACTATGAATATGCAAGAGGCCATCATCCCTATGAGCTGCATGAACACTCAAGCTGGAAGAGTGTGTTGCGGCTGAAATTTGGTTATGAGGCTTTGCATGCTTGCTATCCTGGCTGGGCTGGGATATGCAAGTGCTTTTGAGGTGTTTATTGTGGCACCGAGGTACTGTTGTAATGTGGGACGGTTGTAGGTGAGATTTTGCGTGGTTTACTGCAAACCCCAAGTCGTGGAGTAGCTGGATTGTGGTGTGAGTGTGATGTACACACTGATTGTATGAGTTGGCTTTTATGAGCCCGTCGTCCAAGTATGGGAAGACATGAATGTGCTGTCTTCTTAGGTGAGCTGCAACTACCGCCAGACACTTGGTGAATACTCTGGGTGCTGTGGTGACTCCGAAAGGGAGTACTTTGAATTGGTAGTGCTGACCGTCCACTACAAACCTGAGATATTTCCTGTGAGAGATGTGAATGGGAATATGAAAGTAGGCGTCCTTGAGATCTAGAGTGGCAAGAAAGTCACCTTGTGAGAGAAGAGGAAGGACCTGTTGAAGTGCGACCATGTGAAAATGGTCTGAGTGTATGTACAGGTTTAGGGGTCTGAGGTCTAGGATAGGTCTCAGAGAGCCGTCCTTCTTTGGAATAAGAAAGTACAGGGAGTAAACTCCTGTGTTTTGATGATGCAGGGGGACTGGTTCTATTGCATGTTTTTGTAGGAGGGAGATGACCTCCTGCTTTAGCAGCGATAAATGTTCTGGTGACATTGGACGCTGTCTGGGTGGTATGTTTGGGGGGGTAGAGGTGAGTTCTAGACAGTAACCTGATTGAACGATTTGTCTCACCCACCTGTCTGTGGTGATGTTGTTCCAGACAGGAAGGAACTATAGCAATCTTCCCCCGACCGGAGTGGAATGGTCTGGGGGGAGGGGAGGGAAGTCATTGGGTAGGGGTGGAGGCAGAGCGGGTATTGTTGGTCTTGCCTCTACATTTGTTATTATTGCCTCTGTAGCCTCCTCTTTGATAACCTCTGGTGAATGTGGTCTGGGTGGGGGCCTTATAAGAGGTGGATGGGTTGTCAGAGGAGTAGCCTCTGGAGGTGCCCTTGTAAGAGGAGCGACGAAAGGAACGTCTGGGAGCTTGCATTTGCAAGGCTCTCATTGATTTAGCCGTGTCAGTGTCTTTTTTCATCTTTTCTAGAGATGAATCCACGGTAGGTCCGAATAAGTGTTCCTGATCAAATGGCCGGTTCAGGATACAAGTTTGTACTTCAGGTTTAAAACCTGAAATGCGTAGCCAAGCATGTCTACGCAGAAGAACACTTGTGTTGATGGCTCGGGAGGCGATGTCTGCCACGTCTAGAGCGCAACGAATGGAGGTGTTAGTAATGTGCTTACCCTCCTGTATGAGGTCATTGGCCTTGGTTTTATATTGGTCCGGAAGGTGCTGCAATAGGGTCTCTAGTTCGTCGTAGTGGGCCCTATCATACCTAGCTAACAAAGCTTGAGTGTTGGCGATACGCCATATGTTAGCTGCTTGTGACGCTGTGCGTTTACCAGAGGCGTCCAAGAGTTTGGACTCTTTGTCGGGAGGTGGAGCGTCCCCGGACGTGTGAGAGTTAGCCCTCTTCCTAGCGTTGGAGACTACTAAGGAATCCAAGGGTATGTGTCCTTTAATGTATACTGGGTCTGCTGGGGCAGCTTTGTATTTCTTCTCTATCCTGGGGTTAATAACCCTAGCCCTAACAGGATCTTTAAACACCTCCGGTGCATGTTTGATGACCCCTTTTAACATAGGAAGGATAGAGGTGGACTTTTGTGAAGTATCAAAAGTGTCCATTAAAAAATCCTCTTCCACAGGGTCTGTGTGTAAGTCAACCCCGTGGTATTGTGCAGCTCTGTGAACGAGCTGGTTGAAACCCATGGTGTACTCTGGTGGGGAAGGTCTAGAGGGGTAGATGTCGTCTTGTGGAACATTAGGGACACCTGGTGCGTTGTAATCATCCCAGGGGTCTGGGGTAGAAGGTGGACTAGGATCCCCTAGCGGCTCATCGTTTGCACCCCCGCCCCCGTGTCATCAGAGGTGTCATCATCGTCCACTGGTGGAGGAGATGGTGTAGGACAGGAAGGGATCCTGAGAGGAGATGTTGCAATGTCTCTCTGCTTCGGTGGTGGAGCCGATGGAGGCGTGTCCAGTGGTCTCTTTTTAGAAGTGAGAGTCAGTTGACCAGTCTTTGAGAAGAGTTTTTTGGGTATGATCCGGTTCAAAAAGCTCTTCTGGTGGAGGCTGGTCTTTGGGCACCGATTTTGTCGGTTCGGAAGGCTTGCGCAGCACCGACTCCGGAACTGTTTTGTGCTCTTTAGGCTTCGAACCGCGAGGTGTTATAGTCTGTGCAGGAGCCTGCGGAACCGGTTGTTTCTTCGGTTCCGAAGGTTTTTTCGGCTCCGAAGTTTGAGAGTCTGTACTCTTTGGGAGCGGCTTCTTGCTCGGTTCCGATGGTTTTTTCGGAGTCGAGGGGTGGGTGCTAGTAGATTTTGGTGCCGAGTGCTTGGATGCGGAGGCAGTGGTCGGCACGGCGGAGGACGGTTTCTTTTTTCGGCGCCGAGGACTGGTTTTCGGTACCGACTGCAGGCTGACTCGAGCCAGAGTTGCCTGAAGGCTTAGTTGTTGACTTCTTTGCCGGGCCCGGAGGCGGGGCAGGAGAAGTACTGTCTCGGTGTGCACCTGGGTCCGAAGATGAAGGTGTGACCGAAGACTTTTTGGGTGGTGGTGGTGGTGGGGGGGGGGGGGGGAGGGAGAAGGGGGGGTCAACGTCACTACTTACGACCCGCTGCCCAGAAGTGATTTCTTCGACGGAGTCATCGGCTTCGGAGGCGCTGACTAGGCCTTCTTCGACCTGCTCCGGTTGTGGTACATAAACGCCCTCCTGGAAGATGTAATCGGGAATAGATGCCGACGAGCGAGCCATTGTTCAAGCTCGACGATCCCGAATGGTTTTCTTGGAGCGGAAAGAGGCACAAGCTGGACAGTCTCTGGCCTCGTGCTCCGGTGAGAGGCAGAGGTTACACACCTCATGAAGAGCTGTGTGGGGGAACTTGGACCCACATTGAGGACACTTCTTAAAGGGAGTCCTTTCCATGAACTAGATGTAAAGGCCCAGGTAGGCCCGGAGGCCTTCGTCGACGACCGGAATCGAGGACTTCGAAGTTGGAGAGATGCGCGACGACTAGGGATCGCGATCGAAACAATACCGGAGAAAAGGGTGAAGGATTGCGCGTCGAAAGTGGGATCGGTAACGGTACCGAACTGTAGCGCGAGAAACGCATCGGAGCCCGATGGCAGAAAAAAACAATCTGAAGATGGAGCCGATGCCCATGCGCACTATCATCCAAAGGAGGAGTCACCTATCTCGTGACTTCCAAAGACTTTTCCAAGACAAACATCAAACATCCGGGCCCAACACCAGATGGCGATCTATGCACAGTGTGTGATCTGCAGCTCATATGCCTCGAACACTGGATTTCTCCAGCCAGTTAACTCATCTTCTGTAGTTTCAATAATTTGTGTTAGGTGGCGGGTGGTCTGGTTTCTGACTGGCATGGGCATAGCTGCGAAGTTTTTAGTTTGCTCACTTGCCACATTAATAGGCTTTCAGGGTATTTATGAGTAGCACTTTACTGCCTTATCTTTGACACTTTGTAACGAACTAAAGACAGCTCTCAATAGCTTTTTTCTTGCAAGTTTCATTTTTTAATAACTTCTTGAAAGCAGCCTCTCTCATAACCCATAGGTTGCAGTGCAAAGTGAGAACGCTTTTGATAATAGCTTTCACTAATTTTCCTTTTGCTTTACAGACCCAAAATGTGTTAACATTCTTGTTGGTTGCAGAAGTAGTTACCAATTTAAACCAGTGCCACTCATTAAGACGAAGAATATAACCCAATTCCGATAATAATGTCATTTATTGTAAATATTTCGTCAAAGGGCATAAAATATACCTCTAAACAAATGCACACTGCTGCTCTTTGGAACATGATTATTTTTTACTGACCTCTTCAATATTGCGGTCCCAGGATGGCAGCTGTTCCCAGAGGTGCAGCAGGGCTCTCTTGCTGCTCACGACGTAGTACAGAGAGGGCAGGCAAAGTTTAACTTTCATCAATAAGGAAATCTGTCAGCAGTATGTACATGGGGCCTCTCGGCTCCTTGGGGTGCAAATTTGCATAATTGAAAGGGCGGCCAGCAGCGTCAGAGACAGTCATTATGTGTGGGGGGGGAGGGGAAGGGGGCCAGAGCATGAGAGTCATGTTAAAAATATGCTATCGCTGTGACTTCTCTGTGCCCGCCACAAGAAAAAAAAAATCATCTACATTCTGCCCCGTGGTGTGCCCGCTTTGCTACCTAGGGGCTGCGAGGCAGCACAGCTTTAACTTTTCTGAGCAGACAGGAGTAGGCCCAGGTGTTGCCTGCCAGCTAGAACCCAGCTACCACTTTTAGTTGGGCCAGGCGAACCCTTGCGCGTTGGCCCGGATAAACAACAAAACACCGGTTCGGACTACGTAATAGTTCCGACCCGCTTACTGGAGACGCTCGAAGGTGCAGATTCCACGTGGTTGCGGAGGCCTGTGATCTCAGGACTTTTTTTCTGCTCTCGTGGCTGACTGCGCTACACAAAACCCAACACATTAATATCAACAAGTGCATGCGTGTGATGTCTCTGTGCGTGGCTAATCTGTGTGCCTGTGTGTTGTGTTTGAGTGTGTGTTGCGTGTGTACAAGCATATTTTTATCACGGCCACCAACTTTGAACGATACATCAGGGGCTAGACTGGGCACTTACTTTTTTGCAGCGTTCAGAGGGTCGACAAGAGCCAGCTGGGTGGTGGCCGGCCGCTGTAACCCGAATCGACCACGCCCATGGCAATCATGCCGGCTATCATCATTCAGATTGAGGCTCTCCGCCCACACAGCTCAACTCAGCTACCTGCAGTCAGGCATGTGCGTTTTAGGCGGCGAACCACTCAGGCTGCCGCCAGGAAGTCCGTGGTTCAGTCAGCCGCCGGTGGGATCAGGTTTGTGGGCATCGCAGGATCATCCATTACGTCAGTGAGTGAAATGTATCAGACACATGCCGCAGCCGATCAGTGATTCAATTGTGGCATGTCTGTTACATTGTAGCAGTAACAGCTAGAGCTCAGGCAGCCCCCAAGCCTGCCGGGACTAGCGCGCACCGCGCGTTGCCACCCCAGGTTTCTCAGTCACTAAATGGTATATTAGCAGCCTGCGCTTCAGGCAGCTGACAGCAGAGGGGGCACTACATGTGTGACTTTTCATTTCTGTGCGGTGATGCGGACCACCACACTGAAATTCGTTAGTCTAACGCCTGAGGTGTGGTACTTTGCAGGGCTACACTAGGGGGGAGACCAAACCATATACTAAAATAGTGGTATGCGAACCACGACTCAAGTCAAGACTGTACCCAGAAGTAGTAGTAGTACTGGGGACCCAAGGAACCACCCAAGTTAAGTAACCAGGAACACCACGGAGGCAGTGTGCAGAGTGTGCTCAATTCAAGTCAATGGCTAAGTCGCGGTTGCAGTTTTAAAGTAGAAGGACCCTTCCCAGTGGACCTTGAAGAAACCCTGTGGAAGACAGAAGGTTGGAGAGCCACCCCACCCGTGGATACCCTAGGAACCAGGATACCTGCACCAGGGAAGCCGGGTGCATAGGTGTGAAGTGGCGTCGGAAACCGCAGTCGAACTCAATGGAGAACTTCAGGAAAATGTGCTGCTGGAGAAGGTGAACGTGTCCGGTGGAACCCAAAGGTGGATTCAAGTTGAGGTACCTGCAAGCAGAGGGGACAGAGTCTATGCCACTCAGGAGTGACCAGGAGACGAATCCCCATCGATGTCGGGTTATGCAGGAGAGTGGACGGTGAACTTGGAGCTGCAGCTGTGCGGACCAGGCGACACTGAGGAGGGCTGTCCCACATCGGATGTCGAGAGTTGAGGGGTCGGTGTCCGTCGGAAGCACCAACAAACTTTGGCAACTGCAACAACGTGGAAAGCGGAAAAAAAGGTGCAGTGTCAGGACCAGCAAGGTTCAAGTGACTCTCCACAAGCAGGGGAGTCAGGGCAGGCCCGAGCAATCAAGAAAGCCCGCTGAAATCAAGAAAGACCCTCAAGAGGACCCACAGGTCGGAGGCACTGGAGTGGCAAGAGGACCTCGAGCAGCTCACCAAAGATGCAGGCTCACGGTGCAAGAGGTGCAGTGAGGACGGAGATCTTGGTTGCAGGAGATGCTTGAGGTGGAGGCTATTTGGAGCCCGAAGATCTTTGAGGAAGAGAGCCAACAAGCCTTTGCAACGACAAGTCAACGTGGTGCATAGGGGTTTGGTTCCTGCGGTTCCCACGAGGGATACTGGCCTTGGTATGAAGACAGTGCAGGCCTCGTGGGAGTTGCAGAACCACCACTTGTGTTGCTGATCCTTTTGAAATCCATAGGAGCCCAGGAGCAGCAGACCGGTTAGCTTGGTTGTGTTGCCTGCTGATGCAGGGAAGGGACTCCTTCACTTCAAGGGAGACTCCTTCAGGTGTCTTGGATGTCCACAGGCCTTGGAAGGTTCCTGTATGGAGCACAGGCACGGACGTTGCAGCAGAAGAGCAGGGCGACGAGACCAGGAGAGGTAGGAGTCATCCCAGTTGCAGCCTTGGTGCCCAGAGCGAAGTCCAAAGTGCCCAGACAGTCGAAGATGAAGAGGTATCTTGATCTGAATCTTGTCCCACAATGAATCTAGGGACCCACCCACAGGTAAGCCCTTAAGTACCCTAAGGAAAGGGTTGGGATGATTCAGGGTTCCCTCCCAGAAGAGGGGCAGGACAGTGGGGAGGATACTCCCATGTCCTTTGTCCAGTTTTGCGCCAGAGCAGGAGCCAACGGCTCCCTGAACTATGCAAGGAGGGCACCAAATGTGCCCTGCAAGCAGTCTCAGTGGCACTGGCAATATCCCCCACCCTGCCCCAATACACTAAACCCTGTCTGGGAGGTTTTCACACCTCCCTGTGACAGTATATCTTTTGTTCTGCCTTTCCCTGCTCGAGATTGGCTCGGCAGCAGGAGGGCAGAAACATGTCTCTGGTCAGCAGCAGCCCTAGCTTGATGTCCGGTTCTGGAAGACTGGTACCGGGAGCACTGAGGGACTCCCGGAGGAGCTTTACAGTGCATGGAATCATACCTCGCACCATTTACGGTGTGAGAGTATGATTACTTACCATAACCAATTTAGGGGAGAAAGCCCAGAGACTGGGGTCCTGATTAGCAGGATCCCAGTCAGACTAGTCAGAAACAGCATCACACCAGGCAAAAAGTGGGGGCAACCATGAAAGCTGTTTCTACTTTCCTACACACTTTACAAAGACCAGGAGGCCAGTGGTAAGGTACTCTTAATCGTTTATCTGGACAACATTATTATTATGGCTAGGATCCCTCAAACAGTCTTGCCTCACTTAGGGTGGACGCGTCTCATTCTTCAAGATCTGGGTTTCATTATCAATGTCCAGAAGTCGATCATGGTCCCATCTCAACACCTGGAATTCTTGGGTTTTCAGGTGGATTTTCAGGTGGATTCTGTCCCGACACAGACTGTCCTGTCGCCTGAGAAGGTCCAGAATATCAAGATGGAGTGGAGGTCTGCATTATGCAAAGAGACAATATCCTGGAGGTCGATAGCTCGGCTTGTAGGACTTCTAGCTTCTTTGATTCAGGCCATCTACCGGGTCCCATCCACTACCAGGCCCTTCAGCAACTCAAGATCCAACACCTCCACAAGAGTCTAAGTTACTCTGAGCACATGAGTCTGGCTTGGATGCCAAGACAGAAATGTCATGGTGGCTGGATCACATGGAAGCCTGGAACAGAAGAGCAATCTTTGGCTCTGCTACAGGGATAATTATACAATCAGAAGCCAGCTGGTGGGGTTGGGGAGAGCATTGTGGCACGGTCTCCACTGGGGGCCATTGGTCCAAGTCGGAACGGTCTCTTCACATCAATTGCTTAGAACTCCTGGGGTCTTTTGCAATCCGGAGTCTCTCCACGTACAAAACAGTTTGTTGTTGCATCCTTCTGCAGATGGTCAATGTCTCCGCGGTTCGGTGTGTGAACAGGTTGGGCAGGACCAAATCTTGTCTTCTTGCGAAGATAGTCAAGGATACTTGGCACTTTTGCCTTCAAAATTGCTTTTCAGTGGTAGCAGAGTATCTCCTGGACCAGCGCAATATGGTAGCGAACTGGCACTCCCATCACCTACGGGATTTTAGCAACTGGAGAATTCACCCGAAGATCTTCCACGCACTTCATCACCGGTGGGGCCCTTGTGTGGTGGACTTGTTCGCCTCACCTCAACTGACAATTTCTGACCTTTCTCAGTTGGTGCCCTGATCCGGAGGCCACGGATACCTTCCTTCAGGGTTGGTCCCTCTTCCTGAGTTACGAGTTTCCTCCTTTTATGATGATTGCCAGGGTTCTTCCCCAGGTGAGCGTCAAGAGAGCGGAGAGGATTCAAGCGACTCCATTTTAGAAAGCCCAAGCATAGTTTCCGGTAATCCTCGAATCGGCATGTGCTTTCCCGATCTTGATTCCATTTTGTTGGAACCTGTTGATGGATCCAGTAGGACAGCCAAAACCTCTGATCCTCTCGGGACACCTCTCACTGTTGGCACAGAAAGTTTCCGGGAGAGATGGAGTCTCCCAGGCATTTCGCAGGATGCTGCGACCTTCATCAGACAGGCATGGTCCTCGGGTACCCATAAAAGATACGTTTCTGCCTGGCGCCGTTGGTGTGGTTGGTGCCATGAGCTGCGTGCAGATCCCATTGGAGCAGATTTCTTTTAGTTGGTAATTTTTTATCTTCTTTAGCATCTGCTGCTATGGCCCATCGGTCAGTTAACTTTAGGTCCGCAATTGCTGCAGTACACCTCTGCAGATGGTAAGCCCATTGGTAAATATCCGATTTTATGCAAACTCTTACGGGGTATTCGGATTGCCAAGCCTCCTCAACTAAAATATTCGGTTCTTTGGGACGTCAATATTGTTACACAGTTTTTAGAGAATTGGCCAGACAACAAGTATCTATCACACAAGCAGCTGTCTGCGAAATTATCGATGCTGACGATACTGTTATGTTTGATTTCGTGCAAGAGAGTATCTCATGTTCCAGCTCTGGGTCTTTCTGGCATAGTGTTCTCTCCGGAAGGCATCTCCTTTACTATTACCAGGAGGACGAAAAATAATTGCAGGTCTGTTTTTTTGTCCTGCGTTCTCGGATAACAGTAAGCTTTGTATGGTACAATGTTTGAAGGCTTACGAGGTAAGTACCAGAGAATTCCGTTCTGATATGGGAGGTCCATTTTTGATTGCTTTGCAAAACCTTTCAAACTTGTGGCGGCTGCCACCTTGGCTAGGTGGCTACGTTAGTTGTTATCTGAGGCTGGTATTGATACTTCCATATTTGGAGCACATTCAGTCAGGGGGGCCATCCATTGAAGACTTGGTCATGAGGCGTTTTTTATCTTGATAGAAAGAAACTCTTACTGGGATGTCTTGGTGGGTGCGAGGTTTGGGAGGAAAATTCCTGCCTGATGACATGGGGCTGTCACATGAGCTATGTTGCTCTTGATAGGCTCTCCAATCATCTTTGAACAGAAAGTGAAATTTGTATTATTCTTTATTTTACACTGACCAGCAAGCAGAGGGTTTATTGAAGCCAGAATGAAGCAGTCAAAATTAGTAAAGAAATAGGAGCTCTATCGCATTAACTTCTTTCTAAGGAACAAATAAAACTATAAGCTGTACTTGCTCCGGTGATAAGAAACTGAGAAAAAGACGGACAGGAAACTATCAAAGGAGTGTAATTAGAAAGAATAAAAAAGCAAGCCAGCACCATGGATTAATTTAAGTACTAGGTATAGAAAGGCGACATGGAGACAGTAGGCAGAACAGCTAAATAACGAGTGAAGCACAATCATCAAGATGGGGGGGAAGACAATGCTGAGTTTGGGCATAGTAAGTGAAGTCTGTAATTGTTTTCTAAAACTATTACACAACACTCCAAAGATTTGAGTTGAATGAGGAGAGCAAAGAAAGATGGATGGAGAAAGATGGAGAAAGCTCAGCACATAGGTAAGCAGACTAAAAGACCAGTATTATTTTTTGATGGTGTAAGAGTTATCAAATGACCTCCCAGCATTAATGTAGGACGGGAGAGCGGAGATTGTTTTGACAGGAGGAGACTACTACTACTACTAGTTGGAGTAGCAATACACAAAACTGTAACTGGATTAAAAGACAAACCCTTGCAGTGTGACATCACATGGTTTCAACTTAGCATGGATTTGTTGTTGGAGAGAAGGTGTGTCCAGATGGATAACCCTAAAATATGTAATATGTCCTGTAGCTTTCAGGGGTGACCAAATGAATTCACCAGTGGATCCACCAAACCTGGCCAACACTGAGGTTTTGTTCCCACTGAAAAATGCCCCATCTCCTCCAGCCACTCCAGCACCGTCGTAATGTGACATGTATATGAGATATTGTTCCTGTAGTACTTGTGGAGGTCTAGCACTATTGGTGTATCTGTATACATTCGATACTGGTTCCCACAGTACTTAATCAGGTAGCCCAAAAGGAATAAGGTTGGTAAACCAGAGGTTTGCAAGGGCCCATTTACATTCTTCAGATAACAGCAGATCTTTCGGATTAAATCCCCTCTGCTATAACAACCGTTTGTTCTCCTTCAAACAGAAATTACTTGAGTCAAATCAAACTTACTCCTGAGATTCACATTAATTTCCAGGACTGTGACCAACTGTGCATGGTTCACAGTATAAAAATGTTTAAGAGAATTAAATCTGTTTGCAGATCTAAACATCACATTATTCTCCTAAAACTGCTTTCTACCTCCATAAAAATACATCACTGAGCAAGAAGCGGTTCAAAGACAGGGCAAGCATTAAGTTTGGTGCCGTTTTGTGAGGGGAAAAAAAACCAGACAAACTATTCAAGAGGACTGCTTTCATGTTCTCGGAACATTATCCATCAATACAGTTTGGGGAAGCCATTAAGTAAGAAATTGCATGGAAGAGGTGTTGGTGATTGGTAGGCTAGCTTGTGAGAGCATCAAAATGTAAAAGTTACAAAAATGGTTAGGCACAGATCTCATGTAAAAGCGGGTTCCTCACTGTCCTCTTGAATATGCCGATTTCATTATAAATAGTAAAAACTGACTGTGGATGCCTGGATGGCAGTTCCCAAGATATGCAAGTACCAACATTATTCCAAAACTCTCACACTGGGATTCTTCTTAATAGAAAACAAACCCTTTACAAGGGTAAGCAATGAAATAAGGGGAAGGCATGAAGACAGGTACACAAATACTTCAGATTTCTACAATGAGATTTATTTATTTTTACTGTAAAGTTCACAAACCTTCTAAGGCCCATATGTGGGTTTGTGCATCGGAAAACAAATCTTGGCTGGAGGCTTCTGGATGCTAAAAGGCAAAAAAGGACATCCTTAATCTAGGTGTACAAGTGTACACTTCACAAATCAAACACTTGTAACATCCCATCAATCGAGCAATGATTTGGACTGCTGCCTTCTAAATCAAAGCTCACACTTAAATGTGTTTTGACTCTACGTACTATGACTCTGCAGACTGGAAGGTAATGCAACACTGCCCATATTCAATAGAAACAATGCATTTCCTTTCATCATTTTGTTGTCATCCACCGTGGAGGTACAGATAATGTTTTGGAGACTCAACACAAACTGTTACATTAATACATTGACAGCTCAGTAAAGTGCATGCACACTGCTTGCTGAGCGCTGTGGAGGAAGTCACTGCCTAGCAAAATGCAGCCTCCAAAATTCTCTCTTGTAAACAGTACGCCCAATGGCTGTGGCAGGAATTTGGCAATAAATGTTGCCCAAGATTTAAAATGAAATAGCTCTTTTTGATAAATAACACTATTAAGTAATCCAAACTTATTACTGTATTGACTTTGGTGAGATTGAAGTTAAACTTGCTGCGATTCGAACCGGTGACCTGCACAACATGCACATCTTTGCATCAGGGACTCAACTATCTGAGCTAGAAATCAGCACGGAGTCATGAGTCCTGAAATTAAGAGTACCAGAACAACTACACACAAGAACATTGGCTCATGCCTCTCTTCAAGCAAATATGTTGCAGGTAAGTGCTTCATCACCAAATCCACCAAGGACTGCTTGTTGTAGATTTGATATTTGGTCCTATGGAAGACTGCATCTATATCTACTTCCGCATCAGCCTTGTAAGTGCAACCAAATTGGTACCATCATGTCCAGAACTCAAAACTAGTGTCTTTATGTGCTTCAAAAAGGGCTATTACTCAATAGTTTACATGCATTCAATCAGACAGGAAAGAAAACCATGGTTACTGTGGCATCAAGCACGGGATAGATAAACTGGAGCCTCTAAAAAGGCTCCAGGACATATTGTTTTGTCCAATAGAGCCCCAAGCAGAAGAGATTGTGCATGGGCATTCACAAGCAAGATAGAACCTGCTCCAGGAAGGAAGCTGCAGTTAGCTAGTCTTCCACAGTGAAAATGCCAGAAACCTCATTAACACACTGAAAGGCATAGTTGTACACTACTGACTGATGCAGTCCATTGACCCTCCATGCTCAAGTAGTGAATGTGCACATCCTTGATCTCTAGAGAGAATGCAATCCTTTGATTGCAGCACAAACATCTCCAGTGAAATTACTATATAGCTGAGGCTCTTGATAGATCTAAGAGAATTGAAATTTGGAATGCTTTGGGCCTTTAAAGACCAGATTTTCAGGACTATGCATAAATAAATAGACGTACCCTCATTTGTGGAATATGCAGCATCCTAAAATTGTGGCATCAATACAGCTCTCCAGGAGTAACGACAATTCTGTCTAAAAATGTCGATAACACCTCTTCTTCACTTAAAGTCAAATAGTTAATAATGGTTGTTAAAAAAAAACCTGACCTTGAGTTTGGAAGTGGCTGAAAAAGGCCACTTACAGGTCTGCCTTATAGGAAAATCACAGACTATATAAATGATTACCATGTATATTTTCTGCATGCAGCATCTCTTGAAGTGAAGCACCAAGAACTTAAAAAGTAGGTTCATGAATACAAGCACGAGCAAAGCAAAAAAAAAAAAAAAGACTTAAAAGTGGAAACCATACCACACACAATACCCCATTCAGTCATATAACACTTACCTTACTAAATAAATACATGACCAGCATTCGCCTAGACAAGAAAGCTTTAACCTAAATTTGAAAAGAAAAATAACGTGTCAACTTACTCTTGAAGTATTTTTTTCTTCTATTAATACTTTTATACAGATTTAGATATTAAATGATATAATTACTTTAATTTCTACCATTCAAAAGCAAGCACAACACAATTCTCTGAAAGTGCAGTCTTAATGCTGTTGCTTTCCTATATAATTAATGTGTGAGCGTGCATGTGTGTACATAAGTTTATGAAAGTCAAAGGAATAAAGACTCGCCTATGAACAGATTTACATTACCAATTAGTAGTATCTTGTACCATTTGGGTAGGCAAGACTACTAAGTGTGCCGTAGCAGTTTAAAGTGTGAGGGCAAGAGGTGCAAAGTTGACCTCTCTCCAACGCTCACACAAATGCCACCTTAAACTCCTCATTCCTTATTTCAGTATATGCAAGATTAGCGGGGAGTACTATGGCAGTAGCATAACCACTTAAAAAAGTAGCAAAATAGATCTTACTCCTAAGGTTTCAGATATATGCTCTAGTCCTCTTGCCTTGAAAAACAAGGAGAGGGGCTCGTATGTTCCAAAGGGACAGAGCACCAATAAATCGAAAGGTTAAAAATAAATGTTCCCTTTGAAAATGCTCTACATATCGCACTATGTCCAGTTAATATTCCACTCAGGATGCGAAAGCACTTATAAAGATATTTAACTGACAATACCACAATGATACATTAAAAATATACAAACAAACAATTAAAAAAAAAAAATGCATACAAAAAATGTTAAAACAAATATATGTCACAATTGTACAAATTCATTACACTACCAACTTCCTGGGAAAGAATATAATGAGACAATTATATTTGTCTTGTCACTGTTAATTTGAAATGATAGACAGCACCCTGCAGGGGAATTAATTTCCTGTCTTTGTGTTGCTACTGTCTTTTGTCAAATTTAACAAAGCTTCAAGCGTCGACGGGTTTCGGTGGAGTAGCCTCAATCAAGCCACCTTCTTCAGGACAAAAAGTTTGATTCACTCCTTTCCGTGATTGCAAATATCACATACAATTGATTCTTTATGCACCGGTGCAGGAGCACTCAGTTGTAGATTGCTTGCGACATGTAGGTCAGAGTAGGCTTACATGTTTTTGTCCAACCAGGTGTATGGTTGAAAGTTATATACTTGAAGCACAAGTTACTAACTTGTGTAACGATATATCTGTAAGAGACAGTAGTTAGTGATAGATTCCTTACCTTAGAATATCCCCAGGCGTCAGGCTGGATCCGGAAAGTTTTGCGTAGCAGTACCCTTGCGCGTTGGTAGGCGGCGTCGTGCGGCTCCGCGTCCGTCGTCGGCGTCGTGATCGCCGGGATGACGTCGCGGGCAGTACTTAGACGCCGCCCCTGCGCGCTGACGTCAGTTCTGTACACGACTTTCCGCGCCAGGAACGCAGAGCCATGCAAGAAGCTGACACAGGTGTCTGAAAAATACTAGGGCCCTGAAAGGGATGTCCTTAACCCTAGAAATCAGTTCGCAGAACGGGGAGGATGGGTGGGGCGGTAAGGAATCTATCACTAACTACTGTCTCTTACAGATATATCGTTACACAAGTTAGTAACTTGTGCATCTGAAAGAGACACGTTAGTGATAGATTCCTTACCTTAGAATAGATACCCCAGCAATACCAACCCCGGTGGTGGGTCTGCGAACAAAGATCAGACAAGGAAGTCCTGGAGGACAGAACGGCCAAAGAAGCCGTCCCTCCGGACCTGACTGTCAAGGCAGTAATGCTTAGTAAACGTGTGCAGCGAGGCCCACGTAGCTGCCTGACAGATAACCGGCAGCGGAACACCGCGGCCCAAGGCCGTGGTAGCAGCCGTTGCCCTGGTGGAATGGGCACGCAGCCCAACAGGAGGCTCCTTCTTGGCCAAAGAATAGCAGGTCTTGATGCACAAGGTAACCCAGCGGGAGATGGTCCTCTTGTGCACCGCCCGACCTTTTTGGCGCCCACGTAGCCAACAAAGAGCTGGTCATCCACCCGGAAGTGTTTTGTGCGGTCGATATAGAAGGAGAGCGCACGTTTTGGGTCCAGACGGTGGAGCCTCTCTTCCTCTCTGGAAGGATGCGGAGGCGGAAAGAAGGTGGGCAAAGTGATGGTCTGCCCAATGTGGAAAGCAGTAACCACCTTTGGCAAGAAGGACGGACGCGTCCGAAGAACAACCTTGTCTGGATGAACAGACAGAAAGGGAGGCTTGCAAGATAGAGCCTGGAGCTCACTCACCCGCCGAGCGGAGGTGATGGCCACCAGAAAGGCTGTCTTCAGAGTCAGAAGACGAAGAGGACAGTTATGCAGAGGCTCAAAGGGAGCGCACATTAAAAAGGTAAGAACCAAGTTCAAGTCCCACTGAGGCATTACAAACGGAACAGGAGGGAAGAGGTGAGTAATGCCTTTTAAGAACCTGTTAACAACAGGGGACTTGAACAGGGAGGGCTGATCAGGGAGCCTGAGGAAGGCCGAGATAGCACAAAGATAACCCTTGATGGTACCCAGGGCAGAACCCTGTTGGGCCAGAGAGAAGGAACAGAAGGACCTCCGAAAGAGGGGCAGAAAGGGGATCCACAGCCTTTGCTGTGCACCATGCCACAAATTTGTTCCACCTGCAGGCGTATACCACCTTAGTGGAGGGACGCCTGGCTGCCAGAATCACATCACAAACTTCGGGAGGCAAGTCGAAAGGAATCAACTGCCGCCGCTCAATCTCCACGCAAGCAGGTGTAGACTGGACAGGTTCGGGTGGAGGACCGTCCCCTGCTGCTGCGACAGAAGATCCTCCCGAAGAGGCAGACGGATCGGGGGATCTATGCTCATATTGAGTAGCTCGGGATACCAAACTCTTCGAGCCCAGTCCGGAGCCACAAGAATGACTTGGGCCCGGTCGTGCCGAATCTTCTTCAACACTCTGGGTAGAAGTGGTATAGGCGGAAAGGCGTACAACAGACCGCAACTCCACTCGCGACGAAAAGCGTCGCCGAGCGAGTGCCGCCTTGGAAATTCCAACGCGCAGAACTGATGACATTGCGCGTTCTCTTCGGTGGCGAATAGATCTAACCAAGGCTCTCCCCACTGTAGAAAGAGTCCTTGCGCCACTTCCGAGTGAAGACGCCATTCGTGATCCATTATGCACCTGCGGCTGAGTTCGTCCGCCCTGGCGTTCAGAGAACCTGCCAGGTGTTGAACCATCAGGAACATGCCCTGATGTTCCAGCCATGTCCAGAGGCGCAGAGCCTCCTGACAAAGGGTCCAAGACCCCACCCCGCCCTGTTTGTTGCAGTACCACATGGCGGTGGTGTTGTCTGTGAACACCTGCACTACCTTCCCTTTGACAGAGGGAAGGAATGCCTTGAGTGCAAGCCGGATCGCCCGGAGCTCCAGAAGGTTGATATGGAGCCGGGACTCCGCCGGAGACCAGAGGCCTCTGATCTCCGCCTCTCCCATGTGACCGCCCCATCCCAGAAGGGACGCGTCCGTCACAACTGTATGCTCTGGCTGGGGAAGGGAGAGGGATCTGCCCATGACCCATTGCCGGTTCGAGAGCCACCACTGCAACTGTTTTGCAGTCCCCTCCGAGATCTGGACGTGATCGGACAGGTTGCCCCGGTGCTGCGTCCACTGGAACTTCAGGTCCCACTGCAGAGCCCGCATATGCCATCTGGCATGAGTGACCAGCAGGATGCAGGAGGCCATGAGGCCCAGCAGCCTCAGGGTCATCCGTACCGAAACCCAGGATAAAGGCTGAAAGATTGGAATCATAGCCTGAATATCCCGGACTCGCCGTTCGGGAGGATAGGCCCGAAACTGCGTCGTGTCCAGAACTGCTCCGATGAAAAGGAGCTGTGGAGAAGGAATTAGATGCGACTTCGGCACATTGATGGAGAACCCCAGCGAGTGCAGGAGTTCGGCCGTAGTCTGGAGGTGGGAGACGACTGCCTGGGACGAGCCCGCCTTCAGCAGCCAGTCGTCGAGGTAGGGGAAGACTGAAACCCCGGCCCGGCGCAGATGAGCTGCGACCACCGCCATCACTTTCGTGAACACCCGAGGGGCACTGGTAAGGCCAAAGGGGAGCACGGTGAACTGAAAATGCTCGGGGCCTACCGTGAACCGAAGGTAACGCCGGTGGGCCGGCAGGACGGGGATGTGGAAATATGCGTCCTGCAAGTCCAACGCTACCAGCCAGTCTCCAGGGTCGAGGGCAGTCAAGACCTGAGCTAGGGTGAGCATCTTGAACTTCTCCTTCCGGAGGAAGCGATTGACGTTCCGGAGGTCCAAGATAGGACGCATGTCCTCCTTGTCCTTTTTGGGCACCAGAAAGTAGTGGGAGTAGCAACCACGCCCTACTTCTGGGGTCGGAACATGCTCGATGGCCCTCTTGGTCAAGAGGGCCGTGACTTCCTTCTGTAGAAGCACCAAGTGATCCCCTGACATGCGGTGGAATTGAGGTGGCATGGCTGGGGGTGGTCTCGAAGGGGAGGGAGTAGCCCCTTCGGACAATGTCCAAGACCCACCTGTCCGAGGTGATGGTGCGCCAGTGGGGAAGGTGATGGCGGACCCTGCCCCCTACTGGCGTGCCGTGCACCTGAAAGGAGGGACTAGGAGGGCTTGGAGGCCGCGGACGGGTTGGAGGTGGTGGCCTGACCCGCACGCTGGTTGCCCGATCCGCCACGGCGGAATCCACGTCCTCGGCCACGCGAAGACGCCTGCTGCGCGGGCCGGTGGCTGGGCTGCTGACGTGAAGGGGCGCCCCTACCGTGGCCACGATAGGGGCGAAAAGCAGAAGGCAGCGGAGGGCGTGTAGCAGAAAGGCCCAGGGACTTGGCAGTAGCCCGTGAGTCCTTAAAGCGCTCCAACGCATGGTCTGCTTTGGACCCAAAAAGACCGACTCCATCAAAGGGCATGTCCATGAGAGTATTCTGGACATCCCCTGAAAAACCAGTGGTTCTCAGCCAGGCGTGGCGTCGGAGCGCCACCGTCGTTGCAATCGACCTGCCCAGCGAGTCGGCGGTGTCAAGGCCACAACGGATAGTGTATTTGGCCGCATCCCTTCCTTCCGCAATGGCGCGGGAAAGCAGTGCCTGGACATCCTCAGGGCACTGGGGCAAAACATCCGCCACCGAATCCCACAGAGAGTGGGTATATCGGCCCAAAAGACAAGCGGTGTTAACGGACCGCAAGCCAGCACTGGAGGAAGAAAAACCTTTCTTCCCAAACTGATCCAGGCGTTTGGATTCCCTATCCGGAGGAGCGGTAGGGAAGGCGGTTTGGGAAGCGGAGGCTTGGACAACCAAGCTCTCAGGAGTGGGGTGGACAGAAAGAAACAGGGGGTCGCCCGGAGCGGGGCGATGGCGTCGTGACACGTTCCGATCCACAGGAGCCCCTGTGTTGGGCTTGGACCAGGCGCCCAAAAGAACGTCCGTGAGGGCGTCGTTAAACGGCAGCACAGTCTCCGCAGAGGAGGCTGCCGGCTGAAGCACCTCTGTCAAGATGTTAGTCTTGACCGTCAAAGTAGGGAGCTGGAGACGTAAGGCCCCAGCAGCCCTACGCAACACCGTACCAAAATTGGCCCCCTCCTCCGTAGCCACGGGAGGAGACAGCATGCCAGTGTCAGGAGAAGTATCCAGACCACTGGCCTCCCCTAGACTCTCTGTCCAGTCCTCATCATACTGACAGTTGCGTGTCAGAGGGTCATCAGACCCCTCCCAGTCCTGCTGGTCCTCCTCTGGTTCAAAATAAGGAGGAGGAGGGACATTTGGGACCCAAGGTCCCATCGGCGCCGGAGCCGGCGTCGAGCGACGTCGCTCCGGGTCCATGTCCGGAGCCGGAAGGAACTGGGGACGACGCCGCCCGGAGCCCAGGGCGGCGTCGAGAACGGCACCGGAGACATCGGCGCCGGCGGAGGTGTCGTGAGGTCGACCGGCGTCGATGGGAGTTGTGGAGCCGGGATCGAGGCCGGGGCCGGAGCCGGAGCCGGGATCGAGGCTGGAGGCTCGGGCGACGCCGGGGCCGGAGCCGCCGGCGACGCCGGATCAACCCCATCAGGGCCCGCGGGGCCCGAAGGCGCACCGGAGGGGCCTGAAGGCCCGAAGAGGCGGGCCATGGCCGACAGGAACTCCTGTACCTTGGCCGGATCCGCCCCCGAACCCGGGAAGGGCGGGTATGACGGGGGCGACTCCACAGGCAAGTCCGGGGCCGCGGGGCGGGGACGGTGCCGGGAGGGGCCTCAGCCGAGTCGCGAGACCGGCGAGGCGAAGTCCGAGAGCGACGATGCTTCTTGGACTTCTTGTGTCGAGACTTACCGGACGAAGAAGACTTCGACGCCGACGACCGGTGTGCACTCCGCGAGCGACCCCTGGACCTCTCACGCGACCGGGGCTTCCGCGGAGCCGAATGCCGGGCCTCGAGGAGCTTTCGAGACCGCTCTCGCAAAGCCTTCGGGTTGAGGGCCTGGCATTCGGGACAAGACTCGGTGTCGTGGCCTCGGCCGAGGCAGAAGAGACACTCCCAATGCGGGTCGGTGACGGACATCATCCGCGCACAGGCGCCGCATCGCTTGAAGCCGGGCATCCCTACGACACCTGAATGGTGGAAAAGACAGTGAAAAAATCACCAAAAAGTATGGTCAAAAATTGACCAGGGCACTGCTCTTCCCGGATCTGCGCTTACTGGCGCGGAAAAAGAAGAACTGACGTCAGCGCGCAGGGGCGGCGTCTAAGTACTGCCCGCGACGTCATCCCGGCGATCACGACGCCGACGACGGACGCGGAGCCGCACGACGCCGCCTACCAACGCGCAAGGGTACTGCTACGCAAAACTTTCCGGATCCAGCCTGACGCCTGGGGATATTCTAAGGTAAGGAATCTATCACTAACGTGTCTCTTTCAGATACAGACAACACCTCCAGAGAAAAAGAGCATTACTGCACAAGAGCCCCAATTTTATCCCTACATTAAAAAATAAATAAAGAGAAAAACCTTGGAATTGGGAGTAAAAATAAGCACTTGTTTGTCTAGAACTTGTAGGAAATTTTAGAACAATGTGAATGCCTATGAGCTCTTTTAATATAAAGTAGAGAATAAAGGCCAATGACAACCTTTATACCTAAAGACTATGCAGTCAATACAACTATTATGATATGGAGCATAGGACCCTTGACATCCAACATGGTTGTGACTAGGTCTTTCCCTCGCTTATGGGGAAGGTATCAGGTCTACCTAGTAGTATCAAAATGTCTCGATTAGCAAAACACAAGCCAAATAGGGATTTTTACTGACACTTTACATCCGTTTTTAACAAAAATAAAAATTCATTAGCTGAGCCCGAAGGTCAGGTAATTTATTTTTGAGTGCCCATATTGGAGTAGTTGAAACAACTTGAGCAAGTTTTGCACCAAAGATACAAAACAAGCACATATGACAGCTAGTGCTGGTAAAACAGTTACATATTGAATTGAAATGTGCTACAATTTAGAAACCATACGTATTTTCAGGGTAAGGAGAAATAAAATGTTGAACAATGTAAAGCTCTCATAGACTTTTCTGTTTTCATTGACAACCGTGATTTCTTTTTTTATATCTGCTTAAAGCACAATAAATTGATAAATCGATTATTGCACATTTTAAATGCACTACCATTTTATTATTCTATGTTGTACAATTAGCCTAATTGTTCTAGTAAATGTAGCCTTGTGCTGAATTTGGCACAACAAAGCAAGAGCTGCAGATTCAGTCAAGCCATCCTTTGTTAGCAGCACATTCACCTCACTGGAAAAGAAAACAAATTTCAGCCAATGAGGTGAGAGTGCCCTTAGTCTCACCCCTCCCTGAGGCCATTGCACATCAGATTTCGACCAGAAGTGTGGAAAGTATGACAATAGCAACAAAGTAATCCGGGTGAGACTCTATCAGAGGAGGACAGTCAGACGTATAGGACTCCATGAAAGACAGTAATGCTGGAGAAGGAAAATGCTACTTACCAGTATGCATCTGTTCTTGGCATGTAGAGCTGTAGAGTTGTATACTTTAGCATAGATCGCCATCTGGTGTTGGGCTCGGATGTTTGCACTTTGTTTGTCGGAGAAGTCTTGGTTAGTCACGAGATAGGTGGCTCCTCCTTATGGTGACAGTGCGCATGGGCATCGACCCCAAACTCAGATTGTTTTTCGCCATAAAGGGTAATGATGGAGTTAGTAAGAAAGTAGAAAAGGATGTCCATGTGTGATGTATCTAAGTAAGATAATACTGCAACGGATAAAGGTATCCGGGGAGGTGGGTGGGCGTATACAACTCTACAGCTCTACATGCCAAGAACAGATGCATACTGGTAAGTAGCATTTTCCGTTCGAGGCATAGGAGCTGTAGATTGTATACTTTAGCATAGACTATATAGCAGTTTTCCTCCTCAGCGGTGGCAACCTGTATCCGTTGCAGTGGTCTGAAAAAGTGTTCTTAATACAGCCTGGCCCACACTAGCTTGTTGTTTTGCTTGCACATCTACACAATAGTGTTTAGTGAAAGTGTGCGGTGTAGACCAAGTTGCTGCTTTGCAGATGTCATCTAGGGGAATGTTCCCTAAGAATGCCATAGAAGCCCCTAGTTTGCGTGTGGAATGAGCTCTAGGGGGAATGGTTAGTGTGCGTTTAGCTTTGAGATAGCATATTTGGATGCACTTAACAATCCATCTTGCAATTCCTGTTTTTGAAATGGGATTGCCCTTGTGAGGTGGAGAGAAAGATACAAAGAGTTGTTTAGTCTTTCTAAAGGGTTTAGTTCTTTCTATGTAGTATAGTAACGCCCTTTTGACGTCTAGCGTGTGAAGAGCACGTTCTGCCACTGAGTCTGGTTGAGGGAAAAAAACTGGGAGTTCAACAGACTGATTAAGGTGGAAGGCAGAAACTACCTTGGATAGAAATTTTGGGTTAGGTCTAAGAACCACTTTACTATGATGCATTTGCAAAAATGGTTCTTGTATGGTTAATGCCTGGAGTTCACTAACTCTTCTGAGGGATGTGATAGCTACCAGGAAGGCTACCTTCCAAGTGAGGAACTGTAACTCGCATTTGTGTAGAGGTTCAAATGGGGGACCCATGAGCCTGGTAAGGACAATATTGAGGTTCAAGGCTGGAGAAGGTGGAACTCTAGGTTGAATTAATCTTTTAAGTCCTTCCATAAACGCTTTGATCGCAGGAACTCGAAATAAAGACAAGTGTTGTCTGTTTTGGAGGTAAGCGGCTATTGCAGCTAGATGTAGCCGTATAGATGTATATGCCAAATTACATTGTTGTAGATGCAAGAGATAACAGATAATGTTTTGAATGGAAGCATCTAGTGGGTTGATTTTGTTATTTGTACAATAAACAACAAATCGCTTCCACCTTGCTGCATAGCATGCTCTTGTGGTAGGACGTCTAGCCTCTTTGATGACGTTCATTCAATCTGGTGGAAGATTGAGGTAGCCAAACTCTAGGACCTCTCAGGAGCCAGATCGCAAGATTGGGATCTGGATGTCTTATCTCTCCATGGTTCTGTGTAAGAAGCCTGGGTGAGAGGTGTAACTTTTGATGAGGTACCACTGATAGTTCCAGTAGAGTTGTGAACCAAGGTTGCCTCGCCCATATTGGAGCAACTAGGATCATTGTGAGGGAGGGTTGTTTGAGTTTCCGAACCAGTAACGGAATGAGAGGGAGAAGCGGAAAAACGTATGCAAATTTGCCTGACCAGTTCATCCATAGCGCATTGCCTTTGGACAAAGGGTGTGAATACCTGGAGGCGAAGCTTGGGCATTTTGCGTTGTGATGTGTGGCGAACAGATCTATGTCTGGGTGCCCCCACATTTGAAAAAATGGAAGAAGAACTGGAGGATGAAGTTCCCATTCGTGGATGTGTTGTGTTTGTCGACTGAGCAGATCCGCGATCTGATTGTGTACTCCCTGGAGATGTTCTGCGAGGAGGTATATCTTTTGAGGAATAGCCCATCTCCATATACTTTGCGCTAGGCGTGAAAGTTGGAGAGCGTGTGTCCCCCCTGTTTTTGAATGTAATACATTGCTGTCATGTTGTCTGTACGTATTAGGACAGCTTTGCCTAGTAGCAAGAGTTGAAAAGACTTTAGTGCTAAAAAGATTGCTAGTAACTCCAGGTGATTTATTTGGAGTTGTTTTTGTCGAGGGGTCCATAAGCCCTGAACAGTTTGACTTTGTAGATGAGCTCCCCAGCCGGTGAGCGACGCGTCTGTTGTTAGTACTATCTGTGGAACCGGGTCGAGGAACGGCCGCCCTTTGGAAAGGTTTTGTGTATTCCACCACTGCAGAGAGCGATGTGTGCGGCTGTCCACCAACACCAGATCTGTCAGCTGACCTTGAGCATGGTTCCACTGATGTGCTAAGCATTCCTGCAATGGACGCATCTGGAGTCTTGCATAAGGGACGAAGAGGATGCAAGAAGCCATCATCCCGATTAACTGCATAAACACTCGAGCTGGCAACGAGTGTTGAGGCCGAAATTGTAATATTAGAGCCTGCATGGAGTGAATCCTGCCTGGATTGGGGTATGCTAGAGCTCTTTAGGTGTCTAGAGTAGCCCCTAGATACTGTTGTATCTTGGATGGTTGAAGGTGAGACTTGGTGAGGTTTAATGTGAAACCTAAGTTGTGAAGTAGATGGATAGTCCTGTGTGTGTGCTGTACACAACTGTTGTGAGATTTGGTTTTTATGAGCCAGTCGTCCAGATAAGGGAACACACGGATGTGTTGCCTTCTTAAATGAGCTGTTACCACTGCGAGGCATTTGGTGAAGACTCTGGGTGCTGTGGTTACCCCGAATGGGAGGACTTTGAACTGATAATGTTGCCCGTCCACCATGAACCTGAGATACTTTCTGTGAGAGGGGTGAATAGGAATATGAAAGTAGGCGTCCTTTAGATCCAGAGTGGAGAGGAAGTCGCCTTATTGAAGTAGTGGGAGCACCTGTTGGAGACTGACCATGTGGAAGTGGTCTGATTGGATGTAGAAGTTTAGGGGTCTGAGGTCTAATATTGGCCTGAGAGAGCCGTCCTTTTTTGGAATCAGAAAGTAGAGTGAGTAAACCCCTGTGCCCTGATGGGGTAAGGGGACTGGTTCTATTGTATTTTTGTGTAGTAGAGAGAGAACCTCTTGTTTGAGGAGAGTCAAATGTTCTGTGGACATTGGACGGTGTTTGGGAGGAATGTGTGGGGGACTGGATGTAAGTTCCAGGCAGTAACCATACTGGATAATTTGTCTTACCCACCGGTCTGTAGTGATGGAATTCCAGACAGGTAGGAACTGTGAAAGGAGTCCCCCGACAGGTGTGGAATGGTCGGGGGGAAGCGCAGGGAAGTCACTGCTTGGTGGTAGGGGAGCTGCGGGTGCTATTACCCCGGCCTCTGCCCTTGTTGTTGTTACCCCTGTAACCTCCCCTAAAGTAAAAAAGGAGCTCTGATTGGGGCTTTTGTAGGATGAGGATGGGTGCTCTGATGTGTTGGTTTTAGAGCCAGCCCTATAAAAGGAGCGTCGAAAGGAGCCTCTAGGAGAAGATAACTGCAAGGCTTCCATAGACTTAGCAGTTTCCGTGTCCTTTTTCATCTTTTCTAAAGATGTGTCCACTGTAGGGCCAAAGAGGTGCTATTGGTCGAAGGGCTGATTAAGGATACTGGTTTGCACCTCTTGTTTAAATCCAGATATCCTGAGCCAAGCATGTCTGCGTAACAATACGCTAGTATTGACTGCGCGAGACGCGGTGTCCGCTGCGTCTAGAGCACATTTAATTGATGCGTTTGTGATTAATTTGCCTTCCTGTATGAGGTCATTGGCCTTGTCTTTGTATTCATCAGGTAGATGTTGAATGAGCTTCTCAAGCTCATCATAGTGAGCCCTATCCTACCTTGCCAAGAGAGCTTGTGTGTTGGCTATTTTCCAATAGTTTGCAGCTTGAGACGCCATACGTTTGCCTGATGCGTCTAACAATTTGGATTCTTTATCCGGAGGCGGGGTGTCACCTGAACCTTGAGAGTTGGCCCTTTTACGTGCATTAGCTACTACCAGGGAATCTAAAGGAAGCTGACCCTTAATGTATATGGGGTCACTGGGAGCTGCTTTGTATTTTTTGTCTATCCTGGGGTTAAGAACCCTGGTCCTAACAGGGTCTTTAAACACTTCTGGTGCGTGTTTAATTAGACCTTTTAACAATGGTAGGACGTGTGAGGACTTTTGTGGCTGAGCACAAGTTTCTAGGAGAAAATCCTCTTCTACAGGATCTGAATGCAACTTCACCCCGTGATATGTTGCGGCCCTATTGATTAGTTGGGCAAAACCTACATTATCGTCTGGTGGGGATGGTTTAGAGGGATAAAGATCTGGGTCGTTGTTTAAGTCAGGATCTGTATTATAGTCCCTCCATGGATCTGGTTCCTGTGGGGTATCATCATCATCCTGTTGTGGAACTATATCATCATCCCCTTGTCCGTCCCCATCTCCATAATCACTATCCTCTGGTTGTGGAAGTGGAAAAGTGGGTTCTGGAGAGTGTACTGGAGAGATCAGTAGATTGGGATCAGTAGGTGGAGGAGGCGGTGTAGGGGGTGGAGAGGTGTTAGTGCCCACTTCTATTCTTTTAGCAGGAACTGGTGAGTCCTGCAAATGGTCCGGTTTCCTCTTTTTATGTTGTGTGGAAAGAATATGACCAGTCTTTGAGTCAATTTAAATAGTTTTCTGGTTTGGATCCGGTACAAAAAGTTTTTTGGATCCGGTGTTCTTTTTCGGTGCCGAAGATTTTTCCCTATTAAGAGTCTTAGACTGTTTAGGCATAGGGTTAGTGTTCGGTTTGGAAGCTTTTTCCCGCTCTGAAGACTTCGGTGTAGTTTGTTTCGGCTCCGAATGCTCGTCTTTTGGGTGTTTAGGCGCCGAAAGTTTATCCTTGGATTGTTTCGGCTCCGAGGTTTTCGGTGTCGAAGTTTTATCCTTTTGCTTTGGCTCCGAGGGTTTGTCCATCGACTGTTTCGGCGCCGGAGGGTTTTCCGGTGCCGATGGAGGAGGGCGTGGCATATTGGAGGGCTTGGACTTCGGTGCCGGAGGGTTTTCAGGTGCCGATGGAGGAGGGCGTGGCATATTGGAGGGCTTGGACTTCGGTGCCGGAGGTGTTTTTTCGGGACCGGAGTGTGGTTGGCTCGAGCCGGAAGGCTGGTCTTTGATTTTCATAGCCGGGCCCGAGGGCGGGCATCTGAAATGTTCGACCGGTGTGGACCTGGGCCCTGTGGTGAAGGTGTTACTGGAGCCTTTGGTATGGGCTTGGGTGGGGCAGGGGTCTCGGTACTCACGGTCCGCTGAGCTGGAGTGACTGCGTCCTCGACGTCGGAGTCATCTGCTTCGGAGACGGAGACCTGTTCCTCCTGGGCTTGTTCCGGAAGGCTGTCGGGGCCTGGATGGAAGATGTCCGGAATGGAGCCGCTTCCTCGGGACATTTCGTGGCGTCGAGCCCGACGATCACGAATGGTCTTCTTGGACTTGAAAGATAGACAAGCCTCACAGGTATCCTCTCGGTGTTCTGGCGAGAGGCAAAGATTACACACTAGGTGTAGGTCCGAGTGTGGGAATTTAGCACCACTCTGGGGACATTTCTTGAAGGGAGTCCGTTCCATCGACTTCCGTCGTGATCGGCACGGGTAGGCCCAACGGCCCGCGTCGAAGTTTATTGAAGTTTTTCGATTGCAGAAGATGTGCGCCGAAAAGCGAAAACGCGATCAAGACAATACCGTCGAGTGGTAAGTGATTGCGCGTCGAAGGGGGTTTCGATAGCGACACCGACCCGGAGCGCAGCAAGTCACATCCGAACCCGATTGCGGAAAAAACCAATCTGGGGATGGAGTCGATGCCCATGCGCACTGTCACCATAAGGAGGAGCCACCTATCTCGTGACTAACAAAGACTTCTCCGACAAAAACAAAGTGCAAACATCCGAGCCCAACACCAGATGGCGAACTATGCTAAAGTATACAATCTACAGCTCATATGCCTCGAACCTATAGTTACAGGTAAGAACAATTTTTCTTCTCCAACATTAGACATTTCATAGATCCACATGCTTGTATCAGAGTAGCAAGAAGCATTGACAATTCATGCAATCACAATGTGGAAGGTGTGATGAAATAGAAAGGCTCATATAATGCAAGGCAGTAGTGCTTTGTGAAGGTGTCTCTATTCCTCTACGTAGCTGCACAGAAGATATTCACCGGACTTACTCCAACGTAAAGTGCCATCATAGTTGCCATGACTCTTGTAGAGCAAGCCCTGTCTGTACTTCTAAGTGGTCTTCCTGCTTAATTATGGCATACCACATTTGTTGCCGCAACCCATCTGGAAACTGGGAAGCCATTACTCCAATTAGAGAACAAAACTAGCAACTGGTTTAACTTTCTAAATGGTTTTGGTTTGTCCAGGTTAGATTTGAGGCATTCATATACATCCAGTGAATGCAGCTCTCTGCTGTGTCAGATAGGTTTGGAAAAAAGCCTTAAGGACTATGAGTTCATTAAAGTTCAAATCTGTAGTAACTGTTGGTATAAACTGATTATTAGTTCTTAACACTCTTATCTTTATTGAACTGCAAGTAAGGCTCCATGATTGTAAATGCTCGACTCTCACAGAATCTCCCAGTGTGAGAAAGTGCCCTCTTTCTGCATGGTTTCCCCCACTTTTTGCTTAACTGCTGATGTGCTTTGACTGAGTGTGCCCTGGACTTCTGCCAAACAGGTGCCCAGGGCCTTTGTTCTTTCCCTAAAACTGCATTGAAGACCAACCCCAATTGGCCCTCTCTGGCCACAGGTCAGTCCCTGGTAAATGGTACCACAGTTACCTAGGGCACTGTGACCAGGGAAGGCCTCTAAGAGCTGCAGCACTTATTGTGCCACCCTTATAGGCCCTGTACCTTTACACTCACACACTGCCTTTGCAGGCTGCGTGTTTTGGTGCAGAACAAAGTGAAGAGTCGACATGGCACACATCCCTGTGTGCCATGCCTACAACCCACTGCCCTGGCATAGATCAGTCACCCCTCTAGCTGGGTGCACTATACCAGTGGTGAGGGTACAGGTGCATGAGCCCTGTACCCCTACAGTGTCTAAGTCCATTCTTAGACATTGTAAGTGCAGTGCTGCCATTAAGAGTATATGGTGCTGGGTGTTTGTCATTACTAACCAGTACCATAATGGCTGCACTGCAAACTGAGAAGTTTGGTATCAAACTTCTCAGCACATTAAACCCACACGGATACCAGTGTGGGATTTAATGAGAAATGCACACAGAGGGCATCTTAGAGATGCCCCCTGAAAAACGACCTACCACTAGTGTCCAGGCTGAGTGGCTGCTTTCAGCTGCCACCACCAGACATGTTTCTGGACCCCTGGGTCGAGAGCCTGCTGCTCTCAGGGGCCTGAAACAATGCACATCCTGGGACGAGGTGACAAGCCTCCTCCCCCAGGATGGGCAGGGTCCACGAAGGGGAAGCTTCAAAGACTTGCCGCCTTTGTGAGTTTCCGCAGGCCACTTGCTGCTTCCAGCAACTGGTCCCCACTGGTTCTGACCCCCCTTTGGGCAGGAGAACCAGCGGGAAAACCAAGTGAGGAAGGGAGGTGTGCCCACCTCTGCCAACTCCACCCCTCAGGTGGGGGAGGCGAGGTGGAGCACAACTCTTAGTCCCCGCCATCTTGCAGATGGGGGGACCCAGCCAACTAGGGTGAGGCTTATGCCCCCCTCCCACTGGAGGGTGGCATAATAGGGGGTGTACCCACCCCAGGGAAGGGACCCATTGGTCCCAACCTTTTACCTACCTGTAATGAAGATCAAAAAACGTTGGAAGCTATGTAGCACACCATCCAATAGAGAAGGACTTCGGAAGGTTCTGACAGTTCTCCTTCCTCTATATCACAGTATTTGTTTTCGTCCAAAGTGTATTTGTACGGGTTTCTGAGGCAGATCAGTAAGAAGCTGGAAATGATGACATGGTGTTGTAGGTGATAGTTGCTCTGTATCTGGTTGATCAGGAGCTACAGGTCTTTGTCCTCATTCCGGTCAAGACACTGGAACATTCTTAGGTGGAAATAGAGAGTTATGGGCAGGCTTATAATTAGGTTCTGTATGAGGGGGGCAGAGCTTGCCTGGCTTAAAGATGGCCGCGGCTTAAGAGCGCTCCGCTAGCCATCGAAACGATCCGGTAATTATCCTGGCATTCCCGGTCCACCCAGCACACGAAAATTGCTGCTGCTGTGATTGGTGAGTACGGGCTTTCATATGAGCCCAGCATAAAGAAAATTGGTGCGCCCTGCCCGCGAAGGACGACGACACGAGGCCTTCGACGTGCGTGTGGTGAAATCTGCGCCCGTACTCGGCTGTGAGCGGTTGTGGACGCCTGTTTCCCCCGACGGTGCGCGCTCTGAGATGCGGGACGCGGCGGTGATCGAGAGGTGCTGGCACGATCCCCCTACAGGAGTACATGCTGGCGAGACGATCCTCCAATTGCAGGGTGCGGCGAGTGTACAGTACGGGGGTGATTTGAGAGCGGGACGGCCTGGGGGGACGGAGCGGCCTGGACTCGATTGGTCGCATGGACAGCCCCTACAATACAATAACAGCAGCTGAAAATAGACTGTAGCAGCCGCTCTGAAGTGTTTTATTTTGAAATTACTGCTGAGCGACGAGAGAAAATCACGCTCGCCAGAAAGGCTGTGAGGAGTCTCGCAGACACTGGAGGAGGAGGGCCTGAGCCTGCTGACATATTGTTGTCACCCTCCCTCTACTGCGTTTATTACCGGACATCCGAACCTGAGACGGGTGAGGGCTCGGTGTACTTTGGCGCACGCTAGAAGGCTGCCACTCCGCATCTAGGTGTGTCCTGCGATACGAAGCCTGAAAGTGCGCCTTAGGTGCGGAGAGCGGTGTGCCCCAATGTCAACGATTAGTGGCTGTGGGACATCTGGTCACGAGGTGCAGTTAGCACAGCGAGCCTCAAGGCGATCTTTACTGAACACTGGATTCTAGCGCGGAGGTCTCCCCGTGTGGCGCTCAAGGCTCCTTGACTACGCAACGACGGACATCAGCAGAGAGTGGCAGGGCTTGTGGGGTGCCGTGAGATATAAACTGGAAGAGTGGTTGCCAAGTGGGGGTACTGAGTGCCTTGGTAGACTGCACCGCCTGGCACTCATCTAGGAGAACCTTACTGGGGTGAACTGGAGACAAAGAGTGGCCTGCGCACTCCCTCTGTCCTACACTCTAAAGATGGGCATGGTGGATAAAACAGCAGAATTTGCAATTTGAGCAGCGTAAGTCGTGCCATAGAGAGGAGGAGGTAGACCCGGCCGGGGTAGAGCAGCAGGCGACTTCAGAGGAACCGGAGGGGGAGCGGAGACAGATTTTAGCAGCTATGCAAAAGAGCCTATCCACTATCGACGCTAATATGGACTCCCTGGCCTACAGAATGGACAGGATGACGGAGCGCATAGACAAGCATGCAGAGCGAATAGATATGACAGAGAGGAGAGTTGCGGACGTCGAAAAGGCGCAAACGGAAGCTGACGCAGCGCAGAAACAGATGGGGAAGATACTAACACTGCAGGAAAAAGCGGAAGATTTAGAAGCGAGATCTAGACGCAGTAATATCCGAGTAGTTGGGCTGCCTGAGACCACGCCGATTGGAAACATGGAGGTCTTCATAGAAAAGTTGCTGGTCACTCTGCTAGGCCGGGATACGTTTTCGGATATGTTTATTGTTGAGCGCGCTGATCGATCTCTGGGGCCTAGACCGCCGCGGCGTGCCCCACCCCGCCCAGTGATTGCGAAATTATTGAATTACAGGGATAGAGATGCTGCCCTGAAGAAAGACAGAGATGAAAGATCTGCAGTATGAGGGCTCCTCCCTATCACTATTCCCTGATTTTACTATTAAAGTCCAGGAGGCAAGAAAACAGTTTGTCCCAATGAAGCGGAAATTGAGAGAACCGGGATTAGACTACGCTATGCTCTACCCGGCCAGGCTTAGGATCACAATGAATGGCACCACGAAAATATTTGTTGACCCTAGGTCACTACAAAAGGCCCTTATGGACTGTAAAAAAATCGGGCAGACAAGACAACTTGAATCAGGAACAACTGGACGCAGCAAGTGGTGATCTGGAAGAGTAAAGGGCCCAGATTGGTGAGACAGACAGTGTGTTAATTATAGTAAAAGGTATGTTATTGTTATTCTGAGGAGTTACCCTGGTGTAATCCGGCGCTCTGGGACTTGGACTATTATGGTGCCTGCACCCCGAGATATTTGAAGTGATTCAATATTTGTTTGGAACTACTGTGCAAGGATTAGGAGCTATGTCTTGATTGTGCTACCTCATATGCTGTGGTGCGGCCTGCCCTGAAGGGACTTATTGCTTATAGTCGGGTGGGGACTGCTTAATAGATGTGGATGGCTAGTTTTCATTTCACAAGGTAACATCCGCCCCGGAGTGTTACCCACTACCCCTTTTGTTTTTGCACACATTTCTCATATGTTTTTCTACTTGTTATGGAATCGCTATGCAATAGGGGAAGGGTGAGTTGGACTCGATCATGCCCTGTTGGGGTAGGCATGACGTGGGTGGGGGGGGGGTGGGGATTTTTCTTGTTCGGTAATACAGTGCAGGAGGCAGGTAATGTGCAAGCTATGCTCTACTGATGAGGATGCACCATGGACGTAATCTGTGTTACTCTGGTTATAAGATGGTCCCTGATGTGATCTTTACACTAACCCCTGATGGAAGGTAGAGGTGACAAAGTTAGATTACTTACCTGGAACATAAGAGGTCTGAATGACTATAGGAAGCTACGTAAGGTGATGGCATACCTTACGAGGCATGAGATAGACATTGCACTGTTGCAGGAGTCTCACCTGTCGGTGGGTAGCAATATGTTAAAGTACCGGGCGCTAAGCGGTCTCATACACTCGGCTGGCTTCACTACCCATGCCAGGGGTGTCATCACATGGGTGAACCCCAAGTCGGGTATTAAAATACAAGCTCTTGAAACGGACATAGCTGGCAGATATACAATTTCCAGATGTACGGGAAAGGGGATTGATTGGCTGATGGTTAATGTCTATGGGCCTAATTATGACTGCCCGCTGTTTTATCAGAACTTGCTGGGGCATATGAAGACTGGGGGGGCGGCTTTGCCCATTCTCTGGGGAGGGGATTTTAATTGTGTGTTGGATCCTGCTCTGGACTGTTTGGGCGGGCCGGCGAGGCGCCCTTCTGCTGCAGCAAGGGTGGTCTGCAATATAGCCATACAGCATGACTTGCTAGACATATTGAGGGAAAGGTCCCCGGGGGGTGGGGGGGATTCACCAATTATTCTGCTCCACATCAATTACACACTAGAATGGATTATTGGTTTGTATCGAGAAGCCGGATGCAGCGAGTGCAGGACTGTAAGGTGCTTCTTCGCTCTCTCTCAGATCACTCCCCAATTTTGCTAGACAGTTACCTTAAGGAAGAGACCGGCGCCCTTCACGTGCCGCTTCCCGCCATTCTCACTAATGGACAGTGTTTTCTGCGCTGAGCGCGCTGCGGCAATAGAATCCTTCTTTGACACCAACATAGGATCGGTCCACAAGTTTGCTACTGTTTGGGAAACATTTAAAGAGTATATCAGGGGGATAGCTATGTCTAAGCATTCTGGAGTATTACACTCTATCCGTCAACGCTTGAAGCATCTAGAGGGAAGGCTGGCTGAGTTGGAAACAGAAATAGTGGAGAATGACTGCCCTGCTGCAGCGGAAAGATTGAAAGATATGCTGATTGAATATCATGAGACTGCAGATAATGAAGTTAAACATATGGGGAAATATGCAGTTGCACGCATATTTCTGGTGCGGTGCATAGTTCTGGTGCGGTGCTGGCTGCCCTGCTGCGAGGTAGGCGGCAAGTGTGACTGAGATACGAGCAGCGGATGGGGGCTTGTTGACTGACACTGCAGAGGTTGCTAACCGGTTTAATCAATATTACACTGATCTATATAGCAAGAAAGTCTCCACTGACGATAAGGCCATTATTGACTATCTTGAACAGATTAAGATGCCCTGGCTTTCAGATAAACACAGGGAGTACTTGATGAGACCTTTGGATGCCCAGGAGATATCGGTGGCATTGAGCTCGATGAGATCCGGGGGAGCGCCAGGGGCGGATGGGATGGTCTTACTGTAGCGTTCTACAAAGAATTTAAAGACTTACTTATCCCACACCTGTGCACTCTTTTTGAAGAGATGGGAGAGGAGGGAACGATGCCTGCTTCTATGAGAGAGGCGCTTATAGTAACTATACAACACATGAAATCCTCGGGTCTAAGAACACAAATATATGCCTGAACAAGAGTCAGCAAAGATGATCTCAACATGCTATTAAGGAGATCCCTTAATTAGGACGTAATCCCATCACCCACCGAGGTGGCATGCTTCATCATCTGGGATTCTCCTCTTGACGGGGAACCCTAGCCCCGCCAAGGGCTACTACCCCCTCACTGTGAGGGAGGAGCTCAGGGATGTTTTTTATTCCTACACTATTTAGGATATAATAAATCCTTTAGACGAGAAGACGACTGAATGGGTTGGGTGACTGGCGCAGTGCAGAACTTAAAGAAAGAATGTGAGTGAGTGATGTTAAAACTAACTACCAAGAGCAATGTGGACTTTATTAGTTTGTTCCTGGTGTCAGGATTAAAAACAGTGCACCTGCAGTTTAAAATAATAACTGCCTATGGTGGACGTGAACGGGTCTACATGTTTCAGCCTCAAGGGCCCTGTTAGGTTTTGCGGCTTTCGTCAGGACCAAAAGGTATTATGTGCTACTGCGGTTGAAAGAGTGTTAAGAAAAAAGTGTTAAGACAAAAAAAATCATTATATATTGTTTCGATACAGAACCAGTAATCCCACGTTTGATGTTCTTGATTTACCGGTCGTACCCGTTGTGTACGGATAAGTCGCCTCACCTCAACCTGGCGACAGCTCAGGGGAGGGGCACCGCTCTCTCCGTCGAGACCCCGGGCTTTCACTGAGCTGGAACCTATAGTACTTATTGTAACTAGCCTAAAGCCTGGGAAACCGGCGGATGAATGCTCGTCATTTTGTTCGCTATCGCTTCCCAATTTCGACACGAAATTATTTGCGAAAGTCCTAGCCAACCGCATGGCTCCGCTGGTTGGTTCAGAGCAAGCGGGGTTTGTTCCAGAACGTAACCTTTCTTACAACCTTAGAACGGTATTCGGAGCAATGCAGCATATTAGACCTGAGATTAAGGCGGCAGCGGTCTTCTTAGACGCGGAGAAGGCCTTTGACTCAGTAGAATGGCCATTCATGTATGCAGTCTTGAGCTGAATGGGAGTGGGCAATATTTTCTTGCGTTTGGTAGAGGTCTTATATAGTTCTCCATCTGCTTGAATTCGTGTAGGAGACATCGTTACATCCCCTATAAAAATATCCAGAGGTACGCGACAGGGGTGTCCTCTATCCCCGCTGTTATATGCCCTAGTAGCGGAACCGCTTGCTTGTGCCCTCAGGGAATACCACAGCCATGGGGGAATCTGATTCCCCGGGTATAACCTCATTGTGTCATCCTACGCTGATGATACGTTGTTGTACGTAAGAGACCCGGAGGTGAATCTCAAACCAATTCTTGATGAGGTGGTAAAATATGGTGACAGATCGGGCTTGAAAATTAATTGGGCAAAGTCGACAATCTTTCCCTTGACCCCTGCTATGATACCGACGGAGCTGGGTTATCCGCTACAGTGGTCAACTGATGCTATTAGATATCTCGGTGTCCAAGTACACACAGACTCAGCTCTGGTGATCAAGGATTATTATGGCAGACTGATCTCTAGACTAGAGGAGGATATTGAAAAATGGATCCGTCTACCTCCGTCACTCCTGGGACGTATATCCCTTATAAAGATGGTAGTTTTGCCCAGATTGCTATTTCTTTTCCTAAACATACCCATGGTTCTGCCCCTGCATATTTTTAAAATTATTCTCTCACTTCTCATTAGACTTGCTTGGGCTGGAAAACAACTGAGAGTCAGTTGGAATATATTAACACTTCCATATTCATTGGGGGGTTTGGGTGCCCCGGACCTTGAGCTCTACTAAAGAGCAGCCCAAGGCTCCCACGCCTACCACTGGCTGTGGGAGGACGCGTGCCCTCCGCATCTATTTACAGAAAAGGTTGCAGTTGCTCCGGAGCAGTTGCCAATACGACTGTTCCGGGCGCCGATAAAAACAGGAGTTTTGGATTCTATAAACTCTGTAGTGCATGCTTGGCATAACTTGCAGAAACGTCAAGCGGGAGCCATTCTTTATTCCCCTTAGGCCCCAATTAAGTGGTGTGATTGGATGTCAATAAGTCACGAGAGAGGGGTGATTCAGGCGCTTGATAAAATAGGGGTCTCTAAGATGGAGGATCTGTTTGTGGAAGGTAGAGCTCGCTGCTGGGACGAGCTGATGGTAGGGGACGTTCTCCCCTCGCAGTTGGTTCGCTTCCAATTTTATAGGGTTAGACTCGAATTAAGTGAGCTGTTGGGCTCGGAGATGCTGGAGCCCCCGGAGTTGAAAGCTCTTTCTCGCCTTTTAAGCTGTAAAGACCCCTCGTAAATTGGTCACTATAATATACTCCATAACACAAGACAATAGACGGCATCACTACACCAAAGCCAGATTAGAATGGCAAAGTGATTTGGGAGTTGCACTAGACGACAAGGTGTGGAGCTACTGTTGTGAGGTCACTAAACACGTGTCACTAAATGGTAGACACCGGCTAATTCATTTTAAATTCCTCCAAAGGGTATACTACACTCCTGAGCGGCTACTTAGATATGGGCTACAGGACTCTGCTGCCTGTGAGAGATGTGGGATGGACCCTGCTGGGTTTATGCATCTTGCCTGGGCGTGCTCCGGTATAGCTAACTATTGGGAACAAATCTTCAAATTACTGAGCGAAATTTGTGGCCTCGAACTCACACTAAACCCATTGATGGCGTTGTTGGGGTATACGTGGAAGTTGCCCAAAGATGTCCGTAGATTAATTGACATGGGATTATAGCTTGCCAAACGTAGGATTGCTGTCAGGTGGGCACGTGGCCCGATCCCTACAACTTCTGATTGGTCTAGGGACATGATATACTGCAATACCCAATACGAACTGTACAGCAAGCTACTTCCACCGCTGAATCGCCCTAAGAACTTTTGGGGCCTGTACAAACAATACCTGGTGGGAAAAGAAACCGGGAAGCGGAGGGAGAAAGGGTTCAAGATAAGGAGTTAATGACTTGAACTTGCTCTCATGAATGGCGCAGTTATGTTAGATAAGACTTGTACAGCTGGAAATGTGATAATAATCCCTCTGCTATAGATGTTAATATTGCTAACTCGTAGAAGTAATGCATTAATTGTGAAATGATTGTATATCTGTGAATGCCTCTTATTGCTATCTTTGTCAACGATGCACACTGTAACTCATTCTTTCTCTGCACTGTATGTACCTTGGCATATTGTTCATTAAAAAAGCTAATAAAAAATAATAATAATTAGGTTCTGTATGAAATGGTGTGTAGTAATCATCATTCATATGGCGCAACACCTTATTGAGGGATATAGGTACCCTCATCTTATGACATTCGATAGTCTTCATAAGTTGCCTCATAAAGATCATAGTTGCCATCACAGTAGGAATATGTATTTATTCGCCCATTCCTGTTCCTGATAATTTGGGTGGTAGACATCAGAATCGCACTAAGGTAAATAACCCAATTCTTCCTCAGTGTCCTGGTATTTTATTTTTACCAGTCCTAGGCTTTATGCAGTCCGATATTGGTTGTCAGGCTCCAACTATTCTTCTGCCTGTTTTGACTAGATGAGATATGTTCCATCCAGATTTCTGCAGAGTTGTCTTCTTGAAATTTGGAATCCTAGCAACTGCATCTTTGTCGAAGGGTATTCCATCAATTATTCCTCCATCAATGGGGCTGTTGGTGGTGGTGTCACAGATGGTGAGGCTGTCAACTGAGCAGGTGTAGACCGCTGTCAATGGCTTAAAACAGAAAGCCTAGTAATTGATGGGGTTACCATCTCCTGCTTAACAGGCATTGTCGACAAAAGATCTGCTGTTGACTAAGCCAACTTTATCATTTGGCACCTGAGGAGATCAAGGCTTTGGCATGGCTGGTGATTGCTTTCTCTTTCTTTGCTGCTGGTCAATAGAAGATGACCTTACGTTTTTATGAGTGTTTGGACAGAAAGTCCCTCGCATGGTACCGATGGGCTGATTTTTTTTAGTCCTGGGTGAACACGGATCATGTGTGTGTGCCATGACATAAGCCTGTCTCACGGATTGCAGTTTTGTTGGACCAGGAGGGAAGTCTACCAAAGTGATAAAAGGCTACTGCCTTTACCAGGGTTAAGTAGCATGAGCACAGTGGTGGCAGTATACTGTGTATGCATTAGTAGGCGTGAACACGCCTTTTTAGCTGTGTAACTGGAGTGAGACCTACAGGCCCACTACTGTAAAGTTTCACCGCTGTGTAATTAACTCACCCTTGGCCTACATCTAGTTAGTATGTAGTGCTGAGCAGTGCACATGTGGTTGCATACATGTGCTGAGTGTATGTGTGCGGTATAATACATGGAATACTCTGGGTTCCATTTCGGGAGACCTAGGGCTTACAGGAGGAGCATAGGGCGGTAGGGGATAACCTACAGACCGATCTGTGGATTGCTGCATTCATATGAGCTGGGTGGGACACACACTGGAGGAAGGAAGAGCCAGGCTCTTATGTACACCTGAAAGGGTGATCTGATTCTGAGAGGTCGCTCGAAATTGGGCCTGGGCACATCTTAGAAAGGAGATGGCACTGATAAATGAGAATCTTAAGAAGCAGGGCTGGGGTCCAGGGGTAACCTTTTGATGCACACATTACTGTGGCCAACATCCAGATATGACCCTCTAGTCGCTCCTATGGCCTGTGTTGTGGGGCTATCAGATATGGAGCTACTCCTGCTGTGACAGACTACTTTTAGAGTAAGTGCAGAACAGAGGAGTGGGCACTTCAAAAGGAAGCAGATGCCCCATTGCAAACTTTCAAGACCCAGACCCTAAATCACATCTGGTGTCTGGAAATGGACTATAAGAAGGGGAGCCGGAGGCACCCAGAATTGTCAAGTGTCAAGCCAATTGGGCTATATGTTGAGGAGGAGAAGCTCTGCAACACGTCTACATTTGTTCAGGACTCAGGGCAAAGGTCTGCCAGTCTTCCAGCTGCGTGAGGGGACATCACCCAGGGAAATTCAAAACCATCTGCCCTGGAACCCCAGTGCCTGACTGTTTGCCAAGACCAGTGTGCCCTGTGACGAAGAGGAGAGCGCATGGAGGGGGCAAGGTCAGGTGGGAGATCCTGGTGAGTGAATCCCCCCACAGCGAGGTGTGAGAATGCAGCAGCTGCATCGATCGGGCCATTGCCCTTCCCCAGATTCAGGTCGATCATCATGAAGTTAGCAGTGGCTGCACAGAACGGGCTGCCCCCTGTGTGCAGGTAAAAGGCAGCAACCCCGTATGCAAGAGGGGGCTGCCGTGAAGAGTGCATTACTGCCAGGTCAAGCAAGCTATGGTGGTGCGAGGTAAAGTCCCTGACCAGCCGCCCACCCCCCACTCCTAACCAAGAAGCCTTCGACTGCTCGACCCACACTAGCACTGAGCGTCACGCGCTGAAGGGGTACTTGGCCCAGTATCTCAGGACCCACAGTAGGTCAGGACCTGTAGTAGGTCGGGCCCAGGGACATCAGGAGTAAAAGGCCTCCAACCCTACGGTTGGACCCATTAGCTCCTGCTTGCCCCTGGCCCTCTGAAAAGGGTTCTGACAATGAGCCTTGTTAAGTAGCTTTTTGTGGGGCTCAAAAGAGGTTGAGGCTGCCTCCTTTGCAGGAATTTTGGATTCTGAAACCACAGATGTTTCTAAATTGGTGCCTTGGTGCTTTTCTCTCTAGAAGGCTGTGACCTTGACCAAGACTCATCCCCTGAAGAGGGGTTCTCTGCAGCCTTGTTTTTCTGTACACACCGCAAAAATCTTGAAGCCAGATCTGGTGCAGATCATCACTAAAGACTTGGTTTTCCACAGAAGTTACATGACTTAAAAAGGGGGAAAAAATACTTTTGATGCTTTTTCCATGTCCAATCCAGTTATTTTTCCTTAACCCAGAGGTAGTGGTGGATAAACTACACCTACACACGAAAGACTCAGAATGAATATTTGGAGGTAAAATTAAGACTTATCTACTTGAAGTGAGAGCTCTACCCACACAACATTGTGGTAAATATGTCAAGTAAGACGGCCTCTGGATGGGGTGAGGCTAATGGCACACTCACGTCATTGCCTCAAGTTTTGTTCTTTTAAAATAAGGTGAAAGTGCTACTAAAATGGCAGTGTTTAGAGCCTTCAAGGCAGACGGTCTCATGTACTGCTTTTGTAAATTTACAGTGGGACTCCCACCTCAAACGACGGGGAATGACAAGCATGTGACTCTAGGAAAGATCTAATGGTGGAGAAATTCCTGATGCCTACCTCTCCGAACAGTTATAAGCAGAACTAAAATTAGAGAAATACAGTACACATTTGCTCCTTATCTGCTTATGCATTACACTAACTGCCCCTAGCATGAAAACAAATGGAAAATAATTATGCATTAAACAATCCCGTATAGATAATAGAGGCCCTAATACCAGAGAGTCCTCAGCTAGGAAAGGGAACAAAGAAATGAGCAAAAGTATGTCGGCCATTAGAAAAGTCTCCTCCAGTAAGGGCTATTATGCAACACTGTAGTTTCAATCGAAAAATACAGTGACTACAGGGTTGCAACCTGGCGAGGTACCTGCTGTACGAGAGTAGTATAGATGTTTATGGGCATTTTTAAAGCGCAAGTTACACTTCACCAGATGGAGTATTCACACGTTTCAGAAGCACAAGTTACTACTTGTGTAACGATATATCTGTAAGAGACATTAGTTAGTGATAGATTCCTTACCTTAGAATATCCCCAGGCGTCAGACTGGATCCGGAAAGTTTTTCGTTAGCAGTGCCCCTGCGCGTCAGTAGGTGGCGTCGTGCGGCTGCGCATCCGTCGCTGGCGTCATAAGCGCCAAGATGACGTCACGGAGACTACTTAGGCGCCACCCATGCGCGCTGACGTCAGTTCTGTACACGACTTTCCGCGCCAGAAACGCAGAGCCATGCAAGAAACTGACCATTGGTGCCATGAAACTAGGGCCCTGAAAGAGCTGACCTTAACCCTAGAAATCAGTTCGCAGAACGGGGAGGATGGGTGGGGCGGTAAGGAATCTATCACTAACTAATGTCTCTTACAGATATCGTTATACAAGTAGTAACTTGTGCATCTGAAAGACACGTTAGTGATAGATTCCTTACCTTAGAACAGATACCCGAGCAATACCAACCCCGGTGGAGGGTCTGCGAATGGATTACACCAGAAAGTCACGGAGAACAGAACGGCCAAAGAAGCCGTCTCTCCGGACCGGACTGTCAAGGCAGTAATGCTTGGTAAACGTGTGCAGCGAGGCCCACGTAGCTGCCTGACAAATATCCTGCAAGGGGACGCCGCGTCCCAAGGCAGTAGTGGCTGCTGTCGCCCTGGTAGAATGGGCACGCAGTCCCACAGGAGGCTCCTTCTTAGCCAACGAGTAACAGGCTTTGATGCAGAGAACGACCCACTGAGAGATGGTCTGTTTGTGCACAGCCCGACCTTTTTTGGCGCCCGCGTAGCCAACAAAGAGCTGGTCCTCCACCCGGAACTGTCGAGTGCGCTTCAGGTAGAACGAGAGCGCACGTTTTGGGTCCAGACGGTGGAGCCTCTCTTCCTCTTTTGAAGGATGCGGAAAGAAGGTGGGCAAAGTGATGGTCTGCCCGATGTGGAAGGGCGTGACAACCTTTGGCAAGAAAGAAGGACAGGCCCTTAAAACCACCTTGTCCGAATGAACAGAATGGAAGGGAGGTTTGGAAGAAAGAGCCTGGAGCTCACTCACTCTTCTGGCAGAGGTGATAGCTACCAGGAAAGCCGTCTTGAGAGTGAGAAGACGCAAAGGACAGGTATGAAGGGGCTCGAAGGGAGCGCACATCAGATATGTCAAGACAAGATTTAAATCCCATTGAGGCATAATGAATGGCACGGGAGGAAACATGTGCGTAATGCCTTTCAGGAAACGGTTAACCGGAGATTTAAACAAGGAAGACTGATCTGGAAGCCTGAGAAAGGCGGAGATGGCCGAAAGATAACCTTTGATAGTGCCCAGAGCAGAGCCCTGCTGGGCCAAAGAAAGAAGGAACAGAAGGACTTCGGAAAGAGGGGCAGAAAGGGGATCCACAGCCATAGCTGTGCACCATGCCACAAACTTGTTCCACCTGCAGGCGTATACCGATTTAGTGGAGGGACGCCTGGCTGCCAGAATGACATCGCAGACTGCGGGAGGAAGATCGAAAGCTGTCAACTGTCGCCGCGCAATCTCCACGCATGGAGGTGGAGGCTGGACAGGTTCGGGTGGAGGACCGTCCCCTGCTGCTGCAACAGAAGATCCTCTCGAAGAGGCAGTCGGATCGGGGGATCGAGCGCCATGTTGAGTAGCTCGGGATACCAGTATCTTCGTGCCCAATCCGGAGCCACAAGAATGACTTGGGCCCGGTCGCGCCGAATCGGCTTCAGCACTCTGGGCAGAAGTGGTATAGGCAGAAAGGCGTACAACAGACCGCAACTCCACTCGCGACGAAAGGCGTCGCCGAGCGAGTGCCGCCTTGGAAATTCCAACGCGCAGAACTGATGACATTGCGCGTTCTCTTCGGTGACGAATAGATCTAACCAAGGCTCTCCCCACTGCAGAAAGAGACCTTGCGCCACGTCCGAGTTCAGACGCCATTCGTGATCCATCAAGCACCGGCGGCTGAGTTCGTCCGCCCTGGCGTTCAGAGAACCTGCCAGGTGTTGAACCACCAAGGTAATGCCGTGACGTTCCAGCCAAGTCCAGAGGCGCAGAGCCTCCTGACATAGGGTCCACGACCCCACCCCGCCCTGCTTGTTGCAATACCACATGGCGGTGGTGTTGTCCGTGAACACCTGCACTACACTTCCCCGGACAGAGGGAAGGAATGCCTTCAGAGGAAGCCGGATCGCCCGAAGCTCCAAAAGATTGATATGGAGCCGGGACTCCGCCGGAGACCAGAGGCCTCTGATGTCCGCCTCTCCCAAGTGGCCACCCCATCCCAGGAGGGACGCATCAGTCACCACTGTGTGCTCCGGTTGGGGAAGGGAGAGGGATCTGCCATTAACCCAATCGTGATTCATGAGCCACCACTGCAATTGTTGTGCAGTGCCCTCCGAGATCTGGACATGATCGGACAGGTTGCCCTGATGCTGTTCCCACTGGAACTTCAGGTCCCACTGCAGAACCCGCATATGCCATCTGGCATGGTCCACCAGCAGGATGCAGGAGGCCATCAGGCCCAGGAGCCGGAGGGTCATCCTGACTGAAACCCGGGATAGAGGCTGAAAGATCGGAATCATAGCCTGAATATCCCGGACTCGCTGCTCGGGAGGATAAACCCGAAACAGCGTCGAATCCAGAACTGCTCCGATGAAGGGGAGCTTCTGAGAGGGACTCAGGTGCGACTTCGGCACGTTGATGGAGAACCCCAGCAACTGCAGGAGGTCGGCCGTAGTCTGAAGGTGGGTGACGACTGCCTGGGGCGAGCCCGCCTTCAACAACCAGTCGTCGAGGTAGGGGAAGACTGACACCCCTGACCTGCGCAGATGAGCTGCGACCACCATCATCACCTTCGTGAACACCCGAGGGGCGCTGGTAAGGCCGAAGGGGAGCACGGCAAACTGAAAATGCTCCTGGCCTACCGTGAATCGCAGGTAATGCCGGTGGGCCGGCAGGACGGGGATGTGAAAATAGGCGTCCTACAAGTCCAAAGCTACCATCCAGTCTCCAGGGTCGAGGGCAGCCAAGACCTGAGCCAGAGTCAGCATCTTGAACTTCTCCTTCCGGAGGAAGCGATTGACGTTCCTGAGGTCCAAGATGGGGCGTAAAACCCCCCTTGTCCTTTTTGGGGACCAGAAAGTAGTGGGAATAACAACCACTCCCTACTTCTGGCCCAGGAACACACTCGATGGCCCCTTTGGCCAAGAGGGCCGTGACTTCCTGCAGGAGAAGTGCCAAGTGGACCCCCGACATGCGGTGGAACCGAGGTGGCATGGCTGGAGGGGTGGACTGAAAGGGAAGGGCGTAACCCTTGCGGATGATCTGCAACACCCACTTGTCCGATGTGATAGCGTGCCAGTGGGGGAGAGGATGGCGGATCCTGCCACCCACTGGCGTGCCCCCCAAAGCTCGGATTAGGAAGGTTTGGAGGCAGAAGCAGCGGGGGCAGAGGTGGGCTGACCCCCACACTGATTCCCAGACCCGCCCCTGCGGAAACCGCGTCCGCGCTGAGGCTGGTTCTGCACAGGCTTGCTGAAGGAACGTGCCTGGGCGCCCTTTCCGTGGCCACGAAAGGAACGAAAACCAGGAGTGGCTGGGCTTTTCGTTGAAAGACCTAAGGACTTGGCCGTGGCCCGCGAGTCCTTAAAACGCTCCAGCGCACTGTCGGCCTTATCGCCAAACAGACGAGTGCCATCAAAGGGCATGTCCATGAGCGAGCTTTGGACATCTGGCGAGAACCCGGTAGATCTCAACCAGGCGTGGCGACGAAGCGCCACAGTCGTAGAAATTGCTCTACCTAGTGAGTTCTCGGTGTCCAAACCACACCGAATGGCGAACGTAGCCGCATCTTTACCCTCGGCAACAGCTTGGAACAGCACAGCTTGGGTCTCTTCAGGACACTGGGGCAACACCTGTGCAACTGTATCCCACACCACGTGGGAATAGCGGCCCAATAGGAAAGCGGTGTTCACCGACCGCAGCCCCAAGCTGGCCGAAGAGAACAACCGCTTGCCGAACTGCTCCAGCTTCTTGGAGTCCTTATCCGGCGGAGCCGTGGGGAAGGCACTCTGGGACGTCGAAGCTTGGATGACCAGGCTCTCAGGCGTATGATGAGTGGTCAGAAAGGCAGGGTCACCGGGCGCCAGGCGATGACGCCTGGCGATGTTCTTATCCACAGGGGCCCCTGTGGCTGGCCGCGACCAAGTGCCCAGCAAGACGTCAGTGAGGGCGTCATTAAATGGCAGCAGGGGCTCCGACGAAGTGGACGCCGTCTGGAGCACCTCAGTGAGGAGGTTAGTTTTGAGGGCCACCGTAGGGAGATCAAGGTTGAGAACCTCAGCTGCCCGACGGAGCACCATTGTGTAGGAGGCACCCTCCTCCCATGGTAGGCGGGGGAGAGGCAAACCCCGGGTCAGAGGCAAACCCCGGGTCAGAGGAGACGTCGAGGTCGCCGGCATCCTCCAAATCGTCCGCCCAGTCCTGCTCAGAGTCACACTGACGAGCAAGAGGGTCCTCGGACCCCTCCCAGTCGTCCTCCACCTCCGCCGCATGTGGCACAGACCGCGGCAGCAGGGCAGGAGCCGGAGAAGGAACAAACTGCGTCGGGAACAGCGCCGAGAACGGCGCCGGCCGGGGCCGGACCGGCACCGTGTCCCAATGCGGATTCCAGGTAGGAGCAAAATGGTCCTGGAACCTGGGCAAGGGCGGGACAAATGGCACCCACTGCGGCGCTGGAGGCGAAGCCGGCAGCGATGGACCTTGTGGCGCCGTGGCCGGAGCCATCGGCGCAGGATCCTGTGGCGCCGAAGCTGGATCCGCCGGCGGCGCCGATGGTCCAACAGGATCCTGACACGGGACCGCGGGGCCCGAGGGCGCCCCGGCGGGAGCCCGAGGCCTAAAAAGGCGGTCCATGGTAGCAAGAAACTCTTGCACCTGTGCGGGAGTCGCCGACGGACCCGAGTAAGGTGGGTAGGCCGCGGGACTCTCGAGCTCCGAAGGAGCCGCTGGGGCAAAGCCCCTGTCCCCCTCGTCCGCATCAGAGGACCGACGGGGGGGACGTCGGAGAGCGAACACGCTTCTTCGACTTCTTTTTGTGTCGTCTCTTACCCGAATCCGAGGGTGAAGACTTGGAGCCCGAGGAGCGATGACTGTGGCCCCGCGAGCGTTCCCTGGAACGGCAACGGCGCTGGGACGAGTGCCGGACCTCCAGCAGCTTCCGGTGCCGCTCCCTCAAGGCCTTCGGGGCCATGGCCCGACAGTCCAGACAGGACCGGGAGTCGTGGTCGGTCTCCAGGCAGTAGAGGCAGACATCGTGGGGGTCCGCCACCGACATATTGCGACGGCAGGCCCCACAAAACTTAAATCCAGGCAACCCTACGTGCACCAAGTAAACCAAAGCTTACAGGAGACAAAAGTCTCAAAAAGGGTAGTCAAAAAGTGACTAAGGTACGTGCTCTAACCGGATCTGCGCTTACTGGCGCGGAAAAAGAAAGAACTGACGTCAGCGCGCATGGGTGGCGCCTAAGTAGTCTCCGGGACGTCATCTCGGTGCTTACGACGCCACCTACTGACGCGCACGGGTACTGCAAACGAAAAACTTTCCGGATCCAGTCTGACACCTGAGGACATTCTAAGGTAATGAATCTATCACTAACATGGTCTCTTTCAGATCCCAACATATACGTGTGAAGGGGAATATATTTTCTGTTCACTTCATTTGAAATATCAACAATGATTTACGCTTTGTGGTTACCAAATGTACTAAAATAAGAAGCAGAACGAAAGAGGCATGGCTCCAATGTTACAATTCACTGCGCAAACATAAAAACCTCTTTAGCTAGCAAGAATGTATCAACACATACCTGTTCCTTTTTGTTCTGAAACCACAAGTGCATCGCACTTGGACGTTCTGTTTTCTGAACAGCCATGACTCTCACAGGCGAGAATTCAGATGTTTTTGAGCCATTCACTTGCATATCTGAAAGAAATCAGTTACTCCCAATAAAAACAGTATTTAAAAATATATAAAAAAAATTTTTTTTTAATTTTTATTTAAAAAATATTTTTTTTATGATGGTTGCTAAGGCTTTACAATTACTTTACTCAAGGTCTTCAAATAATGCTAACTCAACTTCTTAAGTTCTTGCTAAAATTTAAAGTCTTCAGGTGTTTTCCTCGATGAAACTATTATGTGGCCGCTTGTATACCAATGGAGGTGGTTCTGCAGCAGAAGAGAATGCCACTTAATTCTCTCCACACTCCTTTAGGACAGCAAAGAGACCGAACAGCTGCAGTGAAATGGGTCTTTCAGGTTGACTTATCCCTTTCAATGCTTCTGATGCCAGTGCTGTGGTACATTACTTTAATATTTTATAATTGGGATTTCCGGTACAATGCACAAGTTACTAACTTGTGTAACGATATATCTGTAAGAGACAGTAGTTAGTGATAGATTCCTTACCTTAGAATATCCCCAGGCGTCAGGCTGGATCCGGAAAGTTTTGCGTAGCAGTACCCTTGCGCGTTGGTAGGCGGCGTCGTGCGGCTCCGCGTCCGTCGTCGGCGTCGTGATCGCCGGGATGACGTCGCGGGCAGTACTTAGACGCCGCCCCTGCGCGCTGACGTCAGTTCTGTACACGACTTTCCGCGCCAGGAACGCAGAGCCATGCAAGAAGCTGACACAGGTGTCTGAAAAATACTAGGGCCCTGAAAGGGATGTCCTTAACCCTAGAAATCAGTTCGCAGAACGGGGAGGATGGGTGGGCGGTAGGGAATCTATCACTAACTACTGTCTCTTACAGATATATCGTTACACAAGTTAGTAACTTGTGCATCTGAAAGAGACACGTTAGTGATAGATTCCTTACCTTAGAATAGATACCCCAGCAATACCAACCCCGGTGGTGGGTCTGCGAACAAAGATCAGACAAGGAAGTCCTGGAGGACAGAACGGCCAAAGAAGCCGTCCCTCCGGACCTGACTGTCAAGGCAGTAATGCTTAGTAAACGTGTGCAGCGAGGCCCACGTAGCTGCCTGACAGATAACCGGCAGCGGAACACCGCGGCCCAAGGCCGTGGTAGCAGCCGTTGCCCTGGTGGAATGGGCACGCAGCCCAACAGGAGGCTCCTTCTTGGCCAAAGAATAGCAGGTCTTGATGCACAAGGTAACCCAGCGGGAGATGGTCCTCTTGTGCACCGCCCGACCTTTTTGGCGCCCACGTAGCCAACAAAGAGCTGGTCATCCACCCGGAAGTGTTTTGTGCGGTCGATATAGAAGGAGAGCGCACGTTTTGGGTCCAGACGGTGGAGCCTCTCTTCCTCTCTGGAAGGATGCGGAGGCGGAAAGAAGGTGGGCAAAGTGATGGTCTGCCCAATGTGGAAAGCAGTAACCACCTTTGGCAAGAAGGACGGACGCGTCCGAAGAACAACCTTGTCTGGATGAACAGACAGAAAGGGAGGCTTGCAAGATAGAGCCTGGAGCTCACTCACCCGCCGAGCGGAGGTGATGGCCACCAGAAAGGCTGTCTTCAGAGTCAGAAGACGAAGAGGACAGTTATGCAGAGGCTCAAAGGGAGCGCACATTAAAAGGTAAGAACCAAGTTCAAGTCCCACTGAGGCATTACAAACGGAACAGGAGGGAAGAGGTGAGTAATGCCTTTTAAGAACCTGTTAACAACAGGGGACTTGAACAGGGAGGGCTGATCAGGGAGCCTGAGGAAGGCCGAGATAGCACAAAGATAACCCTTGATGGTACCCAGGGCAGAACCCTGTTGGGCCAGAGAGAGAAGGAACAGAAGGACCTCCGAAAGAGGGGCAGAAAGGGGATCCACAGCCTTTGCTGTGCACCATGCCACAAATTTGTTCCACCTGCAGGCGTATACCACCTTAGTGGAGGGACGCCTGGCTGCCAGAATCACATCACAAACTTCGGGAGGCAAGTCGAAAGGAATCAACTGCCGCCGCTCAATCTCCACGCAAGCAGGTGTAGACTGGACAGGTTCGGGTGGAGGACCGTCCCCTGCTGCTGCGACAGAAGATCCTCCCGAAGAGGCAGACGGATCGGGGGATCTATGCTCATATTGAGTAGCTCGGGATACCAAACTCTTCGAGCCCAGTCCGGAGCCACAAGAATGACTTGGGCCCGGTCGTGCCGAATCTTCTTCAACACTCTGGGTAGAAGTGGTATAGGCGGAAAGGCGTACAACAGACCGCAACTCCACTCGCGACGAAAAGCGTCGCCGAGCGAGTGCCGCCTTGGAAATTCCAACGCGCAGAACTGATGACATTGCGCGTTCTCTTCGGTGGCGAATAGATCTAACCAAGGCTCTCCCCACTGTAGAAAGAGTCCTTGCGCCACTTCCGAGTGAAGACGCCATTCGTGATCCATTATGCACCTGCGGCTGAGTTCGTCCGCCCTGGCGTTCAGAGAACCTGCCAGGTGTTGAACCATCAGGAACATGCCCTGATGTTCCAGCCATGTCCAGAGGCGCAGAGCCTCCTGACAAAGGGTCCAAGACCCCACCCCGCCCTGTTTGTTGCAGTACCACATGGCGGTGGTGTTGTCTGTGAACACCTGCACTACCTTCCCTTTGACAGAGGGAAGGAATGCCTTGAGTGCAAGCCGGATCGCCCGGAGCTCCAGAAGGTTGATATGGAGCCGGGACTCCGCCGGAGACCAGAGGCCTCTGATCTCCGCCTCTCCCATGTGACCGCCCCATCCCAGAAGGGACGCGTCCGTCACAACTGTATGCTCTGGCTGGGGAAGGGAGAGGGATCTGCCCATGACCCATTGCCGGTTCGAGAGCCACCACTGCAACTGTTTTGCAGTCCCCTCCGAGATCTGGACGTGATCGGACAGGTTGCCCCGGTGCTGCGTCCACTGGAACTTCAGGTCCCACTGCAGAGCCCGCATATGCCATCTGGCATGAGTGACCAGCAGGATGCAGGAGGCCATGAGGCCCAGCAGCCTCAGGGTCATCCGTGCCGAAACCCAGGATAAAGGCTGAAAGATTGGAATCATAGCCTGAATATCCCGGACTCGCCGTTCGGGAGGATAGGCCCGAAACTGCGTCGTGTCCAGAACTGCTCCGATGAAAAGGAGCTGTGGAGAAGGAATTAGATGCGACTTCGGCACATTGATGGAGAACCCCAGCGAGTGCAGGAGTTCGGCCGTAGTCTGGAGGTGGGAGACGACTGCCTGGGGCGAGCCCGCCTTCAGCAGCCAGTCGTCGAGGTAGGGGAAGACTGAAACCCCGGCCCGGCGCAGATGAGCTGCGACCACCGCCATCACTTTCGTGAACACCCGAGGGGCACTGGTAAGGCCAAAGGGGAGCACGGTGAACTGAAAATGCTCGGGGCCTACCGTGAACCGAAGGTAACGCCGGTGGGCCGGCAGGACGGGGATGTGGAAATATGCGTCCTGCAAGTCCAACGCTACCAGCCAGTCTCCAGGGTCGAGGGCAGTCAAGACCTGAGCTAGGGTGAGCATCTTGAACTTCTCCTTCCGGAGGAAGCGATTGACGTTCCGGAGGTCCAAGATAGGACGCATGTCCTCCTTGTCCTTTTGGGCACCAGAAAGTAGTGGGAGTAGCAACCACGCCCTACTTCTGGGGTCGGAACATGCTCGATGGCCCTCTTGGTCAAGAGGGCCGTGACTTCCTTCTGTAGAAGCACCAAGTGATCCCCTGACATGCGGTGGAATTGAGGTGGCATGGCTGGGGGGTGGTCTCGAAGGGGAGGGAGTAGCCCCTTCGGACAATGTCCAAGACCCACCTGTCCGAGGTGATGGTGCGCCAGTGGGGAAGGTGATGGCGGACCCTGCTCCCTACTGGCGTGCCGTGCACCTGAAAGGAGGGACTAGGAGGGCTTGGAGGCCGCGGACGGGTTGGAGGTGGTGGCCTGACCCGCACGCTGGTTGCCCGATCCGCCACGGCGGAATCCACGTCCTCGGCCACGCGAAGACGCCTGCTGCGCGGGCCGGTGGCTGGGCTGCTGACGTGAAGGGCGCCCCTACCGTGGCCACGATAGGGGCGAAAAGCAGAAGGCAGCGGAGGGCGTGTAGCAGAAAGGCCCAGGGACTTGGCAGTAGCCCGTGGAGTCCTTAAAGCGCTCCAACGCATGGTCTGCTTTGGACCCAAAAGACCGACTCCATCAAAGGGCATGTCCATGAGAGTATTCTGGACATCCCCTGAAAAACCAGTGGTTCTCAGCCAGGCGTGGCGTCGGAGCGCCACCGTCGTTGCAATCGACCTGCCCAGCGAGTCGGCGGTGTCAAGGCCACAACGGATAGTGTATTTGGCCGCATCCCTTCCTTCCGCAATGGCGCGGGAAAGCAGTGCCTGGACCTCCTCAGGGCACTGGGGCAAAACATCCGCCACCGAATCCCACAGAGAGTGGGTATATCGGCCCAAAAGACAAGCGGTGTTAACGGACCGCAAGCCAGCACTGGAGGAAGAAAAACCTTTCTTCCCAAACTGATCCAGGCGTTTGGATTCCCTATCCGGAGGAGCGGTAGGGAAGGCGGTTTGGGAAGCGGAGGCTTGGACAACCAAGCTCTCAGGAGTGGGGTGGACAGAAAGAAACAGGGGGTCGCCCGGAGCGGGGCGATGGCGTCGTGACACGTTCCGATCCACAGGAGCCCCTGTGTTGGGCTTGGACCAGGCGCCCAAAAGAACGTCCGTGAGGGCGTCGTTAAACGGCAGCACAGTCTCCGCAGAGGAGGCTGCCGGCTGAAGCACCTCTGTCAAGATGTTAGTCTTGACCGTCAAAGTAGGGAGCTGGAGACGTAAGGCCCCAGCAGCCCTACGCAACACCGTACCAAAATTGGCCCCCTCCTCCGTAGCCACGGGAGGAGACAGCATGCCAGTGTCAGGAGAAGTATCCAGACCACTGGCCTCCCTAGACTCTCTGTCCAGTCCTCATCATACTGACAGTTGCGTGTCAGAGGGTCATCAGACCCCTCCCAGTCCTGCTGGTCCTCCTCTGGTTCAAAATAAGGAGGAGGAGGGACATTTGGGACCCAAGGTCCCATCGGCGCGGAGCCGGCGTCGGCGGCGTCGCTCCGGGTCCATGTCCGGAGCCGGAAGGAACTGGGGGACGACGCCGCCCGGAGCCCAGGGCGGCGTCGAGAACGGCACCGGAGACATCGGCGCCGGCGGAGGTGTCGTGAGGTCGACCGGCGTCGATGGGAGTTGTGGAGCCGGGATCGAGGCCGGGGCCGGAGCCGGAGCCGGGATCGAGGCTGGAGGCTCGGGCGGCGCCGGGGCCGGAGCCGCCGGCGGCGCCGGATCAACCCCATCAGGGCCCGCGGGGCCCGAAGGCGCACCGGAGGGGCCTGAAGGCCCGAAGAGGCGGGCCATGGCCGACAGGAACTCCTGTACCTTGGCCGGATCCGCCCCGAACCCGGGAAGGGCGGGTATGACGGGGCGACTCCACAGGCAAGTCCGGGGCCGCGGGGCGGGGACGGTGCCGGGAGGGGCCTCAGCCGAGTCGCGAGACCGGCGAGGCGAAGTCCGAGAGCGACGATGCTTCTTGGACTTCTTGTGTCGAGACTTACCGGACGAAGAAGACTTCGACGCCGACGACCGGTGTGCACTCCGCGAGCGACCCCTGGACCTCTCACGCGACCGGGGCTTCCGCGGAGCCGAATGCCGGGCCTCGAGGAGCTTTCGAGACCGCTCTCGCAAAGCCTTCGGGTTGAGGGCCTGGCATTCGGGACAAGACTCGGTGTCGTGGCCTCGGCCGAGGCAGAAGAGACACTCCCAATGCGGGTCGGTGACGGACATCATCCGCGCACAGGCGCCGCATCGCTTGAAGCCGGGCATCCCTACGACACCTGAATGGTGGAAAAAGACAGTGAAAAAATCACCAAAAAGTATGGTCAAAAATTGACCAGGGCACTGCTCTTCCCGGATCTGCGCTTACTGGCGCGGAAAAGAAGAACTGACGTCAGCGCGCAGGGGCGGCGTCTAAGTACTGCCCGCGACGTCATCCCGGCGATCACGACGCCGACGACGGACGCGGAGCCGCACGACGCCGCCTACCAACGCGCAAGGGTACTGCTACGCAAAACTTTCCGGATCCAGCCTGACGCCTGGGGATATTCTAAGGTAAGGAATCTATCACTAACGTGTCTCTTTCAGATAAACTTCTTTCTTGCTAGAGATGCACACAGGTTGTTCTGCCTTAAGGAGTTTTAAAAAAGGTCAGATTTAGAGAGACATCCTTGTTGAGGGGGATTATGGCAGACTAGTTTTGCGGCAGTTGGTATAAACTCATAGAGTTTCCAAGTCTCTACAGTGGAATTTCTCATTCACCATATTGAGGAATGGGTGGTATACCATGAAGATTTAGAATTATTTTTAGCTTTTTAGGTCTGGTTTGACAGAGCAGCTGTACGCAAGAACTATTGTTAAACTGTCTTTAAAATATATAGACACGGGGGCATGGTCTAGTCAAGATGGAGATGGACGTTTAGTCAAGTCACTCGGCTCTGGCCGCATGTTCAGACAGGCTATCCTGAAGAGGTTCAGTGTGTGGGAGACCCCTGAGAGCAGAGAGAGGTCACGCTCGTAACGAGAAGAGCAGCAGGCAATGAACTGAGCAGAGCTGCTGTGGAGGCCAGGCGACATGAAATGTAAAACAAGATGACACCTGCTGTACTGAGTGAGCCACGGGGAATGGATGATAAGCAGCAGCCCATGATGGAAGTAGCCATTCACCTACTCCCTTGATGTACCCTTTTCACTTTTAAAAGTGCTACCACATGGAGGGTACTGGAGGGAGCTGTCAAATTGGATGACAGCTGGCGCAACGAAACTTGGAGATCTTTATGAGACTGAGGTGTTCTTCCCTTTTGAAGAGTTTCATGGGGCACATGACCTGGCCCGGAGTCATTTGCTTCTTCACAGGGCAGTGACGTCTGCAGTCTGCCGACACTGGGGGGTAGGTCTATCAGAACGTTCTGATTCTAAATGCTGCCAATACCTGGTCACCTCTTCGGGGATTTTAAGGCTACCACCTGCATATACAGACGAATTAGAAAAGATGTGACACTACCCTTGAGCGCTCTTAGAGCCCTCTGAGAGGAGGACCTAGAGACCCTCATACCAGAGGAAGATAACAGAAAAGACCCCCCCCCCCCCCCAAGGCCTCGAGGACTGCTAGGTGTAAGCTCATCAACTTTTACATACTACATAGAGCGTACCTTACCCATGGCAGAATAAATAGACAGTTTACAATAGGAGAGGCACACTGTCCAAGGTGCGTGGAAGTGGGAGACGAGTTTTTGCATATGTTCCGGAGCAGCCTAGAGCTTAGGAACTATTGGGAAGAAATCACTCTAGTACTAACTGAGGTTATAGATAGATAGATGGCCAAGTATTGCTTACAAAGCTGGTTCCCGCATAAAGCCAAAATTAAAACTATAAGCACATTTCAGGACTTAGCATTTGTTCTAGCGAAGCGAGAAATTACTAGAAATTTGAAGGCCCCAAGAGGTCCCCGGGCAGCAACTTGGAAAGGGAACTCGAGGGACGGGCGGGCTATGAGAGCATAGTCCTACTCCGCGAAGCCAGGCGCGGACAAGGCTCCATAAACATGGCTAGAGTTTGGGAGACCCTAACAGATTCAAACACATCCTGACCCTCAAAACCAGAGGAAGCACCTCTCACCCCGAAGACCCATTAACATTCTCCAAGATTAACCCTACATTGAGCAAAGATGGAAGAGATATGTCTGTGTGGAACCCCGTACAGACCTGTACTCCAACCTACAGGGAAAGTGAAACACTTACTTCCAAAACCACCTTTACATACCTATGGGGCAGTCACTAGAGCTCAGGGCACACCCAGGGAAGGGAGGGGGGCGGGGGGGAGATAGGTGAGAATGTATGCTTATGGATGGCTGCTTTGCTGATGACATGACTTTAATAATTGCAGTCAACGAATTCATATACTATGTTGTACCAGCAATTGTCTTTTACCACTAAATGTCAATAAAATAGGTTCACAAAAAAAAGATGAAGCAACCATCTGAGGAGGAGAGGTTCATGTAACTGCCTGCCCCTCAACGGAAAACAAAACGCAGACTAAGCAGCAGACAGGGGCTAGAACTCCACAGACAAATAAGAGTGGACAAGGACCCTACACAGAAACTTGCACATGGTAAACAGAGGCCTTTGAGGTGGGGCCAGTCAGAACCCATAAAAGCATTGACAGAAGAAAGGCGCTGACTGGTGGAGTGCGGGTGGGACTAGCACTGGTAAAGGGACGGTTCGCGATAGAGTATGAGCTAATTGCTCTAGGTACAAGTGTGATGCGGGGCCAGGGCCTGACAAACCTAGGAAATTACACATTTTCAGCAGACCCAACAGTATACATTACAGCCTAATGTGCCTGGGGAATTGGGCGTTTGAGACAACCACTTTCTATGGAGTGGACTTAACTGACCATCTTTACATGTCAGAGAAAGGTCTTAGCAAATACCTACCCTGGAGCCTGTGGAAAGTGTGGACACAACTAAGAGGATGAGAGACTCACAAAAAGCTTTATGAAAGTTTGCCTCGGAGATCAAAGCTGTGTTAGGCATGGTACGCACTGACCAGAAACAAAACCTAGCTGAGATAATGAAAGATGTTGATAATCTGGGCAACAGAGTGACCTCCTTGGAGGCTACATAGGATGAAAGGAGCTTAGAGTTGGAAGAACACAGAGCCTGTCTGATCACCCTGAATGAGCAGTTTATCATTCTCCAAGAAAAGCAAGGCTACTTGGATAATCGCTCCTGTTGCTGCAGGATTCATGTAAGAGGAGTACTAAAGAATGTGGAGGGTTCTTACATAAAAAATGTATACAAGAACTGATTGAGGCGGTTCTCAAAGACAATGAGAAGGCCTCTACTCGAACAGACATAGCTCACAGAACAAAGGGGTGTGGGAGTCAAGACCCAAAGAAACCAGCAGACACTCATGTGTGCGCACAATTTTGAAAACAAGGAAGAAATCATGAGAAGAATGTCAAAGGGATGGCCTATCTGCTACAATGGTGAAGATATTCAGACTAAGACCTATCTCCCATCACACTCATTAAACAGGCTTTTAGACAAGCAAACACCTTCCTCAGAGACAAAGGCATTATATATAGATGGGGTCACCTCTTTCAGTTTCGCTTTGAGTGGCAGGATAAGAAATAAGCCACGAAGTCCTTGATGGTGGCATCTCACTTCCCAAGTCTGTGTCCAGCTAAGGAAGGCCAAGAGACAACCTGCCAAAGGGGCCTACCCAACCTAAAAGCCCAGAATGGTGCAAAGTATTAAACCGAAGAGGTAAACTTACTCCAAAGAAGAGATCCTGGCGAGACAGTGTCTCTAGAACACCTTCAAAAGGTCAGCAACACCCACCCTCAAAGCAATGATGGCCCTGAAGAGCTAAGGGGACTCAAAGAAAAAAAGTAGACAAAGATGGCCAAAGGAATAGAAGAGAATAAACATGAGCATCTGCATAGCAGGAGGTTGTCAAATTGAGCAACTTACAGAGACTTCACTGGCGGCTGAGAGGCGAATCGGAGACTTCAACATAGACCAGCACACTGGATATACTTGGTGTGTGCCAATTCAGAGTTTAATGGTCCGAGGTCCATGGACAATCTGTTACGGAAGTTATTAAATGCTCACTTTAATGCTACTGGAGGGTATACTCCAAATGTTTTTAAGAGGGAAGGGTTAACAGGAGGGGGAAATGTGGATGGCCATTCACAAACATAATGGCACACAATGGCTCTGCAGCACTATACAGAGACAAAAGGAGAGTACACACTTTCACAAACCAGATAATGACTTCATTAAACATTACTACTTACAGTGTTCGAGGTCTAAATAATCCCAAAAAAGAATTATATACAAGCTCCTGCTGTTGAATACAGACGTGGGGCTGTTCTAAAAGACCCACTGTTTGCAACAGGATCAACAACGCCTTAGAACTAAAGACTTCCCCATAGGATACTTCTCCTCTGGTGGAAAGTGAATAGAAGGAATGGGTATCTGGATACATTGGAACTGTCCCATACAGAAAGACTGGTGTTTGAAGGACACAGAGGGTCCATGGACAACTATTAAAGGGGTCCACAACAGGGAATCACTTGTGCTGGAATCAATTTATGAGGCCCATTCAGGGCTAAAAGGAGTTCCTAAGCCAAATGGTCCAAAATATATTGGTCTGGGCCTCTGGACCTACAGTTATTGCAGGGGATTTAAACCTTTTCCAAAGGCACGATGGGCAAAACCCAGGGACAAGGGAGACATTGGTCATTCCTCCAGCTGGGGGGGGGGGGGTGGTGGTGTTGGGGGACTATCAATTTAAAAAACGTGGGCCAAAGATTATATATCCTTGGATAAAAATGAATGGAATGATATCTTGATCGAAACAAACTTCACCACTCATGCAGGTAGGTAGGATACAATTATGAAATCACTGCACAGATGGCAATACACGCCCTTCAAGGCTAGCACTAATGGAGAACTCGAAAGGGGAAGAATATTGGAGGGGTTGTGGTGAGAGGGGAACCCTCACACACATTATTCTGGTCCTGTTCCAAGGTACAACTATTTAGGAGGAAGGCTTTACAAGCAATGAAAAAAAAGATATCAGGTTCAGAGTAGGCAGCCTGGCCAGAAGTGATAATGCTCAGCACACCGACAATAGAGGTATATCACCTACAGAGGAGGAAGAGGAAGGGACACATTATTTCACACTAGCTACTAGTGGCAAAACAAACTTTTAGCCTACTGGGGCCAGCCGATGGCAACCACTAAAAACAAACTAGTCAGGCAAGTTTAAAAAGCAGGTTGGCCAGGCTAATTTTAACAGTAAATGTAACCAGTAAACAGCAGCATTTAAACCACCAAAGGACTGCTTGCAGGGAACATATTTGGTGACGTGGAGGTTAATATAATGGCAGATTCAGGTTTGCCCATCACAATTTTGGCAATCTCCCATGGAAGTAAATCCCAAAGCCTTTGGGGACTTCAAGATTGGAATATTGGGATTTTTTTATAGATAAATTGGAGGCTATGGGAAGGAGATTTCTACATTAAAAAAAGAGGGAGAAAAGTCTTACAGTGGCAAGACGAAGGCATTCCAGATGCAATACCGAGACCCAGAAAAGAGGATCCCTTTTGCTCCAATTTAAATTGGCAAGCAGAAATCATGTTAGTAGAAACAAAAAGCGTCTCCTAATGTTGGCGAATTGGTAATAATCAAGTAACAAATAGAAAAAGAGAGGGATATATGTTCTCACATCAGAACTGAAAGACAGGTCGATAGCAAATGTTTGCATGTCTACTATAGCAGAAGTGATGGAAGATCTAGATAAGGCTGTAACAGTAGGTGGTATTCAATCTGCCATTAAAGTCATGTCAAGAGGAAGTCCCCTGTAGTAGCAGACTAGTTTTTGACTGAATTCTACTAGATGAACAAACCTAAAATTGCCTGAACCTTGAATGAATTCTTTAAGGAAGTCATCTCTGCCCGTAATTAATAGTGTCCTCAACATGATAATACCCATACCTGGGAAAGCTTCCACTGCAAGACTTTGGCCAGGATCTTAATATCTCTATTAAGATCCTGGCCAAAGTCTTGGTCAACAGAAGGACAAACACAATACCTAAATTGATTCACCCCTCAAAGTTGGCTCTGTGTCAGGACATTTCTCTAGTGATATGTGAACTCTCTTGCATCTATGCTGACTAGTCCATAATGATCCATATGAGAACATTGCCCACTCCCTGGATGCGGAAAAAGCTTTTGATTGTGATAAGTGAGGCTACTACTTCTGCACAATGGAGAGCGCAGGTATGGGCACTGGCTTCCAAGGGAAAGCAAATTGGCTTTATAAGGGTTCCATGCCTAGAATTACCTCCAGGGTATTTTTATTGGAAGAGTTCCACCATATAACAGGGCATGAGATCGGGTTGCCTTCTCTCACCTCTCTTGTTCTTGCTTACAGTCGAACCACTGGTGGTGGCTATAAAGCAGGCCATAGGGGTGGAGGGCATAGTGACACTGGCTAGCTCGCTGCAACTGTATCAATACGATATTCTCCTCACACTGTTGAATCTGTCCTCATTATCAAATCTTTTCCTCAATCATAATAGAATCCTCATCGTTTACATTGTAAAAAAATTAAAAAAACTGGGGCAAAAGTGGTCTTACAACTCGGTGTTAATATCAGGAAAGATTCAACAGGTTTGCTCCCATTTAAATGGGTCCCAAAAAACCTCAAATATTTGAGTGTGATGATCAACAGAGGGCTACAAGAAATGGCACAAGATAACGTTAGACTGCTTATGGTAGAGGGCCTCGGCAAATTTCCTCAGATGGTTCTCCCTTAATCCATCACTGTGGGGTAGAGTACAAGTAATGAAAATGAACACTGCACTTAGACTTAACTATTTTCTCCATGTTGGTGCTAGTTATACTGAGACCCCTAATGGAGAAATAGACCTTATCAAGGCTCGAAACATCACAAAAAATATTACTAGACCTGCAGGTCTAGTACCTTGAAAAATCAACTCAACCTAACTGTAATGTACTTGACTTCTGTCCCTGAAAGCTGAGCAAATGTGACAAGATAACAAGATTTAAAGGTATCTTTATTGCTCATTCCCTTTGTGAGCAATAAAAACTCCTTTAAATCTTGTTACATTTGCTCCGCTTCCAGAGACAGAGGTCAAAAGTCAGTTTGTCTTCCTACTCGCCAGAAAGGGCGAGTAGGCCCTAAAAATAGCTCGCCCCGAATAAATCTGGTTCGCCATAGCGAGCAGGCGAGTGGATTTTTCGAACCCTGCTTATGATAGACTTTTATCTGGGGCGCAGCGACACCCAGACGTAAGATGTGTACACTTCATGCGACTGTTTGTATTCATGGACTTTTTTGAATTTTCATGTCCTGGTTGTGAAAAACTCAAATTCGTTTTTCACTACTGCAAGGCCTATCTCTCCCATAGAACACTGGAGTTACCTTATTACATTTCATAAGCTCTAACTTATTAAACGGGAACAGGTAACCTTTTAATGTTTGTTTTCATTGGAAATATAATGAAGAATCCTCTCTTATGGTAAAGTCGGATTTCAAATTACAGTTTTGAAAATGTGCCTGCAGCCTGTCTCTGAGTCACTTGACTGGGTGCAGCTGACTGTTGGGCTTTGTGTATTCCTCCTAGATAGCCACACAAAATAGAGATCTTAGATGTGCTTTAATGGGCCATTACTGGCAGTATGGTCAGGCGGAGCTGGGCATAGTCCTACTTACACTTGAATAGGGAGCGTCCTGCCTCCACACAAAGGGCTTCATACCCCCTATAGTTAGTCTGCAGCAGTTGTGTGATGCACCCTCGGCGCGGGACCTCGCAACTCCGCCACCAAGATTTTAGGAACTCTTGTTCACGGTGTCTAACTAGGTCCCCGTATCCAGCCTGCACTCCATCGCAGTTTGCCTGAACATGTGACTTTGTTCCAGTCAAACCAGATATCCACAGTTGGCGCTTTGTGCTTTTTGGAGCTATTTTTAATGAAATCTTTAAAACTGCTTACCTCATGACTAGATTCTGGTCATTTTGGTCTTGTTTTATTTATTAAAGAGTAATCTATTTTTCTTTATCTGGTGTGGGATCCTTTTGTGGTGTGTTTTCACTTTATTACTGTTTGAAGTGTTGCACAAATATTCTACATATTGACTCTCAGTTAAGCCTGACTGCTTTGTGCCAAGCTACCAGAGAGCTGAGCATAGGTTAATTTAGGGTTTGCTTTTGACTTCAGCCTGACAAGGATTGTGGTTTCTACTTGAGTAGGATTTCACCTCCCCTCTCAACCAGCAACCCAGTTTCTTACAGTACTTCTCTCTGCGTCAGAAGGGTGTGGTTTGCTTTAAAATTTAAACCCACAGACCCGATAAGTCATGAACTCAATTACAGCCTCTACCGGGGAAATAAGGAGACTAGTACACAAATCAGTTAAAATGTACACACGCTTACATGGTGAAGCTTTCCTATGAAAAAATGTTGAGGTGAGAGTTGGTTGTTTCCCATTTGTCTAGGGTGGGTGATCATGGATAGGTATTTAAAAGATCAGTGACATCTTAACTGTACAGTGCTCAGTTGCCTTTTAGCTAGGTCTGAGCTACACAGATACCATATACATAATTGCATATTTTAGAAGAAAGATTTTCCCCCTCTTACAGGAGGGTTTAAAAAGCAGTTTTATAAGGATTGTTTTTCAAGGGCGGGGGCTGTCTGTGCGCATGTGTCTTTGTGATGGAAACTTGGGTACATGAACCACTTCAGCAGGAGCACCTTTATCAGCAATACATAAGACAGAAGTGCAAGAATAAGACCGGGAATGAAGGAAACCATGAGTACATGAGGGCACTGAAAATTAGAAAAGAGGGGTTAAGGCAGAAGTTACTATCACAGAGAAGGTGCCAAGTGCTGCAGCAAAGTGAACCAAGGCATATAACGAATTTTAACAATATTTTCAATTGTTTCGGAAAAAGAAAATCAACATTTTTGGTACCCCTAATAAGGACAGCATAAAAAGGGAGGAATATGTACAAAATAACTTTTCCGCAGCACGTGCTAGGCATCCAAGATTAATCGATAGTGAAACAAAAGCTAGCAAGTTGAGAAGGGATAAAAAAAAAAAAAAAGAAAAAAGAAAATGTGCTGATGGCAAAGAGATTCTCAACACCAACATTTCTACAATTGGATACCACTTGTTATCTCTAGTAAGGCAACTAAAAGGTGGATGATTGAGGCTTCATCCCAAGACAGAAGTACAACAAACAAGTTAATTATCATGGATAACGCTTTTTCTTCATTATACGCCTTGTTGTCAGACCAGTCTGTCAAGACAGTCGTGTTTCTTGCATGAGAGCAACAATGCCATGTTGCAGCCTGACAGATGTCCAGAACCGGTACCTCCATTGCTAATGTTGTCATAGCAGCCTTAGTGGAATCAGGTCATTCAGGTGGGTTGCTTCTTGGCCAGCACTTAACAGATTTTAATGCAGCGGACTATCCATCTTGGCAAATACCTTTTCTTCACTGCCTTCCCTTTGTGCTCCAGAGAACCACAGAAAGAGCTGGACATCCATACGATAGACCCTTGTGCGGTCAATGAAAATGATCAGCACCCTTTTAGGTCAAGCCAAAGTGGTCTCTCTTTCTCCTTCGAAAGGTGAGGTGGATTGAAAAAACTGGTAAAGAGGTACACTGGGCAACATAGAAAGTCAATCACAAATTTTTGTACGAAGGCCACCTAGGTCTTCAGTAGGCCCTCTTGAAGTGGTAGCTGGATCAAAGGGCAAATACTCATGCTCAGCTGCTCTCCTAACCCAATCCAGGGCCATTAAGATGACTTGGGCCCAGTCTGTCCTGGCTTTCTCATAACTCGAGGCAGAAGAGACCAGTGGCAGGAATGCGTATTGGAAAAAATTTTCACATCACAGTCAAAATAAGAGTCAGTGACTTTTCTGGAGGAAACTATAGTGTGCAGTAGAGATGAGACAGAGCTCTCGCCGGTGGCAAACAAATTTAACCTGGACAAGCTCCATTGATCGAACATGTCTCTTGCCATCTCGGGGTGGAGATGCTACTCATGATCGACAAGAAACACATGCTCAGCTCAACTGCTGTGGCATATAGAGATACTGCTAGATGGTTGGCTACCAGAAAGATGTTCTATTGGTCCAGCCACCTCCATAGACCGAGGGCCTCCTAGCACAGGCCCTGGAATCCTATTCCGGCCTACCTTTTGGTGGTACTGTTGCCTGTAAGGACCCGCACAAGTCTCAACTAGATGGATGGCAGGAATTCGTGGCCAAACTGATCGCCTGGAGTTCCAAAAAGCTGATGTAGAGGTTGCAGACTACTGTAGACCAGAAGGCCTGCGATCGCCACGTCTCAAATTACAATTCCACTTGAGCAATAATGAGTATCACAACTGTGATGTCTGTCGGGATGGGAGAGTGGCACGCCGCAGGGCAGGATGACATTTGTTTGCCACCACAGAAGATCATGAGCCATCTCCTCAAATATCTGAATAGAGTTAGAGAGGCAGCCCTTATATGCTCGACCCGCTAACCAGATGTTGCACTGAAGAGTCTGCACATGCCCCCTTGTGCTCAAGACAAGGAGGATGCAAAATGCTAAAACTCCAAGAAGCCTCACAGACGTCCTCACTGAGACCCAGGATTAAGCCGAAAATGTAGGGATCATATCCTCAATGTCCCGAAATCCCTGCAGTGGTGGAAAAGCCATGAACGGCACCATGTCCAGGACAGCTCCAAAGAAGGTCCAGCCAGACCAGGGACACCATCCAGTCTCATGGGTCGAGAGCAGAAAGAATCTGAGACAGGGTGAGGATCTTGAATTTGACTTTCTGCCTACTGAATACTTTTCTTCGGAGGTCCAATATAGGCCTGAGGCTTCCGTCTTTCGGTATAATGCAGTAGCGAGAACAGCACTCCTCTTCTCTCTCTCTCTCCAAAGCCTGCACCCACTTTATAGCATCCTTTGCCAGCAAAAGGGTAAACTCCTTGCAGCAAGATTGTGGAATGAGCTGCTGACAGTTTTTCTGATAGTTGGGCGGGGGTAAGGAGGGTGTCAGGAGAGGAAACAAAGGCCGGGAAGAAATAAAAGACAAGGTGCAGCCCCCTTTGAATGATTTGCAAAACCCATCGGTCTGATGTGATGGTTGTCCAGCCAGCACACCACTTACAAGGATCTTAAGGCCAAACTAGTCAAAAAGAGCATTCCCTTTCCGAAGGCATCAATACATTTCAACTCTCTATCCAGAGGACTGGTTGAAAGGTAATTAGGCTTTAAGGCGTAGGGTACCTTGTCACACAACTAGGATCACCAGAGGTTAGCCTAAGTCGCCTGGCAACAGAAAGACTGACTGGAGAGCTTGAGCACAGCTAGGGCCAAGTGGCCAGAACAGTGTTTGTATGAGCCTCTTTGAAGGGCAACAATGGTTGGCTTAGTAGACACTGGACCTGGTTGAAGAATCTCCGTTAACGGGTTTGCCTTAGTTTCAACAATAGGCAACTGTAAATCAAGTACAAAGAGAGTCTGTTTGATAACATCATTCAAGCTCAGGGTTCTAACCTCCAGACTCTGGCCCACTCTGGTGTTATTAATCCCAAAATTCAATCAAAATGAAGGAGGAATATAGTATGTCACTTTAAGACTTTATTGAACATAGTCCATTAAACCACACTAGTCAGTTGTCATTACATTTCCATTTAAGTTATTCATTACTTTATTAAAATCTTCATTTTAATAACAATTAGCCTCTTTTACATCTACCTCCATTATGGCAAATTGGCAGAATGCCCATCACATGTGTATCTACAGCCAACACGCATTTCGCAGTAATCCGCTTACATAAGTTTTTGCTCAGTCGTTAATGTATTCATTTGTCTGCCCACTGAGGGTCTTTATTGTCTCAATTTTAATCATAAGTTTGTCCTTTTCTCAACACATGCCCTGTTAAAACTCGATCCAACACCCCATCTTTACTTTTTGTGGGCCTTGGTAGCAAATGAGCAAAAATAGGATTCCTCCTGGAACTACACACTGGAAACGTGGGAACCAATAGACAAATCATTATTCAGTGCAAAACTGTTCAGCCAGTGCCATCACCCAAGGCATTTGCTTTTGCATTGGCATCTAAAACAAAATTTACTGTCAGTTACAGCTCTTTGATATTGCCTTGTGAAAGTATCAGGAGTTTACAACTCAGATCAATAGGCGCACAGCAGCCAAGCCACAATCAAGGGAAAAGGCATGATAGCAGTAACACCATTTTTTGACATCTTATCCAACCATATTCACTATCATCGGGTAAATCAAAAAAACCTTGGCCCTTTGGAATGTGTGTTCAGCTTTTTGAAATAATATTTAAATGATCTTAATTTCAACTGTCCTTTCTTTTTAACCAGTTATTCAAGGACCTGTGTGGCAACTCACTGCACCAGTGGATGGAAAGTAAATGTCCTTAGGTAACTCCAAGTATAATTCTATTCTTTTTTGGGCTGCTTTGCACGCATGGTGTGAAGGATGTTATTGTTCGTTATGTAAGCTAAGATAAAGATGATGTAATGCATGATGCTTTAGTTTAATATGCCAAGTGAAACGTCTGTCTTTGTTTTTTTGTTGTATGTTAATGAAAGTTTAAATTAAAACTTTTTTTTTTTTTTAAAGATGATTTATATGCCAAAACCATAAAAAATAAATTCTTTTTTCAGATAAACTCTCTTATTTAGAGGAAGAATTTGCCAATCTTATCAGACATTGCCTGTATTACCTACTTGAATGGGCCTTTTACTTACTCAATTTTAATATACCAACTGTGTTCAAGGGCACAACAGGCTAGTTTGATTTAACTGTGGTTATAAGGACTGTTTTTACAACTTAAATGGCTAGGGCGCAAGAATACTACTAAAAAACAGCATTCAAAAGAGAAAAATCAGTAAAGGACACTGGATAGAGCATTGGTAGCACTGTAAGATAGAGTGATGAGGTGTGTGTGAACACATACACAGTGCTGTAAAGAAAGTAGGATCAGACTGTCAGGGAACTGTCAACAATGCAGCAGAGAAGTTAATGAAAGTGATAGTAGGCTGGACAATGATCTGTAAGAAAAAAATGTAAAGGGGCTCAGTCAAGCATACGAGCAGGAAGGGCTCTTTTGTGAAGTGAACTGAAAATAATTAAAAATAGCTAAGTGACAGCATTTAAAACTTAATTGATGAAAAGAAAACTTACCACAATCGGATGACCATAATTTCGGACCTCTCCTCATTACATGAGGACTCTGGATTGACCCATGCCACGGAGAATTTTGATCCAGCAATCCACCCAAACGAATTATTGCTGGTGAACCAAAAGGGCTCCCCAGATCATACATGGTGGACTTTAAGTTGGAAGGTAACTTTGTCACTAGTGGCACAGGAGTGCTGGGATCCGTCTGTATCTGCGAATGTACTTCTTCTGTAAAAGAAACTCCTGACGGAGAAGAAAAATTATAAAGTATCATTACTTTCACAATAGCATAGCATTCAATCTTAGGTAGTATGGTTCATGAAGAAGGAAATGTTACTTATTTGTAATCCTAGTTCTGCATCATAGGTATCTCCACTGAAGTCATAAAAGCAGAATAACCCACCTGAATGCAGAGATCCCGGGACACCTTTTTATTTTTAATCAATTCAGTACCCAAAAACATGAACTGCAAACTTCCAAAAACAGACATCACCTCCATAGTTAAAACAGTCAGCTTTTACTGATTTTTCTTTCTGGAAATGACCAACGTTGTTAATACAAAGACAGCATTGCAGCACCTAGCTGAAAATGTGCTACAGAAGTAACAGAAACCTCTAAACCTCTACACCATAGAAAGAAAAATAAAGGCAAAGGCACCCATTAAGTCAAGAGATCGCAAGGTTTCAAAAGCTGCACTGCTCCTTTAAGGAGTCTACAGGTTCCATCGCACAGCATGCACTGTACTAGCTGTTTGCCTCACAGCCTCAGTTCTTTTTGAAGGAATTAACTAACCTGCTTGAGAGAAATTTGCTGTTCGAAGTATTGACAACTGGGGAGGAGGCAGATTTGTTTAGGACTTCAGTGAGCATACCTACCAATCAGAACTAGGGTTGCAATAAACATTTCCTTCTACTTTGTAGGATGCTCACTCAGTCAAATAGAATAGAATAGTAAGCTTATCTCTCAAATTGTGGTTATCAATCAACAGGGAAGAAAAGAAAGCTGAAACAAATCTAAAAAAGTGTGACACCAACTAAAGTGTCAGTTGTGGCATCCTCATTGAAAAGGTAATGCTTAGTGAAAATATGAATACAGCTCTGTAGCAGCCGCCTTCTCTTATTCAGAATGCGCTCTAGGTCTGCCATGTAGGGGTCTGTTGGCTATCTGGTAACCAGGAATGCATGAAACTATCCATTTAAAGATTCTTTGTTCTGAAGACAGTGCTGGTATAGAAAGTCCTAGAGATGATTAGTTTTAGGAGGTACTTTTGTCTGGTCTCAATAGAATCAGAATATTTTTCTGATCTCACCCAAGTGAAGTTATTTCTCTGCAGGGTAAAGGGACTACTAAAAAAATAAAGGAAGAGATACAGTATGATTTATGTGAATGTAAGATATGACTAGAAGCAGAAAAGCAGGATGAATCCTTAAAAGTATCTTGGGCCAAACCAAATTGGATATTGTGAACGAGTATAAATATCTCAGTGTCTGGTTCGATAAGTCCTAAAAGTGGAACTCGCACCTGGAGGCCCAGAAAGCCATGGCTCACATATCAGTGTGCTGGCTGAAAAAATGTAATCAAATATATGGGGAAATGTCCCACAGACCACTGATACAGGCCTATAGCGCTATGATACCCCACCCCAACTACAATATAGAGCAGAAGTCTTCTGCTTAAGTGGCAAAAGCAGATGGGATATTGAGGAAGGGAAAGGCATAAAATCCCTAATGTCATTACCGGGCTCATCTATGATCCAGGCAATTAGATTACAGCTGGGTATGACATCATGGAATGTACAGGCTCAATTGGCCTTACTAAGATTCTGGAAAAGATTGGGTATGGGAGAGGCCCTGAAAGTGTCGCAATGGTGTAAAAACGAGGTTCAGCATACGACCTAAAATGGGCTAAAGAGGTCAGAAAGAAACTGTATTCTGTTTGTGAAAACTTAAAGGTGAGAATTGACCAGCAGACTCTACGAATAGAAGTAACAAAGCGTGAACTCAGAACTCTAGGGAAGGAATTGTCAAGGATGGAAGACATGAAGTATCTGAGAAAGAAAGAATCTGTGAAATTTATGATAAATAGTTGGGTGAAAGAAATCTGGTACCCCTATTTGGATACACTACCTAACCAATGGCTTAGATCAGAAGTATTAAGAATCGGTATTAACCCTGGTATGACAAATGGGAGAATAAAAATAGAAATGATGCAACCCGATGGTAAATGCACATGTAGGTTGGGCACAAAATGCGATATTTTACACTTACTAGTGGACTGCCTAAAAGTGTTAGCTCTGCGGAACCAGTTTTTACACTCCATCTTTTTAAAATACGGTACAGAATTGCGTGCTCAAGCTATTGAACGTCTTACAGATATGCCAAACCTTGAAATTGCAATAGCCATTGTGAGGTATATGAATGCCGTAAAAAGGTTTTTCATGAAAAGGAAATGGATGGCTGAAAGCTATGATGGAAATGGATTTTAGATAGTTTTACCTGACACAAAATTGTTTAGAAAGATATTTTATAAGAGGAACTTTTATTGTTTTTAAAGTAGCTACGTTTATATACAGATGCGCCTATGATTTATATATTGAGTATTGTGTAATTCTGAAAGGAAGCATATGGAAAGCAGTCTCTTGTAATGGCAACTGTTGATGAATTTGGGATGTTTTTAGAATATTTATATAAAGTGTTATGTTTTTATGCTGTTTAAAGACCTACGGTCTAAATAAACGTTACTTTGACTGACTGACCTTGTTACGACAGAAAACTGTGGGGTTGTACTGCCAAAAGAGCTTGAAGCTTACTAACCCTACGTATTGATGCAACTCCCTCTAAAAGTTACCTTCCAGCAAGGTTATTGCAATCAGGACTTGGGTATGGGCTCAAAGGGAGGAACCATCATCTTGGAGAGAACCAAGTTAAGCTCCCATGGAGAAGGCGAACGTTTTGGAGGAAATGTGTTCATTAGGCCCTCCAAAAATTCCTTTATAGAACAATCTCAGAAGGTATGCGGCCAAATCCAAGGCTTGCACATTTGGGTGAAGTATTTTACCTTAAATTCTCGATAACTGGTTCCGTTTGGAGTGTAGTTTCCTGTGAGGTCTAATGGACAGGTGAAGTAGTTCTAGAAACCACCACTATCTCGGCCACACTGGATCGATTAACAATGCTTTGGCTTTGAGGTTTTGGCTTCACCTACACTGAGAGGATTACTGGAATTGGAGGAAAAGCATACACAAATCCGGTGGACCAATTCCTCAAAAGGGCATTGCCCATGAGCCCTGGTTCTGGAGAATCGTGGGCATTTTGGTTTTGGCCCATGGTGACCATGTCTATTTGGGGAAAATCCCCAATCTTGAAAAATGCCTGGCTATACATTGTTGTCAAACACCCATTTGTGATTGTAAAGGAAGTATCTTCTTAGGAGGTTTGCAAGAGAATTTTGGAGACCTAGAAGATGTACGGTCTGGATCAAAGAAGTCCTTGCTAGGAGCCAGTGCCAAATTGTTGGAGCCTCAGATAGAACTCTGGATCTGGTGCTGCGCTGGTTGTTTGAGCATTATGGTCATGCTGTGATCAGGAGTCTTTTCATTGATAAGGACCATAGAAAGCCTTCAGTGCCAGATGTCCTGTTTTCAATTCCAGAACATTTATGTGATAGAGTTGCAGTTTCTCCCACCTTAATCCTTGAAGATTCAGACCTTGCATACGGGCTCCCACACCCCATTTAAGATGCATCTATTACAGTGGTCTAAAGAGGCAGTATCTGAGGAAAAGGAATTTAATTCAGAAGACTGGAATTTTTGTCTGAGCACTTGAAATATTCCTTGGCCTGGACAGGCAAGGTTAATCTGTCTTCCATACTGTCTTTTCACTGAAACCACTGCTCTTCCATGCATTGTTGAAGAATCCTCATGTTAAGGTTTGCATTAGGTACGAGGTAGATATACATCCCCTTCATCCCAAAATTGGTGAGACTGGACAAGCAGTAGGCAAACGTGTCATCAGCAACTGATGACATTTCTGAAAAACTATACTCATTTACAAAAAGATGCACGTCTCCCCTTTTAAGTGTTTAGAGTTGCTCACATATAGTTGAGCACTTGAACATGAGCCAAAGTTGATTTTTCGTGGTTGATGTGAAGAGCCAGGCAATTTAGTTACAAATCAGTGGTGTCGAAGTACTGGTGCATCTGTTCTGCGGTGTGGACTTTTCTCAACCTGTTGTCAAAATAAGGGTAAGTGTAAATCCTTTGTTTGCACGGGTGGGCTGCCACTATGCACTCAGACAATTTCAAGCCGAAGGAAAGAACAGTTTACAGGTAATGAGCTTTGCCTAATATCAATCTTAAATTGTCAGTACTTCTTTGGCATCACAATGTGGAAATAAACATCCTATATAGTCACATAGCACATCTAATCTCCTTTTAGGAGCTGTAGATATATATATATATGGAAGAGCTAACATTCTGAACTTCTGTCTTTTAAGCCATTCGCTGGCTTGCGTGAGGTCTGGTGTAGATCAGAATTCTTTCTTGGGAAGCAAAAAATATATAAAATAGATGCCTTTTCCTCTTACAGATTGAGGCACAGGCTCTACTGCACATTTCTGAAGATCTGTGACTTTCATTCTTAGTAAGCGCAGTTGATATTTTGGTGCCTGTTTTGGATGGATTAATGGAGGTAGTGGATTTGCATTAAAGGGTATATCCATTTGTACAAGCCAAAGAGAACTGAACCTGTGATTTGGAGGTTCATGAACTTTAATTGTGTCCAACTTTCGAGATGTTTGGTGGTGCCAGGATGCACACCGGAGGGAGATTCAATGGCAATGTTCTGTGACAGCTAGGTCCACATAATCAATAGCTGCACTAATCACTTGGTCGGATACAAATTGTCCCTCATGCCTTATCTCCTAGACATCTTGCCTCCGGTTTCTTGGAAGATAATCCACAAAAGTGGCAAAAGATTAAAAGGTCCTAATATGACACCCTAGCAAAGCAAAGAAACCAGCTGCATTCAAATTTATCGCCGCTGAGCCACAAACTGAGTCCAGCAGTGTCAATGTGCTTGCTTTCTATATCCGGTAGAACAGATGTGTTTGTGGCAGAAGAATGTTTATTTCGGAGACCAGAGACCATGACAGAATGTGGTTTAGGCTCCTTTCTCAAATATATCGGGTCCTGATCAGACTGATGTACTTCTTTAATAAACTAGGAGTTACCATATTCATTGTAGCTGGATTTAGAATTTGAATTTGTTCCGCCTTAAGTTCAGCAAAGCTTAGTGCAAGGGTAAAAAAGGCTTTGTAATGTCTCCATTTTAGCTGAAACTGTGGACTAATGAACCTCCACCTATACGTTTCGGTGCTCCCCTCAACAGATCATGATGAAAGGATGGGATGTCAACTACGGGTAAAGATCTTAAGGGAGAAGCATCCAGCGATGAAGTATATGATGAGTAAGAGTCCGAAGAATGATGCCTTGGCGATGAAGGAGAGATGGATGGCAATCTCCTTTTTCGGTCTCCTGGATGATGATGGATGAGGAGCGGCTGCCCGATGCAATGGGACAATCTGGGAAGAAAGATGAATTGGTGTAGACATCTTCCAAGTAAAAGGTACACAGAGGGTAAACAGACCGTACACACAGAGTGGGTCAGAGGCAGACTTTTTCCTCCCACAGAAGAAGCATTTCACAAAAAGTGAAGGCATTTGTGAAGAAATTGCCATTTAAACATGGTGAAAGTAAAAAGGACAGAAAGGCTTTCCTAGACATGTAAAATGTCGAATGAAGGTTAAAACAAGAAACTGCTGAGAAGAATACCTCAAATCTATACGGTGAAAAAACCTGAAATGTTTTGATATACTTTCAGTACAAGTTGGAAAAAAATAACTGATGCTGTGAAGCAAACTGCCAGTGCACTGCATGCTGGGAGATGGAACCTGATGGCTCCTTGAACGACCAGTATATTTTTCAACTCTGTACATTCTAGACCTCGGCAGGCACCATTTCCTTGTATTTTCTGTCTGTATAACAGGGTTTTAAAGGATCCTGCTACTTATTTAGCACATATTTATCAGCTAGGTGAGGCAAAGTTGTATTTGTATTGAATAAAACTGATAATTTCTAGAAAGAAAAATGAAAGATCATTAAATGCTGATTTTTTTTTTAAACTTTGGAAATGACATCTCTTTTTGAAAGTTTGTAGTATTGACCTCCAGTCCAAGTTTTACTTGCACTGCATTGCTAAAGTGTTCTGGGCTCCCACTGCTGGAGGGAATAGTCTACATTTATGGTTATCAGTGAGGATCCTACGACCCAGAATCAATCTCATTACACTGTGGGAATGCAGTCCAGTATGAACTTGATCTGTGGACTGCTTGGCCATACTGTTAATCTGTGTGACCAGGGAATTCCTCCATGCTGCACATTTCCAAACAATTTGAATTTCATAGAATAAAAGTAGGTCTATGCTTTAGGTGGTGGAGTTAAAACAAGGGCATGGAAAAGGCAATTTGCCACACATAAATAGAGAAAGCTAGGGTACCTGAACTGGAGGAGGATGTCCTGTAATCTGCTGATGAGGAGGGTATTTTCACTCTTCCATTTGTGGCTGCTGCTTCCTGGTGAGCAACCAGTTTACAAGTCAAATTGGTTAACAGATTTAAACACTCTCTCGATATTGCAGTCCAATTGTGAGGATGTCCACCTTTTAAAGAAAGAATTTCATGTGAATATGTTTTTGGTACTTTGTGTTAAGATGGTTTCAGATTTATTCATACATGAAGTGTATAGAAAACATGCATTAAAACAATAAAATGCTGTGGGCATTAATGAAACAGCACCTTATTTTGTAAGCTCCGAAGCTTAATCCCCTTGGTTGAACTGGGCAGAAGCAGGTATAAAACTCATCAGATCTGCTTTTCATATAGGACTTTCCTGTACTTGAGAATATAAAAATCCATCAAGATTCATTCTCCTCTTCCCAGCTGCCTGCCAGCACATTAGAGGGGCCCTACGGCTATCTCTCTGCAGCAAGCCATCCTTTCCTTCGCGAAAAAAAAGCCTGTCACCCCGATACAACCTACTAGTGAAAACAGGCCTGAAAGCATAGGCGAGAACAATGACAAAGTGGTGGAATCACTGAGGATGGTTGTAGAATTTTGGCTTGAGGCTATAAATATTTGAGAGTAGTAACAGCCACAGGCAAAATTCCACTTTTGCCAATTGTCCTTTACACTTTTAAATGGTCTTTATTTTCCCCCTTATTGCATTCAATTGGATACCTCTTTGGGATGTTCACTCAGCAAGTCCTCATACCTTTGGAAAAACAGGGGGATTAGTAAGGCCTTTACAACGTTATGGTTATTACTTTTCTGTGCACAAATAGTTTTACTGTACTTTGGTGCAGACTTCACACAGTTTCACACATTTGCTGATGCAAAAAAGGGAACTCAATCATATGTGAGGAATAAAGTCACGAAGAGCTAATAAAAGGTATCTTCATAGAGCAAACGCAATTTACACGAAACCGGTCTCCAACTGCTGTGGCGTACAGGGATATTCAGAAAACAGAGCACAGTGGCACCTTATGAACTACAATCACCTCAATAGGGTCTAAATCATTGGACTAAGGTAGTCAAGACAATTCGGCGAAGGAAATGGAAACAGGTCACCCAGGTTTGGTCACCCAGCATTACAATGACCGATGTAACATTTCAAAAAGTAGATGTAAAACATAACATTAAAAAATATCCATTTTGTAGATGCCTCAAACATCTGAACAACAAATACCATATTAGATTTGGGGGTGAACAGACTACACCTACTAGATATAAAGGAAAAGTTGAGGCTAGGATTGAACTGAACCTGTAAAGAGGACGAATATGATCACAGATGAGGAACAGTCAGTTAAACATACAACAGAAAAGGCATGCATGGTGGTGAAGTATGTCAACATAAGCACCAAGCACAAAGAACAAAGTGGTGCAGCTAAATTACTTGCACTGCACATAAATCAGCATCACATTATAAAATATAATGGACCCCTCACCTGCAGCCACTTGAGAGGCATACTACAAATAAAGCATGCTCTTTCACTTAGAGTGCCTGTAGCGCAGCATCCTAAAATTTTGTAACAAGGAGACAAGACCTCTGGTGGGACAGGCATAATCAACAGTACAACTATTACTGGAGCTACATTTCTGCACCACTGCTCTGGTACGATTAATAGGGCAACTCAAGTTTACTATTTTACTCCTTGCCTAATAGAATAGCTAGAACACATAGTGGTCCAGTCTTGCTGCAGATGGATTCCTTACAGATTATAAATCATCTTAGATGCGCAATACAGTGTTTACGAAATAACTGTTTGTACCATGCACTGCCGATGTGCAAATAATTTTTTTAAATATTAAGCCAAAAATGTTAGCACTGTTTCGTATATAAGCAGCAGCAAAACATGTACAATGAGGTTAGCCCAGTTCAAACTTTTGACCTCCATAGTTGGGAGGTGTCGGTGCAGGACCTCAGAAGCCCTGCGAATCACCATAGCGAAAGAAGAGCTCTCCTCTGTTGATGGTACAGGGGAACAGACTAGTCTAGTATAGAGAGATGGGTTTAGCCCATTGGCCTTTTGCAAGTCCATATACCAGTCATCAGTACCATGGGGCGGGGCAAACCCTTCCCCACTCACTCCATCCTAGCGATAATTTTGGCTATGATCACTGTCCGAATCAAAAGTTGGTGCTAAATATGTGCACGGCTCCGTGGTAATTTGATAGTGTCCAATGGCTGTACAATGGGAGGTATGTTAAGTTCAGGGCGTGGCATCCGCTGAAGTTCAGCACACACTGGCTCAGATTCAGACAGCACAATAGGCCACTGGCGCAAGCAGCATAGGAGCCGGTGTCGAAGAATGAGGAACTAGTGCGGGAGGAGGCTCAAAGCCCAATGCCAGTCCAGAACCCAAGGAGGGTTCATAAGGTGCTGAGGGCAAAACTGCCAGCGGTAACTAGATTGAAGGCCCTTACAAGTATTCACACCAAATATACACAGCATATCCTCTCGAAAGACAGAACAGGAAATTCAGGGTGCATTGGGCCAGAGATGGAATCTGTTCCTCTGATCAGGACCAAAACCAAGAAATTAGTCTTATTAGCTCAATCAAATCTGGCGCCCCTTCGGACCCCTGTCCTCCTCAGGTAATTAACTCAGTAGCCAGTGTGGTGGCGGGACCACTTATGGACCTATTCAATGAGATATTGACTTCAGGGCATTTTCCGGCTATATGGAAAAATGCTTCTATCCTTCCATTGGTGAAAAAACCCTCTTTGGATCCAAAAAAGGTGGAAAGTTACAGACCCATATCTCGCCTATCTCTTCCAGCCAAGATATTATAAAAGGCATTGAATGAGGAAATACTAACATTCTTAGATGCTAACCAGTTGCTTGATTCATTCCAATATGGTTTTAGAGCAAACCATTGCACTGAATCAGCTCTGGTAGCAGCGGAGGAATTAAAAAGGGCGGTTGACAAGGGAGGTACAGCAGTACTGATTTTTATTAGACCTCTCTGCCGCCTTCTATACGGTTCACCACGAAATTCTTATCAAACAGCTCCACAGCTTGGTTTCAGGAACACTGCTCTAACATTGTTGAGTTTGTTCCTTAAGGAAAGACAACATCGGGTAGAGATGGGAGATGCAAGTTCCAGGCCTTTCCGTCTCCCCTGTGGTGTCCCCCAGGGGCCTGCTCTTAGCCCTACACAGTTCAATATTTATGTTATTCCCCTTGTTAATCTTATTCGTAGTTATGGGTTGGCTGTCTTCTCCTACGCCGATGACACGCAAATTGTGGTGTGTCTCATCGGAAGTAAAAAAGGAGGCAAGTAATTTCTGTAGATGTATGTCCCATGTTGCCAGCTGGATGCAGAGAAACGGTCTTAAGTTAAACTCCGAAAAAACTGAGGTATTGCTCTGTGGAAATGAGGCCACCTTTTGGGATGCATCATGGTGGCCTTCGGACCTAGGTGCGTTAAAGGTCCCAGCTCAGAAGGCAAGAAATTTGGGATTCATTTTTGACACCAAGTTATGTTTTTCAGAGCAAATCAATGCTGTTATTTCATCGGGTTTTTTATGCTGAAGGTTAATAAAAAAAAAACAATCCTCCCGTTTATTTCTTTTGATTTACAAAAGGCAGTGATGATGGCCCTCATCTTTTCAAAGATGGATAACTGCAATGCCTTATATTTAGGTACTCCTAAACATCTTATAAAGAAACTGCAGTCGTTGCAGAGGGCATCAGCAAGAGTGCTGTTGAAAGTTCCTAAGTTTGCACCTATATCTCAATTAATGCACGGCCTGCACTAGCTCCCGGTGGAAAAAAGGATTTCTATTAAAGGCTCTGTGTATAATCCATAAAGCCCTTTACCGAACCGGCCCTACCTACTTCCAGGAACAGTTCTCCTGGTACACCCCAAATAGGAACCTCAGGTCGAGCTCAGCACGAAATGTCACTGTCCCGAGAATAAACAAAGCACAATGGGGTGGAAGAATGCTCTCCTATTGTGGAGGGAAACTCTTGAACACTGTCGCTCACTTTACCTTCTCAATCTACCTTGCAGCAATTTAGGAAGCAGTTAAAGACCTGGCTATTTACTCAATAGATTAATTGCTGCCTCAAGAATTGCCCATTGTCTGGCAGAAGGTTCTCCATGTTTTGGTCCGTTTAGCGCTAAGAAACCTTCAGGTATTGCACGTTGTATAAAATTATTTAATTCATTCATTCAGTGATACCCTTCAAGCCTTCAGTGAGTGAAGGTAAAGGGCAGAATCCAGTTTGGACTTAAGTTTTTTCTTAGGCTTACCTGAAAAGTTCGACCTCAAGGAAGATCAGCTTAAGGAGTGGATCCGTGCTCTCGACATGGAACCTATTGATGTTTTGCCACCTAGATTTTCATCTCCAGATCATGGGTGTCTTTTTTGTTTATCTGGGTACAATTGTCACAGGCATTTAGAATCATGTGGCAAACCAAGCATTGAGAGGCACACCCCTTTGGGGATCTGTTACAGACATTTTAAGTGGCAGCCCCAACAAGGTTTAAATCCGGTCTTCTTTAGTGGTGACATGCCTTGCACAATGGAAAAAAATTAGTGGAGAGAAATATCTCTTCACAAGTAAAGAAATTAGGACCAGAACTCCAGATCCGCGTCTAAAGGCACAGAAATAAAGGAACTGATATCAGCATGCCGCAGTGGCACTTGTATACGGCTCTGCTTGCCACTTCCAGAGTGGAGTGACATTGATACAGAGTTGCATGGCACAGCCTACCAGCGCGCAGGAGCACTGCTTTCTAAATTTACAGAACCAGTCTGGCGTCTGTGGATATTCTAAAGGAGAGGAATCTTTGATTACTATCCATCAGAAAAAACAAACATGTTGAACACATACACATTGTGTCCAGAGTGGATGACCGATACTGAGTCGTATGGCCGAACCTACCAGCGCGCAGGAGCACTGCTTTCTAAATTTACAGAACCAGTCTGCTGTCTGTGGATATTCTAAAGGAGAGGAATCTTTGATTACTATCCATCAGAAAAAACAAACATATTGAACGCATACACATTGTCAAATACAAAAAACAAAAATAATTGCCAGAGTTGCAGGGTGTCTACATTGTTGCTCCAGTGTTCTTCGCACTTTTTCTTTTTTTTTGTTGCAGTTTTATATAGAGCAAACTCGACCCAAAGGTATTGGAGCACTTTACATGAGCACCAGTTACATTACACAAGAACACATTCATTTTTGGTAGGCACAGGGAGATTAAGTGATTTGCCCTGAATCACAGGATGTTGAGCAGAATGTTGCAGCTCACAGATACTTTTTTGGAAGACAACAGACATCCCCCTCTTATTGTGAGCAATACGTTTTTACATATGCAAGAAAAATAAGCCTGCACATGGGCAAAAGGTGGAGCCGTCCATATAGGTAACAAATATTTCTTATAATATGGTTGGTTGTACAGTAATTATATAAACTAAAGACCCCTTTATAGTAATAAGGTGGAAGAAAAGAGGGACATCTACACAGCACACTATTCCCACAGATCTCATCAGGAGAAGATGTGACTTAGTGGACAGAGCCAACGAACTTGGAAAATTGGCAACCAGATTTAAATCCATACCTCGACTCAACATCCTGTAATTTTGGGCAAATCCCTTTATCTGACTGCGATAAAAAAAACGTGTAACGTGCTCCAATGCAATGGCCCAGGTTTACACTACAAATAGCAAAAAAGAAAAACAGAGAACACTAAAATAAAAATTGGATAAACAAGGAGTGTAATTGCCATTCAATTTGAAGCAAAAACTATCCTTCCTTCTATAACAGTAGACCTCAGGCGGTTTAATTTTGTCACACCACACTTCCATCTTTCTCTGAACAGACATGAGCAGTTTGTATTTTTGTGCACACAGGAGCAAGCAGGCTTTTGCCTCACATGTAACAATCGGTCTAGAATTCTCAAAGTCTCAAAGTCCCCCACAGCAAAAAATTTAAAAGAAAGATAACTGCAGTTCGTGGGAACATATAGTTCCTATTCAGTGGATGAGAAGTTGGTTGCAATGGAGCTTCATAAATACGAAAAGCTAATTGCCACCAAGTCTTTGAGAACGCACACAAAGGAGTAAAGATAGAGTATGGTATAAAAGAAAACTAGCATAACCTTTCCATTTTTAGGCCTTAGAAACATGAAAGCTACTTCGCGGTTAAGGGCATTTGTTCACCAAAAATACACACCAACTAGCCTGTAACATGGAGTCAATATAATTTGATGCCATCAGGTTCTGTACACAAGGATCATGCAAACATGCATTAAACTTTAATCCCACAAGGCACTATTTATGCAGAGACCACTTTAAACAATGTTTACAATTATAGACAAACCCTATCAACTTTTAAAGTAGCATTATTAAATAATTATTCTAAATCATATGACATTTTATTTGGCCCTAATGAACTGAAAGCCCAAACACACCGTAATTAAGTTACAAAAACTAATACCAAATGAAGTTCAATTCTCAATTATTCTGACACTGTTCACAAAGCAACAGAAATGAAATAGCCAAGGCCCATACTAAAAAAAAACAACAATTGTAGATTTTTTCTGATCGAGAAGCTTCTTACCTGGCTGGCTTAGACTGAAGACTTCTTGCCGTCGAGAGGGGGAATACTGCGAAAGCAGTCTTAAATCTTGCAATGCTAGGTACTAGATGGAAAAAATATATATATTTAAGCAATTTCTTCCTATGGGTTTTCTACATTCCTGGAGTTTCTGTATTCTGTATCAGAACCACAAATTTCTAATAAAAACAGAAAAAATTTACAACATCCCTGCTAAACCCATTCTCCCCCTCGCTCCACCAGGAGAACTGCAACCTTATTTCCTTGGTCCCATGCTGATCTAGGCCCCTTAAAATTAACACAGACTATCCCATGGTAAACCTGCAGCACTAGCACTATGTCCAAATACTGACATGTGGTTTTGATAACGTTACATACAACACAGAAATTTGTGTAGGTTAGCATGACCCAGTTTTGTGTGTTGAGTGCATGAGAGTGCCTCAGGAGACGGGCCTGTTCTATGATAAAGTTAGCTTGTCAGTATTATGCAGACATAATAAATGCACTCGATTTCTGCACGTTTTTCTGTCTTTTACAACAAATGATTACATGAATGGATTTGTTCATTCTTTGCAGCATTTAGCATAAAACAGAAGCTAGGAGTCTGCTTTCCTAGAATACATGACCTTCTTTAGTTCTGTATCAGAGAAACCAGTGAGATAAAACAAGCTACAGCTTCTATATAATTGCTTAACCCAGAACGAGGCACTGCTTAACTGCCCTATACAATATGTAGAGAAGCCTAGAAGAGAGAGGGTCCCCCCTCAATCCACAGACCACCATATATTGTTATGTGCTGGATTGAGGCCCTAACATAGGTGCGCTGTTTCAGAGGCTCAAATCCTTCGTGCCACAGAGACAGGCAGGACCTTTCACCTACATTGGCCCTCCCTTTACAAATAACGAGCAACAGAGTCTGTCCCTTATCTGACGTGTACTCTGGGTGCAGAAGACGGTCCATCCTAAATACGTCATATCCATGTCCAACAGTGACTAACCTATGTCACAACAAGTTCTTAGACAAAGACCCTTCGCTCTTGGGATTTTCCCTAGCACAGGATTATTGATTTCTCCAAAAACTCATTAAATATGCATGAACCACTATTTCCTAAGGGTTCATTCCTGACGTCTTCCTCTGACCGACTGTACGTCAATACTAACATTCCAAGGCATCTATCAGGTATAAATATACCTCCCTTTGCCCAAGCAAACTAGAGAGGACCGAGACTTTCCATGCCGACACTGACGTGAGACGCTGCAACCTGCATCATGCCACAGCTCCAGCTGGCAGAGGTCCATCCACCCATCCTGGGGTGTCCAGCTCAACACCAGGATGAAGTCCCACTAAGGTAATGGGGTTAGATTAAATCCTAGGGGATTCTTGGCTCTCTAAGACTTACACACATGCTAGGTACACTTAGGTACATCTAGTTAGGCATCATAGGGGTATAGGCTTTATCTTAATGCATTCTGCATTTCATGTATGTGTTCATTACTATTGCACAATGGTAAAACTGTACCATGCATTTTTATTTAACTGCACTGCTGGCCATATTTCTCTGCTACTGTCCAACAGTTGTCGCAGCACATATAACCAGTACTAGAACAACAACTGTGCAATAAATTTTATTGTAAACACACCCGACTGTTTCTTCTATGTACTTCTCTGAGATGAGTGACTGAATGAAAAGTAGTATATTGTTTCCACGATCCTGAGGGATCAGGGTTTTATGTTATGTGGTGGCCAGAAACTATTCCCTTCTTGTCTTCAAGAAGTTTCTAGTGGCCTCTGAGCTAGCTGGCACAGGTAATTAAGTTTAATATAATCGATAGGGACATACCGACCTTAGTCCTATGTCAAACCTATAGGTTATATTATTCCAATGCGCAGAGCCTATTAGGGAAATAGGAACTACACTACAATATGACACATGAAAAAGCTATAAGATACTGTTGATTGGGGCAAGGCAGATGAAGTAGTATCTCAACTGATGCAAACAGATGGGTCTCAGATTTTAGGTCTAATGCAAGGAGCTTCAGTGCATGACTTGGCATAAAGAAACTAAAATAGTATAGCTGTGAATCAGCTATTAGAAACTTAGGCAGAAAGGTGAGCTGGAATAAAATTCTATTTACACCCCACCCTTCTAACCTCTTTGTGTGTTAAATTGTTGATAATTACTATAGTAGTTCTTATACACATGATTTGAAGACTAGTACATAATAAAAAATAGTGGACTGTAAAATAGCAATACTGGCGTGTGTACTGATTTCGGGGCTACTCAAACTCATCTGCAGATGAGAAATCTCTGGCAAGATTTGTCTGACTCCTATCCATGATATAGCGCAAGTTACCACTTTGGTGCAACTCTACAAGGGGTGCCTTCCCACCCACAGGTGACACAGGTGAACTTGGTTCAATGTACCAGTGATGGATGTGAAAGACAAGTTATTGTAGCCCAGCAAACACTATTCAATGTGTAATTGATAGAGGTTTTAGGTTACTAACAATCCCATAAAGGGTTCAAGTCCACTGTATAAACAGCAACAAACCTTATTTTGTTATTCACAGTATCACACACACTGTACTAGAAATTTAAAAGTATTTATTACTACAGGAACAATCTGTTTCTCAGTACATATAAAACAACTACACAGAATATCATAAAAACAGCAACAAAACAGGTTATAAATAACGAGAATAAAATAAACATTTCTAGCATTGTTCAAATGTCCTTAAAGTGTCCTCTGGAGCCTATCACCCTAATGCCTACTTCTATGTGCTATACTATGAAGACATAAAACGCAGAGCAACTTACAGTATCGAGTTTTAGGGAGAAGAGACACACTGCATACCTAGTTGACAGCAAAGGCCGTCCTTATCAGCGGAGGCGTGAAGACATAGTTCCCCGCGAAGGGCAAACACCCACTGCGGTAGCAGTCAGCCGGTCTTTTTCCGGTACTCTGCTTTATCAGCTTCAGTCGAGATGCATCATCTGCGAAGTGTGCTGGTAGCAGGTGAGAAGTTTCTGGCAGAATTATGGATGATAATCTGGGCGAAGGACCTCTCCTCACAAGTGGTCAAGTGACAGTCCTTATATCCTAAATCTTATCAAAGATTGGAATTTCTGACAAATTTAGGAATGTGCATCAGGGTATGCGTTTCAGATGTCTCCTTCTGGATGTATAAGGCAAAAGAACATCAATTCAGACTACATTATTTTCGTTATTTGTCTATGTGTTCTTATTCAACCTTGACATGGTGAGAAGACATCTGACCCAGACAAATGTCACCTTAGATGTATTTATGTCACTAATCGAAGTACTTGACAATGCCACATTTCCTAGAAAGAGAAGGTCTGGCAACATCTGCGTTAAAAGCCAGACATGACAATGATTCTGCAGAATATGGCGGCTTACATTATCTAAGTTAAGGAAGATGGCGGTCTCCACAAACCAAGATGGGGTCGAGGACTACATAAGATGGGTTTATACCTCAGGGACTTAGTTATGCTTTCATTGACAAAGTGAGACAGGTAAGAGACAACTGCCAGTTTTCCTTTTCTCTGAAAAGGTCATATCTGCTTGGTGCTAAGGAAATCAATTAGGTTTTTGAGAAAACAAACAAGCCACCGAAAATAGGAGCTGGCTGCTCAGTCGCTTATCCCAAATATGTGTTTCACATAAACTAAACAAGTAATGTCCGGTGGTATTTTAGACCCATCTCAGACAAAGGAAAAGTGTCCCTTAATGCAGATGAGGTTTGTTGGACGCATAACAGTTATAAAAGACGGACCTGAATTGTTTGTACCAGTTTTCAAGTCTGTGTAAGAAATGGCTGTGGAGAAAGAAGTGGAAATAAAAACAGTGGATAGATACACCTAAAATGGTACACCTTGCCCTTACTACACATTTGACAGCAGGGGCGTTCCTACTAATGGGGGTGCTAAATTACACTGTTTGTCGTCAGAGTAACACTTTGAATAGCACAAAAGAAATCTACTAGTGGACTTAAACAGAAGCTAAGGATGCATGAGGGCCAATCATTAGATGTGCTTTAATAGATCCTCCAATGCATCTTGAATTACTGAACTACAATTAAAGTACACAGAGCACATGCCTTTCTTCCATTAATAAGACTAGAAAAATGCTGATGCAGATAATAAGGGCAAATAACAGCTCAAACATTACATACTACACAAATGAGGAACTACGATGACAGGCACTAGGTGGACACCTGCCATTCGCTTGCAGCGTATTAATGCGATAATAGGGTGTTGTCCCAGCAAACGGAATGAGATTTCATTTTGGATCACTAAAAAAACCTTAGAGGTGTTGTATTTTCATTCAATGCCACATGAGAAACAGAACCATGAACAGGAATGGTGCCTTCAACAATCCTAGTCATGAGGAAACATATTTGCTACTCTGTATTCTACCACACATGGTATTCTATCGAAGTACTATGTGATGTATTTTAGCAAATTGAGGCGGAGCATTGTGCTTTTCCTGTGGCAGACCTTAGTATGAACCCAAAAGGGAATATAGGCACTGTGGCTGAGCTCGTTCTTGGTGAGAGACAGAGCAACTCAACATTCTGGTCAAATACCAATGATATGCACCTACTCTGCATGATCTGAGCCGATAAGGATTATCGCCAAGTTACGTCTCTATGGGAAGTGGCACTCCAGAAAATAAACAAAATCTGGAAATTAATCTGAAATAGAAAATGCAGAGAACCCAGAGAGAATTCAAAAACTCTGGGTGGGCGGGTGATCGGGGGGCATTCCATACAAAGAAGCTTCAGTACTACCATAAAGATGTAGAACAGCACAGAGGATATAACACAACGTGTGTGTAAAAAAAAAAAACCAAAAAACAGGGCTCCAGAGAGATGTCAACCCTTTGATAAGCATTATTCTTACCCTTCACAGTGTTGTGGACATAGGAGACCTGACCCGCACAAGGGTGCCTGCTCCTCTTATGGACCCAGAAAGGTCCAAGCGTATCAGCAAGGGAGAGAGGACAGAAAAGGATCAGGACAAAAGCAGCACTACAGACCGAAAAAGAAGCTAGCTGAAACAAAGTGACATGATGCCTTGCAAAAAGAGGATCCTGCTGAAGAACAGGAAGAGGGCAACAGCAATTTTAGAGTGTGGTGGAAATCACAACATTAAACCCAACACACAAGACACTCTTGAACAAGGAAACTAATGGCAATATCCAATCTGAAACACCAGATGGACATTTAAGTGAACCAGATATAATTTTCAATACTCAAGTTTGTATTGAAGGATATACTAATCAGAATATCTATGATTTTCTAGACTCTTCTGACACACTTATGAAATGATACGAGCTGAAAAAGACTGACTTCCACAAGTTGTGAGCAACACGCCAATTAGAGAAGCATTAAAAAAATGTGCAGTACTGAATTACTGATACAGCTCCCAAAAATATATATAAAAGCACCACTGATGGATTTTTCACCCAACACATGGTATGGTATTGTATTGGTATTTGTATATAGGGGTTGTAACCCCCGACAAGGTCTGCAGTGCTATGTGGATGGGTATCACGCTACTCCATGGGATGCTTTTACCATTAGAAACTTCATTATGCACAAGGAAATACAGTTCAATGTTGGTTATCACAGTTAATATGCCGTTTCTTTACACTGTCATGCCAATTTGTTGTGCATTTGATAATGCGTTTGTTATGCTTGAATATCACAGATCTTGTGTGGGTTGAAGCAGTCCATTACAAGATAAGATAACATTTGTAAAGCGCAAACGATTGCCCAAAAGGGCATCTTGGCGCTGGCGGCAAGAACTGTAGCGGTTAAAAAGAACAGAGAAAAGAGTAATAAACCACAACTAGTAAGGATGAGAAAAAAGGCAGGTTTTTAACTGTTTCCTAAAAGTGGACAAATTTGCCTGAAATCTGAGGTGATGTGGCATTTGGTTCCAAAGCCTGGCTGTGCCATGTACATAGCTTTTGCCACCCCAAGAACCTTTATGAATCCTGGGCACTATCATGGTCTTAGATGAAGCTGATCATATCTATAGGGAGAAAACCATCTGATTTTGTTTTGCAAGTACTCAGAGCCGGTTCCGTGAAGGTCATTATGTGCCACACAGAGATTTAAATGCAATTCTGCTCTTGACTTGCAGCCAATGAAGCTCTTTGAGCCCATTTATTGCAGATCTTTGTTTTTTCAGTATTTTCAAGAGCTGAACAGCAGCAAATTGCAGCCTCTGGAGCTTTTTTTTAATAGGCCTTGTTGGGCAGCAAAGTAGATGGCATTGGAATAATCCAAACATGATAGCACCAGAGAGATTACCACAGTAACTTGCAGCTCGTTCGGGATGAAAGATAAAATTTGTTTTCAACAAGAAGAAACGGGAGGAGATCAGATTTATCTGATCTTTAAATGTGAGATTTCTGTCAAAGATCACACTAAGGTTTTTAACCTTGGGGACCGGCGACAGCAGAGGGCCTAGCCTAGAAGGCCACCAGGATAGATTCCAGAAAGAAGGGTTTGTGCCAAAAAGGAGTACTTCGGTCTTGTCGGAACTGGACTTTAAGCAATGATTGCCCATCCATTTGACTATTGCGGACATAGAGTTATTGAATCTCCTAGCAACCTCCTCGACATTGGAATGGATAGACACGACAATTTGTGTGCCGTCAGCGTAGGATATTGTACTGACACACACATTACACACTTACCACACAAAATCACAGTCTACATGATTGTTACAGCTCTGTTGAGTGAAGAACATCAGCAATTTGAACAAGTCGCTATTGATGTGCATCCTTGCAATAGGTATTGTGGTGTGACACGACTACGACAATTTGAAGTCCCTTTAAATCCCAATGAGTGCTGAATGGTGTTCACGCAGAAGGGACATACGGGCAACCCAATGGAGGCACAGTTTAGCCACCAAAAGGAGTTAACCCAGATGCGACAAAGAGCAGCCCATTGAAGGCACTTTTAACCACTAAACGGAGTGCTATATTATGCTATATGTTTTAAATGTTAGGGGTCTACCTTAATCTCACCTATTTGAAGACAGGCTTTTATTAAGGCCCCTGAAAAGAAGCAGGAATAACGGATGGTTTGAAGATCTACAATAAACCTTGAATGCTTGACCACCACAACTAGTCAATGGTGCTAAATCATTTGGACTGCACCTTGGCACAAGCTTCAGATTAAGTCTACATTGCAAAGAAGACAAACATATGTTGCTGTTTTAGAAAGTGACTGCTAATCTGCTCCAGAATTCGACTTCAGAACTGTTGTCCCATCACAACAGATAAAGTGTTTACCAGCCTCAGAGTATCACCTAATTTCTCACTCCCACAAACGAGTGTGTTCTATGGCGTTGAACGTTTAGTTTCAAAGACTAAAAAATATTTGAGAGAGGAAAGGATTTGCTCCCTTTACCTGCCCAAGTCATATTCAAAGACTGCTGTGACATCATCAAGGTGGTGCTCAGGCACCCCACAGTAACTGGCAAACAAGGTCAAGACCTCCAGTGGAGCTCATAACAGTCATCCTAGAGATCAGGAAATGCAAAAAAGAGGACTAGTGATGTAATAGTCACATTTTTACTGCTTGTGAATCTCCCGTTGCATTTCATATATATATTTGTGAGCACATTTTTCAATTGTAACTGCACATTGCCTTAAGTAATGTAAACCCACATTGTTTAGTGTTGGTTTCTGTACAATTTGATAGTTCAGAAGTTGTTCATATGCGAGTCAGTCAAGCAGTCAACAATATTTCATGTTTGTTTATATAAACACATTATTTATATATGCACACACATTTGTTTTGAACAGTAAACAATGATTGCAGAAATAGGTAAAGGTGCAGGCTGATTTTTATTTTTAATAACACTATCAGAGGACTGCTCTTTTCAAAACAATCTGAGGAATATTTAAGGTAAATACAAACAAGTATTCGGGAGAGAGATTGGGCTTGTGCAGACCTAAAGCTGTAAACTACTTTTTGAAGGCTGCAAGAGGGAACCTCTGGCCCCCCGACAGGCCTTATCTGCTTGCTGGGACACTAGTACTCTTCTTACAGAACAATGCCTCAGTTGTTGCATCCAAGTGAAAAGCAAGGCCACTTAAGAAACATGTGCAGGCTCCTTTTGGTTGCAAGATAGTTTAGCTAGAGACAAGAAGGGAGAGGTTGAAGAAAAAATGCAGGGAAATCGTTAATTAATGTTATAATGTTGCAATTCTCTCTAATATTCCGATTCATTAGCTGCTACTGTTTCCACTATTCTATTTGTTTTATAGTCACAACTATAGAATATCGTATGCACTAGAATGAGAATTTGATTTTAATAAAAGTCATAAAAGAATATTCTTAGTGTATATTCTTGAGTGTGTATTCATGGCAAAAAGAAGTTAGGAACATACTAACAAGTAATCCTGTGAGTCTGACAGGTATGATAGTTGCCCAGAGCGCACCAGCCTCATGTAATGTGCAGATGGTTTGTGAGTTACAGTCCACCGCGTTCTCTGCCTCAAGTTAGTATGTTGACAAAGTCTGCGCAGCCTGACGATTTAGAGATCCCAAAGCTCGAGCTATAGTCTGAATAAGTTTCAGAAAACTTATGACTAGACAGCAGGCCTTCTCATTTTGTGCTACAATTCAGCTGTTGCAGGTTCCATCACTGAATCATTATCTAAACAAAATTTGTCCAGAGCACCACCACTATAAAACAATTGCAAGGTCCGTATTTTCTGTGAGTCCTTTCAGTTGTGTTCAACAGTATACATCGGTAAGTATACAAAAAAGCCAGTAGAAAGTTCCAAATTCTTTATTTGTTCACAATCCAGCTTGAACACACAGCTGACACGTGTTTCGTCGAGACGCGACTTTTTCAAGGCTTAAACAGAACTGTAGTAATAAAGAAAGTGAACAGCACGAAGCGTTGGTATACTCATCGTCATTAAAGAAAGTAAATTCAGTCCAGAGCGCGACAGTACAAATAGACCTTGGCTTGAGAACCAATCTCCATGTCCCACATAGGAGTGTAAAAGAAAGAAGCCAGGACCTTGGTAAGTTCCTAGCCCTTGGTTTTGTCAGAAGCAGTCAGAAAAGCCGAAGGGACCGTCCGTCCCAACGCAAGTTCGTCTTTGAAATCATTATCTAACTGCCTTCACATTCATGGGGACACAAAACGGATTCACTCAATTACCACAGTGGTATAAAAATAGCACAGGGGCCTCTCAGCAAGAATTGCACCAAGAAGTCATTTGTAGTGTCTGATGTATTGTATTGTATTGTATTAAGCACTTGTAAAGCGCACTGTCGCCCAAAGGGTATCCTGGCGCTGTCGAACATATGCTCAAGTCAGCCATGAATGGATAAGCGGCCATGAGCAGATTGATCGAGGCAGGCTAATTATGGAAAAGTTCATTCCCTGGGAAAGAGCCAAGTTTTGACTCTTTCCCTAAACTGCATCAGACCTCTGACTGTCTGATATTGGTGGGGTGTTTATTCCAAAGCTTTGCTGCCGCAATGCTGAAAGCTCACCCACCTGATGTTATCTTTCTGAATTTAGGCACCTTAACCAAATTGGCCGAAGAAGAGCGTAAACTCCGGGTGGGGACATACCATGCAAATTTGTACTGCATGGGTTTAGGTCCAACACCATGCAGAGCTTTGAACACAAGGCACAAGACAAAATTTAATAGATAAGCTAGAACAGGACCTGTGACAGGTAGACAAGATATTTACAATAACTACAAGAACAGGCTGCAAAGACAATTTCCAAAAATCTATATGTTATTCGAAAGATTTTCTGGGCTATTAACTGTCCAGTTAAGAGAAAGGACTCCCTCTTTAGTACATAGAAAAGTGAGGAACACTAGAATCTTGAAATGCACTTAATCATCAAGAGATAACGTGTTTAATTAGTTTTGACCTAACATACCTTCCCCAGTATGCAGAGCTTTATGAAAAATAAATCAGTTGACAGGGTGTCAAAATCTACTTTGGAATTTTATTATGATGCCTGCGAGTCCACACCACATAACCGGGAGGTGGGAATACAATGAGGAGCCTGCGGTTAGATAGAGTATCTACCACAAAGAGCACTACCAAAGGTGAGTAACTTGTTCTACTGATGGGTACGTCTAACTGCAGATTTCTCCCCTTAACAGATGTAGCAGTACCTCCAAAGGATGTGAGGTCTAGAAAGTTGACTCAGATCACAAAGTCCTGCAGGACCAACCAGGTCTTTCTGTTGCATCTGGCTGGCGAGGCAGAAGTGTTTCATGAAAGCGTGCAGAGATGCCCATGTCACAGTCTGACATGCCAAGAACAGGCAAACCCTCCCCTCCCTATGCAATTGTGTTCTGGGTGGAATAAGCACAGAGGCCTACTGGGGGTTGCTTTGTGGCCAGCACACAGCAGATTTTATAGCAGAAGCGTATCCATCATGACAAGGTTCTTTTCTGCCAGCCTTCCCTTTTTTTGCTCCAGAAAAACCTACAAGGAGTTGGCTATTCGGACAATGACTCCTTGTGTGGTCAATGTAAAACCTCAATATGCATTTATGAAGAGCCAATTGAGTCTCTCTTTGAATGATGAGATGGAGCAAAAACCATTGGCAGAATGCTGGAATGGCCAAGGTGGAAAGGTGTCACAACTTTGGGCATGACTGCGGCATGACAAACTGCTTCAGGGGAATGTCAGCCAAGCCTTTGGTAAAAGTTATTAAAAAACACACAAGACTGAGAGAGCAGACGGATTGATGTGTTTTCTAGATACGCTAGAAAACCGCCGAGGATATAGGCATTCTATTCCCCGGGCACTAAGGACTTTCTCAAAGTGCCAACTCGAAACAGAAAATGATTGGACTGCAAACACCCCACAACCCACTGAGCAGTACTTGAGTGAGATGCATTTCAAGTAGCAATTAATCTTGTGAGATATCACTGGGATGATTAGTGGAACATAAACCTTTTTTCACAATAGAAAGCAACACTTAAGAACACCAGGAAACAATCAATAAAGATTTATTTTAAAGTTAAAAACCTATCCTAGTGCAAACATATTGTCACTATATTGAAACAAACTGAATAGTAGCTTCAACATTCACAAGTAATGTCAATAGCAGAAAATATTCTAACATAGTGGCTGTTTAGCTTTAGATCAACCCCATATCTTTGACTTAAGCCAAATTTGGCACCAAAAGAAAAGCCTTAATTTAGTTTCAAAGACTTTTAATAACGACGGTATTATTTGATATAATAGCATTGTCTGCTATTCTCGTCAACGCTGAGATGGTGGCGGGGGGGGGGGGCTAGGCTAACAAGCCCCCAACAAGTAAAGTTTGAATTAGCCTCCAGCTAGCCTTCAGCACAAGTACATTAGCAGTTCTGCATGGCCGGTCTCCCTCTTCTGGCACGAAGTCCCTCTTTCCACCTAATCCCTACTTTTGCAACTTTATCTAGCCATTTCTGAATAAACAATTAGCAGAAAGTGGTGTTCTTTCACTTACTGTCACTCTGTGAAACCTTGATATTTGAACAGTGATAAACAAGAAATGAAATTAGCTGTTTTCATGAAACCTTGATCAAAATTCAGGAATAATTATTGTAGAACAGAAAATGCAGCTTAGAGTCAATACTATAATATGTTCAATCAGAGCTGACTATCACGCTACAAGGAAAAATGTATCATTCATGCGTAAATGATTAAGATATGCACCTTAAAAGGGGGAATGCTGAAGAAAGGTCTGGTACCATGCTCTCCTGGCCCAATACGGGGCTATTAAGATGATGCAGTCCTATCATGAATATCCTCAGAACTCTAAGCAGGAGAGGTAATGGTAGGAATGCGTACAACAGACCTGTGTCACATTGCAGTTGCACAGATTCTTCTATTGACTTTACATGAAGGAAATTTCAGCTTACAGTACAGTGGACAATGCGCGTCATCACGGTTGGTAAATCGATCTAGGCAAGGCATACCCCACTGGTCAATGATGCCCCTTACCACCTCTGATTGGAGATACCACATATGATCCGCTCAGCTTATCTGCTGTGGCAGCTTAAGACGATTTCAGATGCCTGGCTACCAGAAAAGTGATCTGCTGGTGCAGAGACTTACACAGTCATAGAGCCTCCTGGCACATGGCCCAAGATGTCACTTTGTCCTTCTTTAGCAATTCCACATGGCAGTCATGTTGTCTCTAAGGATCTGCACTAGCCTCCCTTAGATGGATGGCAGGAAGGGTTTCAGGGTCTAATGGTTCGCCTGAAGTTCCAAAAGTCAGATGTGGAGCTCGTTCCAAGTTGGAGGCAAGAGGCTTTCGAATACCACCTCCCCTAGGTGTCCCTGCCCTCAAACCCCACCAGTTACACATGAGTCACAATAGTGATGTATGGGTGAGGGAAAGGGGAATGAATGGAAAACTGGACAGGGAGGAAATGAAAGGCAGGGTGTAGCCCCTTTGAGTGATTTGTAAGACGCATCTGTCTAACGTGATAGTTCTCCCACCGGGGAGGAAATGTCATATCCTGCCTCCGACTGACTGAGCATGAACTGTGAGAGAAAAAGTAAGCGTCTTGGCAACTGTTGCAGCAGGGGAGGAAGAGGTGAGTTATGTTGAGTGTACTTTTAAAGCACGTATCTCACCCTGGAGGGTATTCAGGCACTGGTGAGAAGGTGAAAATGCTGCCTGGCTCGGGCCTATGTGAAGAGCCAAGTTGTTAGTTTCTTCCTTGTCTCAAGAATGCACTGGCGGCCCTAATATGAAGGGGAAAGAGAAGGCACGGCTGCAAGCTCTGGCTCTTCTGATGCGGGGGGCGGTTGTATGATGGAACAACTACCTCTTGAACAACTACAGTCTAAACAACTACTCCTTAACCACTACTTAGTCTAAACCACTAAAGTTTTAACAACAATTTTTTACAACTCCTGTGCCTTTACTACGATTGACTTTACCCCATTAATGTATCTATTTTACAGGCAAGTATAAACCTACATATATAGTTGCGGTGATGCGGGCGTGCTTCCAAACCGCTGGTGGTGCACAGTGCTTAGTGCCACCGCTGACACTACAATATTTGATATTAAACACTGTCCACAGAGTCTCATACTTTGCCGTACAGTTTGGGTACTCACAGGGAAGGCGGCAAACAACTTGGCTAATGTCCATGTGTCCTGGTTAGATAAGATCCTCCAATCAGTGTTTAAGTCCCACGACCCCTGATTGTGGACAGTGTTTAATATCTAATATTCATTGGAATTACGAGGTTGAACATTCCCTCGAGGACAGTGATACAATTATGCAATTCCAAAAGGAGTCTCGGGATGACTATGAAAGGCGACACATAGGCAGCTGAAAAATCATCATTTTAATTTTCAGATGTGTAATACTTTACATCTCCTTTTGTTGGTTCATGTTGGATGATTGATTTATTTTGCTGTAAACAAGGAGTACACTTTCTAGATCTATTAATTTTTAAACTTAAATGAAGCACCCTTATGGCGCAAGTCAGATTGAAAAAGGCAGTTGCAACTGCCGAAACGCGTCTCTGATGTGTCCTCGTGCCTGGGGAGATCTGATCCATTAAACAGGCTATTTTTCCATGACTTCGAGTGCCGTTCTCTTTTCTCATAAATGAGCAGAGGGATATATTTTGATATATATATATATATGTGTGTAATGGGTTTGTATCTACCTGTAAAACACTTACATTTTGTGGTAAAGGAATGCCTGCTAAAGGCATATGTGTTGTAAAATTAATATTGGTAAGTATTAAGACTATATACATATATATGTACACACACACACACACACACACACCCCCCATACTCACTATTAATGTTATAAAATCCCTTTCCACCCAAAATCCCACACCCAGCCTAAACCCTAAAATTACCCTTGCCACCCAAAAACACACACCCACCCTAAAATTACCCCTGCCACCCAAAAACCCACACCCACCCTTAACCCTAAAATTACCCTTGCCACCCAAAAACCCATACTCACCCTAAACCCTTAAAAATACACTTGCAACCCTATATGATATACACGGAATACTTAGCAAAATACTTACATTTTAATGTATATATTTTTTTTTTTACTACGAGTATGCCTTTACCTTTAATGCATTTACAACAAAATTCAAACATGTTTTCACATAATAAACACTATTTTAGAAAACGGTTTCCTAAACTTATTTTGTTGGGAAAAAAACATCCACTCTACAAACACATATAAAATGCGGCCATCCACCATTCTATCAATAGTAATACATCTGTCATATACAATCCAAGAGTGCCATCTAGTGGCCCTTTGAGGTAATTTTAAACTTAATAATATTATAGGTCGTTAAGACTTGATAGTTGTAAATGCATTAGAGGTTAAAAGACTCGTGTTCAGGTTGTTGTTAAGGAGTCGTGGTTCAGGTCCTTCGTTGCCAATCAGTCGTTGGAAAGGCCGTTTCCCGCGGAGGGCAGCAGGGACCATGAGGCTGGCTTAGTGGAAGTGTGGAAGCCAATGCAACGGTACAGGCTAGTGGGGCCTAAACTGTGCTGTGCAAGTGAGCGTGAGTAATTTGAACAGTGCACACTTGTGTATGAGGAGCCAGTGGAGGTCTCTAAGGTGAGTGGAAATCTGACTGTGTGCAGGGAGGTTAAGTGCGAGTCTAGCTGTTGCATTCTGAATGATCTGTTGTTGCTAAGTGAGTTGGGGGAGATTCCGGGAGAGTGCATTTTTGCAGTCTAGCTTGCTGGTGATGAGTACCTGACTGAATGTTCGGCACGTGTTCAGAGGAAGCCACCTCAAGACTTTCCTCAGTGTCTTCAGGGTGTGGAAGCAGGAAAAGGTAATATAGTTGAATTGGCTGGACATGGATAGTTTGTTGTTGACCATGATTTTCCAGGTTACTGGATTGGCTGGACGGGGTTGGAGAGGGTCAGAGGTCGGATGGCCACGAGGCCAAATACCAGATTACAGGAGAGCTCTCTTTGTTGGTGCGAACTGCCTTGTATGCCACCACAACCTCTACCTTGAAAGGAATGGCCCATCTGCTGCTGCACAGGTTGGGAAGGCTGGTGTTTGTAGGATAGCCACCCTGGATTAACCCCTAAACTTCTTGTACAGCTGGTAGAACTGTTTGGCAAGAGACAAGATGCCAAGAATCATGCCTTGGCTCAACATTAATTAAATTATTTTAGTGCCAAATCACTGTTCGCCATAAAAAAACCTAGAGCCATCGAAGGACATGTCCATAAGAGATACCTGGACATCCTGTGAAAACAAAGGGGATCACATACAGGTGTGCTTGTACTAGAATGATGCCAATAGCTCTGCTCACACAGTCCAGGAAATCCAAAGCAGCAATCAAGACATACTTCACCGCATTAAGGCCATTCTGTATTGTTTGAACCAGCGAGGCCCTGAGGTCTTCTAGGATGGCTGACAATTTCAATGGCCATTTAGCACAAAGCATGTGTGTAAGAAGGCGCACAGCATTCAAGAATCTTAAGGCCAAACTGGTCAAAGAAAACCTCTTTCCAAAGGCATCAACTCATTTTGACTCTCTAGCCATAGGATTGGTCAGAAAGGCATCAGGAGTCACTTTACTTGTTGACGCCTATATCACCAGGCTTTCAAGGGTATGCCTGGTCAGAAAATTGAGGTTCCTAGGTGGTTGGCCTATGTCATCGGGTAACAGGTCGATTGACTGAGGTGGCCATCAGAAGGTCTGTATGATGCCTTGTTTAATGCCAATAAAAGACGATGGACCTACTGGTAGTATCTCAGTTAACAAGTTTACCCTGGATTCAACAGAAAGCAATTGTAAATCGAGCACTTCTGTCCTATACGCAGTTTTGTCCACTGGGGTGAATCTAGTTCAATCCTGGAGGATGTATCTAGCCCACTGGCATTTCGTAAATCTAGCTATAGGCCATCATCACAATAGTGAGCGGAAGCAAGTTGTCCATCTACTTGTCCTCAGTCTCATGTGAAACATTTTACATGCTCTGAACTGCTTCCATATAAGGTGTCCAGCCTCTGATAGTACCAGCATCTAGACAGATGTTGAGGTTTAGAGTTTAGTTGCAAAGTGGCTGGTTGCACTTTTGTGATCTCATAGCATGAGGTAGGCCTGAAGCAAGCCGAGGATCAGATACCAGCACGGAGATCAGGTCCTGGGCCAGTGAAGTAAGCATAGGCACTGAAAGGACTGGTGCGGACCAGCATGGAATTAGGCCCATGTCCCATGGGGGTGACTCGGTGTAGTGGGAGGGCCAGACAGAAGTCCAACTGTAACCGCACCTCCCCACAGATTTGAGGGGCCCGAAAATGTATTAGAGGGAGTCAAAATGGTCTGACAAAGCTGCAGCATGGGCTCATTGAAGGCAGCAGTTTTCTGAGGAGTCAATGATTGCTGGGACGTTCAGGTGCGTTGGGACCAACTTCTGGACTGGTTCGGAGTCAGAAGACGCTTGTGGTGTATGACCCAATTACTTCATCACGCCTTTTTGCCTGATTTAGAGTAGTATAATGTAGCTCTGTTCCGCTTGGCCTTCTTGTGCTCAAAGCAAGACTTTCAGCAGAACGGGACTCACTCTTGAATGGATCACAAATGGACCTTCAACTTGGAGTGGGGTCTATCTTTTGACTGCGACCTCTTTTTACATTTAGCAAACCAGAGTTTCACTTTTTACAACCAGATTAAATTGTGCTAAATGCACCGGACGACTGAGTCATGACTGGAGCCCAAGCATCAAAGACATGTCGTATGGGTCCAAGAGCGACATCTGCTTCCTGCATTCACAGCACAGGTTGAACATGGTCGTTTTCAGGTGAGACATTGTCTCTGGCACACTGTCTGAGCATAATTTATTGAAGTTGTCAGAAAACTGACAGTTTGGAATCGAGCTATGGATCGCTGAAGGGCACAGAAAGAAAGGAACTAGCATCAGCACGCAGGGGTTGTGCTTATGTGCCACACCACTATCACTTCTAAGGCAATTTGGAATAACCGTAGGACCCCATGAAGCCACCTATCTGTACGCCAAAGCATTGTTGAAAAATTCTCTGGATCCAGTCTGGTGCCTGCGGATGGCTTTAAGATGCATAATCTGCAATTAGAAGTATCCATTAGATTCGCCCAGGATGTGAGGCAGGACTCCGAGGAGTATTTATCCCTTAATGTTTACTCCGTTAAAACAGCCAGCTGCCTCTAGAAGCTAAGCAATGGTGTTGGTTAACAGGAAGCGGTGCGGAGATGCAGAAATAGTAGCACTCGAAACCAGACTTACCTACCTGGAGCACCAGACCCACAATGAGGGTTCCACGGACTGGATGTATGAGGTCGGACTAACAAGGGAACAGATCCAATGCCTACCGCTCGAAATGGCAAAAAACGTATGGTTGGCCAATAGGGGTAGGATCTATGAGGCTGGGGACAAAACAGGGAAAATGTTGCAAAATGGTGTCTCCTCAACATCTGGAGAGCAAAAAACAGGAATCGCATGGAACAGATCTGGTGGGCCTTGGGACTGTAGGTTGCGAAACGCAGTATAGCGAGGTTAGGGGGAGGCAAAACAGACACCACAGTTGGAAGACTAGAAACGTTGTATGCATTGGTGTATGTTGGCTGAGAGGGTGGTATATGATGGTCGGAGTTGCCCCCAAAAATGGGGGAAAATTTTGGGGAAATTAAAAAAGTTTACTGGGGGACACTTGTAATGACTGCGCCTCCACTGGCCTGCTGGAATAGCAATCGGGTCCAACTGTATCCCACCCCAATGCCGATTCAATTGAGTGATGGGGAGGAAGTATTACCAGGAAAGTTGGCTGTTATACAACCAAAAGAAATGTCGGTGCACAATTGCGCTTTTTTTGTTTTTTTTACTGAACTGTCAATTTAAATAAAAATAAACTCAGAAAATGTACTGGCTGGCCTCGAGACAATGCACCAGTCACCATACCGGCAATCTGCATGGAGTGTGGTCAAGTAGCTATTGGCGCCCGGGAAACTACAGAGGTATTTACTACCTACTGCAGGCAGCTGTATGTTGGCAGATCCCCGCCCCAAGAGGAACAAGAGAGGCCAATAAGCATGGATATCCCCATGCAGAGACTGTCAGGTGATCAAAGGAAGAAGCTGGACCAACCGATCTCGGAGAAGGACATCCTGGCGGCTATAGGAGAGGTGAACTCTAGCAAGGCGCCAGGTGCCAATGGGCTCCCAGTGGAGTGTGATGTCTTCAGCATGTGTATTCCACTTTAGAATCATATGCGTAGAAGGTAAAACATAGAATGTTGAACATAAAGTGTTCTGAGTCAGTTGCTCCTGAGCTGTTAATGGCTGATGTGTTCAATAAAACTTACCACATTATTTAACCTTGTCTCGTTATCCTAACTGATCCTTTATGAGTGAATTGCTTTCAAAGGTCACACGGAGCTCTTCATGAGACGTGCATCTCTGATGGCTACCTACCTGCTCAACTTCTATAGAGATATTCTCAAACAGTGTAGCTTAAAGCCGGATCAGGAGGAGGTCACTATAGTAGTGATTCCCAAAACTCACCCTCCAGAGAAAACTTGCTCGCTGTGCAGGCCCATCTCTTTCCTCAATATGGAGCTCGAAATTCTGGCCAAGATCCTGGCAGGTAGACTGGTAGGGGTCCTTCAGTCACTGGTACATGAAGACCAAATGGCCTCATGCCTATGAGAGGCACTGCCTATCAAGGCTCCACGGGCGAGGCACAGCGAGATCGCGGGGCCCTCTGCATAGGCACTACTAGACTTCACGAAGGTCTTTGATTCAGTCCACTGGGACTTCATGTTCCAAGTCCTTCATACGATAAACTTTGGTCCCCACTTCATATGCCTAGTTCACTTGTTGGGCCAGGTTCACAGTCAACAGTGCCCTCTTATCCCACTTCTCCATCGAGCAGGAAACCAGACAGGAGTGCCCCCTTGTCACCCCTGCTATTCGCGCGGATCATCGAACTGCTGGCCAAGTGGATGCGGCGAGATGCCAGATTCTGGCTTGGTGATCAATTGGGCTAAGTTGGCTCAGGTCCCCCTGCAGGGAGGGGTTGCCCCGTGGAGGCATTTGTCACAACTTCAGGTATGCAGGGGCACCTTCAAATTCTTAGGCATACATATTTCCCTGGACCATTAGCAGTATCGGAGTCCCAATATACACCCTCTCCAAGAAAATACACACAGGGACTTGAAAAGATGGGCTTTACCACTGCTCTCAATCCTGGGTAGAATATACGTTTACAAGATGGAGGAGCTGCCCAGGTGGCTGAACATCCTACAGAAATACCTGTATGAGATCATCACAATGCTGCCTCCTATAAGTCTTATATCTGGAGTGGCAAGCAAGCTCGTATCTCTTTCGCCAAAATTATACACAACCCATACCACAGTGGCAAGGGTCCAACCCATATTATCTTCTACTATTGACGGCCATCAACGACTGGCTGTTCGGGAACAAGGGGGGACCCCACCTGCCTTTTGGAGCTAGAGGGCCTTCAAGACAAGGGACCCCTGCATTACCTATATGAGGCACAGGACCCCTTGTCCCTACCTGAAGTGACAAAAAAAAATGCTACGCGCTTAGGGGACTTCCGTAACACACATTAAACGGCATGGCCTATCAGGGAGACTCCACTGTGGTTGGGTCGCTGGCATCCAAATGCGGGCAGAGAGTGCAACTTCAAGAAATGGTACTAGATTGGCCTCTCCAAACTCTGAAGTATGGGCAGGAAGTGCACAAAAATCCTTTGCCGAACTTACAAGATGCACAATTCAGTTTTGCAGGTACTTGCACCTGTGTAGTCTCCTAGAACCACCAAGCAGTGGTGCTGATCCTATAGAGGAGTACAGACCACTGGAGGCCAGGTTAACCTTAGAACTGTTGGGGAACCGAGGCATCTGCAGACTGTACCAAGCCTTTATAATACACGCACCTGATCCTATGGTCTCACTGAGGGCTAGATGGCAGGAGGACATTGGCGATTTAGATGACGAAAATTGGAGAGAGGCATGTATAGCTCCAAGGGAGCATGCCATCTCGGCACATGAATGCGGTTGATCTCACTTAATTATCTGCACAGGACGTACTTTATGCCAGAGAAACTATGGAAAATGGGGCGTAGTCGCACCCCTGTATGCACCAGGTGCAGGTACTTTCCTGCACATGGTCTGGTCCTACACTGTGATCCAAAAGGTACTGGCGCAGAGTCGAAGAGGCCCTGCAGGAGGTGCTGGGAGGTATGGCCCAGCTACAGCCAAAGGTTGCTCTCCTTAGCATACAGGATATGGGGGTCCCAGATACGGCCTTGCCTGTATTGTGACCAAAAGAGACATTGCGTGCAAGTGGCTGTCTGGGGAGCCCCCTTCTCTGACAGAGAGGAGGAGGGGTATGTATTTTTGTCCCATGATGGCAGGTCTAGGAGGGACAAGGATGCCTGTGAAAATTTGAAAAGATCTGGAGTACCTGGCAGGACTGGTCTAGGCCAGACACGGACAACTAAACTACTGTGGGCAGGCGAGAGGAAGTTTGCTGAACCCTGGCTTACTTTGTTTGCCAATGTTCTTATATACTGTGCTTCACCCCACCTGCGTGTAGGCCTACTATTCCGAATGGCGTGGAATCTTTACTAAAGAAAACAAAAATAGGTTAAAAAGAAATAGCATCCATCAGAATAGAAAGTGCCTCCCCGCAGGGAACACAAGTCTTCCACTGAACAGGCTTCCCAGGGCTTCTAACAGCACTTCAGAGGAGGCCACAGTGCTAGAGGGGAATGGAACAGGGATAAGACCCCCTTCGATTCCAGAGCTCCCAAAGAATTTGCAGAAATTTTGTGCAAAAATGAAAATGGGTTTGAACCCCCTGAAGTTCACTACATAGTCTAGCTCACAGATTGTAATGCCACTCAAATCTCAACTGCACCAATGATTGATCTGTATAAAATGGACTACATTACAGATGGTACAAGTGAGGCTAAATTAATAAACGTCTTTCACAAATTAGTGATGCACTCTTATTAGATTTCTTTGAGGAGAAACGCACAATTTGATATACAACTTTGAAAAATCTCACGTATAGGTTATCTCTAAAAATTCACACTTTCTTAAAAGGCAAGTGGGAACTTTGAAAATCTCACGTATAGGTTCTCTCTAAAAATTCACACTTTCTTAAAAGGCAAGTGGGTTTCATTCAGAAATATTAGTTTAGCACCAATGTCTCAGCACTTATTTTGAGCAGTGTTTTGCCAATAGAAACCTTGCCCAAGAAAGAAAATGAGTTATTTACCTGAAACTGCAGCTCTCCAGTATTGGTATATTTCATAGATTCCCATGCTTGAATCATTACCCGAAGAGGGAGATCCACAGTACCATAGTAAAGAAGTATGTAATGGTATCAAAGGCTATAATGGCAATGCAAAGTCAGTTTAATAGCCTATCTATGTCCTTTTTAAAAAAGGACCAACCTTGAACTATAACCAATCTGGTGACAGCACCCTCTAGAACACTCCCAACAGAGGCTGCATCCCTCAGTTTTTCAAGCACAAGTGGGAATAAATAATCCCAAGCTACGAGGGTAGCCTCTAAGGGGAGGAGGGTGGGTCGCATGTGAATCTATGAAAGATACCAATACTGGGGAACTGCAATTACAGGTGAGTGACTAATTTTTATTGGATCTTTCATAGATTCACATGCTTAAATCAGAATAGCAAGCAATTTTTGTAGTAAAATATATAAGCAATAGAAGTACCCTTGAGGAAGGGGGGTAACAGCCTAGCACATATCTTTATAAATATATGTAAATAAATATATATATGTAAATAAAATTTTAAAACCAAAGGTTACAGGGACGTTATAGTTCGGCTCCGGTTTCACTTGTACAAAACCAGTGAAATTCAGCAGTTATTGTTAGCGGAGCTAACTATAACTCGCGCCCCCGCAATGCACTGCTTATGACCTCACATATTACATCACTCATGACATGGTCAGTGACATCACTGATGACATCTCATCTGCGCAGATTCTAGGCAGTAATACTGCATGAACTTTTGGGTGTTTTCACGTCGCAGCACGACATCTCCAGCGGAACCCTGCAAACAGAACACTTGAGGTAGACACTGTCCTTGTTGACTGCGCCTTTACCCCTGTTGACAGTGGCATGCCAGTCTGGGTGTGGCAAAAGTGTATGGTGGCAGACATCCATCTTGCGATGGTTGCTTTCGTGACTGCCGCACCTTTAAGAGAAAGACTGAGACCAACAGCTTATCAGTTTTTCTGAGTTGTTTGGTATGATGGAGATGAAATTTAAGACAACGCTTAATGTCTATGGTGTGGAGAGACATTTCAGCTGGAGATGCCGAATTTGGGGGAAAAGTATGAAGTATGATAGGTTAATTGAGATGAAATTGTGATGGAACCTTGGGGGATGAACATTGGGTTTGTTCTAAGAAGTGCATAATCGTCAGTAAAATGCAAGAACAGTTCCTGTGCTGTAAAAGCCTGAATTTCGCTGACTCTTCTAGTTGAAGAGAGGGCCAACAGAAAGGCGATCTACCACGTGAGAAATTTCTGATCTGCCTTGTGAATGGGCTCGAACGGAGGTTTCATAAGCTGTGACAGACCCACGTTGAGATGCCATTCTGGGGGAGGGGGCTCGCACTGGCGGGGGAAAAGCTCTGAACCCCTTCATGAACGGTTTGACTAGTCTCATAGAACAGGGAGCAAGAGAGATTGTGCGGAGTGCCTGAATGGTGAAGCTGCAGCTAGGTGATACCTTCACAGACGCATGTACCAGTCCTTATCTGGCTAGTGACAGTAAGTAGGGTAGAATCTGTTCAGGTGATGCTTCCAATGGATGCAGGTTAGATTGCTGGCACCATGAATAGAATCGCTTCCATTTTAATTTATACGTGTTGTTTGTACTCTCAGCTCTTGCCTTGGATTCTCCCTACAATCCTGAGGGCTGTCTAATTCTTGGAACTTGTTGAATTCAGGAGCCATGCGTGCAATTGGAGAGAGGCAGGTTCCGGGTGTTGGATCTGGCCGTTGCTCCTTGTCAAGAGTGTTTGGATCTTCAGTAGGCGGATGGGATTGGACTGAGACAGCAGCAGTAGCTCTGTAAACCAATGCTGCCTAGGTTATTTGGGAGCTATTAGAATGAGGCGACAGTGCTTCATTTTCATCTTGTTAAGAATCCGCAGTATGAGAGGAAAGGGCAGAAAAGCATATGCATAAATCCCGGACCATCTCATTGAAAGGGCATTCTCCCATGAACCTGGGAGCGGGTTTCGACTGGCGTAGAACTGGCATTTGGTGTTCTTGCCTGTCGCAAAGAGATCCAATGCTGGTTTGCCCCAGCATGAGTATTTCTGTCCAACTCCAGTTGTTCCAGTTCCCACTCGTAGCAACTGTCTCTTGTTCAGCAGTGGTCGTCCGCTAAGGTGCTGTTCACTCCTGGCAAGTGCTCGGCTTTTAGAGATATTTTGTGAGCTGTGAGCCAGTTAAAAGATCTTGAGCTCCCTGAGAGAGAGTTCGAGACCTTGTCCCCTCTTGCTTGAAGTAATACATGCAGGTTGTATTGTCTGTACGGAACAGCACGGAGGCACCCCCTATTCGTGGCATAGAAGCTTGTAGAGTGAGAGATATAGCTTTCAGTTCCAGGGGATTGATGTGCATTGATTTTTGAAGTGCATTGATTTTTGAAGTGCAGATCATTTTCCCTGAATTTGCAGGTCCTTCAAGTGGCCGCCCCAGTCCTCCAAGGAGGCATCGGTCATGATGACGGAGTCTGGTACTGCAGTCAGGAATGTGAGGCCTTGTGAGAGATGAGATATTTAAGACCACCATGCTAATATTTCTCGCAACCTTGGGGTAATGCAGATCAAGTCTTCAAAGGAGCCTTCCGATTAGATCCATTGCACCTCTTGCAGTGGCCTCATTTTTAGCCGGCCCAGCGGGACTAGGTTTATTGCGGAGGAGATCATGCCCAGCAGCAACTTGTACAGCCGCACTGAAATGGACTTTCTTTTGGAGATCTTTAGAGCTTGGCTTGACAACCTTCGTTGCATGTCCTGTGATAGATAGGCCTTGGTTCCGATTGTATCGAGGTTGGCTTCCAAAAACATTGTTTGACTTGGGATGGTCGACGACTTTTGGAAATTTACTGAGAAACCCAGCCTGTGAAACAGTGAGAGGCAGGCTGTTGTAGCATTGGAAGCTTGCTGCGGTGTTGAGGCTTTTAGCTAGGTAGGGGAATACCCTTTGACCTTGCTTCCGGAATATGGCAGCTACCAGGGAAAGACATTTGGTGAAAATCCTTGAAGTGGATTTGAGGCTGAAAGGAAGGACCCTGCATTGGTAATGGGTACCGGCTACGGTGAAGCGGAGAGACTTGTGATGCTTGGGATATATGAGAATGTGGAAGTACGCATCTTGAGAATCTAAAGAGGTCATGCAATCTACGATGTTCAACAGGTGGAGGATGTCCGAGAGAATAATAATACAGAAAGATTGTTTGTGCAGAAATTTGTTCAGCTTCCTGTGGTCTAGGATGGATCTACATTCCCCTGGTTTCTTTCATACAAGGAAAAAATGTGAGTAGAATCCCATAGGCTTTTGAGAACAAGGAACCTCTTCTATCGCACACTTGGCCAACATTATTAGGTTGTTTCCTCAGTAAGTGAAGACCAGGTGGGTGTGCCCCCTTCGGAGGATTATTTGGTAGTCTCTGCACAAACTCTAAGGTATGTTTTTAGTTTACAAAGTCTAAGACCCATTTGTCTGATGGTATTTCCTTCAATTGGGGAAGGTAGTTGGAAATATTTGCACCCATATGAGTGGATGTAGCCAGTACCTGGTCCAGGTCACTGTATCATGACCAGTGAGAGCCTTGCTTGTTATAAGCTGCTGATGTTGGCTGAAGGTAGGTGGGACTATATTGAGATTGGGATTGATAGTGCTGAGGTCATTGATAAACCACCCCCCTGTAGGTAGAGAAATCTTTTCATCTTGCCCCCCGAAAGGGTAACTTCTTTAATTGGAGGGTGCCCAGAGACCTAGCGGTGTCAGTGACTGTCTTTATAGCCAATAAGGCATCATCAATATGTTTACCGAACAAAGTTTCGCCGTCATAGACCATGTCGCAGATCTTTGAATGGGCCTCTGGCTTAAAAGAGGTAGTCTTCAGCCATCCTTAGTGTCTCAAGACCGCTGCTCCGGCCAAATGACGGAAACCTGTGGAGGCGATGTCAAGTGTGCAATCTATCATTTCAGAGGAAGTGCGCTCGCCTTCCTGGAGAATCTTTTTTGCTTCTGCCTACTTGTTTTCAGGGACCAAAATTGAGAAGACTGCTGACATCAGACCTCATCCTGTGGTCACAGCGCCCCATGATCGCTAGCAAGTTGGCTGCTTGAACGGTGATGGCAGACATGAGAGAATCTCTTCCCTATGTTGTCCAAGTGCCTGCCTTCTTTGTCCGGTGGTCCAGAGATGGGAGCAGAAGGCTTTTTGGAGCGTCTTTGTGCCGCTTGTGAGATGACAGAGTAAAGTTTGGGATCGCTTGAGGGATGACTCAGTGTAGCTTTGTACTTTTTGTCCAAGCGAGGTGGTACTGCCGCTACTGTAGCCGGGTTCTTCATTATTTTAATCCCCTCGTCCCAGATATAGTCTATAATGGGGATGAAACAAACACAAGGAGATGATGGACGGAGTGCTGAAGCTTTTCAAACACTCACCCCCAGTCACAGATCTGGGCTGAATCCATCATCATTCTTTAGCTCACTTTGCCACCCCAGTTCAGACACAGCTATATGCAAATCAGTCTTGACCCTGTGCCTCATGGGAACAGTCCAGCCCGAACTGCCAAGCCATGTCTTCCCTGGACCGGAAACAAGCATCCTGGGACAGGTTTCGGGCTAACAGCCCTCTTCAGCCAGGCTAGCTTGAATCCAGTGGCAAAGTGAGCAAGGGACCCACGTCTGGGCATACCCTGCCAACTTAGGGCGAACAGAGCAAACACAAGGAGATGATGGACAGAGTGCTTTTCAAACTCTCACCCCAGTCACAGATCTGGGTTGAATCCATCATCATTCTTTAGCTCACTTTGCCACCCCAGTTCAGACACAGCTATATGCAAATCAGTCTTGACCCTGAGCCTCAATGGGGATGGCCATCATCGGACTGCTTAACGAAGGTTGAGAGATGGAATCGTGCTGCAGCTTGGTCCATCAGGTAATGAAAATCTCTGCTGTCCTCTGGGGGGAGAGTCTGAAGGATGAGGTGGTGGTGGAGACGAAGTAGGGACATGGTAGTCATCCCATTCATCCCATGGATGTTGGGGGGGGTCCGGGATCTTGCCTTCCTCCCTTTCATCTTAAGACGTTTGTTCCTCCCTTGGAGGTGCTGCTATATTAGAGGCAGGTGTCATCCTGGGCGTGATCAGCAGAGGGATATTCCTTGGCGTGGCTGTAGAAGCAGGCTGAGGTAGTGCAAGTGGCAGCTCCTGTGGAGGTTCAGGAAATCTTCTATAATCCTGTAGCATGGCGTGCAAATCCTGAACTAGTGAAATGGGCATCTGTACTTCATCCTTTCTGGGCTGAGGAGCGGATGGTACTGATAATGTTCATAATGTCTCCTAATAGGGCATAATATGGATGGTAGTACTGCTCTTCGCCATCATAATCTTCCTCCGGATATTTCACCTGGAGCTCTAAAGGGTTGTGCGCAGCCCCGAAAGTCCAGTCATCGTCCGACTCTTTCAAGTCCAATAAGTGACTTGGTGACAAAGGTGAGATCTTGTTGGGAGAGGTCACTTTGGGCCTTAGAGCAGTCTTCGTTATTTTGGTAACTTATTGTCGATGGTCCCATCGATGACATCGTAGAGGACGTGAATGTGAACTGAGGCGTTGATGGAGTCTTCATCAATGGTGTCTTCATCAACGTTGGTGTAGCCGAGGGAAAATACGCTGTTAACTGTGACTTAATGGATATCACCTTTGTCGACAAGATGGGTGCGTTAATGGCTGCCATTGTTGAAATTCTCTACGACAATGGCTTCATAGACGACGACAGTGGTGATTGTCGCCTTCGATACCAGTGTCGACGGTGATGTCTTTGTCAGCGGGGTTCTGAGAGGATTTTTTTTACCTCGTCGGTTCAGAGGAGGAAGAAAGCTTACACTTCCCAGTCTTCAGATGGAGTAGAAGGATGAGAGGAGGCAGCCTCTGTGGAGATGAGTTTCAGCTTCTCCTTTCTCAGAGGGTCTTTATGATGTACTTTTAAGGCCTTTCTTCTCTCCTCAGAAGCCCCTTGGTCAGAGGATCTTGACCTTTTGTGGGGTCTCACAGATTAATCACTGTCCTACTCAGAAGTGGTGGATTTCAGAGATTTACACTTCTGTAGCCACAGAAGTAGCCTTCCTTCCCTGTCCCTCATGGTTTTTAGAGGAGAAAGTGTGACAAATCTTGCACTCCTTTACCTGATGTTGAGGGTAGAGGCAAAAGAGACAGTCTCTGTGGGGATGCAGAAAAAGTTGATAGACAGGAAAAAACTGAGCAGACGTGCAGTAGAAAATCTGAGGGTTCAGCCTCTGTTGGAAGCGTTCTAGAGGGTGATATCGCCTTATTGGTTATAGTTCAAGTTTGGTCCTTTTTTTTTTTTTTTTTTTTAAAAGGACATAGAAAGGCTATCAAAATGACTTTTCATTGCAATGATAGCCTATGATACAGTCACATACTGCTTTACTATGGTACCGTGGGACTCTCACTTAGACAAAGGAGAATGATTCAAGCATTTGAATCTATGAAAGATCCAATACTAGAGAACAATTCTGATCTGCTTCTAATGATGAGGAAAGTCAGGCTGTCACAGTTATTTACAATGCAAGAACAGGATGTGTCTCCAATTTCAGCTAGACCAGTGACATCTTTAAAAAGATTCTTGAAAGGAGCACATTCCAACTTTCAGACAGCTTGAAAGCTCCAACTGGACAACAAAGAGGTACATGGGGAACTTTGATCACCAGATTTTGTTTTTTACACTACGTTTATTATGGTGTGTGGCTGTTACACTTGGCCTGAAGTCATAGAGAGAGATGTGGGTGCTCTGTTGGATGGCCATCACGTTTGAAGGTGCAGAAAACATGGATTGCACTAACACGGGACGGTACAAGTAGGCATGTGCCTTTAATTACAGTGTTAAATATTTAGCAAAGATAAAAATTCTGAATGTACCAGTTGAAAATTTAACGGGATGCCTTTCAAGTATGTAGTCAAAAACTCAGCGCAATAACCGAAAATAAACATGCCAGTAATTAGTTGGTTTAAAGAACTACAATGAAAATGCGTGCAAACAAAGAATCAAATACCTTCACGATGGGAGGAGGGTTGTTGCTTAAAACTACAGGAAGGCATCTGTTTGTTTCTTCGACAAAGGTCGGATGAACCGGAAAAGTGTAAGCCTAAAAAACAAAAAATGTTAAACAAAAAAAAAAAGCATTTGCAGGACTACAACATAAAAAAATTGTATTATCTTACCCCTTAGCTTTTTGTTACTCAGAGAAACAAAGACAGATGACAGGTCTAGTTAATTTTTACTGCATGAGATTGGCCATGGGAACCTACACAATTACAACAATGACAAATGTTCACTATATTTGTAAGTAATCATGATAATCTTCACCTTTTTCAGCCCGACCCCTGAGGTCAGACTGATCTTTGTTGTGCCTCATCTTCAGAGATCCTACCCAGTTCGGATCCTTTCAATCTCCCATCCTAACTGTTAACTCCCAATTGTACATTATACCTAATTGTGCTTCACCCCTCTCCCTACCACAACCTTGTGGGACTGACTGCAGTGATCAGCTCTACCCTTCCTGCTCTACCCTGTCCAACTATGGTAGTCTTCTGGTCCCCCTGCAGACTCCCTTTGTACTTAACCAATGTCCACCTTTCAGTTTTCCCTCTGGTCATTCTAGGCCTAATCCCTGTGGTTTTCACTAACAATGTGGTTGTTCATGCTTCTCCCAGCTGTACTGGAACCAACCACTGATCAGTGCTTCCCCTCCTACCAACCACTCGGCTCTGTTTCCACCCCTCCCCCACAGTCTCCTCCTCTGATCCGCATGCTGTTTCTCAATGCAATGTACCAAACTCCATTACTGGTCTACAGACCTAGACTTATTCTGGTTCTGCTTTCCTTTGACTCGACCAGTGTGTAGCCCTTGCATACACACCCAGTACCCCTGGGGGTGTTCCCTTCCAAACCATACGTTGTCCAACACTGCTCTTTCTGCCATCCCCAAAACCGTTGGCCAGATCCTCACTTGAATACTCTGACATCTTGCCCTCCAATCACACTATCAGGCACATCTAGTGTATTCAGCAGGGATCTCTTCCTACCTGCTCAAAGCCCTATGCATACCTCAGTTCCCCTACACACCTCCAGCTCAAAATCTACCATTCAAAACCACCCCACCCTCCCCCCAATATTGGTGGTCTCCTCCATTACCCCCGCCTCCATCCCCCCACCCCCGTTCCTCATTACACTTTTTCCCCTTGCCCTTATGGGTCTCACTCATGTAGCTCCATTTCTTGTCTGGCCCATTGTCCATCACAAAGGGTCACTTCAGGCTTCTTAGCCCCTTCCAGCTAACAGTCTGCAACATTCCTCAAACCCTTCCTCTTGCTTTCCATGTCAACCACTGTGCAGAGTGGCCAGAGGGCAAGCAGGGGCTCACAGGCCTCAACTGAGAGGTTTGAGGTGGGTTATTTCTGATGTCCCGAGATCCAGCCTACTATGCAAACTGGGCCAAGTACAACCCTTCAGCACTTGATAATCAGTAGTAGCGATGGCAAGCAGTCACAGGTTTCTCAGGAAGGTAGTGTGGGGTGCTTGAGCTCAAAGCTCAACAATCACACAACAGTGCAATAAACAAATACACAACCCAAGAAATAACTTTAATACACACTGCAATATAAGATAAAACAACAAAATACAATTTAATGTTCCTAAGTGGTCCCTCTCCTCATGATAAGAGACATTAGAGTGAATTAGAGCAAAGGTGTGGTTTTCTCTTCTTGACGGGCTAGTGCTCAGTCTTTATGGTCCAGTCTTAAGTTTTTTACCACACACAGTGGACCAGTCTTCACTGGAGCCACCAGCATGCTCACCCTCCTCTCGCTTTCATGAGGCAGCTCTGTTGGTGTGCTCTGTGACAGCTGCTGGGTCACCCGACTGGCAGACGTGGAGTCCTGATTCACTACAGGAAGACGAGACACTAAGGGCCAGCTGTCCCAATGGGTCTTCTGATTACAATGTGCCCACACACAGGCTAATACTCCAGTGATGATGCAGCTACACACAGTAGATATGCTGGTCAAGGCACAGATTCTCTTGACTCTCACTCTGTTCCAACTGAGCCATAGTAATCATGGTCTCAATCTTCACAGTTCGAACTCGAACCGCCATGTAGATACTGTATGTCCACAGTCACTGGGCTTTTCTTCTGGGTGCTCCACAGGCAACAGGGACATACTGCACCTCGCTCCTCCTGGATAGTCACACCTCCTACAAGGCTAGTAGGCTCCTTCCCGCTCTCAGAAAGCAAGCAGGCATGTAAGAGCTTCATAACAGGGATAAAGCTTTTCCAGCAAGAAGTCAGACCCAGATGATTCTCTCCCCCCAAACCCCTCCCCAACCTCATCTGGGAAGCTGGGTGCCAGCCAGACACCAACTCTGGCTGCATAGCAGCCGTCAGAGCACTCTGTATAGCATTCCCTTAATTGGCCATAGAGGACTTGGAACAAGTGGAGTTGTGAGGCCCCACGTTTATACAGCCAAATCAGACAAAAGATGTTTATCCACTGTCTGCATCATCAGATCCAGTTTGGGGTGGGTCTCTTTTCAAGTGTCCTTTCCAAGCTGCTATTCACACAGGCTTCTCACAAAAAGGCAGTCTCCATCCCGGAGTATCCATAACAGAGGCACAAAGAGGTGTGATGGTTCTGCATCTTGCTGTTCTTAGCCAACAAAAAGTTTTTATCAGGGAAAGACAAAAGGCTGGGTCTGACTTCGAAGTTTCCCTTATCTAACACAACAGAGGCCTACTACTCAAGCCCTAGTATCTACCAAATGGCAGTGTTCAGAAAGACTAATTAGCTGCCCCTTGCCAAGCAAGCGGCCCAACAGAATTTGTCACCAATCCCCGAACTTCATTGCCTAGGTCTCTTCCTTCCAACTTAAGAATGTCGGCAATACACTTCCACTATTTGAGGGGAAAAAACAGGACCTCCATTTTTTGTGAACGTTAATCCAAAGGGATCAATAATTGAACTCATAAGCAGCCTCCATTACTTTGGCTCACTCACAACATGCATGAACCAAGCAGGCTACACATAAACATGCACGACATACAATTGGGATGTTGTGTAAGCGCACAGAAGTTGAACTTAACATGAGTGGATCAGTAGACCCCCCCCTTCACTCTAATGACAGATTAAAAAGGTCTAGTCAAAACTATGAATTAAAAAAACAAAGTACGCAATTGCCACCACTGCTTTAAGTACTAAACCCACAACAGGGACAGTCAAAGTCCAAGGACACCATCCACGTCCAGGGCAGAAAAGATAGGAGCTAATGTGAGCCTTCTGAATCTACATTTCTGCAGGAAGGCAGTCAGGGGTAGGAGGCCCAAGAGAGTCCTGAAGCCACCAGTCCTTTTTTAACACAAGGAAATAGCTGAAAAAACAACGCCTGCCATACCCTCTTTATGGCGCCCAATGAGAGCAACAGGTGTACTTCTTGTAGCAGGTGTGCGTCCTGTAGCAGGATGGGCAGAGGTGTGTCTGAAATTCGTTCACTTTGGGAGGGATAATGGGTGAGGAGAAAAAAAAAGGTAGGGCATGACATTTTAGAACACTTTGCAAGACCCTTCTGTCAAACGTGATGGATTGCCAACTGGGGAGGAATGCTGGATTCTGCCACCTACTGTTTGGGCGTGTATCCCTGAGGCAAACTAAAAGTGGTTAATTGGCTGCTGTAGCAGGCAAACAGGAGTTGGAGGACTGGTGCCAATGCGGACCCACGCACTGTGACAGTTCTGGGCCCACAGCCCCAAAAATGGGTGAGCTGCCTGCTGCATCACCAGCTGGAAGACCATCTTTGCCTATATGGCAGCCCTGCCCAATAGCCCCTGAATTTGCAGAACTGGTGTGGACATGTTTTTAAGGGGTCAACTGCTTCAAGGAACACACTGTAGTTTTGCTGTCATTAAAGTGTTCCAAAGTGGAGTACTTCTCTCCACAGATGCAAGACCCAACAAAGGGCATTTTAATGAGCGATGCCTTTACATTGCCGGGGAACCTGTGTCCTCATCCAGGCATATCTACAAAGGACAATGCTGGTACCAACTGCCCTTCCAATGCACTCTGGGGTATCCAAACCAGCATGAATTAAATACTTATCTGCATCCTGTCAGCAATGGATTGTCTGAGCAGTTACATCCTTCAGGATTGCCAGCAAGATCACTTTGGCCATTTCCCAAAAGCCATGTATGTATCTGCCAAATGGACAGGCTGAATTCACAGAATGCAGAACGGGGCTTCTTTGGATTCTCTATCCAGAGGATTGGTCTGAAATGAATTAGGGTTCAGCTTAATTGTCGAGGTCTAGGCAAAGATTCTCTGGAGCAAGGTGCTTAGTGAGAACATCCGAATCACTGTGCGCCAGCCTACTGCAAGAAGCCACCTGCTGGCTAACAGCTGTCAAGAACCTGGCTTTGACCAGATTCCCATCAGAATATCTGTGGGGAGTCATTAAATGAGAAACAGGGCTCAGATGTTGCAGGCCTAGGCTGCTAAATTTCTGTATAAATATGTGTGATAATGTCAATGGTGGGCAGCTGTAATTCAAATACAGTGACTGCCCTCCGAACCACCACTGGAAATGAGGCACTTTATTCCATTTGTGGTCCATGTGGCAAGTCCAGCTCTGTCTCAGGGGAGGTATCAAGCAATAAGGCTTCATCAGTGTAATAATGATGTGCACCCCAATACCATGGGGTGCACCCTGTTCACGCACAGGATTAGAGTAAGAACCAAAAAAATAATGGCGCCTCTGCTGGTACCTGTGACGCGGTAGAAGCACAGGGTTAGGATCAGACTGCATGACAACTGGTTGTGCTTTAGTACTTTCATATTGCAACACCAGTTTAGGATCAGACATGGGCATCATCACTAGGTCATCCACCGGTACTGGTGGGGTCAGCATCAGCAGAAGGACGATGGGAAGATTCCTGGGCTGGAATGGAAGTCTGTACTGGAGACAGTATAGGCCTGGTGGGGCTACTGAGGGGTCAGACTGCGACAGAGAAGGAGAAGCCCCCTCCCCCGACCACCACTTCGGCAGTAAACCAATTGGAGGCCCATGTGGTTGCATTGGGTCCGAAAATGTGTCACAGAGCTTGAAGGGCACCGAAAATTTAAAGCATGACCTCTTTGAAGACCTTGATCTGCTGCAGGGTCAACAACCACCCAGGTAACTCTGGGCACATCAGGACTAACTGAAGAACAGGTTCCGTGGTCAATGGAATATTATTTACATCAGGACACTCTCGTACCTTTGCTCTGGAATCAGAGTGACAGGATAGGATGAAGCTCCGCTACATTTTCTTATGCTTGGACTTGAGAATTTCAAGTGGGATGTGGAGGCATTGTGACCGGGACCGGACTTGGATCCGCACGCAAAGGGTCCACTTATCACACAATTTGGAGTCATGTGCGGAGCCCAAGCAGCGAAGGCACATTTTGTACAGGTCCGTGACTGACATCCGCCTCTTATAGTGTCAGAAAGACTTAAATCCTATCATATTCAGTAGGGACATTGTTCCCTAGCATACTAAGGAAAAGTATTGGAGTTGTAGGAAGACCAACAAAACCGGTAGTGGAGCTCCGGATCTGCGTCTGAAAGTGCAGGAAGAAAGGAACTTTCATAAGCACGCCGGTGTATCGCTAATATGCGGGTCTGCTCAGACACTTCCACGGCGGTCTGAAGTCAGCGCAGAGCTGCACGATGCCACCTACTGGCCCACAAGAACATGGTTACAAAATTCTCCAGTGCCCTATCTGACAGCTGGGTGATATGCCAAGGTGAGGAATTTCTAGTTAGAAGTAGCCATATAAACAGATTAGATCAAGACGCAAGACCTAGACAAATCCAGCCTCTTCCCTAACTTGGACTCCAACCTTGACTCCATCAAGTCACATGCAGAGTAATCCGAAACCAGCAAGCTTCTGCAATCCTAAGAAAGAACATGATCAAGTGTCTTAGTGGTCTCTTGCATCACGTGTGTGAAACCTTTTCTCATGCTTAAACAATTTAAAGAGAAAAGACAAAGACACACCATATGCGAAGCATGCAACATATGCAACATACATCAACAAACTACAAAAAGAAACAGTGAATCATGTCTGTTGCACTTCAAGCTGATAGGCCATTCTGGCTTTATTATAAATCACATCATCTCCATTACAGATGAAAACAAGGTTTAATAGAATAATCATACATCTTTCAATCTAGCCTTGGGAAATGACGCAGTTTGTTTCTTCCACATCATCACAATAGGCCAAGCCATTAAGACACATCTGATGGGATGGAGGAGCAGCAGTAACCACAACATAACTCTTTTTGCATGCCAAGAGCAAATTCTCGATCCGTTTTAGAGATCACAAGTATAATTCTCTGAAAGAATACATAGTTAAGTCTATAGGACAGATGTGTATTATCTTTGTTTTCTTTAAGAACACAGGGAGATCATGAACTTCACCCTACAGACATTGCATACTTTCTGAATAAAGTGTCTTGATGGAATTCAGGGACCCACTTTTTTTTCTTCCCCTCTACTTTAGTTTCAAATCTGCATTCACTCCTACTGCATTCCCCAAACCTCTGGCATCTGTAGTAGTTCCTGTGGGGTTGAGGTTGTGCGGTCCTGCTAATACCCTTTTTGTGCAATCACTACAACACCAGCTAGAGACAATGATATCATCAATTAGGAAATTTACCTGTAAGCAGGAATTTGTCTAGCGTTCTAGTTAACGGACACTCATTTGTGGTCTCATGTCTTGCAACAGCTAATCAGTTTTTAGCATCATCGGTTAGCCTTGTAGTACTTTATATACAACACCACATCCCAAAATACCAGCACTCTGGCAACTTTTAAGTGTGCAATCAAGTCCTTACATTCATGTATGTTGAAAACAGACTCCTTAGGTAGGCTCTGGGATACCATGAGAACTATTCAAATATGGGGCATGTCTCTTACTTGCACACAATACACAAGATAACTTATAAGAAACAAAATATGAGCAGCTTTACTGACATGAGCAAATGATAATCAGAATGCATTAAATAAAGAGGTTAGGTCAGACATTTTATCCCAGTGAGAGTGAGTTGGAATGACAGTTGAACTCTAGGACCAAGAATGGTTAAACGTGGAAGGTATCCATGATGCTAGATCGACCCTTAAATCAATATCTTTCAGAAATTAAAACTTAAGATAACAGAACACGCAGAATTGGAATCCTGGAGTGAATATTAATTGCTATAGGTCCACAGTGTTTTAGATTCATAGAACTTTTACCACTGAAACTTATGTTAACGTCGTAGTGCCTAATGATGAAGTTTGCTTTGAACATGTGATCGGAGGTACTGTTATAATCAGATAAATCTGAATAAACATGATTTTATTTATATTAAAAAATATATTTTTTTTTAAAGAATAAGCTAGAAAGACAGATCTTCTAAAGCAGACAAACAATAGTAGCTCTAACTAAAGACATAAAAGTCATTTCATCAACGTCTTACCATGGCTAAATCAGCCATGAAAATTTTGTCAGGATAATCAGGAGTTCACAGTGATGAACCATGAGCTAGAATACTTTCTTACCTTCACCCCACATTTCATACTTTTCTTTGCACTGCAAACCTCAATTACATGTTTAACTTGCATACATCTGTATTCACTTTATGATTTCACATCGATCCAAAACACGGTGGCCTACCAACAACTTCTCTTCAATAGTCTGATGATATAGTCATACTGAGCAAGACGATGACTGATCGGCATAGACTGAAATCTGCATTAGAACTTTTTTCTTGAATAACAATACAGAAATACATTTAGACACGGACAAATTACCCTGTTTTCAACATCTTGCCTCTCCTTTAAGATCAAAGCCATATTCCCTGGGTTTTGCTCTTAACATCCTAGCAAATAAAATAGGTAGTACCTTGTTAAAACACCTATTGCAGGTAGCTAGAAGAATATTCTTATCATCGAAGTATAGGGGTGAAGCAATTTGTCGCTTTTGGCCCAATGTAACGCTTCTAGAATGATATACTGGTTATTAAATCCAATCTCCCAGACACAAATCAGTCTAGAACATAACCTGATTAAGCAAGGGCTTTCAAATCAAGCAGCATGTGTTAAAATCTTCTACACTTTAAAAAAAAGCCCGCTCGGAGATGCTCGAGCTCCCCGGGCGACTTTATTCACATCTGGTGGGCCTGCCCGCTCCGGACTCTATTCTGGAAAGAGGTTCTTAGTCATATTAAAAGTAGTGCTTGGCTTCCCTCTGCCTGAATCCCCAGTCACGATTCTTTTAGGCCTCAAGCCCGACAACTTGCGAGCGCTCACCCGTAGTGATTGGCATATCACCCTTCACATGCTAGGGGCCGCTAAACAGCTCATTGCTCTGTATTGGAAAAAGGCAGAGACCCCCCCCATTAACATCTGGTTCACGCGCCTGTGGCACACAGTGACTATGGAACTCTTCACTGCGCGCTTGCAGTCCCGCGACACCCGATTCACCAAAATATGGCAACCACTGGTCAATTACCTCTGTAAAATGGAACACGCGCGTCTTCTGCCCCCGAAGCTCCGGGCTCTACGCCTCTTTGAAGACGCTGAGATTCCACCTGAACCGGATAGATTAACTGCATAATCACATTGGCCCTGCCCCTTGTCCTACATGGTGCGCCTCAGACGGTGACTTGATTATTGAACGCCATTGCCCACCTCCTACCCCCCAGCCCACCACTCTTCTCCTCCTCGCAATTGCCTTGACCCCTACTATTTGGAACCACAAGCAATGCGACTCTTTCCCACAGTTTCGCTCTGTCTTTGCCCTCTTGTCTTAGCTCTCTTTCTCCTTCTTGGTTTTTCTGCCCTCTCATCACTCTCTACTCGTTAACTTCCCTCTGCCCTATTTCACGGGCTCTTCGCCTCCTTTTTTCCCCCTTTTCCTTGTTATGGTATTACTCATGTTGAATATGGGTCTTGAAACTCCTCCACATTGCAGTCTTATGCTGTGCCTTTTGTAATACGCGGCCGGCCCACCATGGGTTGTAGGAGACCTGCTGTGTAACACTTACATAGATATTCGTCACCAAAGTCTCCCATGCCTCCCTTAAACAACGCGGCCGGCCCTACATAGGGTTGTAGGCCATATGCTGTGTATGTATAGACCCTCTCTATGGTTTCCTTGTGAAAATAAAAACAGATTTACAACAAAAAAAAAAAAAGCCTGCTCGCTCATTCTCAATTTAAAGCAAGTTGTAAATAAATCCCTTGAACGCATTTTTAATTTTGAGGATAAATCATCATTTAGTAAACATTCATATGATTGGACTGTTATAAACTGATATGCCCATTGCCACAGATCATATTATTAGGAGCAAGCTTTCAGGCAAATTTTTATCTTAAATTAACAAAATACCAATTTGTTTTGTTACCTATTGTTGACTTTATGCCACATTGGTCCAATACATATACACTAATGTTGCAGATCATGTGGTTATAAGCAAGTCTGTTTTCCATGTTCTAGGTTTATGCCCTTTTCTTTTAACTGCTCATAAAACATGGTGACATGATCACTTGAATTGCTTGGTAGTTCATTCCTGTCAACAAGCAGGGATGGGTCTGAAAGTGGAGCATCCAAAGCTGACCTCTAGACTTGTTAAGTATGAGTGCACTGCCAAAAAATGTATTGTCTGCAAATGACACAATATAACCATACAATCACAATTCCTGCAGACAAGGATATTTATCGAAACTACAACTTAGGTAATTTATTATGCATTGTGACTAACACTTATGTCCTAGAATTAATTAGGGCTAGTGTCGTAATAAGGAAATGTTACTTTTGTAGTTTATTTTATCTAACGACTTGATGGTTTTTAACTAACTTTCGGATGTAATTTACATTAGCTAATTTTATTTTTTGAAGATTTAAACAAAAAAATAACTTTTGTAAAGGTTCAATTAACTATGCAAACAGACTTTTCATTAATTTCAAGCATGTGCGGCACAGATTTCAGCCACTTTCTCTTGTTCATCTGTCTGACCTGGACTCCTTTCCTCTACCATAATTTACCATTTACTTAGAGGGAGAATTTGTCCTGTGTGCCGCAAATTTCACATAGAGTTCTGATATATAACAAGTCCAATCTATGGGTGGAATTGGTGCCTCAAGCACTCCCCCACTAAGAATTTATGCCCTGCCCAATTTCTCCCAGTCCAGGTGTGTGGAGAAAACCGACAAGTTAGCAGCACTACCTGGCACTGGAAGGGTCAGGTTGGTAATAATGAAACACTTCACAATCGCTAATTAAAGAAAGGGAAGAGCGAGGTAAAGAAAACAAAACAGGTCATTATTAACAAGATAATAAAATAAAAGCATACACAAATTGATTGAGAACATAAAGCTTGGTTTAAAAATAAGAGAAAAGTGGAGACCTTACAGGGAACTTTCGTAGGAAGAAAAGATTTAGCTGTTGGTAAGGATGATGCGAGCAGTAGAGAAAGCCCAATATACACTAAAGTATTGTTGATTTAATCAGCAAAGTTGGTTAGGGAAAAAGAGGATTGGGAATGGTTAAAAAGGAACTGAATACAAAAACCAAGCTGATTTACAGGCCCACTAACCTCTGTTGTGTAGATTTTGAAGAGTACCCATGCGACATACCAACTGATCAGGATAAATACACCACACAGCCATGTATGATACAATAAAGAAAAGCTCAACAGGCCGCCAAGTGTGTCAAGTGGAGGTTGTTTGCTGAAATGAAATTTTACAAGATTAGGAAAATTGGTCATATGCAGACTATTTCACTAACAAAATATTTTACAAAGTTTTTCTTATGATGAACGTTTTGAAGAAAAGCTAACGCTGGTACAATCAAAAGTTAATAATATAGTCTTATGCCATCTCTTTCCAACCAAGGAAAAACAGTTTAAGAAATCAAACTATTCACCATTTGAAAAATGTGTTTACAAATCTGAAGAGCTTTATTCAAAATCATATCCAGATATATGGTGGTAATCTGCAGAATTCATAAAACTATAACCCAAACGCTATGGTTCTACATATATGAAAGTTTACAGATTCACATTATTAAGTAAGTCTTCCGAGTCAGGGAGGATCCCTATATACTTTGCACCATAGAAACACAAGTTGTCTTGCTACATCATTTTGAATAGAGCTTCAAACTAACCTTCACCGCATCGTAGCGCCTACAAAAACCATGCCTCCATTTTGTATCAGAGGGTGGATATTGAACCCTTTCATTGCGGGGTGCTTGCGTTACTAAGTACCAGAGTTTTATATACATCATTTTACTATTACGTTGCTCAAACTAGTTTATCTTTGGTATGATCATGCAGCCATAAAACCAAACCCTGTCTGCATACTTTGCTACTGGGGGCTTGCAGAAAAAAAAACAAATTAGAAAAGCTGAATATGTTCTTCCACATCGGTAGGAGGCGTCAGTTCTGATTCAAATCCGGTACCTCCCTGGACAAGAAATCATCTAGCAATTTATAGCGATGCCTAGCAAGTAGACGTCCACTCCGGTCCTTTGTTCCACACACTTAAGACCAACAAAAATGGCAGCAATGCAGTGCAGAAAACCAACTTGGAACTTTAGTAACAAACAAGCATGACTGCTCCTCAAACAAGAGTGTGGGTGGAATTAATCTGCAGGTAAATAAGGGTATCCACCAGAAAGATCTCTATTGGGGGTGAGTAACGTTCTTTACATGAATACTACTACCAGCAGGTGTGTCACCTCTTAAAAACCGAGACGTTTTGCAACACAGGTCTCACAATATGACAATCCATTCGGACTTCAGAGTCAAGACATTAATGCCCGGTGAAGTTGTGGACTGAAGCCCATTTCGGAGCCCAGCACATTCACAACAGGACACCACTGGATAATACTGAAGTGGCCTTTATACTGGTGAAATTAGCCCAGATGCCTTCGGGTAGCTCCTTCTCAGCAAGCGCCTAGCAGATTTTGATGCAGATCACGATACACTAGGAAATTGTTCTCTTCTGAAACACTGGCCCTTCTTGGAACCAGCACAGCCCAGTAAGAACTGATCAAGGCAATGTTGTGGAGTCCTGGCAATGTAGAACCAGAGAGCCCTGCACTGATCCAGACAATGAAGGTAGGATGCAGAGGGTGGCAGAACAATGGCAAGGTAGTAAATTGGCTAAAATAGGATGGTGAAACCATCTTCAGAAGGAAGCCTTTGCCCAAAGTAATATCTTCTCTAGACAAGTGAAGTAAAAGTGGGTGCAAGAGACAGCAATCAGAAAAGCGTTCTTAAGTGTGAGGAGTCTTAAAGAACAACTTTGCATATGCTGGAACAGAAAACCCATCAGAACACCAGATTCAGGTCCCACTGAGCCATAACAACAGTTGAAAGAGGTAACATGTAAGACAATCCTTTCAAGTAAAGAAATCAGGTGACAAGTAAGAAAAGTGAGTTGATAAGAACATGTTACAAATCTTCAGTGATGCTTTTTATAGTAGAGAACGCAGATTCCTCACCTCAAGAATTTCCCTCAGGTGCCAGACTGATCTGGAGACTTTTGATAGCAATTCCCTTGCACGTCGGTAGGAGACACTGTACGGCTCCTGGTCAGATCTGTCCAGCGACAGATTCGACAAAGGGGCCACTATATCTGTTCCACCTCCGCACACCGACTACAGTTTTTTTTTAATCTGTCTATGCTGGACACTGCGCACATAGAGATCAGAATATGCCACTTTGCAGATCTCTAGATTGGGATCTTAAGAACAGACTGTGGTCCATTATACACAATGGGAGGAAGGAGAGGGTATCAGTGAGAAATCTGGGGTTGAAGTCTCTTTACCAGGAGAGGCTTTACCAAAGGTAAGTAACTGGTTCCTCTGACAGACTTGAAACTGCAGATTTCTCACTTGTGAATAGATACCACAGCAGTATGTTGTGAGGAAGAAACAACTGTACAGTCAAGGTTGTAGTTTAAAGATGATTTATTGCAGCACAAAACCTGGCCTCAATCCACTCAAAGTATCCAGGAGCAACTGACTCTCTTGGAGCACTCTCAGCCTTCCATTCTACAAGCCTTAACAAGTTAGATCATAACACAGTACCTCCCAGATGGGGGTTTGGAGTTGCCTGTGCAATGTCTCAAACCAGGAAATTATGCAAGACAGATTGGGTGCCTATTCAGCCGGATCTGGCTGCACTGGCAACAGTGCTTTGTATGGAGGGATGCCAATGTAGCAGCCTGGCAGATGTTGAAGACAGGCCTACCGCGTGCCAGAGCAGTGGTAGCAGCCTTTGCTCTGCTGGAATGAGTGCGTTTGCCTTCGAGGGGGGCTGATTTTTGGCTAGCCCATAGCAAATCTTAATACATAAATCGATCCATTGGGAGATGGTTCTCTTTTGCACAGATTTCCCATTTTTCGCAATGGAGAAACCTACAAATAGTTCATCATTCAACCAAAGCTCTCTGGTCTGATCAATTTAAGAGCTGAAGGCCATCTTAGGTTCAAGATGGTGGAGCCGTTCCTCCTCCTACTAAGAGGGGCGAGGTGGAGCGTGGAAAGCCAACAAGGTGATGGACTGCCCAATGTGAAAAAGCATGAGTACCTTCGGCGGGAATGCAGTTTTTTTCTGGATAACCAATTTGTCCAGGAAGAACGATGTGTGTGGCTGTTGGACAACCAGGGGCTTGGAGTTCACTCACTAGCTTTGCAGATGTAAAGGTGATGAGGAGCACTGTTGTGATAGGCGTAGAAGGCAGGTGTGCATCTGTTCAAAGGGAATGCACATGTGAGAACCACATTAAGGTTCTACTGTGGCATCACAAAATGTGTTGACGAGAACATATGGATCAGCCCACTCAAGAAACACATCACAACAGATGATGTGAAAAGTGAAGGCTAATCTGTCAAACGTAAAAAGGCTGAAAGAGAGCCCTTAACTGTTGCCTCCCCAAGGCATTGCCAGGCTAAAGACAGACAAAACAACAAAATGTCAGACAACTTTTCATTCAGGGTTTGGATGTTAGAGGGGGAACCAGACAACAAACTTCTGCAAGCAACCAGCATATTCGCGGATGCAGGACCTGGCCCTGTTGCTGCAAATGGGGGAGTTTAGTCGGATCTGAAGACAACTGCTTATGGCCAGAAGTGCCAGGCACTCCATTCTTGTGCACGGTCTCGCATGATCTTTTTCAGCAGAAAGGTAGTGGCAGAAAGGCATTCAAAAAGTCCAGAACCTCAGTTGAAATGGAAGACTATGGAAGACGATGCAGAGTGCCATCTAGGAATGCAACTGGTCAAGGATGCCTCCATTTCCAAAGCGGTCTTGCAGGCGGTGGCTTACCTGGAGAGGAAACTACTGCAGTATGCAGAGAGCTGCTTTAACCCCTTCCCTGGGAGGGAAGACTATCTGGGGGCTTGGACCCTTTTTACCTCTGGGAAGGCCTGAATCACCCATACCGCTTTATAAGTGCAAGAGAAACCCTACGCCAGGAGTCGACCGGAGTGCATTTGACAGGCTGAAGCGGGCCTTTCTGGACCACACTCAGTCAATACCTGTGGAGTCCCCAGAACATGGCCCTTCGGGGCTACAACCCTCGTCCCCCCCTCTCCCACCTCCACCACAGGAGTTGGACTCACCCTCTGGCTCCGATGCAGAACCAGAGTCAGGGTCACGCCCATGGCGCCCCGCACCCCATGACTCGCGCACACGCACATCTCTGGGTGACACCCCCAGGTCCCCTCTGACATGTTAGGCCCGGAGAGCTTAATGCACCCCCTCTCCTCTGAGAGGGCCCCGGCAGGCAGCCGCTGGACAAGGAGGTCCACAATCACATGAGGGCGGAATGTCTGTGTTCCTCCCTGGAGGACAAGGTAGCCCACACACCTGAGATAGACGAACGCATGACAACCTTCTTAGGAAAGTATATGTGCGATCCAAAGAACAGGATCAACTGGTCGTGGCGGGCTTGCCAGGAAAAGCTCTTGGATATTTGAGGCCCCTTGACCAGTTTTATCGATTATTCTCGATATGTCCGGAAAGCGGATCCCCCCCCCCCCGCCCATGTCTCAGTGGGCCATTATCTTCCTGGGGAACGCTAACTGCGCCATATCCACGCAGAGGCGTCGTTCGCTCCTCATTTAGATGGACCCCAAACTGCAGGACCTCGGCACATCAGAGGCAGACCATATTGCCCAAGGGGGGTTGTTAAGCGACCCATTAATCTGGGAGCTGGGAAAATTTGTGCAAACCTTCAACTCTTTGGACAAAGCCCAGCCATCCATAAAGCGCATCTTAAAGCCTCAGGTTTTCTCCGGGGATGGTTGAAGCAGGGGGGGGGGGGCTCGGCCAGCCACGCGCAGCATCCAGCCTCCGGCAGAGGAGAAAATAGGAGAGGCCAATACTAGGATGTCTCCAAATTCTGAAACTTTTATCCCACCAGAGGTCACCCCTGTCACCAGGGCTCAAGAGGCGCACACTGAGGCGGTGGCGATCAAGGAACCAATCAAGGTGAGTGTTCACCTGCTTCCTATACAGCATCTGGGGGGCAGGCTCCAGGGTTTTGTTCACAATTGTGAGGCCCTTACATCCGATGCCTGGGTCCTTCAACAGTACGTGGTTTCCACATCGAGTTCTATGGCTGCCCCTTCCAAGATAAGCCCCCTATCCCTTTGGTTTTTTCCTCCACACTTGCCCAGCTGGTGGATGTAGAGGTAGCAGAACTTTTGAGCAAAGGGGCAATAGTACGGACTCTCCAACACCCAATGGGTTTTTTAAGCAATCTCTTTGTAGTTGACAAACGGGACGGAGGCTAACAGCCTGTAATCAATTTGAAGGAGTTCAACAAGTGGTTGGTCTACCGCCACTTCAAGATGGAAGGTATGCACCTACTCAGGGACCTCTTACAGCCCAACGATTGGATGGTACGTCTCGACCTAAAAGATGCCTACTCAACCATCCCAATCGTCTCTCCTCATCGCTGCTTCTTCCAGTTTCAGTGGCAGGGGGATCATTTGGAATTCACCAGGCACCCCTTTGGTCTGTTGTGCGCCCGTGATGTTTTACCAAAGTAATGCACCCTGTGGTACAATTTCTCAGGGCCCGGGTCGTCCATCTAATCATCTACTTAGACGACATTCTCTTCATGGATCAGTGTCCTCGGACTCGGTCTTGAGTCGCTGGGTTTCATCATCAACCAGGAAAAGTCTGTCCTTACTCCCTCTGAGTCTCTGCTGATCGTAGGGTTTGTGGTGGACTCTGTTAGAGCCACCCTCGGCTTCCCTTCCCAGACATTGATCAATATCAAGCACGAGCTGCGTCGCCTAGCGGCAAGACCCTCCTCCACCTCCCAGAGACAGATTGTTTGGGCTGTTGTCATCCTCCATCCAGGCCATCTGCCCAGGGCCCCTTCATTATCAGGCTCTCCAGCATCTGAAAGCCTTTCACCTCAGGAAGGATCTCACGTATTCCCAGGTGGTTTCTCTCTGAGGAGGCTCAGGGGGAGATTCAGTGGTGGCTGGCTCATATGGAGACATGGAATGGACAGGCGATCTTCGGTTCTCTTCTGGACCTGGTCATAGAGCCCAATGCAAGTACCAAGGGCCTCGGGCGAGATATGGGGAAATCTTTACAGTAGGAAGATGGTCCTCTCAAGACAGATCCATGCACATCAATTGCCTCCAACTCTTGGCAGGGTAATTCGCAGTTCTGTGCTGGACCACGAGACCAGACGCAATGCTGTGTCCTTTTCAGGATGGACAATGTGGCAGCAGTGCGCTACATAAATCACCCCCGACGTACCCGCTCCAGGAACCTCTTGGATCTGCCCTGCAGCTTCCGGGATTATTGACTCGAGAATCAGGTCTCGGTGATAGCAGAACATCTCCCAGGGGCGACCAATCAGTTGGCAGACTAGCATTCTCATCACCTTCAGGACCCGAGCCTCTGGCATTTACACCCGTCGGTGTACCAGGGCCTGCACGACAAATGGGCCTGTTCACTGTGGATCTCTTCGCATCCTGCTTGGACCAACAACTCCTGAGGTACTATAGCTGGTGTCCTGATCGGCCACGGATGCCTTCCTCCCGGACCAGCAGGCCAAACGGGGCTGCGCCTTCCCTACATTTGTGATGATCATGCATCTCTCGGCTCAAGTACAGAGACAGGAGGCCGATATGTCCTAGTGATTCCGACCTGGAAATCGCAAGTTTGGTATCCGGTTCTGCTGGAGTTATCCTGGGATTTTCCAATCCTTCTACCAGTTTCCAGTTCTCCTCAAGGATCCGTAAGGGAATTTCCACCATCTAGTCCTACAAGGGTCTCTGTCGCTTATGACATGGAGGACTACAGGGAGCGTTGGAAAGTCCTGGGCCTTTTGCGACAGGCTGCATCCCTCCTCTCAAGAGCATGGGCTGACAGCACCACCACGCGCTATAAATAGGCGTGGTCTAGATGGCTGGGCTGGTCTCATCAACAACATCTGGATCCCATGGGGAGAGGCATTGTCCACATCTTGAATTTCCTCACCTATTTGGCATCGGAGGGACTATAGGTCTATCAATACCTCCAGGTCGGCAATCTCAGCGGGCTACTCACCAGTCGGTGACCACCCACTCAGAGAGCATTTCCTGGTGTGGAAACTTTTGAGAGGCATCCGCCTCTCCCTTCCCCCAGAACTCGGATATTCCATCCTGTGAGTAAACAAAGTCCTTAACATGTTCTTGTCTTGGCAATCCAACAAGTACCTCTCAAGGAAGGAACTTTCAGCTAAGCTAGCCACTCTCCTCTGTTAGGTCTCATGTCGGCAGGTCTCAGATGTCAGAGCATTGGACCTAACAGGTAAAGTATTTACCCCGGACGGGGGGGGGGTCACTTAGCACATTTCACGACGTACAAAATTTAATTCTTGTTTGGTTAATTATCCTTCCTTCCCAGATTCCCCAAAGCTGCATATAAAGTTATGAAGCTATGATGGTGGACGTCCGCCCACATGGAGAGAGACAGCGATTACTAGCCCTAAGGAAACCATTCAGGACAGTCTTCATCCAGCATCGCAAGATGGGTTCGATGGGCCAAGCAAGAAGCTGGCATAGATACCAAACTGTCTGGGGCTCACTCTGGCAGAGGGGCTATGATATCTAAAGCATTTTTCCTCAGAGCCCGTCTGGAGGATATCCTCAATGCAGACTCTACATTTAAGAGGTTCTGTTTCAAACCAGTCCCTAATATGGATTCGCTGGTTGTGGATAAGCTTTAAACAAGCGTAATCCTCGCATCCAGTCCGGACATAGAATGAAAAATTTCCTAGCTATCGTAACGGAAAGTTTCAATTCTATTAAAGACACAGAGGCGAGGATTAACCCAACCAGAATGGCATATTCCCTCCCTAGGAACAAGAAACCTACGTATTGGTGGGTATACATTATGCAGTTTGATATTTGACTTGGAAAGATAACTTGCCTCGTTTGTGATGATGCTGAATACGGATGACTAGGTTCTGTAAGCATCTTTCGGATATGGGTTCATACATCTCCATTCCTTTACCCTAGGATCTGATGGACCAAAACAGAATTAAGGATGCCAATATCCGTCTGCAGTTGCAGGAAGAAACAGGAGGCAGCGACAGCAACAAAGGACTATGGCGATGCCGTAGCTTCAGCTGATTGGACATTATTATAGTTTGAACTGTGACTTTTTCCCAAAGGGGTGTGGGAAATTAAGTCGGTTTGTTATTTCTCTAAGGGCTGCTGTTAATAAAATGAAGAAACTACAGCGTAATCCTCGCCTCAGTGTCCTTAATAGAATTGAATTTTTATTTATGATAGCTAGGAAATTTTTCACTCCCCATGTAAAGTCAATACGGAACTGTACACACCGATACAGCCAAAACAGTTGACAGACTTACACCAAATTAGGCAGAAAGCATGATCTTTACACAGAATGTGTTTTTTGTGATTTGGTGTAAATCCATTCAGTAGTGTTTAAGAAATTAAGGTTCCAATTTATAGATAGCTGGCTGGTTAGGTTCGCTGGACACTCGCAGAAGTCCTGCTGGCATGCAACTTCAAATAATAGTGTGATCCGATTGGCCTTTCGGGCCGCCCCCCTCTCAGCGATCTTGCTCCAGTGAGTCCTGCAGCAGCTTGCGCTCAGATTGGCTGTGTGCATGACGAGGTCCCCCCGTGCCCTGAAAATGAAAAACATAAGGTCTAAGGGGGCAGGGTAGCGGTACACTGACCCCCTGAACTTTGTGGGCGTGACACCCAAGACAGAACCAATAGCTGAAAAATACAAAGACTTTAAAAACAAAGACACTGTTTGGCAATGTCAGAGAATGAGAACATTTCAGCACCCTGTAAAGAGCAATTTTGTTTTTTACCAGAGATATTTGCGACCAAGAAAATCTTGTGATGGAGACCAAAACCTGGTTAAATATAGGGGAGTTCACATCAAAGGGAGAAACCCTGATATTGTCTGGTCAGAAAAATATTCAAGAAGCCTCCTACAGCATTGAAATTAAGTTATTGCAGCAATGGAGGGAGCGCTACAAGAACTCATGCAGCGCTTGTCAAACAGGGGAGAAACGCTTCCTGCGGTCTGAGGTTTAAGGAATGTACGCACTCCACAATCACTTCTTTAGACTTACAGAAGGAACAACTTGAAAATTAGGTGAAGGTCCCAAAGATCTGTATATTGGGGGTGCCTGCTCCAGCTGACCACAACAATTAGAAACCAGATGTGCAGCACTTCTTATAGAGTGTGGTCTTTGATAGTAACACAGAAGCATCAGTTTCAGTAGTGAGTTTTTAAATATCAGAATGGCAGCACATGTGGGTTCAGTAAAGATTGAACTAGGGATTATTAAGTCACACCGCCTATGAATCCTATTTGCAATTTTGAACAAGCATTGGCATAGCCAATAGGTCTCGCTTTGGGACCTTATAAGTGCTTAGCCATGCAACAGTTGATGTTGTTGTACCAAGGATATTGTGCTGCATAACTAAACACTTATAAGGTCCCAAAGGCAAGACCTATTGGCTATGCCAATGCTTTTTTTTTTTCTTAAAGGACAAGCAGTGCTATCAGGCTCCAGCTGCCACCTAGTCCACCGCAGGGTAGAAGAGGGGGTTAGAAGAGGGGGTGATAGAGGGGTGATAGAGGGGTGGTAGAGGGGTGGTAGAGGGGTGGTAGAGGGGTGGAAGAGGGGTGGAAGAGGGGTGGAAGAGGGGTGGAAGAGGGGTGGAAGAGGGGTGGAAGAGGGGTGGAAGAGGGGTGGAAGAGGAGTAGGAGAGGGGTAGGAGAGGGGTAGGAGAGGGGTAGGAGAGGGGTAGGAGAGGGGTAGGAGAGGGGTAGGAGAGGGGTAAAGGGGTAGAAGAGGGGTAAAGGGGTAGAAGAGGGGTAGAGGGGTAGAAGAGGGGTAGAGGGGTAGAAGAGGGGTAGATAGAAGAGGGGTAGAGGGGTAGAAGAGGGGTAGATAGAAGAGGGGTAGAGGGGTAGGAGAGGGGTAGAAGGGTGGTAGAGGGGTTGAGGGGTAGAAGGGTGGTTGAGGGGTAGAAGGGTGGTAGAGGGGTAGAAGGGTAGAAGGGTGGTAGAGGGGTAGAAGGGTAGAAGGGTGGTAGAAGGGTAGAAGGGTGGTAGAGGGGTAGAAGGGTGGTAGAGGGGTAGAAGGGTGGTTGAGGGGTTGAAGGGTGGTTGAGGGGTTGAAGGGTGGTAGAGGGGTAGAAGGGTGGTAGAGGGGTAGAAGGGTGGTAGAGGGGTAGAAGGGTGGTAGAGGGGTAGAAGGGTGGTAGAGGGGTAGAAGGGTGGTAGAGGGGTAGAAGGGTGGTAGAGGGGTAGAAGGGTGGTAGAGGGGTAGAAGGGTGGTAGAGGGGTAGAAGGGTGGTAGAGGGGTAGAAGGGTGGTAGAGGGGTAGAAGGGTGGTAGAGGGGTAGAAGGGTGGTAGAGGGGTAGAAGGGTGGTAGAGGGGTAGAGAGGTTGAGGGGTAGAGGGGTAGTAGAGGGGTAGAGGGGTAGTAGAGGGGTAGAGGGGTAGTAGAGGGGGGTAGAGGGGTAGTAGAGGGGTAGAGGGGTAGTAGAGGGGTAGTAGAGGGGCAGTAGAGGGGCAGTAGAGGGGCAGTAGAGGGGCAGAAGAGGGGCAGTAGAGGGGCAGAAGAGGGGCAGTAGAGGGGTAGGGGGTAGTAGAGGGGGTAGAAGAGGGGTAGAAGAGGGGTAGGGGGTAGAAGAGGAGGGTAGAGGGGTAGTAGAAGAGGGTAGAGGGGTAGTAGAAGAGGGGTAGAAGAGGGGTAGAAGAGGGGTAGAAGAGGGGTAGAAGAGGGGTAGAAGAGGGGTAGAAGAGGGGTAGAAGGGTAGAAGAGGGGTTGAGGGGTAGAAGAGGGGTAGAGGGGTAGAAGAGGGGTTGAGGGGTAGAAGAGGGGTTGAGGGGTAGAAGAGGGGTTGAGGGGTAGAAGAGGGGTTGAGGGGTAGAAGGGTGGTAGAGGGTTAGAAGAGGGTTAGAAGAGGGGTAGAAGAGGGGTAGAGGGTTAGAAGAGGGGTAGAGGGTTAGAAGAGGGGTAGAGGGTTAGAAGAGGGGTAGAGGGGCAGAAGAGGGGTAGAGGGGCAGAAGAGGGGTAGAGGGGCAGAAGAGGGGTAGAGGGGCAGAAGAGGGGTAGAGGGGCAGAAGAGGGGTAGAGGGGCAGAAGAGGGGTAGAGGGGCAGAAGAGGGGCAGTAGAGGGGCGGTAGAGGGGCGGTAGAGGGGCGGTAGAGGGGCGGTAGAGGGGGGTAGAGGGGGGGTAGAGGGGGGTAGAGGGGGGTAGAGGGGGTAGAGGGGTAGAAGAGGGGTAGAAGAGGGGTAGAGGGGTAGAAGGGAAAAGGGGTAGAAGAGGGGTAGAAGAGGGGCAGAAGAGGGGCAGTAGAGGGGCAGTAGAGGGGCAGTAGAGGGGCAGTAGAGGGGCAGTAGAGGGGGCTAGAGGGGGAGTAGAGGGGGGGCAGAAGAGGGTTAGAAGAGGGGGGGCAGAAGAGGGTTAGAAGAGGGGCAGTAGAGGGGCAGTAGAGGGGCAGTAGAGGGGCTGAGGGGTAGAAGAGGGGTAGAGGGGTAGAAGAGGGGTTGAGGGGTAGAAGAGGGGTTGAGGGGTAGAAGAGGGTTAGAAGAGGGGTAGAAGAGGGTTAGAAGAGGGGTAGAAGAGGGTTAGAAGAGGGTTAGAAGAGGGGTAGAAGAGGGGTAGAAGAGGGGTAGAAGAGGGGTAGAAGAGGGGTAGAGGGTTAGAAGAGGGGTAGAGGGTTAGAAGAGGGGTAGAAGAGGGGTAGAAGAGGGGTAGAAGAGGGGCAGTAGAGGGGCAGAAGAGGGGCAGTAGAGGGGCAGTAGAGGGGCAGTAGAGGGGCAGTAGAGGGGCAGTAGAAGGGCAGTAGAAGGGCAGTAGAGGGGCAATAGAGGGGCAATAGAGGGGCGGTAGAGGGGCGGTAGAGGGGGGGTAGAGGGGGGGTAGAGGGGGGGTAGAGGGGGGTAGAGGGGTAGAAGAGGGGTAGAAGAGGGGTAGAGGGGTAGAAGAGGGGTAGAGGGATAGAAGGGAAAAGGGGTAGAAGAGGGGCAGTAGAGGGGCAGTAGAGGGGCAGTAGAGGGGCAGTAGAGGGGCAGTAGAGGGGGAGTAGAGGGGGGGCAGAAGAGGGTTAGAAGAGGGGCAGAAGAGGGTTAGAAGAGGGGCAGTAGAGGGGCAGTAGAGGGGTTGAGGGGCAGTAGAGGGGTTGAGGGGCAGTAGAGGGGTTGAGGGGCAGTAGAGGGGTTGAGGGGTAGAAGAGGGGTTGAGGGGTAGAAGAGGGGTTGAGGGGTAGAAGAGGGGTTGAGGGGTAGAAGAGGGGTTGAGGGGTAGTAGAGGGGTTGAGGGGTAGTAGAGGGGTTGAGGGGTAGTAGAGGGGTTATCGGGTAGTAGAGTGGTTATGGGGTAGTAGAGTGGTTATGGGGTAGTAGAGTGGTTATGGGGTAGTAGAGTGGTTATGGGGTAGTAGAGTGGTTATGGGGCAGTAGAGGGGTAGTAGAGGGGCAGAAGAGGGGCAGTAGAGGGGCAGTAGAGGGGCAGTAGAGGGGCAGAAGAGGGGCAGAAGAGGGGTAGAGGGTTAGAAGAGGGGTAGAGGGTTAGAAGAGGGGCAGAAGAGGGTTAGAAGAGGGGCAGTAGAGGGGCAGTAGAGGGGTTGAGGGGCAGTAGAGGGGTTGAGGGGCAGTAGAGGGGTTGAGGGGCAGTAGAGGGGTTGAGGGGCAGTAGAGGGGTTGAGGGGTAGAAGAGGGGTTGAGGGGTAGAAGAGGGGTTGAGGGGTAGAAGAGGGGTTGAGGGGTAGAAGAGGGGTTGAGGGGTAGTAGAGGGGTTGAGGGGTAGTAGAGGGGTTGAGGGGTAGTAGAGGGGTTATCGGGTAGTAGAGTGGTTATGGGGTAGTAGAGTGGTTATGGGGTAGTAGAGTGGTTATGGGGTAGTAGAGTGGTTATGGGGTAGTAGAGTGGTTATGGGGCAGTAGAGGGGTAGTAGAGGGGCAGAAGAGGGGCAGAAGAGGGGCAGTAGAGGGGCAGTAGAGGGGCAGTAGAGGGGCAGTAGAGGGGCAGTAGAGGGGTAGTAGAGGGGCAGTAGAGGGGTAGTAGAGGGGTAGTAGAGGGGTAGTAGAGGGGTAGTAGAGGGGTAGTAGAGGGGTAGTAGAGGGGTAGAAGAGGGGTAGAAGAGGGGTAGAAGAGGGGTAGAAGAGGTGTTGAGGGGTAGAAGAGGGGTTGAGGGGTAGTAGAGGGGTTGAGGGGTAGAAGAGGGGTTGAGGGGTAGAAGAGGGGTTGAGGGGTAGAAGAGGGGTTGAGGGGTAGAAGAGGGGTTGAGGGGTAGAAGAGGGGTTGAGGGGTAGAAGAGGGGTTGAGGGGTAGAAGAGGGGTTGAGGGGTAGAAGAGGGGTAGAAGAGGGGTAGAGGGTTAGAAGAGGGGTAGAGGGTTAGAAGAGGGGTAGAAGAGGGGCAGTAGAGGGGCAGTAGAAGGGCAGTAGAGGGGCAGTAGAGGGGCAGTAGAGGGGCAGTAGAGGGGCAGTAGAGGGCAGAGGGGCAGTAGAGGGGCAGTAGAGGGGCAGTAGAAGGGCAGTAGAAGGGCAGTAGAAGGGCAGTAGAAGGGCGGTAGAGGGGCGGTAGAGGGGCGGTAGAGGGGCGGTAGAGGGGCGGTAGAGGGGCAGTAGAGGGGGAGTAGAGGGGGAGTAGAGGGGGGTAGAGGGGGGGTAGAGGGGGGTAGAGGGGTAGAAGAGGGGTAGAGGGGTAGAAGAGGGGTAGAAGAGGGGTAGAGGGGTAGAAGGGAAAAGGGGTAGAAGAGGGGTAGAAGAGGGGCAGTAGAGGGGCAGTAGAGGGGCAGTAGAGGGGCAGTAGAGGGGCAGTAGAGGGGCAGTAGAGGGGGAGTAGAGGGGGAGTAGAGGGGGTAGAAGAGGGTTAGAAGAGGGGCAGAAGAGGGTTAGAAGAGGGGCAGTAGAGGGGCAGTAGAGGGGCAGTAGAGGGGCAGTAGAGGGGCAGTAGAGGGGTAGAAGAGGGGTTGAGGGGTAGAAGAGGGGTTGAGGGGTAGAAGAGGGGTTGAGGGGTAGAAGAGGGGTTGAGGGGTAGAAGAGGGGTTGAGGGGTAGAAGAGGGGTTGAGGGGTAGAAGAGGGGTTGAGGGGTAGAAGAGGGGTTGAGGGGTAGAAGAGGGGTTGAGGGGTAGTAGAGGGGTTGAGGGGTAGTAGAGGGGTAGTAGAGTGGTTATGGGGTAGTAGAGTGGTTATGGGGTAGTAGAGTGGTTATGGGGTAGTAGAGTGGTTATGGGGTAGTAGAGTGGTTATGGGGTAGTAGAGTGGTTATGGGGTAGTAGAGGGGTAGAGGGGCAGTAGAGGGGTAGAGGGGTAGTAGAGGGGCAGTAGAGGGGCAGTAGAGGGGCAGAAGAGGGGCAGAAGAGGGGCAGAAGAGGGGCAGAAGAGGGGCAGAAGAGGGGCAGAAGAGGGGTAGTAGAGGGGTAGTAGAGGGGTAGTAGAGGGGTAGTAGAGGGATAGTAGAGAGGAAGAGGGGTAGTAGAGGGGTAGAGGGATAGTAGAGAGGAAGAGGGGTAGTAGAGGGGTAGAGGGGTAGTAGAGGGGTAGAGGGATAGTAGAGGGGAAGAGGGGTAGTAGAGGGGTAGAGGAGTAGTAGAGGAGTAGTAGAGGGGTAGAGGGGTAGTAGAGGGGTAGAAGAGGGGTGGTAGAGGGGCAGAGGGGTAGTAGAGGGGTAGTAGAGGGGTAGTAGAGGGGTAGTAGAGGGGTAGAAGAGGGGTAGAAGAGGGGTAGAAGAGGGGTAGTAGAGGGGTAGTAGAGGGGTAGTAGAGGGGGTGGTAGAGGGGCAGAAGAGGGGTAGAGGGGCAGAAGAGGGGTAGAGGGATAGAAGAGGGGTAGAAGAGGGGTAGAAGAGGGGTAGAAGAGGGGTGGGGGGGAGCGTTAGTGAGCAGCAACACAAAGGAGACAGGGCGGGAGTTAAAAGCACAGACGTGTGTGGCGGAGGGACTGGTGACTGAAGTAAACAACCAGCGGAGTGTGGTGGATTGGACTGCCTGGGGAAAATGCGATAATATGCTTTGTCCATACCACCGCGAACCTCTAGCAGACGTGTGCGCGTGCACACAACCAAAGCTTCCAGCCAGGATTTAACGGTGCAGGCACTTGTAAGAAGTATTCAAGTAAAGAAAAACGCAAAGACACTGGCGGAAAGCAGCTGATAGTTAAAGATAGCCCTGTAGCTGGAGGGAGGAGGAGGGAGCATGCGAGGATGAGAAACATCAAAGACGCCGACAATCCTAAAACACAACAAACAGAACAAGCTGCGAGATGCGCTCTGTGGTGGGGGAGGGTGGAGGGGCATTGAAGCGAGGCGCGCGCGCGCTTGGGCGAGCGAGAGGAAAGCCAGATGGCGCCTCTGCTCGTGCCTGTACGCGTAACCGCACATTGTATGCCACACAAAGCTGTGGTCGGACTTTTAAAAGCCCACTCACTAAATGTCTCGCCAGAGCAGCGCATGCACTGGCTCAGGCAAGACCTAAAAAGGAGGGGCTCCAAGACACATCTTCTCAGATTTTAGACTTTCAACACTTAAGCACACACAAGCACTGCAAGTCATCGCAAGGTTTCTACCTCTGCACCTTAAACCTTCACTGTCGTTTCCGGTCAAGTTAAAAGGCTCCAATAGAGAGAGAGGTGCTTTGTTTTCGAACCCTACAGCTGTCCAATATTATCTTGAGACAGAACACAGCGACCAGACCCAAATTCTATTCTCTCATGTGTGGACTTTGGAACTGCATGGTCGGAATTTCTCTCTGGTAGGCCAGAGAGAGTTTTGGTTATAAGTGAGCTGTGGGTATCATTACAGTGTCCTGAGGAAAACATTCAGTGCTGATGTTTATATTTTTCCATCTCTGCTCCATCTTTGGGCCAAGCTTTGCAATGTACGTTCTTCTTAAATAATATTGCTGTCAAACTTGTTTGAGGGTCAACCACAGAACTAATTTGTCTGTAGCAACAGAGCTGTGAAATTCTGGACTGTGCAGTTTTAACTGACATTAGATTGTTTACAACTGATGTTCAGCACATGCTCAATGAAAATGATTTGCATTTGTTTTTAAAATACATCCTGCCCCTTGTATCTGTAAACCTCAGCCATTGATTGGGTAATTTTCAATTAACCTACTGATCTAAGTTCTCACGTCGGATGACCTCCACAGCTGGAAGCAGCTAAGGACACAGAAACGAATAGTAATACATCTAGCTTCAATAGCGCCACACTGCCTATCGTCCAGTTGAACCATACCACCACAGAATTATCACGTGTTCACAAAAAGTAAATTAATCCACTTACTTGTGTTTCAGAAGGTTCATTGTTGTAGCTATCCAAGCTCTCGGGATATAACCTGAAAAAAGGAACATCATTGTATACAGTGCTATCCAATTAGCCATACACAAAGCACACCAGCAAAACCTTGCAGCGAAGCTCAAACACTTCATGTCCTATTTTTTATGAGTTTGCTACAAACTTAATATGCAAATCACATAAGGTCCAACTATTCAGAAACCAATTTTTGCTTTCTTTTAAATGCCAAGGATTTGCTCTTTAATGCCACATATATTTGAATATTACTGCACACTTTACTTCCACCCTCAATAACATGGCTCTTTAAACGAAATCCTGGTAAATCATGTCTTTTAGGCTAAAAAAAAGTGATAAAACTTATCCCAAAGTTTGCAGTTTTCTTTAAACCACTTTCAAACACCACCACATATAAACATTGGGGGCAGTTTTTGAAAATAACCGTTGTGATAATAGCAAAATTCATTAAAAAGTGGGTTCCAGACCCGTAAGGCACAGCCACTGGAGCTCCATTACCCTCCCTCGATCCTGGCAAAATCCAAGCGTGACTGTGGAGGAGTTCTACTCATGCTGGAGCTGGCACTGTGGGCTACAGCACAGGAGGACAGCTGAGAAAAGTGTAGAAGCTCAGAGCACAGAGCTCATAAGATGGCATGGCAGCAATCCAACTGGCACGAAAGTATACTGCTTGAAAGCAAATGTTAGTGACTCTACTGATGTGCCCGACCACAGCAATCGTGTGTAAATCCTTTACAAGAAAACAAAATTGGAGACTTCAACACCTTTTTACAGCTTATGAGAAGCAAGGAATAGAGAGGACTCCCTTCTCTCTACAGTGAGATGATAGCTGAAAGTGAGGAAGCCCTGGGCACATGTGCAAGTAATCAGCTGTATATCAGCACGATTTGGAATTACAAGAGGCAGACTGCAGGGGTGCTCAGTGTCCCTGTGGCTATTTGCCATCACAGTCGAACCCCTAGCTGGAGCACTTAGGGAGCACCCCTCGCAAAGGGGGAAATACCTCCGAAGCTCATCGATAAGTAGTTTCCCTATATACAGATAATGGTATACCTGAGTGAGCCAGAGCTCAACCTTGCCAATATCGGCAACATTATTAGGTTTGTGAGACTCTAAGGCTTAAGATTCAAATGGAATAAGTCAGAGATGCTCCATTTGACACATAGGGCTTGAGAACGAGTGGCCACTTCAGTGGCAGGAAGAGAGTGAAACATCTAGGAATAAGGCTGCACAGAGTTGTGAAGGTTATGATCAAACAATGGTAAGGTAGACAAAATGTATAGGTCTCCCCATCCTGGAGAACAGTGCTCATTAAAAATGAATATCCAGCCTAACTACTTCACTTGTTTGTTAATATTCTGATCTCCTAAAAAGAGACAATTTTTTAAATTGATCTTCACACACTTGGTTAAACTAATATGGGCTGGAAACCACTGCTGTGCGGAGGTGTTCCAACACTCTTACACTGAGTGTGGGGGGAGGGGGTTTCACACCCAATAACAGACAGGGAAGTCGCATCCTGTGGCCTCTCAAAACAATACTTGACCCGTCCACTATTTAGGCAGACTACTAGTATACACAGAGTGGCATGCCCAAAGTGAGCATGTAGAAGACAGGCATTTTAACAGAAGGATTATAGCACATACATACACTTGCCCCCCACCCATTGAATTAATCCTCCATTACACCAAGGACAGCCGAGCACAAGGGATGCACACAGCTTACTAAGAAGGGGGTTAGTCACAATGCATGGGTGCGGGTGGTACCCCTTGGGCACCTTCCAGTTCATTGAACAATTAAAGACACTGGGTACCACTTCCCAATTATATATATTGCTTTATTACCGGCTAAGACATATATTAGAGTTGCAATCCATCCATTCCTCAAAAGCCCTATTCCTTTACCGCATTAACTCACACTGCTTTTAACACTACCTCCAGACATACACCATCCTGAATACATGACATTGTGAATAACGTAGCGTTTCAAAAGCTGCACTCGCCAGGCATTGCTAGGATAAACATTTTGGGTTGGTGTTGACTGATAAATAGTGGTGATAGAGCTGCATGCAGACTATAGGCACCTCCCAAAACAGTAGAGCCAGGTTGATACATTTTAAATATGTACATAAACTTTACTATTCCCCGATGATGTTGAAGTTGTTTGGTCTGAAAAGAACTACAAGATGTCACCATGTAGAGGGTGACTTTATACAGCTAGCATGGACATGTTCCAGGATACGGATGTATTGGTGTCAGGTTGATATATTAGATGATCGAGGTGACTGTGGCCACATCTGTAATACTAGGCTATACTCGACACATAGCAGTCGCAACAAGATGTTTCACTGCTATAGCATGTTTACAGGCTAAAAGGTGGGTCATTATCTGTTGGGGACGCAGACCTACACCTACCCCAAAACAATGGCTTAAAGTCCCTGTGTGCTACAATAATGTACTAGCTACTCACAAAACTGGTACAACTCCCTTTGCTGCTTGGAGGTGTTTAGGCCTGCTTCATACATGCCTGACAAAAATACCATATATGCAGAGGGGATGAAAAGGTGAAGGGGGCCGGGGATAGGTATCAGCAAGTTAGATGGAGAGGTTGGTGCCTTTGCTGTGTTGGGAAGTGCATGTGCAATATACATTACAAGCCTGCATGAGTATCAATCTATCAATAAATGAATGAATAATTTGATAGCATGCTCGAATTACCCCAGCTAGGGTACCTCAGAGCGGCAGTTAGTACAAGATACTAGAATAGAGTCTGGAATCTAAAACAGAGCCGATTTTAAGCTTTCCTGAATTTATTGTAATCTGGGCAGGTTCGAACTGAGAGAGGTAATTTGTTCCAAAAGGAGGGTGCCAAGAAGGAAAAGGATCTGCCTCCCCATCTAACACGTCGTATGCAAGGGATTGCCAGTATCTGCTTTTAACTGGAACGCAAATTCCCAGTGGGGAGATATCGTTTCAGTCTCTGGCTAAAATATATGGGAACTTTACCCTGCAACGCTTTATAGGTTAAGTAGCACAATTTGAAAACCACTCTTTTCTTTATTGGGAGCCAATGTAGTGATTTAAAAAAAAAAAAAAAAAAAAAAAAAAAAAAAGAGGAGCAGAGGCCGTGCCGGGTGGTCGGTTGCAAATCAACCGAGCTGCCGTGCTTTGTACGACCTGTAGTTTTGATGGTAATGACTCATTGGCAGCAGCCAGCAGAGCATTACCATAGACGAGCGAGCTCAAAGCAAGAGCCTGAACCAGGCTCTTTCTGGCCTTCAGAGGAAGGAAATGGAAAGGCCTTCTTCAGTATTCATAGCATATGGAAACAAGTGTCGGTTGTAGATATAACTTGCACTTTCATATCGAGTTCAAAATCGACCTTGATTCCAAAGTTGTTTTTTTTTTTTTTTACAATTTTGCAAGGGGACAGAGCCTTGCCTATCTCCGAGCCACCAATCAGGAGACCATAGGATTTGAGCTCTCCCAAACAAGATGATCTCGGTTTTCCCTGGATTCAGCTGGAAAAAGCTGTCCGACATCCACTCGGTGATAGCAGTCATGCTGGCCGCAAAGCGGTTCTTCGTTTTGTCAAGATCTTCTTCGACGTGAATAACCAATTGAGTGTCATCGGCAGATGATAGGATTTCAAAACCGTATGCTCTGATGACTTTAGCCAGAGGTGCCACATATGCATCAAACAATGTAGGGATCAGACATGAGCCCTGAGGGACACCTTAATCTACCAGCTTAGGCATGGATATAAAAGGTCCCAGAGAGACTGTATCCCTGTTTTAACTCGCTCTATGGGCAAAAAGGTAGAAACAGCGTTTAAGGTCAAGTTGGCATCAGAGCACGAGGACCTTGCACTAACAAAACATTCTATGCGACATGCAATTTTCGTGCAAACTGTCAGCTATATAGAACCATATTTAACCTGGAATATGACATGCCATCAACGTCGTCTGCTGACCCATTTCAGGTTGAATCTATTTCCCCGCCTCACTCCCTCTAATCACGGTTGTTTTTCGAATTCGGACCTGCCCCTCTGCGATTGTGACAATACAATGATTAACGATACTTTACATGTCACTATGCTTTGTCCAAAATATAATAATCTGCGGCACAAGTTTCTGTTTCCTATTTTAAGGCCAATGAATTTTACTCAAATCAGGACTGCTCTGTTGTTTTTACCGTTCTTAAACTCTCCTTCTGTTTGTTTTTTCCTTGTACGCTTTCTGATGGGGGGGGTTTTAATACATGAATGAGTCCGACTATGATAACTTGTATGTTAATTTTAATGATATTGTATGTCTTTTATGGTTTTATCTGTAAAATCGAATAAAGAAATTTGATTGATTGACTCTCTGTACTCTGTCTTTCAAAAAATCGTGGAACCAGGCCAGGGCAGTCCCCTTAATTCCCATTTCTCATAGTCTTTGAAGTAGATTGACATGGGGGACAGAGTCAAATGCTGCGGATAGGTCTAATGACAATCAATGGCATGACACGGGGCTTACCTCTGAACAGCCCCTGCATGCTCCAAACAAAATAGCACCTGAAAACTATCCGCCTCGTAACACCAGAATAACACAGTCCTGGGCAGCTGACTGCATAGCGAAGTCCAAGGAGAAGGCGGCAGATCAGTTTTATGCAGATCCAACCCTGCCTATCCAACACTGGATAGACACATGCAAGTGTGTGACGGGACCCTGCTGGTTGGATTCCAGAACTTTCTCAGAACGGTCTGCTTCAAAATGAAAAGCATACTGGGCTGCTAAACAAAGAAAAGGTCAAATATTTAGCATTCTGTGAAGCTCACGGGAATACCAAACGATGATATTTAATTGATAGGAGAAGTGTCAGTTCTCTTCACCTTTTGTGTTTTCCAGCACACATCACAGATGGTGGTGAAAGGAGAGGCGCACCAGTGGTGTACGCTACAAAAGACATAGAAGAGAGCCGACATTTCTCCTATCAATTCAGTTATGCGATTTATTAATCTTTCATTGTGCCGCACGACACTTCGGGTTGACCAGCCGCCAACGATTGGAGCCACCTGCATCCTAAACACTAACATAGTAAATGCTGAATGGGTGATATTTGCCCTTCTGACAATAGCATTTCGCTGTGTGTGCATTAAAGTACTTTTGCTCTTCGAACAAAAAATGGTTGGCTACTGAATTATTGTGTGTTATTTTTGTGTTGCTCTGTTCTGGAATTCTAGCCCACAACACCTCCATGAGTTTAGCCTTGGACTACTCTGCCTCTTACCATGAGTCAAATTATACATTCTGAATTATTGATGCTACTGCAATAGAAAGATGCTTCTGTTGTCAACTTATTGGCAAACTCCATGGAGAGGGGCTACACTAAGAGACCTTCTAGTTCAGGTAATGATAGAGATTCTGGTTTTCATGTATACATTTGTGATTTTACATTTAGCTGTGTTTGAATTAAAGTACTTATTCCTTTTTAAAAGTAAAAATGTTAGACCCCGATTACAAATTGTTTACTTTGTGGTGTTTCATGTGTAACCCTCTGTTTGCCTTAAATATATATATATATATATATATATATATATATATATATATATATATATATATATATATATATATATCAAAAAACAAGGAGTTCATAATACTCCCAAGGTCCGGTGCACTCACGGGGTATGTATCGGCTATTAAACATCCGCAGACGCGTTTCTGGCTCTTGCCGTCATCAGTGCGGAAAAGCCGTTAATAAAACAAACACAGTCATTAAAACGGTCCTGCCATATGGTTGGTGGATCCTTAGCCAATGAAGGAGCAGCAATGGGGCGTCACTGTCTTAATTATTTATTGCCTAATGCAATTTCTATGGCGCTCCCATCGCTAAAAAAATCAATTGGCAGCCGTAATAACTGTGCCTGTACATTCCCTCGCCTGCCGCTGGATTAAAAACGAAAACACTGTGAGTGTCCCACATATGGTGAAACACTCTAGCTTTGTATAAGCTACGACCTAAATAGGTCAACAGAGTCCGTAAGCGGCGGTTCAGACAGCCCAAATTGAATCCAAAGCAGTGTTCCACCTGGGGCTTACTGAACTCGCGGCAGGTGCAACCGGGAGCGGTGGTGGGAACCGCTTAAAAAACAGCAAAAAACAAGGAGTTCATAATACTCCCAAGGTCCGGTGCACTCACGGGGTATGTATCGGCTATTAAACATCCGCAGGTGGGACACTGCTTTGGATTCAATTTGGGCTGTCTGAACCGCCGCTTACGGACTCTGTTGACCTATTTAGGTCGTAGCTTATACAAAGCTAGAGTGTTTCACCATATGTGGGACACTCACAGTGTTTTCGTTTTTAATCCAGCGGCAGGCGAGGGAATGTACAGGCACAGTTATTACGGCTGCCAATTGATTTTTTTAGCGATGGGAGCGCCATAGAAATTGCATTAGGCAATAAATAATTAAGACAGTGACGCCCCATTGCTGCTCCTTCATTGGCTAAGGATCCACCAACCATATGGCAGGACCGTTTTAATGACTGTGTTTGTTTTATTAACGGCTTTTCCGCACTGATGACGGCAAGAGCCAGAAACGCGTCTGCGGATGTTTAATAGCCGATACATACCCCGTGAGTGCACCGGACCTTGGGAGTATTATGAACTCCTTGTTTTTTGCTGTTTTTTAAGCGGTTCCCACCACCGCTCCCGGTTGCACCCACCGCGAGTTCAGTAAGCCCCAGGTGGAACACTGCTTTGGATTCAATTTGGGCTGTCTGAACCGCCGCTTACGGACTCTGTTGACCTATTTAGGTCGTAGCTTATACAAAGCTAGAGTGTTTCACCATATGTGGGACACTCACAGTGTTTTCGTTTTTAATCCAGCGGCAGGCGAGGGAATGTACAGGCACAGTTATTACGGCTGCCAATTGATTTTTTTAGCGATGGGAGCGCCATAGAAATTGCATTAGGCAATAAATAATTAAGACAGTGACGCCCCATTGCTGCTCCTTCATTGGCTAAGGATCCACCAACCATATGGCAGGACCGTTTTAATGACTGTGTTTGTTTTATTAACGGCTTTTCCGCACTGATGACGGCAAGAGCCAGAAACGCGTCTGCGGATGTTTAATAGCCGATACATACCCCGTGAGTGCACCGGACCTTGGGAGTATTATGAACTCCTTGTTTTTTGCTGTTTTTTAAGCGGTTCCCACCACCGCTCCCGGTTGCACCCGCCGCGAGTTCAGTAAGCCCCAGGTGGAACACTGCTTTGGATTCAATTTGGGCTGTCTGAACCGCCGCTTACGGACTCTGTTGACCTATTTAGGTCGTAGCTTATACAAAGCTAGAGTGTTTCACCATATGTGGGACACTCACAGTGTTTTCGTTTTTAATCCAGCGGCAGGCGAGGGAATGTACAGGCACAGTTATTACGGCTGCCAATTGATTTTTTTAGCGATGGGAGCGCCATAGAAATTGCATTAGGCAATAAATAATTAAGACAGTGACGCCCCATTGCTGCTCCTTCATTGGCTAAGGATCCACCAACCATATGGCAGGACCGTTTTAATGACTTTGTTTTATTAACGGCTTTTCCGCACTGATGACGGCAAGAGCCAGAAACGCGTCTGCGGATGTTTAATAGCCGATACATACCCCGTGAGTGCACCGGACCTTGGGAGTATTATGAACTCCTTGTTTTTTGCTGTTTTTAGGTCTCGCGCCTAGCGTTGCAGTGCGCAGCACTGCTCGCGCAGCGCGAGTCCTCTAGAAAGGGCTTCTGAAAGCTACCCACACGCTCGTGCGTGTGGTTTTGCTTTCGGAAGCCCACATTGGCTGGAGCGTGCGTTTTTTTTGCTGAGACGGCACGCGATTGGTCAAAGGCGGGCACATGTCCCGCCTTTGCCGCGCCCATTCCCGACGGTGGCCAGAACGCGCAGCAGCGCGCGTTCGTCTGCTGCCGCTGCGGCGCTCCCTCCCCCCGCTCCTCTGTGTTGCGCGCGCACCACTAGCTTACTCGTTGCTCCTCGCAGCTGCCTGGGCCCAGGAGAGAGTCTGGTCTCTGCAGAGAATGGCAGGTTATTTCTACTATATTTATCAGCAGGCTCTATTTATCAACGCAGTGCCCTTTCAAGAACGCCGCGCTGGTTTCGCTTTCATTCTCCTGCCCCTCCCCCCCCCTCCACCCCACTCTTTCTGCTCTCTCTCCCTTGCAAATTGTCAGGGAGCTCCGGCTTGCCTCCTAGCAGAGCCAGGGGGACGAGAGAGAGGGCTGTGTTGCAGGCTGCCTCAGAGCAGGGGCACTGCTGCCTGTGCCTGCCCTGCTCCTCGCAGCTGCCACGGCCGTGGCGTGGACTGACTCTGATCTTTGTTCGTGGTTGTTTCCAAGCAATGTGACCCCCATCAAACAGGATGCGAAAACCAGAGCAGCTGTTGCTGATAAGTATCCCTGCTCGAGGATCGGCTTGTTTTATTTGGTTCCCTGCAACCAGTTGTGGGTTTAAAGTGCAGTGTGACCTTGCCGTTGAAAATGCTGGTTTTTTCTCCTTTATGTGTGCCTTAATTTATATGCCCACTAAGCGGTTTTAGTATGGCACGCTGTCTCTACCACACATACAGATAAAGTAAACACTGCACTGTCATATGCACTGTGCTGCCGCACACAACATTGCGTCATTGCTAAGCTCTTCCTACTGCGCCCGCACTGCTCTTTGAAACAGGTACACCGTACTGTTCCACAGCGGTTAGATCTAGGCCACCAGAAAATATAGCTTCCATCTCTACCCTGGCAAACTTGTAGTTAACAGCTCTACTCTCTCTCATCTTGCCCTTCTTTGCTGATTTTCATCACAGTGCGTACGTCCACCCCAATGCTTTCACAGTATCCGTGACAACCATGTCGTCCTCCTCTTCATTAAATGTCGTGTAACATTTGAAGTGGATGGTTCGCATCTTGAGACTGCAGAGGCACTCTGGCACCACGATGAAATGTGGGTTAAGGGAAAGACGGCAGGGCAAAAGGGGTGGGTTGTATTTATATTCTTCAGAATTCTGTTGCCGCCTGGTGAGTGCGATTTTTACCATCAGCTGTAGCTGTTTCCTACGTCTCACCATTCGGACCAGTGTTTACCTATGATACGTACCATTCCTCACACACGATATACACTTTGGTTGCATATTCTACGATGTACTGGTATGTTATATAACGCTTGTAGGTTATGTGTGTGTTAACACTCCCCTGATTTGCATTGTTGCATGTGGGACGTCGGTATAAGTCTGCATGTACTTAATAAGACATGTTTATTTTTTGCTGGTTACTTATTCATACACATTCGCACAGACCTACTTATTCCTGTGCATACAGAACACGAGGCAGGTAACCAGTGCGCTTTGTATTTTACTTGGCTCAAAATAGCACCACTTAAAGCCATAATATTTTTACATTCACACAAGGAAAAAACAGATTTGCCCAATAACACTTAATATTAGGCCAGGACAAAACTGCATTTTCATCCCCAAATCCGGCACATTTCTTCCTTACACCTCATCCTCTCCACTATAGCCTTTGCCTGTCCGATTCTGATCCTTCTTTCCAGCACATTCTTTTACCTATTTCATCGGCTCCCTTTCTCTTCTGCTCTTACCCCCTCTCATACTTTTCTGTTCTTCCCTGTTTCTCCTTCTCTCCTCCACTTCTCTCCTTATCTCTTCCTAATATATGTCACGAATTTGAGGATTTAAACTACTACTTACTTTGAGCCAGAGTCTTCCAGTGCGCACCAAAGCACTTGATTATTAGCACCTGCTCTTTGCCCTCACTTCCTCCATTTCTCCACACCACTCAACTTTTCTACACACCACTCAGCTTTACTCTCCTCCCAAAACCATTACTCCACTCTGCTCAGCTTTACTCCAATCCACTCTGCTTTACTACACTCCACTGCGCACAACATTCTGCTTTATTCCACGCCATTCTGCTTTACTCTGGCATTACTACACTCAACTCCACTCTTCTTTACGCCACTCCACACTACTTTCCACCACTCCACTCTACTTTAATACACAACACTCAAATTTATTCCACCTCACCCCACTCAGCGTTACTCCACTCCATTCTGTTTACTCCAGTCCAGTCTACTCCACTACACTTGACGCCACTCCGCTTTACTACACACCACGCTGCTTTACTCCAGTCCAATCCACTCTACTTCACTCCACACCACTCCCTACAATGCCACTCTGCTTCAGTCCACGACACTCTCCTTTACTCCACTCCGCTCAATGCAACTCTACTTTAATTCACTTTACTTTACTCACCCACACCCTACTTTACTCCACTGCACTCCACTCTACTCCACTCTGCTTTACTCCCCACCACTCAGCTTTACTCCCCACCACTCAGCTTTACTCCCCACCACTCAGCTTTACTCCCCACCACTCAGCTTTACTCCCCACCACTCAGCTTTACTCCCCACCACTCAGCTTTACTCCCCACCACTCAGCTTTACTCCCCACCACTCAGCTTTACTCCCCACCACTCTGCTTTACTCCACACCACTCTGCTTTACTCCACACCACTCTGCTTTACTATACTCCACACAACTCCATGCAGCTTTACTCCACCCCACTCTGATTTACTCCACTCAACACCACTCTGCTTTACTCCACACCACTCTGCTTTATTCCACTCCAGTCCACTTTACTCCACTCCACCCTGCTTCACTCCACACCACTCTGCTTCACTCCACACCATTCTGCTTTACTCCATGCCACTATCCTTTACTCTATACCAATCTCCTTTACTCCATGCCACTATCCTTTACTCTATACCAATCTCCTTTACTCCATGCCACTCCACTCAATTCCACTCTGCTTTACTCTGCTTTACTCTGCTTTACTCTGCTTTACTCTGCTTTACTCTGCTTTACTCTGCTTTACTCTGCTTTACTCTGCTTTACTCTGCTTTACTCTGCTTTACTCCACGCCAATCTGCTTTAATCCACGCCACTACGCTCAACACCACTCAGCTTTACTCCACGCAACTGTGCTTTACTCCACGCCACTCTGCTTTTCTTCATGCCACTCTGCTTTTCTTCATGCCACTCTGCTTCACGCCACGCTGCTTTACTCAATTCCACGACACTCCACCCACTGCACTCCACACCACTGCACTACATGCAACTACACTCCACACAAACTCACTCCACTCAACTGCACTGCACTCTACGCCACGCCACTCCATACAACTCAGCTCTCCGCAATACCACTACACGCAACACCACTCAATACAAAACCAATACTTGCAACGCCACTCTACTCTATGCCACTTCACTCTATGCCAATCCACACAGCGCCACTCTACGCCACTCCACACAATGCCACTCCACACAACTACGCTTCACTCTATGCCATTCTGCCCCACTCTACGCAACTGCACTCCACTCTGCACCACACCAATGTATGCAGCGTCAATCAATGCAGCACCACCCACACAATTCCAGTTCTTGTAATATCACCCCACTCTACACAACACCACTCCACGCAACCCCACTCCTCTCCACACAATGCCACTGCAACCAACTGCGCTCCACAAATTACTACACAACTGCACTCCACTTTACACCACTCCACGCCACACCACTCTACTCAATGCCATTCCACGTAACACTACTCAATACAATGCAAATTCATCCAACCAAACCACATAACATAATTACAATCCACATAATACCACTTAACACCACATAATTCAACTACACCTAATTACACACTTCTCAATATCATATAAATACACCCCACATAAATCCACTCTATACCACATAACAATCCACATAAAAACACTTCACGCCATGCCATATAATTCCACTCAAAATGTCACTCTATACCAAACTATTCCATGCCAAACTATTCAACTTCACACAAATCCATTCCACACCACATATTTAATTTAAAAAATTCCACCCACAACACAATTCCACTACACACCATATATATCCAATTACAACACATCCATATAATTCCACAGCACACCATTCCACATAATTCCTCTATAAAAATCTAATCAACGCCACACAATTACACAACTAATCCAATCCAACACACATAATTCCATTACACACCACATACATACATTCCATAACACATATGTAAAACACACTCATTTAGAATGCCAATAGCTCTAACTCAAACAAATGCGAGACCTATTGCATTTTCAATGCTTTTTACTCTTACTTTTCCCCCCTACTTCCTTCCTCGCCCTCACCATCTTTTGCTATCCCGTTCCACCAAACAGATGTGCACTCCCGGCTGCTCGGGCAAATCTGTGGGCATCTCATCCAGACCACATCTGGAAAAATAGCAAGGAGAAATAGGGGATGGACAGACACTTTTGTTTTTTAGTGGCTAGCATTCATCTTTCATTTTGGATTAATATTCACACAAAAGGATGTTTGCACTCATCTCTGGGCAAACTAAAGGAATCTCAAGTAATAATTGTAATGATTCATTATCAATATTTAGTCCGGTCTAAATAATAATAATGAATTATTACAATTACTACTTGGGATTAGGTTTTGAGCCACAGATCATCCATCACTTGCTGTTGTTGATAGGAATCTTACAGTTCCTAAAACCTTGGTAGAACAGTGAAACAAAGCAGACCGGCTACCTCACCAGGCTCAGGCCCTCACAAATTAAAGGTGGGAGTTACCTCTCAACCCCCACCAACAGCCCCCCATCTTTATTGTGCTTTAAAAAACGGGAACATTCCAAAACCTCAATATAGGAAACTTATTGTAGGTTTGTATATCTGTGAATGCCTGTAAGACCATCTGGCATGGCATGATTGTTGTTTTCCACAAAGAGTGGTTCTACTACGCAATAAGAAAACGAGCATTTGCTGTGCAATAGGTGTCGCATTTGCGAGAGTTTGAGCTATTGGCATTGTAAATACCAATGCCTTTTATTTCTGTATTTTTAAAACCTGCAAGCGGTGCGTAAACAGGCACTTTGTACTTGCAGTCGTTGCTTACGAGAAGCAACGCTGGCAGTAACTATGCCTCTTTACTGCCAGCCTTCCTTTTCGTAAGCAAGGACTATAAGTACAAAGGGCGTGTTTATGCACCGCATACAGCTTTTCGAAACACATAAATAAAAGGCATTGGCGTTTACAATGGCAGTAGCTCAAACTCTTGCAAATGCAACACCAATAGCTCAAACTTTAATAATGCGAGACCTGTTGCATTGCAAATGCTTGTTTAAGCGGTTCCCACCACCGCTCCCGGTTGCACCCGCCGCGAGTTCAGTAAGCCCCAGGTGGAACACTGCTTTGGATTCAATTTGGGCTGTCTGAACCGCCGCTTACGGACTCTGTTGACCTATTTAGGTCGTAGCTTATACAAAGCTAGAGTGTTTCACCATATGTGGGACACTCACAGTGTTTTCGTTTTTAATCCAGCGGCAGGCGAGGGAATGTACAGGCACAGTTATTACGGCTGCCAATTGATTTTTTTAGCGATGGGAGCGCCATAGAAATTGCATTAGGCAATAAATAATTAAGACAGTGACGCCCATTGCTGCTCCTTCATTGGCTAAGGATCCACCAACCATATGGCAGGACCGTTTTAATGACTGTGTTTGTTTTATTAACGGCTTTTCCGCACTGATGACGGCAAGAGCCAGAAACGCGTCTGCGGATGTTTAATAGCCGATACATACCCCGTGAGTGCACCGGACCTTGGGAGTATTATGAACTCCTTGTTTTTTGCTGTTTTTTAAGCGGTTCCCATCACCGCTCCCGGTTGCACCCGCCGCGAGTTCAGTAAGCCCCAGGTGGAACACTGCTTTGGATTCAATTTGGGCTGTCTGAACCGCCGCTTACGGACTCTGTTGACCTATTTAGGTCGTAGCTTATACAAAGCTAGAGTGTTTCACCATATGTGGGACACTCAGTGTTTTCGTTTTTAATCCAGCGGCAGGCGAGGGAATGTACAGGCACAGTTATTACGGCTGCCAATTGATTTTTTTAGCGATGGGAGCGCCATAGAAATTGCATTAGGCAATAAATAATTAAGACAGTGACGCCCCATTGCTGCTCCTTCATTGGCTAAGGATCCACCAACCATATGGCAGGACCGTTTTAATGACTGTGTTTGTTTTATTAACGGCTTTTCCGCACTGATGACGGCAAGAGCCAGAAACGCGTCTGCGGATGTTTAATAGCCGATACATACCCCGTGAGTGCACCGGACCGTGGGAGTATTATGAACTCCTTGTTTTTTAAGCGGTTCCCACCACCGCTCCCGGTTGCACCCGCCGCGAGTTCAGTAAGCCCCAGGTGGAACACTGCTTTGGATATATAGATATATAGATATATATATATATATATATATAGATGTCGTTAATACTCAATACCTGATGCAACAAAGTGGTAGTAAGTCTGACTTGCCCCTTAAACTTCAGGAATTTCTTGTTCCAGTTGCATGTTGGATAACCAATAACCTTTTGAAGTGGAATGCAGATAAAATACAAGCTTTTTAGACTCATGCATAGACTTGTAGTCCTTTTGGTAATCTTAGGCTTTTAGCTCATGCTCTGCCCCAGCTACTATGACCTGCAATGCTGGGGTTACAATCAACGCTGTTCTTACTTTCCGCCTGCATGTCAACTACATCACTAGTTTATGTTACTCAGGGCCTCTCGAATTATGCTATTTTGCACCGCAACATTTTCTGTATAATTATGGATTAGTCTCATAATCCATCTGCTGCATAATCTGCAGATTTTTACAAAAAAAGGTTTTCAGCTCAAACTGATCAAACGTTACTAAAAATGCCATGATACATGTTGCAGCCGCTGTAGAAGCCCCTTTACAAAAGATGACTGGTCCCCTTTCTGTTGTTAATTGTGTATTTTGGTGTTAAACTGGTACAGTGAGGTGAAAGCTTTCATCAGACTGTGTTAACCAGAGTAAAAATGGCAAAATAAGGAAGTAATATGATCACAAAAGGTGCTGGATTACGCAGCATAATTTGCCCTTACTTGCTGCATAATTTAGGAAAACCTGCTGCACAATTTGGTCTTCCTCTGCCACATAAGTCCAATGGTCCTAATGATAGTCCTGCTTGAAAAGCTTAAGGAAAATGCTTTCTTCTCTCCGAATTATAGTGGGAGAAGTTAGTAATCCAGGCAGCTATCTTATCAAGTTTGGATTACAGGAATGCGGTCTGGATTTACCTACATATGTTATCCATTGCCTTCAGATTGTTCAAAATGCAGGTGTAACATGCGTCATTAAATTACCTCAGTGTGTGTTGGTTATATGCCAGTTGAATTTCCTCCATAGATAACCACTGAATAAACGAATGTGGATTAAAAGACACTCTGCATGGTACACAAGGTACTTGTCCTCGGGATCTCACCTTCTTTCAGATGTGCCCCCTCATACGTTTTGTCCCTCTTCTCATGCACTCTTGGTGAGGCCTAGGTTCCATCGCACTATAGCAGGCAGACACTCTTTCTTGAGTCTTGCTCTTATTCCCAGTACACTGGATTTGAAACTCTGCCCATGTGAATAGTGTGCTTGTGAAAGTTCAGGGTGCAGTAAATTAAAGTCAGATGTACAGGCATTGCCAACGCTTGTGATAATGGGATTCATAAAGTATTGGTAAATTCCATATTTGCGCAGAAAATATACCATGGTTTATAAGAAGAGTGATGATTATTAATCCCATTTCTTGCCAATGTGACTCTGCTGCAAATTTAAAAGCCAGTGATGAGTGATGATGCAAGGAGTCAAAACTTTCAAGTCTTATTTTTTGCCACCTTATGTTGTTCGCATGAGTGGTCTCTTTAATTTGCCTAACCATGTTATGGTTATAGACAAAGAAATTATTATTCCAAGCAAATTCTATTTTCAGGATCTTCAACGCGGCAGAGTTGCATCTCTTAAAAAGGGCGCCATTTAGCAGAATACCCAAGATAAACTGCAATAAACAATTGGCATGGCATGTGATGCTGAAACATAATGCTGCCCTTTGCATCATTCAAGTGAAAACATTATCGGGTAAAATATTGTTAATCATCTTGAAAAGGTAAAGCAAGAACTGAGCTACTTTTTCATAACATCATGTTGTGGCTGTATGCGCCAGAGCATTTAAGGGGTGTTATCGATTGATTTTAGTGTACAGTGCTTGAAAAGCTCTGGAACTACACATCCTGAGGACATTTTCAAATGTTCCGTCCAAAGTATTGTGGTTGGTCCTCACTACAAACTTTTCTTTACCAATCTTACACATATAAGAATAGAGCCTGGAGGAGGTAGTCTGATTGACATTTTTTAACCACTCTTTAAAATGTAACAAGCTGCATAAACTAGATTATATAGCAAAAATAATAAATCAAATAAAGCCTCTTACCCAACATGTAGTAAGTAATAAAAAAGTTCCGAACAAGATACAATGATTCCACACAACCATGCTTTATCAGAAGGGACAATGATCTTCTAAAGCACAAGTACTTGTATTGCTGAAAACAGAAGAAAAAACATAAAAAGACATTTTAAAGTAAATCCAGGACAGGAGGTAAAAAGCTAAATCAAATAAACTATGCGAAAAATGTGAAATACACTAGATCTTTCACAGGCAACTTAGTGAAATCCCCAGATCACATCGCTATATAGAGCAATTATACAGAAAAGGCAAACCTGTTGCAGCATCACATCATCTAATTATAAAATAGTGTTCGCACAACATACACATTTCCAAAAAGCTAGACTTTTGGCTCGTTCTTATTACCAACTTTTCAGAACCTTGAACTAGACCCTCTATGAGCTTATTCACATTTCCAAGTTTTACTAAGCTTGGGCAACAGCATCAAACTAATTGATGTAGCTCCAAACCATAAACCAGAGAACCTCAAACACAAACAGCTGTCTTGTACAGCTCCAATCACATGCATCCCTTGCACAACTTGAAATTGTGAATTCTTGGGGACAGGTCATCAAAACTTAACAAAAGATTAAGACTCAGGTGTTGGAGACTACATAGGTCAAGCATAGACTACAGACACATAATTGGAACAGAATCTTTATCAAATTAAATGGCTTCCACATCGGTTGTGTTTAAAGTAGTGCTTATGGGCAGTCTCCCCTAGGCTGCTCTGCAAACAAACGGATTTCTGAATAAAGAAGGTGATAACTAGTGAAACAAGACATCATTTATATTTAATAAAGCCAGAGCCTCTTTGTAAAAATCATTGCAAATGGGCTCATGGTTTTGAGGGTCTGCATTAAATTGTGACATTCTGCTGAAAATTTCAAGTTCATAAAATTGGTGTTATTTAAGACGACACTGGTGAAATAACGATAGTAAAAAATAAGTTGTGTGTGAAAAGTCTGCAATATTACGCTGTAAAAATAGCTTATTTTAAAAGATGTTGATACTGGTAGAAAAACACTTTGTAGAACCTAACACTTCTTTCACAAACACCTCAAACCTTCAAAAAAGTACAAGGTTATTGCAACTAAAAAAAAAACATTGGAGGCGACTTAAAACCAAGATGGAGGAGTAGAGTCAGCCCTGCCCACTGTGCACGTTCTCTCTACCTCCAGCAATAGAAGGTACATCACACCCAGGTACATCACACCCAGGCCCTAACGGATTCCTACTGAAGCCATGGCATCAGGAGGAGCTTCAAAAAGGTTTCAGGTCAAATGAGAATTGCGTCACCGGGGAAGGCTGGGATCGGTTAAAACCTATATAGGACTGGCTAACACCTATGTAGGACGGCAAGTGAGGCATGGGAATGGTACGGACCAGCAGTGGCAAAAAGCAGAGCGGAGCAGACAGTCCTGAAGGCGGCGCACAGACAGCAGTGCATGTGGAAGGTGAAATGGCTCGAGTCTGATCTCGGGTCTCCTTCTGGCCCTCCGGTAAAGCAATAAGGCAGAATTCTGCAGCTGTGTTGAGCTGCACATTCCACTTCCAGGATGCCAGCAGGACCTACCTGTAAGACAAAGTCAAGGCTTGGCATGGAACAAAGCAGAAACGGGTGGTACCCTCTCAAGTAAGTCACCGGTTACTGAAACAAAAGAGTCGTGAACTGTGTGGGGCTAGCTGACAGAGCCCCAGGGAAAACCATGACAGCTGCGGTGGCTCGTTAAAGGAGAGATGGCAGGACTACCCGTCTTGTAATGGAGGTACCGTGGGACGTAAGGGGCTGATCTGTTCAGGCCAACACCTAAAATATGCAGCATGAAGTGCTACAGAGCATGAAGAGACCCCACACTCCCAATCCCCTTTGTCACCTATTCAAAGACATTTAAGGGGCAAAACAGAGAATGAATATCCCATTTAAACTGATAAATGCCATCCTGGCTAGAGCAGGGCAATTCAAGGGGACTATGCTGAGAAACTGATCTTTAGTGCCATCAGCAAGGGCAGTCAACTGTGTGGAGATTGGGTTTTCCACTCTTAAGGCAATTTGGGCTCTGGTGATCAGCTCCTGAAGGAAGAAGCCACCCCAAATGCCACAAGACCTCAAGATCAGGTAGTGGTGATTGACTGTATATTTCAAAAGAATAAACTGGATCTGCGGGGTGGGCACCTGCAGAAGGAAAGAGGGCTATCAAGTTTTCACAAAGAAAGATCTTAAATCATGGATGGCAGGTCTGTAGTCAGAGTTTGACAAGTCACTGGCGAACCGTCGAGCGTAACAGATGATTCATCAAGGTAAGGGCATGACTAACTTAAAAGCAGACAAGAAGAATATAATAATGCACCCCTACGCATCCGAAGCACAATTGCAGTCAGCAGCGAATACTGATCAAATGTTGACCTAATCCACACCGGTACTAGAAACACAAACCATGCAGTTCTTCAACAAATGCAAAGACTTTGCAAATTACTCCTGGCAGGGACGACACCATGATGCACAACCTTAAAGAGGATACAGAGGAAGACATTATAATAACTTGACTCAAAGACCTGTCCTGATCAATGTTGAAGGAGTACACTTCTGTGGTGGACATACAGAAGCCACACAGAATTGGGTTGCAGTCAGCAGCACCATCAGACCAACTATCAGATATAGAGGTGAAAATAACTTCCTTGCCTCTGGAAAAAAGGATCATCCATAAGGGCAGAGAAAGCTGTACATCAGTACACTAATACTCCTTCAGGGCCGGGCACTTGCCACTTTGCTGAAACGAAAGCAAAAAAAAAAACGAGCTGAACTCTAAAAACATCAAGTTTTGCTGGTTCCTCTGGGTAGGGGCAACAATTTCAATAGCAAGAAAAGGGAAACACTGGGGACCTCTGAGGTAGGTGAGAAGTCCAGTCATCGGAAGATGAGTCGCTTGCTGAATGGTACATTGAGGAATGAAAGCTGTTAAGGAGCTTGTTTGCAGTGGACAGCAAAACCGAACAGAAATTTTAATTCAAAGAATAAGAGAGGCTATGCTACCTTAAACTGGCAAAATGGGCTCCTCAACCCCTGTATAAAGAAGCAACTTTTAAACCACTGAGATATGCAGTATCTCGCTAAACGCTGGACAGCCATTTACAAGGGCTTACCATAAAATAAAGGGGAAAGGAGTTAGGGTTGTCAAAGGAGCACGGAGAATAGAGACATACTATGGAGGGACAAAGGGGCACAAACAGTTTAATCACCCCCACAAGCTTAAAGAATATGTACACAGGGTTGTATAGGAAATTATGACAATACAAGTTTGAGGAGGGGCTCACGGATACACATATGGAAGACCTGCAGGTTGTTAACTCCCTTCCAGAAAAAGACACTCACTCATGTAAATGAGGTTATGTGCCTCCGAATAGTGAATATCTGGAAGGGATAATATTGAGCCTCCATGTGACTGATACAGAAGACTCCCTGGCAAACACCTATGCCTTACTCCAACATATGCTGGGGACAAGACGACTGCAGATAGCCTCATATTGGAAAAAGACAGATTTTATGAATGAGACACTATGGGTGTCAGTAACAGATACTGTGTGAAAAGGTTTAGCATTCACCAACTATCTTCTTAACCAAGCTGGTAAACATGGCTATGTATCCACCATGATCAAAAGTAGTGCATATGTTTGATTCCTAAGTGTAGGGCAGGGAAGTAACTCCAGTAAAGATCAGTCAAGTATGGGTTAAGAAGGTCTTTCGCATCTTTTGGGTGGATGTTTCAGATGTGAGCGAGTCTAGTGAGGGAGTGTTAGGCTTATGGTTCTATTGGCCTCCAGTTGGAGGTTTCCATTGGTTGTTTGGCCTTCCTTCCAAACAAGCTATGGGGATAATTTACACTTCATGAAGGACTGTATAACAGATAAGTCCCTTGCATGCCGAAAAGGACAGCAAAAAGGTTTTAAAAAAAAAAAGCGTGGATTGGTTGCTAAATGTTTCCGATTAACTATTAGCTTAAAGAAATTGAGATTAGTTGGGGATATTGTCCAATTTGGTTAAGAACAGATAATGGTTATGGACAAGTTAATGACCATTACATTTACTTGTTTCAGAAATAACTGTATAAGTAATCACTTTTATTTCAAATTATACATGACTGTTTAATGTTTTTGCAGAACTTTGTACATGCTTGTATAGTATTTTAGGAAATGCATGTGTATTTTACCAATGTTGAGCCCAAAAACCAACTTCTCTATGATTATGGTTTATGGGTTTCTGCATTTTAGTGAAATGCCATATTAGCTCTGCGACAGGTCCACTAGAATTTTATCTAAATTTACTAAAACAGCACATTTTTACGACTACACAGTATGCCTGCAGCCAGGCTACCCCTTTAAGAAAATAAATGTACCTTTCAGAAATGTTGTAGATAACTGCCCAACATACTAGAAATATGCAAGGACAGATGGAGCATGAAAGTTCACCTCCGAATACGATTTTATGTCAGAGGCGAAATGAGACCATATGAGACCAAATGAGACTGCACCATGTTCATGAAGCTCCTGTGATGGAAAACGATTACCATGGTCACAGATCACCTTTAACAGAGGGTTATAAAGGAAGTACACCCAACTCTTAATGTGATTTTAAAGTACAATAATAGAACCTCAAACCCTCAATTTTAAGTGTTTAACAAAAGAGCAAGTTGAGTTAAATACAATCAGCTACATATCATTAAAGCACAAGTTACTAACTTGTGTAACGATATATCTGTAAGAGACAGTAGTTAGTGACAGATTCCCTACCTTAGAATATCCCCAGGCGTCAGGCTGGATCCGGAAAGTTTTGCGTAGCAGTACCCTTGCGCGTCGGTAGGCGGCGTCGTGCGGCTCCGCGTCCGTCGTCGGCGTCGTGATCGCCGGGATGACGTCGCGGGCAGTACTTAGGCGCCGCCCCTGCGCGCTGACGTCAGTTCTGTACACGACTTTCCGCGCCAGGAACGCAGAGCCATGCAAGAAGCTGACATAGGTGTCTGAAAAATACTAGGGCCCTGAAAGGGATGTCCTTAACCCTAGAAATCAGTTCGCAGAACGGGGAGGATGGGTGGGGCGGTAAGGAATCTGTCACTAACTACTGTCTCTTACAGATATATCGTTACACAAGTTAGTAACTTGTGCATCTGAAAGGGACACGTTAGTGACAGATTCCCTACCTTAGAATAGATACCCCAGCAATACCAACCCCGGTGGTGGGTCTGCGAACAAAGATCAGACAAGGAAGTCCTGGAGGACAGAACGGCCAAAGAAGCCGTCCCTCCGGACCTGACTGTCAAGGCAGTAATGTTTTGTAAACGTGTGCAGCGAGGCCCACGTAGCTGCCTGACAAATAACGGGCAGCGGAACACCGCGGCCCAAGGCCGTGGTAGCAGCTGTTGCCCTGGTGGAATGGGCACGCAGCCCAACAGGAGGTTCCTTCTTAGCCAAAGAATAGCAGGTCTTGATGCACAAGGTAACCCAGCGGGAGATGGTTCGCTTGTGCACCGCCCGACCTTTTTGGCGCCCACGTAGCCAACAAAGAGCTGGTCATCCACCCGGAAGTGTTTTGTGCGGTCGATATAGAAGGAGAGCGCACGTTTTGGGTCCAGACGGTGGAGCCTTTCTTCCTCTCTGGAAGGATGCGGAGGCGGAAAGAAGGTAGGCAAAGTGATGGTCTGCCCAATGTGAAAGGCAGTAACCACCTTTGGCAAGAAGGACGGACGCGTCCGAAGAACAACCTTGTCTGGATGAACAGACAGAAAGGGAGGTTTGCAAGATAAAGCCTGGAGCTCACTTACCCGCCGAGCGGAGGTGATGGCCACCAGAAAGGCTGTCTTTAGAGTCAAAAGACGAAGAGGACAGTTATGCAGAGGCTCAAAGGGAGCGCACATTAAAAAGGTAAGAACCAAGTTCAAGTCCCACTGAGGCATCACAAACGGAACAGGAGGGAAAAGGTGTGTAATGCCTTTAAGAAACCTGTTAACAACAGGGGACTTGAAAAGGAGGGCTGATCAGGGAGCCTGAGGAAGGCCGAGATGGCACATAGATAACCCTTGATGGTACCCAGGGCAGAACCCTGTTGGGCCAGAGAGAGAAGGAACAGAAGGACCTCAGAAAGAGGGGCAGAAAGGGGATTCACAGCCTTTGCTGTGCACCATGCCACAAATTTGTTCCACCTGCAGGCGTATACCACCTTAGTGGAGGGACGCCTGGCTGCCAGAATCACATCACAAACTTCGGGAGGCAAGTCGAAAGGAATCAACTGCCGCCGCTCAATCTCCACGCAAGCAGGTGTAGACTGGACAGGTTCGGGTGGAGGACCGTCCCCTGCTGCTGCGACAGAAGATCCTCCCGAAGAGGCAGACGGATCGGGGGATCTATGCTCATATTGAGTAGCTCGGGATACCAAACTCTTCGAGCCCAGTCCGGAGCCACAAGAATGACTTGGGCCCGGTCGTGCCGAATCTTCTTCAACACTCTGGGTAGAAGTGGTATAGGCGGAAAGGCGTACAACAGACCGCAACTCCACTCGTGACGAAAAGCGTCGCCGAGCGAGTGCCGCCTTGGAAATTCCAACGCGCAGAACTGATGACATTGCGCGTTCTCTTCGGTGGCGAATAGATCTAACCAAGGCTCTCCCCATTGTAGAAAGAGTCCTTGCGCCACTTCCGAGTGAAGACGCCATTCGTGATCCATCATGCACCTGCGGCTGAGTTCGTCCGCCCTGGCGTTCAGGGAACCTGCCAGGTGTTGAACCATCAGGAACATGCCCTGATGTTCCAGCCATGTCCAGAGGCGCAGAGCCTCCTGACAAAGGGTCCAAGACCCCACCCCGCCCTGTTTGTTGCAGTACCACATGGCGGTGGTGTTGTCTGTGAACACCTGCACCACCTTCCCTTTGACAGAGGGAAGGAATGCCTTGAGTGCAAGCCGGATCGCCCGGAGCTCCAGAATGTTGATATGGAGCCGGGACTCCGCCGGAGACCAGAGGCCTCTGATCTCCGCCTCTCCCATGTGACCGCCCCATCCCAGAAGGGACGCGTCCGTCACAACTGGTGTGCTCTGGCTGGGGAAGGGAGAGGGATCTGCCCATGACCCATTGCCGGTTCGAGAGCCACCACTGCAACTGTTTTGCAGTCCCCTCCGAGATCTGGACGTGATCGGACAGGTTGCCCTGGTGCTGCGCCCACTGGAACTTCAGGTCCCACTGCAGAGCCCGCATATGCCATCTGGCATGATTGACCAGCAGGATGCAGGAGGCCATGAGGCCCAGCAGCCTCAGGGTCATCCGTACCGAAACCCAGGATAAAGGCTGAAAGATCGGAATCATAGCCTGAATATCCCGGACTCGCCGTTCGGGAGGATAGGCCCGAAACTGCGTCGTGTCCAGAACTGCTCCGATGAAAAGGAGCTGTGGAGAAGGAATCAGATGCGACTTCGGCACATTGATGGAGAACCCCAGCGAGTGCAGGAGTTCGGCCGTAGTCTGGAGGTGGGAGACGACTGCCTGGGACGAGCCCGCCTTCAGCAACCAGTCGTCGAGGTAGGGGAAGACTGAAACCCCTGCCCGGCGCAGATGAGCTGCGACCACCGCCATCACTTTCGTGAACACCCGAGGGGCACTGGTAAGGCCAAAGGGGAGCACGGTGAACTGAAAGTGCTCGGGGCCTACCGTGAACCGAAGGTAACGCCGGTGGGCCGGCAGGACGGGGATGTGGAAATATGCGTCCTGCAAGTCCAACGCTACCAGCCAGTCTCCAGGGTCGAGGGCAGTCAAGACCTGAGCTAGGGTGAGCATCTTGAACTTCTCCTTCCGGAGGAAGCGATTGACGTTCCGGAGGTCCAAGATAGGACGCATGTCCTCCTTGTCCTTTTTGGGCACCAGAAAGTAGTGGGAGTAGCAACCACGCCCTACTTCTGGGGTCGGAACATGCTCGATGGCCCTCTTGGTCAAGAGGGCCGTGACTTCCTTCTGTAGAAGCACCAAGTGATCCCCTGACATGCGGTGGAATTGAGGTGGCATGGCTGGAGGGGTGGACTCGAAGGGGAGGGAGTAGCCCTTCGGACAATGTCCAAGACCCACCTGTCCGAGGTGATGGTGCGCCAGTGGGGAAGGTGATGGCGGACCCTGCCCCTACTGGCGTGCCGTGCACCTGAAAGGAGGGACTAGGAGGGCTTGGAGGCCGCGGACGGGTTGGAGGCCTGACCCGCACGCTGGTTGCCCGATCCGCCACGGCGGAATCCACGCCCTCGGCCACGCGTAGGCGCCTGCTGCGCGGGCCGGTGGCTGGGCTGCTGACGTGAAGGGGCGCCCCTACCGTGGCCACGATAGGGGCGAAAAGCAGAAGACAGCGGAGGGCGTGTAGCAGAAAGGCCCAGGGACTTGGCAGTAGCCCGTGAGTCCTTAAAGCGCTCCAACGCATGGTCTGCTTTGGACCCAAAAAGACCGACTCCATCAAAGGGCATGTCCATGAGAGTATTCTGGACATCCCCTGAAAAACCAGTGGTTCTCAGCCAGGCGTGGCGTCGGAGCGCCACCGTCGTTGCAGTAGACCTGCCCAGCGAGTCGGCGGTGTCAAGGCCACAACGGATAGTGTATTTGGCCGCATCCCTTCCTTCCGCAATGGCGCGGGAAAGCAGTGCCTGGACCTCCTCAGGGCACTGGGGCAAAACATCCGCCACCGAATCCCACAGGAGTGGGTATATCGGCCCAAAAGACAAGCGGTGTTAACGGACCGCAAGCCAGCACTGGAGGAAGAAAAACCTTTCTTCCCAAACTGATCCAGGCGTTTGGATTCCCTATCCGGAGGAGCGGTAGGGAAGGCGGTTTGGGAAGCGGAGGCTTGGACAACCAAGCTCTCAGGAGTGGGGTGGACAGAAAGAAACAGGGGGTCGCCCGGAGCTGGGCGATGGCGTCGTGACACGTTCCGATCCACAGGAGCCCCTGTGTTGGGCTTGGACCAGGCGCCCAAAAGAACGTCAGTGAGGGCGTCGTTAAATGGCAGCACAGTCTCCGCAGAGGAGGCTGCCGGCTGAAGCACCTCTGTCAAGATGTTAGGCTTGACCGTGAAAGTAGGGAGCTGGAGACGTAAGGCCCCAGCTGCCCTACGCAACACCGTACCAAAATTGGCCCCCTCCTCCGTAGCCACGGGAGGAGACAGCATGCCAGTGTCAGGGGAAGTATCCAGACCACTGGCCTCCCCTAGACTCTCTGTCCAGTCCTCATCATACTGACAGTGTCGCGTCAGAGGGTCATCAGACCCCTCCCAGTCCAACTGGTCCTCCTCTGGTTCAAAATAAGGAGGAGGGGGGACATTTGGGACCCAAGGTCCCATCGGCGCCGGAGCCGGCGTCGAGCGACGTCGCTCCGGGTCCATGTCCGGAGCCGGAAGGAACTGGGGGACGACGCCGCCCGGAGCCCAGGGCGGCGTCGAGAACGGCACCGGAGACATCGGCGCCGGCGTCGTTAGGTCGACCGGCGTCGATGGGGGTTGTGGAGCCGGGATCGAGGCCGGGGCCGGAGCCGGGATCGAGGCTGGAGGCACGGGCGACGCCGGGGCCGGGAGCTGTCGGCGACGCCGGAGCAACCCCATCAGTGGCCCGCGGGGCCCGAAGGCGCATCGGAGGGGCCTGAAGGCCCGAAGAGGCGGGCCATGGCCGACAGGAATTCCTGTATTTTGGCCGGATCCGCCCCCGAACCCGGGAAGGGCGGGTATGACGGGGGCGACTCCACAGGCATGTCCGGGGCCGCGGGGACGGTGCCGGGAGGGGCCTCAGCCGAGTCGCGAGACCGGTGAGGCGAAGTCCTAGAGCGATGATGCTTTTTGGACTTTTTGTGCTTCGACTTACCGGACGAAGAAGACTTCGACGCCGACGACCGGTGTGGACTCCGCGATCGACCCCTGGACCTCTCACGCGACCGGGGCTTCCGCGGAGCCGAATGCCGGGCCTCGAGGAGCTTTCGAGACCGCTCTCGCAAAGCTTTCGGGTGGAGGGCCTGGCAGTCGGTACAAGACGCCGTGTCGTGGCCTCGGCCGAGGCAGAAGAGACACTCCCGATGCGGGTCGGTGACGGACATCATCCGCGCACAGGCGCCGCATCGCTTGAAGCCGGGCATCCCTACAACACCTCGAAAGATGGAAAAACAGTGAAAAAATCACCAAAAAGTATGGTCAAAAAATGACCAGGGCACTGCTCTTCCCGGATCTGCGCTTGCTGGCGCGGAAAAAGAAGAACTGACGTCAGCGCGCAGGGCGGCGCCTAAGTACTGCCCGCGACGTCATCCCGGCGATCACGACGCCGACGACGGACGCGGAGCTGCACGACGCCGCCTACCGACGCGCAAGGGTACTGCTACGCAAAACTTTTCCGGATCCAGCCTGACGCCTGGGGATATTCTAAGGTAGGGAATCTGTCACTAACGTGTCTCTTTCAGATATAAAGATTTAGTAAAGAGAGGCACAAGAGCACTTGCATACTAATGACATTTGAATTCTTAAATGAGGGTTGAGCCAGGTAAACATCAATGGATGAGAGTCATCATTATAGACGTCTTACTTTAAGAGAAAAATTACAGCCTAATGAATGCATGGTTTTCCTCACCTGTATAGCTGGAAAAGGTAGATAGTTCATGTTGTGAATAAAAAACTGCAGGCTGTAACTGTATCCCACAAAAGCTCCAGCCAAAAGAATAAAAAGGTGGTACTCATTAAGGCACATGTGTATACCGGATCCATCTGGGCTACAGGTAAAGACAGGTTTTCATTAAAGTGTCAGGAAATATCTTCACTGATGAAAAAATTAAAGCTCACAGACATGAATCACCATCACACATTCTGCAGGCTAGGCTTAAGAGGCTATCAACTATGGCGTGCAGTATTCTCACTCAAGAACTGTAGGGAAATTAACAATCCACTTGAACTTAAGCATATCTCTTTAAAAGGGAGAACAATAAGCAAGGAGTGCACTTTAAGACCTAGTAGGCTACAAAAGTCGACTGAAAAGGAATAAGATCTAAATACTAGTTTACAGTCACAGGAAGGGGCAGGATGTAGAGAGGGAACGGAATCTGGAATGGGGATTCTGACTTGCAAAGGTCTCTTTGTCCACCTACTAGAGCAACCATCCCATTTCCCACAACCTCCCACCCTCCAAACTCCCTCAGGATCACTGGTCATCCACGGACTGGAATTATAAAGAATGACATTTAAGAAATACATAGTGCAAAATTCTGGCTGTGACAAACATCTACCCATGCATCTTAGCATCATGCAGGTACGCTTGCTATTGAACACTTTTATTGGGACAGTGAATAGAAGAAGCCCAGAACCTCTGGCAGCAACTGAGCAGTAAGAGGTCTTCAGAATATCAGTTGTTAGAGCAGGGTGACAAATTGGAGAGAAAGGGAGGAGAAGAAAGTGTTTTTTGGGGGTTCATCATCAGTGCAGTTACATCTCGGCAGCAGAACCTAGACTATTCGCTGTGATGTACATATGCTGCAAGTTACAAACAGCAATCCAAAAGATGCCAAGCGAAAGGTCATCCTGCCTTTGTAACACTCTCCCTTGACCCACAAGAGGAAAAACTTAACAGCAAATCAGCCTCTTTTATAGAGACGACTACAGGTTTTCACTGCTTGCACTACGGTCATCAATTGTTGTATGAAAGATTCTTGATTTATACATCATTAATACACTGGCTAATTTTAGTGTTCAGATGTCCAAATAATGCACGTTTGTTAATCTTTGGTTATTAACAAGATTTTCATATGCAATTTTATTTTAATCCAAGGAAGAAAATGGTACATCACTTGAAAAAACAGCTCAAATAATCAATAACGTGAAGAAAGAAGATTGCTAACTCACCTTTCTGTAGAAGAACATGGCACAGCAAGATACTGGTATCTGCCCTTCGTCATAACAGCAGCACACCAAGCTAGTAGCATTCCCATCATGGCATGAACTACTGAATGAAGAACCTGATGTGGGTGGATCACTTTTCCAATCAAAGCAAATCGAGAGCAAGGAATCGAAGGCACAACTGCAAGCAGAAAGCACAACTAAGCTTGCTCAAAAGACATAAACCTAACTAGATTAAGAATGGTTTTGATAAATAAGTGATGGCAAATCATTTTAGGTTAATGACATAATGCACTGAAAAATAAGCAAACTATATTTTAATTCAGAAATACTTGCCAAAACATTGTATCAACCCTCGTGCCTTAGCAACAGTGACATAAATGTACAATTAAATCCTCCTATGCCACATTCAAAATAATTCCCTAGGAGTACAAAGGATTCTAGATCTAGCCACTGTGAATTTCGACACACTTGGCCACTCCAAAAACTTATAGAAAGCAATATAAATTAAACAGAACAAACAAATAGCCAAAACCTGAGATTTTATGTTATCTTATATTCTTGTACACCCTCCATTTGGTTGTATTTCAATCTAGCTTTTCTAAGGAAGTAAAATGTAATTTGCATCCATTCTACCACCCTTCATTTCCCAACATCTGCAAAAATGGAAAATAAGCAGCTCGGTACAAACTAAATAAATTCAGTAGGAAATATCCCCCATCTCGGAATAAACACGTGACCGATAAGCCTGGGCAGAGGCAAAATCCCTATTCGAGTAATTCAAAATCGCTATGGACAATACTTGATTAGGAACACTGGAAGGAGGAAGCATAGCTTTAATTCTTGGGGCCCTAACCTATGCCAGCTAGCTTCACACAGCGTTTCAAAGTCCTACGCCTACATAAAACACTGAATAAGGATAGAGAGGATCAATATTACCGAATGTGCTACCATAATATGGCTACTTTCCACGGAGTAGGGGAACTGCAGCCTTAAAATGATGTCCAAAACTTACCAGTATAAAATTCCAAATTGAAGACGATTACGATCATCATCACCGCAGTCATAAGCAACAGACAAAAGAATGTGTAAGAGCTCCCTAAATCACCAAGCGAATCTGGAAGCAATCAGAATGTGAACAGAGTTAATGAAACATGTGCAAGCTGCACAATTTTAATAGTTTGAAGAGATAATTAAACAAAATGTTGATCCGTAGCACACAGGGCAGCTGAGCGTGACAATTGAGATATCAAACTTTGGAAGGTACATGCTTTCACCAGTAATATTTAAATTTATCACAGATTTCTGTAAATGTGGTTCATTTCAAAACCTTTTCAATGCACTGCAAAACATACTGTATGCCTGTAATTCAGCAGCAGAGCGTAAAGATTAAACTGCAATGCTCTTCAGCTCAGTAGTAAACAGGAAGTCATTTTAGTAATTCTAATGTGCAATGATCAATGCCAAGCCAGTCCTTTTTAGGTCTCGCCTAGCGTTGCAGCGCATGCGTTGCTCGCTCGGCGAGACTTATAGTGAGAGAGGACATTTCAGAAGGGGGCTGGAAGCCCCGCCCCTCATTTTCATTGGCTGGCATCACCGTTTATGCTAAACGGTGGGCTGCCATTGGAAATTAGGTTTTTTTGTTGCCGCCCTTTCGCCTTTTTGTCCGGCCCACCCGGACTGGCTTGTCTGCTTTGCGGCTGCCGCGAAGCAATTTCTTATCTTTGTCGGGGCCATCTGTTTCTAATTAGCATGGCCTTAGCGCGGCCATGCTAATTAGAAACAGATGGCTCCCCCTAGCATGGCCTTAGCGGGGTTGCTTTCGCGGCCCCGCTTGTTTTCAGGAGTTGTACACTGCAGAGCACACTCCAAAACAGAAGCTCGTAAATCGGGCCGCAATGAAATACAAACTTTGCCTGCCTCGTCAGGACGCATAGCTGCGAGGAACGCCAAAAGGTTGCTTCGCTGTCGGGAAACAAATACTATGCAGTCGTATTTCTGCATTCCGCTTCGTATCACATAACTTGCTAGGAAGTGTAGTCCCATGTAATGTCTCGTGAATGCCAAGGATGACAGGCACACTCCAAAACAGTAGCTCGCAAATCGGGCCGCAATGAAATACAAACTTTGCCTGTCTCGTCAGGCCGCGTAGCTGCGAGGAACGCCAAAAGGTTGCTTCGCTGTCGGGAAACAAACACTATGCAGTCGTATTTCTGCATTCCGCTTCGTATCACATACGTTGCTGGGAAATGTAGTCCCATGTAATGTCACGTGAATGCCAAGGATGACAGATACACAGTTCGTTTCCGGTCACGTGGGTTGTCGGAAGGCTGGGAGTGTGTTGGTAGTCTATGATGTTGCACGCACCTTAACCTTCTGTGATGCGCGTGCGCAGTGTTCCGGTTGTTGGCGGCTGTCTCTTGCTCTGGTCCACCCCGGGAACTGCTTAGACGGGCTGTCGCCATCTTCGGAGAGAATTGCAGGGGCCGCGGGCAGGTAAGGGACTGCTCGTCCTTGCGGTAGTGGCGCTCGCTTAGCTGCTGTACCTCAGGGACTATTACATCAGGTGTGGACTGCCAATGCCCGTAGTGGGCTGTCAGTATTAGCGAGAGTCTCGGCGAACTTTTTGGTGGTAGGGGGTGCACTGTTGGGGGCGTGTCCAGTGGGCTGAGCTCTAGCCCTAGTCTAGTCAAGTGTTGTCAAAGGTACAGTGGATGGCACAGGTACAGTGGATGGCTCTCCACACCTTCTTCCTGCATTGCCTGACCCAGGGTCAGACCCCTCACAGTCAGAACTGTCCACAGTGAGAGTGGTTATCTCTCTCTCATTACTGCAGTCCAGGGCTTTAAGTGGAATGAAAAAACTGGAGGGTTTCTCAAAGGGGCACGGCCAATGTAATTAAGGGCGTGGCTTAAAAACACAAACTAAAAAAATCTGTGCTTAGCATAGTGTGCCGCCCGACTTGTATTTTGCCGTTCCTGTCATTGCATCTAGATATATGATACAAGTAACATCATACCTACAAGAAGTCAGGACTATTGGCTTTGTCAAAGGTTGTTAGTTGCATTAGATAAATAAGCAGCAACTATGGATTGTTGTATATAATATTGAAAAAGCTTCCACTTGGAGCCCTGGTGACATCAGGAGTGTTGCTGCTCCCGAGTTTCAAAAAGAGAAGGGAAATCCAGAGAGAAAATGACTCACTTTAAAGGATTTCCCTTCCCCTACAACGCTCACCTGGCATGAGGTCATGCCGTAACTTCTCCACTAGTGAGAAGTGAGCAGTGTGAGCACGCGCACATCGATGTGCCTGCTGTCACTGCAGTCTGGAAAAAACACGGACTGCAGTGACAGCAGGCACAAAACAGAGCCCGAACGTTTTACACACTCCCTCGAGTCTGGGGTACTTACCTCCTCCTCTAGCCAAGCTCGACCCTCCATCACTCTTCCCCCCCCCCGGACACACGCAGCTCTCCCTTCACTCTTTCTTCACTCTCTCTCTCACGCTCGTTTACCTCCTCTCTTTCATCACTTCTCCCTTTCCCTCCCTCTATTTCATTTTACTCCGCCTGGTCCATCTTTCTTGCAGCCTCGATCTCTCCGTCTCACTCTTCTGTCTTCCCTCTCACGCCCTGCCACTCTCGGGCTCTGCGTGCTCTCTACCTTGCACTGAAATAAAACACACGTCTGTCTCTTTCCTAACCCCTCCCCCACCCACAGGGAGAGCTCAAGCGCAACCTCCCTGCCCCCTCTCTCCCTGTGGTTGTACATTTGTTTTTCAGATGGTAAAAGCCGTATCTCCATCATCTGTGGCATGTTGCGTTTACTGCCCGCCTTTATCCCGACAGCTCGCCATACATATACATTTGAGCTTTCATCCCCAAACCCTATATTTTTAGGTCTCGCCTAGGCAGCGCGCATGCGCTGCTCTAGGAGGGCCTTTAGCCATCGGTCTTCACTTTTCAAGCACTGCACTCGTGCTTGTGGCGGCATCCACCTTGCGGGAGCGAGCAGCGGCACGCCACAAGGTCGAGTGCAGTGCTTGAAAAGTGAAGACTGCGCACGCACCACTCCCGGGCTTGTCTCTCTCGCGCGCGCGCTCTCCCTCTTTCTCTGTCGCTCTCTCCCCGCCTGGACATCTCCAGGGCTGTCCCATGCAACTGACACTTTGGGGAGACATATGTGTCTTGCACACAGTTGGCCTCTTTACTCCTCTCTCATGTCTGCCCTACAATGGATGGACACGTTGGCAGAGACTCCGTGTGATTGCATTGACTTTGTGACTGTTTGCTTTGGAAAATAACACATACCTCTGCATTTGTTTGATTTTACCTATTCCATTCCCCGTTCTGCCCGAGCGCTCTGAGCTTTGCATCCGGCGCTTGGATAGTAAATCTATACCTGTAATAGCGCTTCGTGTGCCAAGTGCTGGTCGCCACCGCAGAGCTATTGTTTCTTTGCTGAAATCCGATTTCCTCATATGGATTTTCTGGAAATAAATTACCTTTCCGATCGGTCTCCCTCTGTGTACTCAGCCCTCGAGGGGTGGGCTCGTTTCACGTATAAAGTGATGCACCACCTGAGCCTCCAGAGACAGGTGCACGAACCGTGAGTGATACGGAAACACCTGCAGACACCATTTTAAAGATCTTAGTAAAATCTCTGATTTATCAGGGTTGTGTCTGCAGCTGGCTTTCGGTGGCTGCAGAGGCAGCTGTAAAGGAACGTTCATGCATCGACCGTCCATGTGGATTAATTGCTGTCAAGTGGTGATGCCCTGTTCGCATCTCAGTGCAGGGATCGGCCCACCCTCTTTGAGGGAAGAGAAATTATCGTATGATAACTAATTTCAGATGTTTTTATGTGGAGTGGACGTGGAACGGAACACTTACTAGGAATCGGTGAGTACATTTGCAGAAAAAGAAAAAAAAATAGTCCCCTTGTAAAATGACAGAGCACATGAGTCTAGGAGCGATAGTGGGATAACCCTGCCCTCTAGTGGACGAAGTGCAGAACGTGCCTATGGTTTGAGACCTCGACAGCCGTTTTCACTGTACTCGAAGTCGTTTTGATGCCGAAGTGTAGTTTCGCTTCTGTATGGCCGCAGTTCCAATTTCCTGATGGCCCCTCCTCTTTTCTTGACTAAATGACTGACGACGTGCCCAGACAACCATCGTGTGTAAGAACTAACCGACCTCTGCTCGCTCGCGATTTAAGGCACGTTACGTGTTTGACTAAATTGACTTGTACATTCCATAGAATGACACCAGAGAGAAATGTGCGTTACGTTGATTAGTGTAGGGCAGGTGAAAGGGCATTTTGTTGTGACAAGGCTGTCCATTTCCTTAAACACAGGTCATGTCAAGCTGGCTAGAAATGTAATGGAGCATAAAATTGCAAAAACAAGGTTAAAGGATCATTTAGGTTTTAAGAGCAGGAAGCACTCACTGTGGGCAAGAAACTCTCATGGCACGTACAAGACGGGCAAGCTGCCGAAAAACCTTAAACCCAAATGCAGACAAAGGATTTAAATGTACCCTGTCAAAGGACAGACCGTGAGGTGTTTTACTAGTAGTTCCATTATTCATATTTCACATTCAAATTATAATTGTCCTACCGCACATTCCTACCCTTTTGAGATAAACTAGCAAGGAATGTCTTTGAAAACAACCAATTACAATATAACGTTACAATAGGACTCCAGGTCATCAGGGACATTAAAGCATTCCCTTCAAATGTTTTTTTTTCTGGCGTGTTGGTCCAATTTGTTTGAATTTGTCCAAAACTACAAATCCCAGAATGCATTCGTATGTCATAGGAAAGCCTAGCTAGGCCTGTTCTTGATGACAGAGTCATATAGTATACTTATTTCAATGTAACTTCAGGGCAGGAGCATGAAAACAGTACTTCATTTTCCATATTTTTGTTTTCAGAAACTGATTCCTGCCAAGCATTGGCATAGCCAATAGGTCTCGCCTTTGGGACCTTATAAGTGTTTAGTTATCCAGCACAATATCCTTGGTGCAACAACATCAACTGTTGCATGGCTAAACACTTATAAGGTCCCAAAGGCGAGACCTATTGGCTATGCCAATGCTTGTTTCGCTTTGGTCCTGCGCCTGTGCTTCTCCTCCACTCCCCTCCATGTTGTGTTCGCCCTTGTGTGCTTCTCCCCACGTTTTGATTTCTCGCCCGTATACTTCCACTCAACAGCTCCACATTCCTCTCTCTCGCCTTAATGCTTTCACCCACCCTCCGTATTGCTTTCCCCATCCACGCCCTCGGTTGGCCTCCAGCCATAGCTTTCCGTGTTGATTCTGCCCATGTGTTGCTTCACCCCCCCCATATTCTTCTTTCCACATCAGAACCCTTAATGTTAATTCTCCACCCTCGCACTTAAAAAAAAAATATATATATGTTTTTTGTTTTATTTTTTATTTACTGATCCAACTTAGGTTGGTAAATAAACTGAAAAAGGGGCCACGCCATTTTGTAGGCACACACATGCTTGTTGCACATGCCTACAAAATGATGCAGGTGGACGCATTATAGTCCTTTTTAGGTAGAGCATTCGAAATCTCTTGTATATACTTTAGTATATACTTAAATGTGTATGAACTGGCTAAGTGGAAGGTGTGAGATGTAAGTAGCTGGGGGCATGGGTACCTGTTGGCTGGATGAGTAGGTAGAAACAGAGAAGAGTTCGGAAAAGCATGTTTGGGAGACTACTGTAGTGTGCAAGATTCGAGATGAGTCAGGGATAACATTTATAGGTCAGTTTGTGTTTATTACATGAATTGGGTGACAGGGTAGTGCCCGAGCTTTGCAGTGCTTTTGCTGACCCAACGTGATCAGTCACCAGATTATCGGTGAAACTATAGAATTGTTGCAAAATGTTTAAGATGCGATTGTCAGATATTCCTTTTTAGGACGGGCACATGCTGATGAGCTTTGCGCGGGTCAACAGGGGGTAAAAGACATTGTCATTTACAACGCCATTACTTGATTAATGCTTCACAAAGGGAAGAAGAAAAAAAAAAAAAAAAATAAATAACATTTTCAATGCCAATAGCGCAAAACAATGTCATTGCGAGACCTATTGCATTGTAAATGCTTGTTCTGTGCTGATTTAGGAGAGTGCACTTTCTAAATAGCTTCCTTAGGCTGGTGGGGCTATCTCTTGATTTAAAGGGATGGGTTAACACTTTGAGGCAAATTATTTTTATTTATTTGAAGTTTTTATATGGCGCCTTATCACCGGACAGGACAAGACACTTTACAGAGAACCAAACAGTTAACTTGAGTTGGAGTGTCAAGGACCAGAGAGGTGGTTACGGGCGTTAGCGGGGGCACAACAACGTCCAGCAGCCCTTGGCCAGAGAGACCGCCCACTGTGCAGCTGTGACCGGAGGCGCTGCCTTCAAAGGCAGTAAGCCGTTCCATCAGCGCCTGATGCACCCAGACACATGCCCAGGCCAAGAGTGGGCCACATCTGCTTCGGTCAGTGGCCAGAAGAGGCCGAGACAGCCCTTTTGCCCCGTAAGGTAACTGCTCTGGCTTATTACTTGTCCAAGTCGGATGGGGAAAAGAAAGAATGGGGCGGGCGCCCCCAGCGACACAACTACCACCAATGGCTCCTTTCTGGTACGGGTGGTGGGGGTCATCTCAAAAGAAATTGAATTAACAGAAAGGAGACTTTCGCTTGAAATAGCCTGGGGACACTTGATCGCGCCAACTCACGGCGATATAGCTACGGCTGAAATACATCCCCCAGGGCTAATGTACTCAGCAACTGGCTCACAGTCTACAACTATTGATGTCTATGCCCACGTGAACTCCTCTCCCCTGGCGGAACCACTGGCGAAAGAAAAGAGAGGGGGGGCAAGAAGGTGGTGTCAAGCTGTAACAAGGCAGTTGAGAATCTGGAGATTGGTGATGCAGTCAACATCAGAACTGCCTTGGCTCTTCAAGAAGCTTGAAAACCTATTAAAAGAATTGCTAACACCGCTAATAGCTCGTCTGGAAGGGATTGAGGCAAAGCTATCTTATCCCTAAAGATACAGAACTCAAGGGGGGTTGCTAAATTGAGAATTTGCCTATTTTGCCCAACATGTCTAACAGTAGCAAGGAAGTAGGATGTAGGGAATCGGGTGGAGTGAGGGGGAGACAGCATATAGGTCAAAAGATGACGACAGAAGAGTCCAGTCACACTGCCCAGACATTGGTGTGTGCGCCTCCATCTTTGCAGGGAGGCGGAACCTTGTGTGTCTAATGTTAATATACCCCCGAGTAAGAGGGCTGAGCAGTAGAGTGCGGCCATGGAGCCGCACTCACTAAATGCCAAGATGCTGTCCAGAACACGGGAGGGGTGATTCTACCATATTACATCTTCCACCTGACTCAGTGCCGCTAGTAGGGGTTTTAACTGGTGTACCCCCTCCCCCACATTAAAGCGGGCATGAGGGAATCTACACTTGAACTAATGCGCAAGGTGAAAACATTGGTACAACAACACAGTAGTGAATGGGCCCCTTTTGTCCTCCCATATAATCATGTCAAGAAAGTGGGTTAGGTAGGATGCAAGGAGAAAAGCATGGATGTGGACTGTGTGCTGGTGAACCTAAGGCACCCCAGGTTCCCTAAAGACCTGATTCATGTCAGATTTGTCATGCACAAAACAACTTCAGCGATTAGGGTTTTTCCGTTTCAATATTTCTATCCATCACCCACTTCCATCATCATGAGAAAAGCATGCGATCATCAAGTTTGCACCCAAGGGCAGGGGGTGTTGATCAGAATAGGGAAATCCCATTAGAGAAGTGGTTTGCACCTTTGTGTGGGATGGATGAAAATGATTGACTCAGCTCACCCCAAGTAAGTTTCACCCCTACCCCCTCCCCCCCACCCCCCCCGGAGGAGACAGTGCCATCTCCCATTCCAGCCTGCATGCGGGCAGAGGCCCCGTCTAAAAGCTAGGAATTGGACTATTGCTGGACTGAGAGCTAAATGGGATGATACCAGGTGGCTGCATGACATAGCAGGGGAACCATATCGTGGCCATGCAAGAAACGTGGGACCCAGATAACTGTTTTTATTTAGATGGATTCTCTTGTTTTTGTAAGGCATCGTCACCTTCACCTGCGGGTAGAGCAAAGGGATGCTTACTCACCTTGGTCTCCCTCAAAATCTCTTGCACATCTGCCTTGGTGGACAAAGGCTCCCATAACCTAATGGCAGTTGAGCTGGCTTTTAAGAATACCTTGCCCATGCGGATGGTTAATTATAGAATTCATTGATGAGGAGAGAACCAAAGGAACATCTAGTGTCCTTAAAGTGACTCTTGGAAGACTATGGGGAAAAACAGTCCTCACCGTTTTTAGGTCAAGCCTGTGCAGCGCATGTGCTGCTCTACGAGGCATGCTGTATTAAGGTATGGAATAAAAGCTCTGCCCACCTTTTCAATTGGCTCCTTTTACTGTCCTTTCAAAATTGTTGCTTTTCATTCGTGAATAGGCTTACTAGTACCGCCTTGTCTACATTTGTAACCTCCCATAAGGACTGGACTTTGTACTTGTGGTGTTACACGGTCTCCTTTATCTAATCGGTGAGCACTATTTTCTTGAATGATCTTCCACTCACGTCGTCGCAGCACGCCGCCCGCTTTTATATTGTTATTATTAATGTATTTTTTAATTTAAAGTGTGGTCCGCTTTCACTTTAGCAGCCGTGCTTCATTATTTATTTAATTTGCATTTAATCTGCAGCGCGGTCCACTTTCACTTTAGCGGGCACGCTACAGAAATTTTATTTATTTATTTGAGTGAAAGCGCCCCATACCACGCTTTCACTTGTTGGCCGCCCCTTTCTTTAGACGTTGCTCACTGTAACCTGAATATGGTGAGCAGCGTCTAAAGAAAGTGGCCATGACACTATGAAAGTGGTCTCGCATTTGTGAGAACTTGAGCTATCGGCATTAGAAATGACAATGCCTTTTATATATGTGTTGCATAAATAAAAGACAGTCATTTACAATGCCAATAGCTTAAACTCTCGTAAATGCGAGACCTATTGCATTGAAAATGCTTGTTTGTTCTAATCTTAGGTGATTTTAAAATTCATTTGTGTCAACGAGGTTGTGTCCTAGACGATAGGTTTACTGGTGTCAGCCCTCATCGTATGTATTTTCAAACACACTATGTAGGGTGATCTGCTGGAGGATATTATGGCCAGCTGTAATTTGTTCTGCATTAGGCAGATGGTGAAGGGTAAAGTTATTCCCTCATTCACAGGCAGGGGCAGTCATTCTATCATTGATTTCTTTATATTATCATCCCTATGGCCTCTCAAGTTAAATGTATGAGGGTCGAATGGACTAACTTCAGCGATCACAATCTTATAATTTTGAACTAGGCCTGGGGATTAGACTCCGTAAGAATTCAAGGAACAGATCCCTTAAATCTTGATAATATTCCCAAGGACCAGGAACAAAGATTAAAAAAGGGACAGGGAGATCCCGGAAGTTTTTCTAGAGAATTTCTATTCTGCGAAAGCCGTGGATATTGCCAAGTGCATGGAAAAAGTCACACGGGATGACAAGGTCTTGATGGCCTTCAATAGGTTATGTGGACAGATTCCACCTAATCTCACGACCCGGGCAAGAAATGGCAACCAGGAGGGCGAGTAGTGGTTCGATGATAACTGCTCCAAAGTACATAGAAACCTGTTGGTTGCCCTGAAACAAACTTCAAAGGACAAGACCAAAATATGGGCATGCAGGAAAGCATATAAGCCAGCTATAGCAATACGCAAACTAGAAATTAAGGATCAAGTTTGGCATGCGTTACTGCAGCCTAGTGCCCTCAAGAATACTGCTAAATTCTAGGCAATAGTGAATAGACCTTTCTTCTCAGACATGGGGAACACCAGGCTGGACTGTAACATCGCCCCCGAAAGATGGGTCTCACATTTCCAGATGATGTATAGTAGGGTGAGGATGGAGGTCTGTGATACTGCATGGGAGCCTGGCAAAGACCATCTTCCCCCGACCTTTAGTGAAGGGGAGGTATAGGAGGCCATTTTAGACTGGCGGGGGGAAAAGCCCCAGGCCCAGATAGGGTCCCCGCTGATCTTTAGAAGGCGGGTCCCAAAACCTGGGCTCAAATTGGCGCAGGTTTTTAACCCTTTCCATGATGAGGATGGAACGGTTCCATCCTCAGCCACGTTGATCATGTGCTGAGGACTGAACGGGGGGGGGGGGCGGTGTATGTAGACTGGCGCTTGGCTGGCAGTGTGCATGGACTGGCGCTTGGCTGGCAGTGTGCTTGGACTGGCGCTTGGCTGGCAGTGTGCGTTGAATGGCGCTTGGATGGTAGTGTGTGTGGACAGTCGCTTGGCTGGCGGTGTGGGATGCGTGGACCCCCCAGAGTTTTCTTACCCAGAATCCTCTGCAAACCTCAAAAGTAGGTAAAAATTCACATTTTCCTCATAGGTCTGTGTGGAAACGTTGAAGGATCACCACACCAGTACAAATTTCCTACCACACAGCATTTCCCTTGATCTCCTGATGAAAATGATGCCTCACTTGGGTGGGTGGGCCAAGTGCCTGCGACAGGGAAGGACCCAAAACGTATTGTGGCGGCATCAAAATCATCGATCACAAAACGGTGGTTCTGCAAGGGGGGCACTTGTGCTTTTGGTCCCGGGCTCCTACATATCCCCGCAACCAGAAGGGTCCAGCAGTCATAACAGCATATTGCTTTAAAAAATCTGCCATACTTAGAAGAAGTTACAAGTGAAAACGTATGCACAAATGGCTGTTTTTTCAACTTAATTTCAATATTTTTTTATTTCTACTGTTACTTTCTATATGAAAACCTTGAAGGATCTACACAAATGACCTCTCGCTGAATTCAGAATTTTGTCTACTTTTCAGAAATGTATAGCTTTCCGGGATCCATTATTGGTTTCAAACCCATTTCTACCACTAACTGGAAGGAGGTAGAAAGCACAGAAAATAGGCTATGTCCCAGTTAAATGCCAAAACTGTAGAAAATGTTGGTTTTCTGACAAAAGTCTGCCTGTTCCTGAAAGCTGAGAAGATGGTGAATTTAGCACCGCAAACCATTTGTTGATACCATTTGCAGGGAAAAAAACTGAATCTTTGTTCTGCTGCTCTGTTTTCCCATTTCCCCCCCCAAAAAAACAAAACTTAACTGTATTGTGGCTAATTTCTCGGCCCCCTCCAGGGGAATCCACAAACCCTGGGTACCTTTAAAATTATCAGGATTTTGGAACAAAAGGATGCAAATTTGTAGTGGATATCTATGTGGACAAAAAGTTACAGGGGCCTAAGCGCAAACCACCCAAAATAGCCAAAGAAAAGGCTTAGCACAAGGGAGGGGGATCCTTATTTGGCCTTTATGGCCCTCTCTTCGGCGTTTGACCGAGTAAATAGATCCAAGCTCTGGCCTTTACTTATCAAATCAATCTGTGAGTAGAGTATGATTTTGTGGTTTTTTTTTTAGGTTGACAGTAAGTGTACGACCTCTTGTATACTTCTCTTGTGGGATTAAAGCTATTAAAGCTATCCCCCTGCTTTTGATCTGTTTCAGTGCAGGCCTGGGCGTAGTCCGCGGAGTTTCGTTACGTGGAACTCCGCGAAGTGACAAAAAAACTCAGCGGAGTTCTGCAAGTGACGGAGTGCAGTGCGAGCTGCCGTTCGCGCGGATCTTCCTGCCGCTCGGGTAGAAATTCTACCTGAGCTGCAGTTCTCACTCGCCAACTTACCGTTCGCGAGCGGGAAAAAAAAAACTACGCGGAGCTTTCTGCACTCCGCAAGCTCCGCCGAGCGCAGAAATCTCAGTGAACGGAGCAGAGTTCACTGCCCAGGCCTATTTCAGTGTCCTTTAAAAATCCTCGTTTGCTAGTGGTCAGTTCTGCCTCTTTGTCCCTCCTTTTCTCTTCTGTTCCTCTCAAGGAGCAGAGACTAGGTACTGTCTCAATCCGCTATGATTCTTATTTGGGGGACTATTTTTTCTTGGTTTCCTGCTCTTATTTTTTGCCTGTGTTCAGCTTGGGTGCCATAGATGCTTACACTTAAATATAGCATTGCTCCCTCCCACCTCCTCTTAATGCCACAGTTGTGTTAGTGCTGCCTTGCGCACAGTGACTCCGCTCCGTTGCTTATATTTTTTTAGCCTTTTTGCACTTTGATGTCCACTAGCAGTTGAGCTTTTTTGGTAGGATATTGGTTTGGTTTTTGGCTTTCTTTTAAGGGTGATTGGGCTTGTTAAAGTCTTGTTAATTGCTGGCTGTTGTGTCTTAGCTTTGTAATTCCTTATTATAGGGTCTCCATTATTGCACAGTAATGGCTTCTGGCAAAGCTTCAAGCAGTGACGTGGATGTTTTGCTTTTCAGAGTGGCTTTCCCGTTTCAGAAGCGGAAGCTGCTACCCACGAGGATCCGGAGATCCGCCTTCGCACTCTGGAGGCACTAGAAAGGAGAATGCAGTTGTGTATCGACTAACCAAAATGCTGTTTCCAATCCCAAATTCCAGTAAAAAATGAAAAGCATATGGTGATGTTTAGATGTAGAGCAGCCTTTATTACAAAAATATTTTTTGCCCCAGAAAAGATATAAAAACATAAAATATACCAAGGAGCCGCCTGTAGCAACTTCCCAGTCTTGCGATGAGAATCCTATAGGAACTCGAACAGTACACAAGGCTATGGCAGACCTCAAAAAGGCTTGTGAAAACCTTTAATGCACAGTCAGCATAGAAAAATGTACTATTATAAACTTTGGTGGCTCATTTCTTAACCTATTTGTTCACTTAACAGACATTTACGCCTGAACCTCTTTCTCTTGTGCCAAAAAACGCCCAGGCACACCCACCTCAGGCAAAAAAAAAAAAAAAAATTTTTTTAAAGTGTACCAGTCTAGTAGCTCGCAAACAATACCAAAACTTTCCCATATATGCCACGCTGAAATGTATTATTCTGCAAATCTAGCACTTCCCTGGATGTAGCATTCTAGTCACCCGCTAATGTGCGTCGTCAGGGGGTATACAGCACAATATAAATGTATTTACAATACAGTGCAGTACACCTGTGCCACAGAAACAATTGCTGTTAGGATTTAAGATAAGCAGGGACACCATACTGTGTTCTAAACTTATAGAAAGAAGCATCCAATGAACTCGGGCTTCAGCTGTTTCTTCACTGTTGACTTAACCAGGCATTCGAAGGGCTGGGAAGAAATTAGTTTCTGTCTGGAGACGCCATTACGAAATGCCCTGAACCATCGTTAAAGCCAATAGCTTTCTTTAAATCTGCCAGCGTGTCAGTAAAATATGCCACAGTCACTGGGTTAACTGGAATAAAATATTACATATAGAATTTCCCCGACACTTAGATGACCCCGACAGTATATTTAGCTACCTTTCATGAATTTGTGTATCGAATCCACAAAAGACGGACATAAAATCATTGTATTGTAAATTATAATTTCAGTAATGACTGAATTCAAATTTCAGTGCACAGTACAGACCATAAGGCAACGCTGTGGCTCAATATGAAACTACTAAATAAATGAATAACTAATAGTGTTAAAAAGCAAAGCAAAGTTTAAACAACTAAGCTTCAATTACAAACCATTTTTCGATCTATGCTCAACCATGGGTTTAGTAAAGGAATAAATGTGAGATGTCGATAGGCCTGTCCGGTAATCAATATAGCATCCCCATTAACTCATCGTACCTCTTCATCGTGACAAAACAAATATACAAGGTCTTACCCTCCACGCGGACAGGCACTATTAAGAAAACAATAAAAACAATGTCATTCACTTCCAGATTTACGTTAACCTTTTTACGGGAGTGCAAATGGTGGGGTGGTTGCTGGAGGGATTAACAGCAGTTAATATATGCGCGCAGCAAAGGCGGAGGATGAGTTTGTTCATTACATGTCGCTTTGCCTTAGCATATGATATTTAATGATTGTCGTGGATTGGACACTGCCTCTTATTCTTGTTCCTGAAACCGGCAGTGGAGCAAGATGGGATATGAGATTGACTGGTGTCAACAAGGCTGACATTGGGATACTGGTTTATCTATCTCTGTTGTAGCTCTACATCAAACTCCTAGCAGCATGGTCATTTGGCGTTAATCCCCTTTCCAAAACTTGATGCCTAGAAATCTAGAAGAGGTTTCATAGGGAACTTTGAAGCATTTGATTATTGCAGTGACCAGGGCTTCAGTGAGATGGAAAAAGTGTGTGGTCTCTAAAAGTGGTGTGGCTTATGTAATTAAGGGAGTGGCTGAAACATGTTAACTAAAGTTCTGTGGTTTCCAGAGTGTTCCACCCGACCAGTATTTTGGTTCCTCTATGAACTTTGTTATTGTATCCAGATATATAACACAACAACTGACATACATCCAAAACCAGCCAGGACTATTGTCTTTGTCAATGATTTTGTTGTAAAAAATTAATATTTAAAATGCTTTAATTAGGAGTCTGTGAATTAAAAATTACTAATGCCTGTGGAAGGGGCAGTGGTATTCAGATCGTCTCAATCACTCCTGTTATGTTCTTGCAATGTTAGACACGTAGACCATTTTTCTCTTCAAATTTCCTCCATCCATATGTTACACCTCATCTCCTCTTCAGCATCCTTTTCACTCTCTCCTGAATCCTCGCATCTCCTACAATTCACCACCCCCAAACACCCAATGAACCCATTCACCTTTAAGCACTTCATTTTTTTACTTGCGCCTTCACATTTATTTTGACAACTGTGTGCCTCGTTCACGCACATTTGCACAGATTCATAATTGAAACTAGAATACGTTTTTATTCCTCTATGCGCTCTACAGAGTACAGAGAGGCCAAGTTTGGGATGACCATCTATTCTGAACACTTTTCTGACCCACTGGGAGGCACTGTGAGAAACTCTTACTGGCCTTCAACCTCAACTCCTTAGAGCCATTAAAAGCACCTGGAGGCAACTCGGTAAAAAGTGTGCACTATACAAGAGTTCACACGTCATAAAACAAATATACAATCCATCCTGGAACTAGCAAGATTAAGTAAAACATGTGAACCTTTGTAAACTCGAATCCACTGTACGCAAGAGCTTTATTGGTGGGATTTCATAATCTTCACCATCGTTTCTTATTGACGAGGTTTAGGCTCAATTTATTGCACTGACTCTTAGCAGTCCCAAAAGGCTTCCATAAAACTGAGGATTTAAATCCTTGCCCATGTGACAACTTCTTAGTGCAAGACACTATGCATTTTATACTTTTCTGCTATTTTATCAGACACTGTGGCAGCGCTTTATTGTTCCCTTGTTAAAAGAAAAGCAATTTTTGCAAGCAAAACCAGCACTGATATATCTGCAAATGCTTCCATCTCCCTGGTTTGCCTAGGTGTTGCAAGCTTTCTGGGCAGTGCAATTAGAGTCAGGAAAAAGTTATTCAGCCAATAGGGTGTTACTATATTTAGTGCCACTAAATCTTTTTTCCGGATGTGTACGATGGCAAATTCTGTTATGTTTTTTTCTTTTCGATGCCTTGGGTTTTTAACACTTTTATATGCAACTCAGCTCATTTTAAAATTGTCGATAATTTTAAGGTGTATTTGACTTTGGATGGTTTAAAATTGTTTAAAGAATATATGAAGATGAATATCTTTAACCTGTTTTAATTCCCAGGAGCAAGGCCCTTAGAAATTAAAGGGATTTATTGTCACTTTAATATGCAAGCACTTTAATGGAAAATCGTGTCTGTGTCCACCCGCATGTATTTTGCACTAGAATCATTTAGAGTGAATAAACCTTCCTTAATTAGGCTTTTAATTAACACTGCTATTAAATAGCTGTCAATTGAGTAACTTCTGCATCAAGCCCTATTCTGCATTGAACGTGGGTTATTGCACTACCTGTATTCTTTTGTATCAAGTACAGATTGATTGTAATATATGCCTGTATTTAGAAGAACATCTGCACTGGTTGTGAATCATGACAATGACGGCCACTGGCCGAGAATATGTTTTTTAATTAAGTTATTATGTGCATCTGTAGATCCATTGTCTTAATTTATATGTGTACACTTCTATGTTTATTTTTAAACGGAATAAAGAACTTTGATTTGATTTTGCCAAGAACATTACGAAATAAATGAAGGTGGGGATGGGCTGTGGACGAGGGCATGGTAGGATGGAGCAAGGGGAGGTCAACAACATTAAACAGCTGAATACAAGTCATGCAGTCTTCAGAGAGGACAACAGGAAAACACACAAGTGTTGTGTTGAAGGTGGTGGTCTATGTGGACTGCCAGGAAAGATTTGTAATCACTGCAGAGGTAAATCTTGAGGCCTTTCCTGAAAGATAGGATGTTGTAACTGAGTCTTAGATTAAGAGGTATGAAGTTCCAAAAACTCAGTGCCTTTCCAGTAAAGGATCGCTTCAGTGATAAAGCAAACATGAATATAGGTGTTTCTAAAGTTAAGGTCTTGCTTCGAGATAATCTTATTCCCCCAGGTTGGGCACAGAGCTATCTCTATGGGAGATGCCACCAAACCAGTTTAAGAGTTTACCAGGTGTTAATCAGCAACAAAAAAAAAAAATCATGCAGGAGCAGGCCAGATATATCAGCGAACTGCATGTTATCTCCCAATATAGCAGCAAAAATTCCAATTCTCATGACTCAGGTGAGGTCCACATGGGGCTATCCAGATTAAAGATGGTCACAATGGGGGGCGTGGCCAAGCATCATGGCTGACAGGACGTGAGCTCTTTAGCTCCCGGCCGGCCTGCCGTGTAATCCTACATAACATCCTGAAATCAAGAATGCACTGCCGTCCCTGACCGCTGCATCGAGATCAGCGGCCAGCGGTGCACCAGAGGAACCGGCCCTCGGTCAACAAAGCCCAGCCTGCTCGAAGATGAGAGCGGGGCCTGCCTAGGCCTGGGAGCTGAGCCGGGCTTGCACCGCAGCTGAGACCGGGGGAGGTGCAGCTGCGGCCCGCGCTCCGAGAGGCACCCCGGCGACAGAGCCTGATGGAGACAGGAGTTCGCCAGGCAGGCGCATTGGTCCTTACTCCCCCACCCCCCCTTCCTTTCACTGATGGCCAGCGGAACCTGACTGGCACGGGGGGCGGGGGCCCAGATAAGTTAGAGGCCCCGCTGCCTTGAGGCGTTGGCTGCTGGCCGGGGCTGTCTCACGGGAGCCCAGGAGGTGGCGCTGCCCGGCTGCGGCACTGGATGCCCGGCTGCACCAAAAGGGAGCAGCGAGTGCCTTGCGGCCGCACTTAGCAACAGGCCAGTGCTGCTGGGCCGGCCCGAGCGAGGCCGGAGTGATATTCCTCGGGCTGCCTGCCCGCTTGCTGGGTGGTGCGGAGCTGCTCTTCCGGACCCCTGTCGTGGGCCCGGAGACCTGTGAAGACCCAGCCTAGTGATCCTGGTGGCAGCAGGGTGCCTCTGCTAATTCAGTGCTCACGCACCTTGGAGAAACGGTGGATCGGAGGAGTGCCAGGCCGCGGGCATTGGTGCGGCCCAGACTGCTTGGGGGCCTGTTGCCGGCCGACCTCCCGTGGCACCCGAGACTGCTGGGCCGAGGCCGCGACGGTAAGGCCCCATCTTGCTGTACTTTGAGACCTGCCTGCTTCTGGGACCCACTGGCAGAGACGTTGCTCCGCAGGCGTCCAGGGGTCGCGGGTGAGAGGTTGTAGCTGGCCCCGAATATAATGCCTCTTTCTGCTGTGTCAACTGCGAGGGGCTGAGCTGACTGTGCCCCCACTGGCCCTGAAGCTGTGGTGGGCTGCAGTGGACGGGCTCGACTTGAGACGTGCTCCTTTGTACACAGGGGCCCACCTACAAAGGAAGGAACATCCGGGCGGCCTTAACCCCCCTGTGCTGGGGTGCAGGCGACGAGGCGGCAGCACGTGGTATTGCTTGGGTGTGAGAGGGGTGCCCCTCGACGTCTTGGCCTGGGTGAGGCAGACGCAGGGCGTGCCAGGGGCAGTAACATTCGCGTACTGGGCTTCCCGGAGAGGGCGAAGGGCAGGTCGGCAGAGCAATTCCTGGAACAGTGGATCAAAACCCAGTTGTGCCCCTCTGGCTTGTCAGACATGTTTACCATTGAGAGAGCTCCTAGAGCTCTGGTGCCTCCGCCGCACCCGGGGGCTCCCCCGCGAGCGTTCATTGCTAAAATCCTAAACTACAGAGACAAACTGCATCCTCAGGGCTGCTAGAGAGCAACAAGACATCCAGTTCGAAAGCAGTAAGATCACAATTTATCCCAATTACACCAAACTGGTGCAGGAACAGATAAAATCTTTTTTAGGAGCAAAATGGAAGCTAAAGGACTTGGACCTACAATACATGCCGTTATACCCAGCGAAACTGAAGGTACTGGTGAAGGAAAAGGCCCACTTCCTTGAGAGCCCTGAGGAGGTTTGGGAATGGTTGGAGATTAGGGAGGAGGCTCTACCACAGCGGGAGCCTCAGGTGCGGTCCAAGAAATGGGGGTCCAGGCCGCGGCGGGGAATGCCACGGGGGAGGGGGCTGGGAGACCGCCGACTGCGGGCCCTGGCCCAGACAAAAGGATCACTGTTGGGAGCGATGGAACGCTCCAGCTGAACTCGGACGTCCCCCCTGCATTAGAGGCTGAGAGGGAGACAGCCACCTCGGAACTTGCTAATCAGTCTTCTTGGCCGGATGCGTCCGTTGACGTAGTACCGGAAACCATGTTCGAACAGGAGGGAGAGGCCTTGGATGAGCAGTGAAAAACAAAAAATTTAAACCCGAGTTGACCCCCGAACTGCGTTTGTTACTAGACCCTGCAGACTATATGTGCATTATGTATTGATCGTAATGATATATTGGATTGATGGGGCAGGTCCTGGTCAATACAGATTCTAGCGGGATCGTTGATGTGGCAGTTCTGGGGATGCGAAGAATTGCACTATGGGTCACTTTACCTGTTTAGGCCTAATTGGTGGGAGGGGGGGCGGTGGGTCCGGATTTCGTCACTCAGGGTGGCACGTGAGTGTTACTGCCCCAGTTGGGCGTTACAGTGAGATGCGTGCACCCTGGCACGACATTGGGGTTGGTATTTTTGACAATTGTTGTTCAACAAATGTCCGGAGGGGGTAAGGGAATGTTTTTATAAGTATTATGGTTTTGGTTCGTTATGTTGGTGTGCATTTCAGTGACCTTGTTATGTGTTGGCGGGGGTCGGGGTTGTCAAAAGGTGATAAGAACACATTGCGATGGGGGCTAAGTATAGATTTCTGACTTGGAATGTTCGTGAATTGGGCACGTGTACCAAAAGACAGAGTATCAACCTTTCTTAAACGCCACCATATATCAATCGCTTGCCTTCAGGAAACTCACCTGGAGGACAGCGGCGCAGCCAGGGTAACTAAGAAGTGGCGTGGTCAGATTCACCATTCCTCTTAATCTACATACGCCAAGGGGCACCATGATCTGGGTGGCACAAGGCATACCATTTACACCGACATACAGTGAATCTGATGTGAATGGTCGATGTTAGAAATGGGGGTCTCTAGTTGGCAATGGCTGGCCACTGTCCAAGTAGGGACCCTTCTTCCTAAGTCAGAGTGAGAGGGCAACTCTCCTTGATACCCCCGCTCAACCCTGTGGTAACGTAGCACGAGCAGGTAGGCTTATCTCAGAGGCAGTGTGTGAAGCATTTATGACCATACACAGTAACACAGTGAGGAACACTACCAAGGGACACCACACAAGTAGTTATAAAAAATAAGTATCTTTATATAAAGGCAGATTTATTACAAGACCAATAACTGTAAAAGCCACAATACTGTCAAAAATAGGATTACTGTTGCAGGACTGTCAAAAATAGTTCCATGGTTACAGAAATAAGGTTCAAATTCAAAGCAGTGGTCTCTGCGACACTTTCTCCCACAAAGTACCTGGATTTAGTAGCAAAACCAACAAAAATGTCGCAAAAAAGTGTTAGCGATGAGTTTCCTCACGCGAGGCCGGCGATGCGTTAAAATCCTTGCCGCAAGGGAGGATGATGCGCCGATCTGATGATGCGTGCGGAGACGATGCGACAAACTTCTTCACGCTAGGCCGCCGATGCGCTGAGGCCTTGCCGCGAAGACGATGCGACGATCCTGTTGCGTGTGCGATTGTGTTGCGATGCGAAGAGATGGCGCTCCGCGAGGGAGCGACGAGATCCGGTGCAATGCGATGCGATCAAAATGGCGGACGCACGGCGTCCACAAAGCGATGTCTTGAAGCGATGATTTCTTTGGGGGTTGCGAGCGCTCGGCGACAGCAGCGCGATGATTTTTCCAGCGCGTCTCAGCTGCAGCGGCTTGCAAAGGGGCGTTAACGATGGTTTCGTGTTGCGAGCACCCAGCGGCAGCAGCGCGATGATTTTTCCAGCGCTTTCGGCTGCAGCGGCTCGCAAACGTGCGTTAGCGTCGATTTCCAGCACTCTTTTCTCTGAAGCAAACTAGAGGCCCTGGAACTCACAGGAGCCTCATCAACAGATAGCAATCCTCGCAGGGAGGAAGCAGGAGGTTGGTGGTGGAGTCTGATGTGCCTGAGACTCCAGCAGGAGGCTAGCTCTTTTCCTAGCCCTTGGGTAATTGCTGTAACAAAAATAAAAGTTCTCTCAAAAGTCCTTTTCTCACTTCTTCAAGGTCCAGTGGTCACTGCTGCAGGTCAGTGCAAGAAAAACACACAAGCACAAGGACAGTCACTTCCTGCAGATTCCTCCAGTGGCACGGACAGAGTTTCCTCTTCAGATCCAAAAGCAATACAAAAATGTAGGGGTTTGAGCACAGATATTTATACCCCAAAAGTCTTTGTTCTCAGAAGCTACAAGTCACTGAACCTAGCCAGAACCAGTTCTGCTCAGGCCTGGAGCACTTTGTTTACCAGGCTGCATCCTTCCTTTCAGAAAGAGGGGGTCTGCTAGCAGACACACAGTAGGAGGGGAGCCAGCATTCACTTTGCCAGGCACAGCCCTATTCAGGTCAAGGAGCCACCCCTCCCCACACTCTAAATGCAGATCTCTCTATTCAACCCAGGTCTGACTCAGCCTGCCCTGCCCCTCCAAAACCAGACAGCCAATACACATAACAGCAGAGCACACTGGAAGGCTTAGGCAAGAAAATACCTACTTTCTAAAAGTGGTATTTTCAAACACAGAATATAAAAATAAACTTCACTAAAAGATGTATTTTAATATTCTGAGCTCAGGCATACTAAATTCGTTTTTCTACCATGTTCCTGGGGTCAGTTAGGACTATAGAATGTAATAGTCAAACTGCCCATTCTAGCCTATGAGGAACAGGTAGCCTTACAGTAGTGAAAAACGAAATGGGGTGTACTTCACTACCAGGACATGCTACACATACTAAGGCATGTCCTACCTTACACATACAATGCACCCTACCATAGGGGTGACTTACAAGATGCCAAGGGAAGGTTCAGGGGCTGGGAAGTGGGTGCACTTCACAGCCAAGATGGCAGTTCTGGACTGCACACAGACACTGCGGTGGCAGGTCTGAGACACACTTTACAAGCTGCTTCTGTGGGTGGCGCAAACCAGCGCTGCATGCCCACCAGCAGCATTTGGTTTACCAGCCCTGGGCACACACAGGCCACACTACTAGGGACTAACAGGTAAACCAAATAAGCCAATCAGGGATACACCAATTCACATAGACATATTTACAAAGGGAGAGCATATGCACTTTAGCACTGAACAGCAGTGGTAAAGTGCCCAGAGTCATAAAACCAACAGAAACAGGTCAGCAAAAATACAGGAGGCAGGCAAAAAGTTTAGGGGTGACCCTGCAAAAGGGCCATTTCCAACACAACCCCTTCCAGCCAAAACGCAGGGTAGACCAATCACTACTTTGATGGGCTTCCCTGCTTCGGGCGATAGAACACGGAACTGGCCCGCAACTGCAGGGGCATATGCCAGCTCTACTCCAATCTGAACCCTGGTGGATCCCTCTGTCCACACTCCCAGGGCCCACTAAGATAACCAATGGGGAACTCTGCCCCTCACCTGTGGACACCACCTGTGCAGCACCTAACCTTAACTGGCCCCCAGGTGTGTCCCAACAGATAAACAATAAGCCACAGTAGCCACTGACAGTAGTCAGGGATGAGACCCAGGCCTTATACCTCTCAGGGCTCACTAAGACAACCAATGGGGAACTCTTCCCCTTACCTGTGGACACCACCTGTGCAGCACCAAACCTTAACTGGCCCCCAGGTGTGTCCCAACAGATAAACAACAAGCCCCAGTAGCCACTGACAGTAGTCAGTGATGAAATCCAAGCCCTATACCTCTCAGGGCTCTCAAACGTTTGTGGCATCAGAGAGTGAGGGGCAGTAACCCCAGGTGTCTGGCACCTTTTGTCCACTCTCCCTCCTGTCAGGTCAGGTGACGCACCCTGACACTGACCCACCAGCCCTGGGCCTGTTCCCAGCGGCGGGGCCAGAGACTGGGGTGGGCTCCCCACACCCGGTCCCTCTCTTTGGGGCTCGGTACCCTCCCACTTGGAGCGGTACCCCTCCAGAATTGTCAGGGCACCTGAGGCAGGTGTCCTGCATAATTCACCCACCAGTTCAGGGGTTCTATCCTGCAACTGGTATCCCAGCATAGGGTCTGTACCCTTAGACTGGGCGGAGGTCAGGGGTGAGGCTGCCCTCTCCCCACCCCCTTTACTGGGACCCGGCACCCTCCCACCTGGAGAGGTGCCTCCATAACACAAACCGGGAGGGGCACCGTTAGCAGTTGCCCCTTTCTCCAGATCAGGGGGGACACCCTGAACCTGGCCCCCCCAACCTAGGGTCTGTACCCTTAGGCTGGGCCTGTGCCTGGCAACCCAGGACTTCTGGGGAGTACACCAATTCCCCCAAGGAAAATACACTCTTCCACTAGTTCAGGGCCTTGTCCCTACAACTGATCCATCAACCTGGAAAAGCCCTCAGGTGGTACTGGGGTCAGAGGCGAGGACTCCCTCCCTCTGCACCCCCTTCCAGCATACTGCACCCTCCCACCTGGAGTGGTGTTTTTAGAGAAAAAAAATGGTCGGGACACTGCTTACAGTTGTCCCTTCCTCCAGGTCAGACAACACCTGGACCTGACTTACCATCTCAGGGACCAACCCCTGTGGTTGAACAACTGCCTGTCCAACTAGGGCTTCCTGAGGGTGACACATACCTAGCGTGTCGTGTGACAGTCTGCCTGGCACAGAGCTCACGACCTCCTGTCCCTCTGACAGTGCGTGAAGATGCCCCAGGACAGAAGTGGCGTCACCATGGCCAATCCTATGAGGCTCAGCCCTTCTGGCTGGCCCCTGACCCACTGGTTCTTCCACCGGGGACTCTTCCCCCTCACCCCTCACTCTGGCCTTCTGCACCCTCCCAACTGGAGCGGTACTGCCAGACACTAGAACTGCTGGAGGTCTGATTACAGGCACTCCCAGCTCACCTAACACGGGGGGACCCCCCACAATGGACGGTCCATCCGGACAGACTAGGCTCCTTACCTGGTGTTCCCTCATGGAACCATCCAGTCCTGGAGACGGAGGTTGGGGCACTTCGGGACCTATCCCAGTCTCACTCCTGCTCCCACGAGACAGGATGTGAGGCCCTACAACCTCCTCAGAACAAGGGGACCCAGCTGTAACACTCCTAACCTCTCCCACCACTCTGGGTTGGAAGACATCTGAACCACTCCTCTTAGGGTCATTCCCTAATGCCTCTACAGGGCCTCTGGTACTCACCCAGAGGTCTGCCTCCTGTGCAAGTTCCCTAGGATCAGAGAACTCGCACTCTAACACATGTTGGTTTAGCACTGGAAAATAGGAACTCACAATATGCTCTCCCACAATTGGATTACACAGTTCCACGCAGGTGCTAACCTTTACCTCACAATCCAGTGTCTCACACACGTACCCCACACCACTCTCTTGAAATGGGCGAGATATTAACTGACTGTCTCTATCACTCAACCCACACTTCTGGGCGGTCCTCACACTCATACACCAGGACTTCAACCACGGGGAACCCCTCTCCCTGCACCTCTCATCCAGAGTCGGTAGAGTATCCCTCCTTTCACTAGGACTATGGGCCCTTGCGCTAGTTCCCCAATCCACCTCAGGGACACTGCATATTAATGGAGCTACCTCATATCCTTGAATCCCCTGGTGTAGATCAACCCCTCCTTCAAGTCAGGTGCTACATCTCTGGGTGGGTGTACTACACTGTCATCACTATATACTTCAATTTTGCTGCCACCACTGGACCCCACCCTCTCTGGGGAATCCAGACAATTAAAACTGCGCTCCAGGGGTAACCTACCTCTTGAGCTAACTTCTCCTTTTCTGCTATCTGCGCTAGGTGCGCCTCCAGCTGGGCAATCTCTATTTGGAGCCTCTCCAATTCCAGCTGGTACTCCCTCTCCCTCTGTCTGCCCAACTCCTCTGGGGACCATGAAGGGGATTGGGTGCTACCCTGTGCACTAGATCCAGCAAGGGACTCCCTACCTATGGGACCTTCCCGCCTGTCCACCAACTCCTCTGGGGACCCTGAGGGGAATCTGGCACTACCATAGGCACTAGACTCATCAAGGAACTCCCCACCTATGAGATATTCCATAACACTTTCTTCCTCCTCTTCAGACTCTCCAGAGCCACCCTCAGACCAACTACCCTCTTGGTAGGTGTACTGGGACTCCAAGAATCTCCATCTGTCTTGTTGCCAAAGTCTCAGGGATGTCTGCAGGGATAGCTGAGTCTCCTTCCTACTCACTGCTAAGCCCCTCTCCTCACAGAACCCCTTAGCTCCTCTAGACTGTAGGTTAACAGATCATCTATATAAAAAGGTAGGTCTCATTTCAGTAAGACCCATTGTAGCAATAACTGGCAATATCAATAATAAAAAAATAGGCTTGCCCGTTGTAACAATCACGGGCAATATCAATAAAAGATAGAAGAAACTTCTCAAGAAAATGTATGCGGGTAAAAAAATCACCGGCAATATCAATAAAACATAGGCTTGCCTATAGTAACAATCACGGGCAATATCAATAAAAGATAGAAGAAAACTTCTCAAGAAAATGTATGCGGGTAAAAATCACCGGCAATATCAATTACAATATAGGATCCAACAATTCTCAAAAATGTATGCGGGTACTATCACCTGGCAACATCAATAAAACATAGGCTTGCCCATTGTAACAATCACGGGCAATATCAATAAAAGATAGAAGAAAACTTCTCAAGAAAATGTATGCTGGTAAAAAATCACCGGCAATATCAATTACAATATAGGATCCAACAATTCTCAAAAATGTATGCGGGTACTATCACCGGCAATATCAATAAAAATAGGCTTGCCCATTGTAACAATCACGGGCAATATCAATAAAAGATAGAAGAAACCTTCTCAAGAAAATGTATGCTGGTAACAAATCACCGGCAATATCAATCAAAAATAGAATTTAAAAAAAAACTTCAAAAATGGATGTGGTTGCGTTAAGGCCTGCACTCCCTAGTAGTGTACACTATAATTATTGTATGCGATCATAAATGCAAGTCCAGATCTTCACCGCTGACCACCAATGTTAGAAATGGGGGTCTCTAGTTGGCAATGGCTGGCCACTGTCCAAGTAGGGACCCTTCTTCCTAAGTCAGAGTGAGAGGGCTACCCTCTTTAATACCCCTGCTCAACCCTGTGGTAACGTAGCACGAGCAGGTAGGCTTATCTCAGAGGCAGGGTGTGAAGCATTTATGACCATACACAGTAACACAGTGAGGAACACTACCAAGGGACACCACACAAGTAGTTATAAAAATAAGTATCTTTATATAAAGGCAGATTTATTACAAGACCAATAACTGTAAAAGCCACAATACTGTCAAAAATAGGATTACTGTTGCAGGACTGTCAAAAATAGTTCCATGGTTACAGAAATAAGGTTCAAATTCAAAGCAGTGGTCTCTGCGACCCTTTCTCCCACAAAGTACCTGGATTTAGTAGCAAAACCAACAAAAATGTCGCAAAGAAGTGTTAGCGATGAGTTTCCTCACGCGAGGCCGGCGATGCGTTAAAATCCTTGCCGCAATGGAGGATGATGCGCCGATCTGCTGATGCGTGCGGAGACGATGCGACAAACTTCTTCACGCTAGGCCGCCGATGCGCTGAGGCCTTGCCGCGAGGGCGAAGACGATGCGACGATCCTGTTGCGTGTGCGATTGTGTTGCGATGCGAAGAGATGGCGCTCCGCGAGGGAGCGACGAGATCCGGTGCGATGCGATCAAAATGGCGGACGCACGGCGTCCGCAAAGCGATGTCTTGAAGCGATGATTTCTTTGGGGTTGCGAGCGCTCGGCGACAGCAGCGCGATGATTTTTCCAGCGCGTCTCAGCTGCAGCGGCTTGCAAAGGGGCGTTAACGATGGTTTCGTGTTGCGAGCACCCAGCGGCAGCAGCGCGATGATTTTTCCAGCGCTCTCGGCTGCAGCGGCTCGCAAACGTGCGTTAGCGTCGATTTCCAGCACTCTTTCTCTGAAGCAAACTAGAGGCCCTGGAACTCACAGGAGCCTCATCAACAGATAGCAATCCTCGCAGGGAGGAAGCAGGAGGTTGGTGGTGGAGTCTGATGTGCCTGAGACTCCAGCAGGAGGCTAGCTCTTTTCCTAGCCCTTGGGTAATTGCTGTAACAAAAATAAAAGTTCTCTCAAAAGTCCTTTTCTCTCTTCTTCAAGGTCCAGTGGTCACTGCTGCAGGTCAGTGCAAGAAAAACACACAAGCACAAGGACAGTCACTTCCTGCAGATTCCTCCAGTGGCACGGACAGAGTTTCCTCTTCAGATCCAAAAGCAATACAAAAATGTAGGGGTTTGAGCACAGATATTTATACCCCAAAAGTCTTTGTTCTCAGAAGCTACAAGTCACTGAACCTAGCCAGAACCAGTTCTGCTCAGGCCTGGAGCACTTTGTTTACCAGGCTGCATCCTTCCTTTCAGAAAGAGGGGGTCTGCTAGCAGACACACAGTAGGAGGGGAGCCAGCATTCACTTTGCCAGGCACAGCCCTATTCAGGTCAAGGAGCCACCCCTCCCCACACTCTAAATGCAGATCTCTCTATTCAACCCAGGTCTGACTCAGCCTGCCCTGCCCCTCCAAAACCAGACAGCCAATACACATAACAGCAGAGCACACTGGAAGGCTTAGGCAAGAAAATACCTACTTTCTAAAAGTGGTATTTTCAAACACAGAATATAAAAATAAACTTCACTAAAAGATGTATTTTAATATTCTGAGCTCAGGCATACTAAATTCGTTTTTCTACCATGTTCCTGGGGTCAGTTAGGACTATAGAATGTAATAGTCAAACTGCCCATTCTAGCCTATGAGGAACAGGTAGCCTTACAGTAGTGAAAAACGAAATGGGGTGTACTTCACTACCAGGACATGCTACACATACTAAGGCATGTCCTACCTTACACATACAATGCACCCTACCATAGGGGTGACTTACAAGATGCCAAGGGAAGGTTCAGGGGCTGGGAAGTGGGTGCACTTCACAGCCAAGATGGCAGTTCTGGACTGCACACAGACACTGCGGTGGCAGGTCTGAGACACACTTTACAAGCTGCTTCTGTGGGTGGCGCAAACCAGCGCTGCATGCCCACCAGCAGCATTTGGTTTACCAGCCCTGGGCACACACAGGCCACACTACTAGGGACTAACAGGTAAACCAAATAAGCCAATCAGGGATACACCAATTCACATAGACATATTTACAAAGGGAGAGCATATGCACTTTAGCACTGAACAGCAGTGGTAAAGTGCCCAGAGTCATAAAACCAACAGAAACAGGTCAGCAAAAATACAGGAGGCAGGCAAAAGTTTAGGGGTGACCCTGCAAAAAGGGCCATTTCCAACACAACCCCCTTCCAGCCAAAACGCAGGGTAGACCAATCACTACTTTGATGGGCTTCCCTGCTTCGGGCGATAGAACACGGAACTGGCCCGCAACTGCAGGGGCATATGCCAGCTCTACTCCAATCTGAACCCTGGTGGATCCCTCTGTCCACACTCCCAGGGCCCACTAAGATAACCAATGGGGAACTCTGCCCCTCACCTGTGGACACCACCTGTGCAGCACCTAACCTTAACTGGCCCCCAGGTGTGTCCCAACAGATAAACAATAAGCCACAGTAGCCACTGACAGTAGTCAGGGATGAGACCCAGGCCTTATACCTCTCAGGGCTCACTAAGACAACCAATGGGGAACTCTTCCCTTACCTGTGGACACCACCTGTGCAGCACCAAACCTTAACTGGCCCCCAGGTGTGTCCCAACAGATAAACAACAAGCTCCCAGTAGCCACTGACAGTAGTCAGTGATGAAATCCAAGCCCTATACCTCTCAGGGCTCTCAAACGTTTGTGGCATCAGAGAGGGAGGGGCAGTAACCCCAGGTGTCTGGCACCTTTTGTCCACTCTCCCTCCTGTCAGGTCAGGTGACGCACCCTGACACTGACCCACCAGCCCTGGGCCTGTTCCCAGCGGCGAAGCCAGAGACTGGGGTGGGCTCCCCCACACCCGGTCCCTCTCTTTGGGGCTCGGTACCCTCCCACTTGGAGCGGTACCCCCCTCCAGAATTGTCAGGGCACCTGAGGCAGGTGTCCTGCATAATTCACCCACCAGTTCAGGGGTTCTATCCTGCAACTGGTATCCCAGCATAGGGTCTGTACCCTTAGACTGGGCGGAGGTCAGGGGTGAGGCTGCCCTCTCCCCACCCCCTTTACTGGGACCCGGCACCCTCCCACCTGGAGAGGTGCCTCCATAACACAAACCGGGAGGGGGACTGTTAGCAGTTGCCCCTTTCTCCAGATCAGGGGGGACACCCTGAACCTGGCCCCCCCAACCTAGGGTCTGTACCCTTAGGCTGGGCCTGTGCCTGGCAACCCAGGACTTCTGGGGGAGTACACCAATTCCCCCAAGGAAAATACACTCTTCCACTAGTTCAGGGCCTTGTCCCTGCAACTGATCCATCAACCTGGAAAACCCTCAGGTGGTACTGGGGTCAGAGGCGAGGACTCCCTCCTCTGCACCCCCTTCCAGCATACTGCACCCTCCCACCTGGAGTGGTGTTTTTAGAAAAAATGGTCGGGACACTGCTTACAGTTGTCCCTTCCTCCAGGTCAGACAACACCTGGACCTGACTTACCATCTCAGGGACCAACCCCTGTGGTTGAACAACTGCCTGTCCAACTAGGGCTTCCTGAGGGTGACACATACCTAGCGTGTCGTGTGACAGTCTGCCTGGCACAGAGCTCACGACCTCCTGTCCCTCTGACAGTGCGTGAAGATGCCCCAGGACAGAAGTGGCGTCACCATGGCCAATCCTATGAGGCTCAGCCCTTCTGGCTGGCCCCTGACCCACTGGTTCTTCCACCGGGGACTCTTCCCCCCTCACCCCTCACTCTGGCCTTCTGCACCCTCCCAACTGGAGCGGTACTGCCAGACACTAGAACTGCTGGAGGTCTGATTACAGGCACTCCCAGCTCACCTAACACGGGGGGACTCCCCACAATGGACGGTCCATCCGGACAGACTAGGCTCCTTACCTGGTGTTCCCTCATGGAACCATCCAGTCCTGGAGACGGAGGTTGGGGCACTTCGGGACCTATCCCAGTCTCACTCCTGCTCCCACGAGACAGGATGTGAGGCCCTACAACCTCCTCAGAACAAGGGGACCCAGCTGTAACACTCCTAACCTCTCCCACCACTCTGGGTTGGAAGACATCTGAACCACTCCTCTTAGGGTCATTCCCTAATGCCTCTACAGGGCCTCTGGTACTCACCCAGAGGTCTGCCTCCTGTGCAAGTTCCCTAGGATCAGAGAACTCGCACTCTAACACATGTTGGTTTAGCACTGGAAAATAGGAACTCACAATATGCTCTCCCACAATTGGATTACACAGTTCCACGCAGGTGCTAACCTTTACCTCACAATCCAGTGTCTCACACACGTACCCCACACCACTCTCTTGAAATGGGCGAGATATTAACTGACTGTCTCTATCACTCAACCCACACTTCTGGGCGGTCCTCACACTCATACACCAGGACTTCAACCACGGGGAACCCTCTCCCTGCACCTCTCATCCAGAGTCGGTAGAGTATCCCTCCTTTCACTAGGACTATGGGCCCTTGCGCTAGTTCCCCAATCCACCTCAGGGACACTGCATATTAATGGAGCTACCTCATATCCTTGAATCCCCTGGTGTAGATCAACCCCTCCTTCAAGTCAGGTGCTACATCTCTGGGTGGGTGTACTACACTGTCATCACTATATACTTCAATTTTGCTGCCACCACTGGACCCCACCCTCTCTGGGGAATCCAGACAATTAAAACTGCGCTCCAGGGGTAACCTACCCTCTTGAGCTAACTTCTCCTTTTCTGCTATCTGCGCTAGGTGCGCCTCCAGCTGGGCAATCTCTATTTGGAGCCTCTCCAATTCCAGCTGGTACTCCCTCTCCCTCTGTCTGCCCAACTCCTCTGGGGACCATGAAGGGGATTGGGTGCTACCCTGTGCACTAGATCCAGCAAGGGACTCCCTACCTATGGGACCTTCCCGCCTGTCCACCAACTCCTCTGGGGACCCTGAGGGGAATCTGGCACTACCATAGGCACTAGACTCATCAAGGAACTCCCCACCTATGAGATATTCCATAACACTTTCTTCCTCCTCTTCAGACTCTCCAGAGCCACCCTCAGACCAACTACCCTCTTGGTAGGTGTACTGGGACTCGAAGAATCTCCATCTGTCTTGTTGCCAAAGTCTCAGGGCTGTCTGCAGGGATAGCTGAGTCTCCTTCCTACTCACTGCTAAGCCCCTCTCCTCACAGAACCCCCTTAGCTCCTCTAGACTGTAGGTTAACAGATCATCTATATAAAAAGGTAGGTCTCATTTCAGTAAGACCCATTGTAGCAATAACTGGCAATATCAATAATAAAAAAATAGGCTTGCCCGTTGTAACAATCACGGGCAATATCAATAAAAGATAGAAGAAACTTCTCAAGAAAATGTATGCGGGTAAAAATCACCGGCAATATCAATAAAACATAGGCTTGCCCATAGTAACAATCACGGGCAATATCAATAAAAGATAGAAGAAAACTTCTCAAGAAAATGTATGCGGGTAAAAAATCACCGGCAATATCAATTACAATATAGGATCCAACAATTCTCAAAAATGTATGCGGGTACTATCACCTGGCAATATCAATAAAACATAGGCTTGCCCATTGTAACAATCACGGGCAATATCAATAAAAGATAGAAGAAAACTTCTCAAGAAAATGTATGCTGGTAAAAAATCACCGGCAATATCAATTACAATATAGGATCCAACAATTCTCAAAAATGTATGCGGGTACTATCACCGGCAATATCAATAAAAAATAGGCTTGCCCATTGTAACAATCACGGGCAATATCAATAAAAGATAGAAGAAACCTTCTCAAGAAAATGTATGCTGGTAACAAATCACCGGCAATATCAATCAAAAATAGAATTTTAAAAAAACTTCAAAAATGGATGTGGTTGCGTTAAGGCCTGCACTCCCTAGTAGTGTACACTATAATTATTGTATGCGATCATAAATGCAAGTCCAGATCTTCACCGCTGACCACCAATGTTAGAAATGGGGGTCTCTAGTTGGCAATGGCTGGCCACTGTCCAAGTAGGGACCCTTCTTCCTAAGTCAGAGTGAGAGGGCTACCCTCTTTAATACCCCTGCTCAACCCTTTGGTAACGTAGCACGAGCAGGTAGGCTTATCTCAGAGGCAGGGTGTGAAGCATTTATGACCATACACAGTAACACAGTGAGGAACACTACCAAGGGACACCACACAAGTAGTTATAAAAAATAAGTATCTTTATATAAAGGCAGATTTATTACAAGACCAATAACTGTAAAAGCCACAATACTGTCAAAAATAGGATTACTGTTGCAGGACTGTCAAAAATAGTTCCATGGTTACAGAAATAAGGTTCAAATTCAAAGCAGTGGTCTCTGCGACCCTTTCTCCCACAAAGTACCTGGATTTAGTAGCAAAACCAACAAAAATGTCGCAAAGAAGTGTTAGCGATGAGTTTCCTCACGCGAGGCCGGCGATGCGTTAAAATCCTTGCCGCAATGGAGGATGATGCGCCGATCTGCTGATGCGTGCGGAGACGATGCGACAAACTTCTTCACGCTAGGCCGCCGATGCGCTGAGGCCTTGCCGCGAGGGCGAAGACGATGCGACGATCCTGTTGCGTGTGCGATTGTGTTGCGATGCGAAGAGATGAGCTCCGCGAGGGAGCGACGAGATCCGGTGCGATGCGATCAAAATGGCGGACGCACGGCGTCCGCAAAGCGATGTCTTGAAGCGATGATTTCTTTGGGGTTGCGAGCGCTCGGCGACAGCAGCGCGATGATTTTTCCAGCGCGTCTCAGCTGCAGCGGCTTGCAAAGGGGCGTTAACGATGGTTTCGTGTTGCGAGCACCCAGCGGCAGCAGCGCGATGATTTTTCCAGCGCTCTCGGCTGCAGCGGCTCGCAAACGTGCGTTAGCGTCGATTTCCAGCACTCTTTTCTCTGAAGCAAACTAGAGGCCCTGGAACTCACAGGAGCCTCATCAACAGATAGCAATCCTCGCAGGGAGGAAGCAGGAGGTTGGTGGTGGAGTCTGATGTGCCTGAGACTCCAGCAGGAGGCTAGCTCTTTTCCTAGCCCTTGGGTAATTGCTGTAACAAAAATAAAAGTTCTCTCAAAAGTCCTTTCTCTCTTCTTCAAGGTCCAGTGGTCACTGCTGCAGGTCAGTGCAAGAAAAACACACAAGCACAAGGACAGTCACTTCCTGCAGATTCCTCCAGTGGCACGGACAGAGTTTCCTCTTCAGATCCAAAAGCAATACAAAAATGTAGGGGTTTGAGCACAGATATTTATACCCCAAAAGTCTTTGTTCTCAGAAGCTACAAGTCACTGAACCTAGCCAGAACCAGTTCTGCTCAGGCCTGGAGCACTTTGTTTACCAGGCTGCATCCTTCCTTTCAGAAAGAGGGGTCTGCTAGCAGACACACAGTAGGAGGGGAGCCAGCATTCACTTTGCCAGGCACAGCCCTATTCAGGTCAAGGAGCCACCCCTCCCCACACTCTAAATGCAGATCTCTCTATTCAACCCAGGTCTGACTCAGCCTGCCCTGCCCCTCCAAAACCAGACAGCCAATACACATAACAGCAGAGCACACTGGAAGGCTTAGGCAAGAAAATACCTACTTTCTAAAAGTGGTATTTTCAAACACAGAATATAAAAATAAACTTCACTAAAAGATGTATTTTAATATTCTGAGCTCAGGCATACTAAATTCGTTTTTCTACCATGTTCCTGGGGTCAGTTAGGACTATAGAATGTAATAGTCAAACTGCCCATTCTAGCCTATGAGGAACAGGTAGCCTTACAGTAGTGAAAAACGAAATGGGGTGTACTTCACTACCAGGACATGCTACACATACTAAGGCATGTCCTACCTTACACATACAATGCACCCTACCATAGGGGTGACTTACAAGATGCCAAGGGAAGGTTCAGGGGCTGGGAAGTGGGTGCACTTCACAGCCAAGATGGCAGTTCTGGACTGCACACAGACACTGCGGTGGCAGGTCTGAGACACACTTTACAAGCTGCTTCTGTGGGTGGCGCAAACCAGCGCTGCATGCCCACCAGCAGCATTTGGTTTACCAGCCCTGGGCACACACAGGCCACACTACTAGGGACTAACAGGTAAACCAAATAAGCCAATCAGGGATACACCAATTCACATAGACATATTTACAAAGGGAGAGCATATGCACTTTAGCACTGAACAGCAGTGGTAAAGTGCCCAGAGTCATAAAACCAACAGAAACAGGTCAGCAAAAATATAGGAGGCAGGCAAAAAGTTTAGGGGTGACCCTGCAAAAAGGGCCATTTCCAACAGTCGATATGTAATTTTGCGCGTTCTGCTAGATGGTAGGGAAATTGCTATACTAAATATATAAGCAACTAACATTCTATCAGGTCATACAGGAACTACTGTCCAACGAATTAGATGTCCGAACGAATATGGATGGGCGGCTTTACCTGTTGGGCGCCATGTCGTGTAGTTCCTATATAACCTATACAGGATCTGCGCGTTTGGATAAACTGTGGGAGTGGTGGCAGACTGATTCCGTGCACCCCCACCGGATACGTTAGCCTGTCTGTATTAGCTAGCTCACAGTGCCACTATAATCTCCTCTTACCAAGGAGAGAATATATTCTGGCAACCTCAGAACATGACAACCCTGATCCCTCAGAATCGTGGAAACAATATACTACCTTTCGCTCAGTCACTTGTGCTCAGTTAGTTTGTCTCCGAGAGAAACACAGGATAAACAGGCTGGGTGTTTTCAATAACAATGTATTGAACAGTTGTTATTCTAGTGTAGAATATATGAGCTGCAACAATCATTAGACAGTAGCAGAGATATATGATTAGCAGTTCTACGAAAGTAAAGGGATGGTATAGTTCTACCATCTTGCAGAAATCATGAATATATACAAGTACATAAAACACATGATAAAAAGTGCGTACTCCTACGATGCCTCCCTAACTAGATGTACCTAAATGTACCTAGCATCTGTGTAGGTGTTATGCCAAGAATCCCTCTAGGATCTAGTCCACCCCATTACCTGAGGGTTTAGAGAATGTGGGACCCCGTCCTGGTGTCGAGTTGGACACCCCGCGAGGGATGTTAGACCACTGCTAGCTGGAGTGTCTGCATGCAGGAACCTCAGCGTCTCTGGTCAGTGTGTCAGCCGGGAAGTCACGGTCTCCTCTATCTTCCTAAGCAAGATGTGCTGTATATATACACCCATAGGTCTCCCCAGGGGTCCTACCTTGCTGTGTTACTGTGTCGGCCTAAAGGATGACGTTGGGCCTGAACTTTATACAGAGATATTATACAGGAGATGGTAATCCTACTGTTAGTCCTGCTGTGCTTCCAAGAAGCCTCATGCATAATGTATGAGAATCGAACCAGGGAGAAACCTGCGTTCTGAACGCAGTGTCCTATCTAGGTAAAAGGTTAGTGCCTAAGAACCGTTATGTATGTAATGTAGGGAAGAATATAGGTGAAAGGTTGCAATGTTACTCTACGCCTATATAGGGTACCTATATGGAATATAACACCCACTCCTCTTCCGACTGGACCACATATGTAACCTATTACTGTACTACTAGCATAACTAGATAGCGGTACGCACAAAGTTTATAAAAACATTTCTTTAGCTAAAAATGTTTAAAAACTTCTAAAAAAACTTTTAAAAATGTCAAAAGTAATTTTTTCAATCCCTAGCTCTAAAAGTGTCCATAATTATAGTCCTAACCACTATAAGCATTAAAAAGCCATGTATGCCCAAAAATGTAAGGAATGTCAATTATGTTTTTGAGTTCCCAAATTGAGCTTGTTTTAAAAAAGGGTGAATTTCTACCAGCACACGACGAGCCAAATGAGTCAAATGTTTATGTGTCCTGGCTGGTATACACAACATTTCCGTTGTTTGCTTCTGCCGTAGACGGCCCCTGTAACACCTCGCAGAGTATGTCAATTGAGCACAGATGATGTTCCACGCTGTCCGCAGCCGGTGCTGGGGCAGCCTGCGCGCCGTCCAAAGCCTAGGTCTCAGTGGAGGAGCCAGTGTTCATACCCACAGGTGCAGTTACTACCTACGGTGGCTCAAGGAATGCCGCCATCAACATTGGAATACGCTGAGGACACTGCAGAACATGGGCCGTTATCGGGTCCAGTAACGCATTCACGTCCGGTTGCGCACATGATGGGAGTGTCAAACACAGGTCTAACACGCATTCTTCTCCGCAAAACAGGCATCGGAGGACAGGTAAGATGCAGTCCATCCAGACTGGTCGAAATGACAAGAACCAAGATGCACTTAGTTCTCTTAGGCGAGGTGTGCCCAGATGTTGTACCATGCGGTCACGTTATTTACACTCCAGGAGTGCTTTTTCCATCTCCTTGGTGACTGGGACGTCCATTGCGTAGCAAATCTAACATAAACAGGACGAGCGGAAGTCCTCCAAAGATGCTTCCAAATACGGAATGTATGAAGTTTGGGATAACTCCAAGTACTGTCTGAAAGGTGCTCAGAAGTCCAGAACCTATGGTCTTAAATAGGTGGACTATGCCGGTCGTATCAGACATGTTAAAGATACGATTGACCATTTCAGCTAAATGGAAAGGGCAGTTTGTATGAATTAGCGTCTGTATCTGTGCCGAAGACCTTGCGATCTGGAGATCAAAAGTCTCTCGAGCGGAGGTTAAAGGCACAGACCTCTGTAGAAGCATGGCTTTCATTCTGCTTAGAGTATCAAACTGTATTAAAGAAACATTCAGTGAAGGCCATAACAGCGCCTCCCTGACTAGAAGTCGGCGGAAACAATACTTGCATACAACAAGTAACCCTGGAGCTCACGGTTACAAGATATGCGATGCCCGGGAGCATGCTGCAGCAGCCTTGACTGTTCAGCATCAAGTAACTCCCATTCGAAAGTAGCCTGAATGCTGGAGTAATCACAGCAGCTGGGGAACCCCTCAAATGGCAGGACAGGTTCGCCACAGAACCATTACAAGCCCCATGCAGCATTATATCCTGGCATATGAGTGATCCACTTAAAGCGTCCTCACAGTTTGTACCACTCAGAAACACTTCTCGATCCCCACTCTGGCACTGAAATCTGCATGGTAATACCCATGATTCCTTAATGTATTCCTTACCCATTTCGTCATATCTGCCTACTTGCTTTTGTTCAAGGAAATACTGAAAAGCAGTGACCGGTAGACTTATGTGGCCATGGATTAGCCATTCTGGACGGTGATTCTGCCACTGTAAATGCTATTCTATCCAGTTTTTCGATACGCAGCATTGTCTATTTTGCTCCCCTTTGTGCCATTTCTATCTGTTTATCTGTGAGATTGTATTCAGAAAACCGAGACGTACTGTTGATATAACACCAAGGCACATAGCCTGCACACAAAGATTGCAGCATCCAGCTTAATAGCATAATAGAAAGTAATTGAGATTGCCCGTGTTGTAATATGGCCAAATCTTGTTCTAGTATGTCTATCGCAGAAGATACAATGTTGCCTAAGGAATATATCCAGGAGGTCAATGTAGTTAACCCATTGTCTACCACTGCTAGAGATTTTTCTAGATTTATACGGTCTATCTCTTGTAGTCTTTCTGCGGCCTCTTATTGGGATATTTTCCATATTTCATTATAGACAGCATAATAGAAACGTTTGACGTGGCTTCCTGGGACCCATTAAAAAATAAATCCCTAAGATCCATATCCTGTGACAGTAAGGATAAGTGTTGTTTCACCTGTGTGAGTGTTGAGGTTTTTAGCCAATCGAGGCACAACTTCCCAACACTGTATGATGTCACTACCCCTGGATGTTGTCTCTGTACATAACGTGGATCTGGCCTATGGATACTAAACCCTTCGGTTTTACCCATGAATCTTGCCTGACAACTATTAGTGTCTGTGGACCAAATCAACAATTTTTTCCAATCGGGGTCTGATCTGTTGCATTGTATGCTGTCATCTACTGTAATCTCCTTCTCTGATGTTTCGTTACCCTCGGTGTGTGACGGAGTTGGCAACCGAGGTGTGTTCAAGTCTTTGTTCTTGGCTAGTCCAGGGCAAGACGTCTGTTGCACTGTCTCGTTCAAAAACATGATTTGTTGAGGGATGAGGCATGCTCTAAACAAAGCTTCTGTTCCCTGAACTGGCCATTCTCTAGTACCCCAGACTGATTTTAAGTCTATGGTGTCTTTCCATAAGTCGAAACCTTGTTCAGACAACTGGGCAATAAAGGAAGCAGAGTAAATCTGTTTGGTGTTTGTTAACATATTTGTGTGTGCTGATGTTGGTGCAACCTTATAATAATATGAGGCTGGGTCAGACATATTAAACCCCGAAAAATATGGAAACTTCTGTGTAAATGTTTTTGAACTGCCTTTCGGCGGTGTTGGACAATGTTCCCACTGGTGGTATGTAAACACAGGTCTAGGATTAGCAGATTTAGGTAAAAAGTGATGACCATAGTGTTGATAACAATACAGTCTCGAAATCTGATGTGCCTTCCAATGTTTCACTATTAGAAAACGCAGCAGATTTTTCCAAATCAGATAACATGTTATTAACAGTTTCAAAATCCCAATCATCGGAAAATGTACTTGAGGTAATGATATCACTCAATGAGATTTTAAATAAATGAGGAATTCTTAAAATTTCGGTCGGACCAAATATATCGAAATCAGCCTTGTCCCAAACTATACCATCAGGTATAGGAACTACTGTAATGTTCACTGATGACAAGTCTCTTTGTTCTCGATGAGATGATAGGTGTGGTTTTAAAAGTAAGTTCACTTTTTGGGCTGCAGAACTTTGTCGAAGGTATCTTCCATTAACAAGCATACTAAAAACTATTACCAAGCCTATCCAGAAAAGAAAGAAAAGTATCCCGGTGATTACCCATAGTTCTACCCAAGGTGACACCAGGTAAGTCTTTTTAAGAAAGTTCAGAAAGTCTTTTACTTACTGTTTGCGTGATTTTTGGGCTGGCATCGTTTCCGGTTCGCTTGGATCCAAAGAAAACTTATCAAAGTTTATGAAGTAGCCAGAAGCAGTTCGATCAATTGTTGGTATTGCATCAGGATTTGTAGAAATCGTGGTTTGCTCTTGTCGAGGCATGTTGACGTAGACATCTGTATTTGGTCGAATAGCGAGTTGTCTTTCATTTTGAGTTTGATTTTGAAATTGAACTTCAGGTTCAAGAGGAACGAGTTCCATAGCATTATTGCATAGTCCATCATTCCGTGCAGGAGGCTCTTCTAACGTGATGAGTCTTTCCGTTTGAACTTCTTGGATTGTAGCGAGAGGAGGGCGTCTGCTACTTTGGAGTCCACGTGGCCTACTACTCAGTATCGGCCACATAGTGTGGTTTGATTAGGTCGATTGAGACAAATCTTTTCTCCTTTTTTCCGGCAAGAGGCGGTTGAAGTACAGTTCTTGTTCCTTCAATTGCTAGGACTGGTACAGGTTTTCTGTATGATGACCCAAATTCTTTTTTGTCCGCTATCTTCTCTCTGACCAGATCCCCGACTTTTTGGATCCAGACAGGCCTTGCTGTGACTGATTTGACTTCCCCAGTGTAGGTCTGCTTCAGGTGGACATTACTTTGTTGTGTCCTGGATTCATTTAGATCCTGTAAAACAGCCAAACGATCATGGATGTCAAATGGTTTTTTATCCGCCACTGCGCCTTCACAATCAAGATCAGGTACCCACATTCTTGCCCCAAATAGGACCTCATATGGAGTGACCACCCCTAGAGAACTTCTTGGCATGTTGCTGGACTCCATACAGATGTTTTACCCAACTTTCACCCGTGCCTAATACTCTAGCTGTTAAAGATTGCTTTAACTCCTGTTTTTTTCTCTCCATAACCGAATTTCCCTCGGGATGGTACGGAGATGAGTACAGCAATGCTACACCCAATCCTCGCATGGCCTCCTTGTAAGCCCGAGAGCTAAACGCAGGGCCCTGGTCAGAATGTATTGTGCCAATTGCGAATATCCCTATAAAGACTTGCAAATCTTTGATAACAGTTTAGAGCGTCAGCCGAGCGCTGGGGCCACACCCATAGGAATCTTGAGCAGGAATCCACTGCAACCATGATATACCTGTAAACCCCATCTCTTTGTAAGGGGCCGCAGTGGTCCAAGTAAACACACGCTAGTGGTTTGTCAGATATTAATAATGGTGTCTGTGCTGGACGTGTTACGGTGGAACCTTTCATCTGCTGGCAGATGTCGCATTTCAAGACAGTCTTTAGTCTGCTTTGTTAATCCAGGCCACCAATAGCGTTGTTTCAATAAAGAAACAGTCAACGTCACTCCTGCATGTGCAGAACCTATCCCTTCGTGTGCTGCTAGAATTAAACCTAGCCTACGGGCCATGTTTGGAATTACTCTATCCCCCACTCCAGGAATCTGAGCAAATGGAATGTTATTGGAATCTAACTTGTAGGAGTACTTGAGTGGAAACCTTTTTGGTACTGCTCCGCTGTTCTTGCGACAAGCATTGATAGCTACCATAATCTCACTGTCTATTCTCGTTTTAGAACGAGTGAATGCAGCTACGGAAGCCATGCGTACAGCCCCCTTTGCGGCTTCATCAGCCAATGAATTCCCTTCAACGTGAACGCCATCACGCTGATGACTCAGTGTATGTATCACGTGAGCCCTTGGTAGTTCGGTTTTCAACTCCACTACCTGTTCCCATAGCATTTTATGCTTAATTGTGCCACCTTTGCATCTTTGAACCCATTTTGAACCCAGTGCTGGAAATATTCATTATATGACTGTACACAGTAAAAGGAATCGCACACAATTAGTGTGGGGAATTCTCGATCCGTATTTACCAGTGCCAGTATCAGCGCTTTTAACTCAGCCAGCCGTGCAGTCTCCTAGAGATTGCGTTTTTTGTGCAACTTGGGTGGAACCTTCCATCTTGCATGCGACCTTTAACGATTGCACATGCTGCGCTATATTGTTGCTTACTTCCTATGGCCGGTTGAGCAGATCTGTCAGTGTAAATTATATATTCATACTGATCTCGAGGCATTATTTTATTTGGTAGAGGATATTCTTGTTCGTATTGCAGGAATGCTTGCGTCTTTAAATTTGGGTTGTACCTGTATTCTACATCTGTTGCAGTGAGAGAATTAGCCCATTGTATTCATCTCGGATGTAAAGCTTTAGCAAAGCTTGCCTTTGTCGCAGCCTCTAAAGCTGTAACCGGAGTTACTACTATTATTCGTTTCCCCTGAGCCAGTGCTCTCTCTCTCATTACAGCAGTCTGTATTGCTGTCAGAATCTTTTCTGTAGATGCGAAGCGCATCTCAGCATTTGTGTACAAATGTGATTTGTATGCAATTGGTATTGTCTCACCCTCATTATATGTTAGATAGGTGTACCCAGATTGACCCGCGACTATACGGATCACCAGGTTGCGTACGTTCACGCGTGTCCAAGTGTTTGGAAGCTATCATGTCAGCTTGTAAGGAACGAAGTGTATCTGTATGTTCCTGTGTCCATTGTTTTACTGAAAAATCAGGTTTTATTAAATCGTAGAAAGGTTTCACTCTTTCTGCGTAATCCAAAATGTTCTACCAAAATTTAGGAATCCCAGAATGGACTGTAAATTTTTCAATGATTTTGGAGGTTGGAGCAGCGCGCATTTTTCTAAAAAATTGGCTGCCAGGCATTTTCCTTCACTTGAAAGCTCATACCCTAAAAACAGGACACTGAGGTGGGCAATTTTTGATTTTTTAAGTTGAATTTGTAGCCCTCAGATACAAATCCCAAATAAATGGTATTCGCTCTGTTCAAGTGTTCCTCTAGGTCATCGTCCGTTAGATAAATATCATCCACATAGGACAATGCCTCTTCGTCCAAATTTTGAAGTAACTCAGTTACTCTGGCCGAAAACAACCCCGGGCTGTTCTTATACCCTTGGGGGGAGTCGACAAAATTGACGCTGCGACCCTAGAGCTGAGAATGCTGTTAGATGCCTGCTTTCAGGCGCTATATTTTGGCAGAAAAATCCATTTGAGATATCAAGTGTTGTTTTATATTTTTTCCGCACAATGTTATGCACTGTGTGCATTTTGGACTGCAAATGTCTTAGTGCAAGTGCTTAAATGTCTGTAATCAAAAACTAAACGATATGTATCGTCAGGTTTCATGACCGGAAACAAAGGATTGTTCATTGATGAGGTGCAATTTTCAATCACCCCTTGGTACTCAAGTTGATCTAAGAACCCCCTGACCTGTTTTTTAGCTTCTTGCTTTATTGGATACTGCCTCTGTGCAGTCGGAGTATTTTTTAAAGGAATTATGCGGTGGGTTGAATCCTCATCCCATCCAACATGTTTTTTGTATAATGCCGGAGCCTGGGCTACCGCCCACTCCTGCGCATATGTATGTTGTAAGTGCCTGGGAATATGGTCTGAGAATGCCGGAAGGATTACCGTTTCTCCTTTAGGGCAATCCATTACGAATGCTGGCGACCAATCTTGTTCAGCTAATAAAATATCATAGCCAAACGTCAGGTTCTCCCAAAAGAAATCTCTTACTGTTCTACATTTGTCCCCCTCCATTTGGAGCGCTATTTCATATACCCTATGTGCGACACTTACCCTAGTATCGGGTGTTTCTACTGTGATATAATAATTCATGTCCGCTGTCACCAGAAATTCCTTCAGGTTCTGGCAAGCTATTGTTACTTCTGCCGCACTGTGTAGCATCGTCAGAGCCCATTCCCCTTTCAGTGGTCGAGTCCTCAGAATTCTGGGCATGTCTGATCTTTAGACCTGCAACCTTCTTTTTGAACTGGGCTTTTGCTTTGGTTTTTCTTCTTTTTTAGAAGTGTAATCCTGAGCGTGCTGCTGGTCTCTGGACTTTGTACGCTCTTCTTGTCTGTCTGACCGTCCTTCCCTCTTGGAGTTTTTCGATGAACCCTGAAAGGAACGAGAGGAACGTGTATCAGTATCCTGATACCCGTCAGGTTTCCTAATATTATCCCTATTCCTAAGGTTATACCTCTTTTCGGAGGACTCCTGTGGCGGAGATCTACCTCAGGATTGAGATCTGTTTCCTTTAAAGTTTTGTTATTTTTTATTGTCCCACTTTTTTTTTGTTGAAGCAGGTGTCTGCTTAGAAGTGTCCTTTTCAGGACCGCCCATCAGTTGTGGTTTTAAAGCTTTCCCACCCAAACGGTCTCTGCCTAATTCTGCATTCGCAGTTTCAATTATTTTCGGTAGTTCGTGTTCTTGTTCTAAAGGACTGAACTTCCTTAGGCGTTGGCGGATAGCCACTGAAGCTGCTTCCCCCTTAATGTTAGCTAGTATTATGGCTGATACCTGGGCATAGTTACCTAGTAACTTCATCCCTAAGTTTAGGGCAGGTTCTGCTCCATACTCGTTTTGTATTTGTCTCAATACGTCTGGTACTACTGCTAATGACGGGATACCATGAGTTCTGGTATAAATGGCAGCAAAGACTGTACCCCAAGTGGTACAATCCTCTACTTGTGGAGTTATCCCCATGGGCAAACAGATTGTTAGCATCCTGTGTTTTTCATACGGGGTAGTATTCAGGAATACTGCCTCTAGCCGTGTTATTTTCTGAGCTACCCAGAATGGCATTTGTTCACGTTTTGTGGGCATTTTACCCATTACCGCGTGTAATGTTTGTGGTGTAATTTTAGTTGCTGTACCTTGAATTTGAGTTCCATTTGTTGCAACTATTGCTGGTTGGACTGCAAGTGTCCTCATGACGAATTGCGTCAAGTTTCTGTATATTTTAATTAAATCTTTGTGTTGTGTGAGTAAGTCTCCTGGTGGCATTGTTTCAATGTCAGGATGTGGTGTGTAGGCCGCTAATATTGGCCATGTTGCCCCTTCTCTCCCGAGCGGGCCGCGTCTTACTCTTCTTCTTATGTGGGGTAGGGCGCCTTTAAACCAGTATAAATGTTCCTGGTATGTTAGCGGAACCTCCATGTCCTCAAACGGACAGTATTCCGCTGGTGCATCTCCTTCTGTGTAGTAGTGAAATGTTTTCGTTCTTGCATTTGCTGCTGGGAATGTAACCCACGAATAAACTACCTCTGTTCTGTTTGATTCGTGTGCCTCAATCACGTAAAACTACTATGCCACCCCTAGATGATAAACCATGCTCTAGCAGTCTCAGGGTGACCGTATTTCTAAAATTTGGTGCAATTTGTATTGCGTCTGCATCTTCCTCCTCAGAGAGGGGCAGTGCTTGTTGCAGTGGGTCTAAGACCTCGTTAGTCATTGTTTTTAGAACACTAAAATAGTTTTTCCAAGGGAACCAAGATACGGTGTTTATGCACAATTTTAGGAACACGGTGTCCTTCAAGCTTGATTAACCAACAGCCAATAAATAGGATTTTTAGCCTACTCAGCTGTGGCGGAGTTTGTGCCCAACCACTCCAGACATCTCTGGTGTTTTGTGAGTAGGGGTCTCTGAGAATAGCACGACTGAACTACTCAGATTCTACTGTTAAATAAGTACCCAACCAACGTTGGCGGCGCCATGTCGTGTAGTTCCTATATAACCTATACAGGATCTGCGCATTTGGATAACAAACTGTGGGATTGGTGGCAGATTGATTCCGTGCACCCCCACCGGATACGTTAGCCTGTCTGTATTAGCTAGCTCACAGTGCCACTATAATGTCCTCTTACCAAGGAGAGAATAGATTCTGGCAACCTCAGAACAGGACAACCTTGATCCCTCAGAATAGTAGAAACAATATACTACCTTTCGCTCAGTCACTCGTGCTCAGTTAGTTTGTCTCAGAGAGATACACAGAATAAACAGGCTGGGCGTTTTCAATAACAATGTTTTGAACAGTTGTTATTCTAGTGTAGAATATATGAGCTGCAACAACCATTAGACAGTAGCAGAGATATATGATTAGCAGTGCTACGAAAGTAAAGGGATGGTATAGTTCTACCTACTTGCAGAAATCATGAATATATACAAGTACATAAAACACATGATAAAAAGTGCGTACTCCTACGATGCCTCCCTAACTAGATGTACCTAAATGTACCTAGCATCTGTGTAGGTGTTATGCCAAGAATCCCTCTAGGATCTAGTCCACTCCATTACCTGAGGGTTTAAAGAATGTGGGACCCCGTCCTGGTGTCGAGTTGGACACCCCGCGAGGGATGTTAGACCACTGCTAGCTGGAGTGTCTACATGCAGGAACCTCAGCGTCTCTGGTCAGTGTGTCAGCCGGGAAGTCACCGTCTCCTCTATCTTCCTAAGCAAGATGTGCTGTATATATACCCATAGGTCTCCCCAGGGGTCTTACCTTGCTGTGTTACTGTGTCGGCCTAAAGGATGACGTTGGGCCTGAACTTTATACAGAGATATTATACAGGAGATGGTAATCCTACTGTTGGTCTTGCTGTGCTTCCAAGAAGCCTCATGCATAATGTAGGAGAATCGAACCAGGGAAAAACCCGCGTTCTAAATGCAGTGTCATATCTAGGTAAAAGGTCAGTGCCTAAGAACCGTTATGTATGTAATGTAGGGAAGAATATAGGTGAAAGGTTGCAATGTTACCTACGCCTATATAGGGTACATATATGGAATATAACAGTACTAGACTAACATCGATAGACATCCCCCCAGGGCGGGAACAAAACCTAAAAATGTCCCAGATGCTTAGAAAGGTCATGCAAGATCTGGGGGCTCATGATGTGTGGAGGGATACCCATCCTACACTTCCACTCTTCACATGCCATTCTCTTACTCACGGGACACAAAGCAGGTTTGACAGGGTCTTGGTGTCGGGAGTGCCGGCCTTCCCAGAGGTGGAGTTGACCCACCTGGCGCGCTTCCTGTCCGATGTTTGGTACGGTGGGGATCGCCTATACTGGGCCCGAGGCGTTGGAGATTTCCGCCTGATTTCCTCGAGGATGCGGTGGGGAGAGACGCATTATCCAAGACAGTGGCAGACTATTTGTCAACGAACTGGGGGGGTCCCACCAGTAGGACCACCGAGTGGGAAGCCTTAAATGCAGTGAACCGCGGGGCGAGTATGGGACTGGTGTGTGGAGTAAGGAGACAGTTACTAGGAGAACTGGATAGAGAGGAGAAAGCTTTAGCTAATATACAGGCAAGGAGCTTATCCGACACTGGGGCGGGCGAGATGGAAAGGAAACAACGAGAATGTATAGCAGACATTTGGGCTAGGCTGGATAAAAACAACTTGACGTGCTACCGCCAACAACTACATGCTGAGGGTTATAAATGAGGCCGACTGCTGGCTTGGATTATTCGTAGGGAGCGGGCGCCCCAGTCTATTACTGCATTGTTGGCCGAGGGAGGTAAACTTGAACATACTAGGGCCGGGATACGCGAGGTATTCCAGCATCAGTTACAAGAGGTATTCACCGCAGACCCCGGGGTTATGGCCGAACGGTATGTTCCCATGGTCGGGGGTTGGCACTTCAGCAGCTCTTTCCCTCTGCAGTAAAGGAATTGGACGCTAAGATCACAGTGGAGCAAATGCAGGAGGTGCTTCTGGCAATGCCCAGTGCCAAGGCCCCTGGGGCGGATGAGTTCCCGGTGGCCTTCCCGGTGGCCTTCCTGCATGCCTACTCTGGTCAGCTCATACAGCCGTTGTTACAAGTATATGAAGAGACGTGAAGGGGAAATGGCTATACTTCTCAAGTCAGGGAGGAATGATCAGGACCCCTCCTCATATCGACCCCTGAGCATGATAAATTCAGATGTAAAAATTCTGTGCAAAGTTTTAGCGGCTAGTTTAGCCCCCCACATGGTGCACTTAGTGCACGAAGACCAATGCGGATTCATACCCATCCGCAACACAGGCATTAACATTAGGGGGTTAACACACATTCTCCATGAAGTGCAGGGTAGAAATAAAGATCTAGCCTTGGTCTTCATAGATTTGGAGAAGGCCTTTGACTCAGTGGACTTGGGGGTACCTGTTGGAGGTGCTCAAGGTGGCGGGTTTTGGCCTGCGGTTCAGACGCTGGATACAGATTCTCTATACAGCTCCCACCGCCAGGGTACGAGTGGGACATAGCAGGTCGAGCGAGTGGCCCCTGGGGAGGGGGACACGTCAGGGTTCCCCGCTCTCTCCATTATTGTTTGCATTGGCAATAGAGCCACTGGCAATATGGATGCGCAGGGACATTGCTCACTGGGGCATGAAAGTAGGCGAGACTTCACACATCATATCTTTATACGCTTTTTTCTATGTCTCTACTCCACAGGAGTCGGTCCCAAAGCTCCTAAAGGTGTTGGAAGAGTTTGGTAGTTGCTCGGGATTGCGGCTCAACAAAACAAAATCATCGATATTCCCTCTCGCTTGCTTGCAGAGCGGTACCGTGGATTCTCTCCCCAGCGTGGGTTTACGTTGGGAAACGGAGCACTTCAGGTATCTGGGCGTGCAGGTGGCCGGTGGGGACCCTCCGATATTGCAGCTCAACGCTAACAAGCTGATAGATGCCTTAAAGGGGTCTGTGGGCTTCTGGAATACACTTCCACTCTCCCTAATGGGTAGATTGGCGATAGCCAAGATGGTGGTGTTGCCTCGTTGTCTATATATGTAACAGAATGTCCTGTGTCCCATCCCTAGGCGTATATTTCGGGCGCTGGACTCTATACTGATAGACCTGTATTGGGCAGGCCGTCGTAGTAGAGTGGCGCTTGCCACTCTCAATCGCACGTATGAGTGTGGTGGACTCGAGGCACCTAGAATGGAGCTCTATTATTACGCCGCCCAACTACAACACACAGCAAGATGGTTCACTGAGGAGGACAACTGGGAAAAAAAAGGCTGCTCTGGGATAGAGCACAGATTACGGACTTGCCGTCCCTTCCTTTTCAGGGCTCTAGCACCTCCGGTACGGTGCCATACGTGGTCCGACAGACTGCGAACGTGTGGCAATTGTTTGTAGTGCGAATCTTGAAACGTGCTCAGTTTCATCGGGAGCTGTCGGTGTGGGATGTTTCGCCGGTTACGAGTGTTATGTCCAATATGTCATTTAGGGCGGGAGGAGAGGGGGGCTGAGACGCGCTCGCAGATCTGTATCCCAGCGAAAGCTTTATTACATTCGAGCAAGCATGTGACGTTTTTGAATTGGGGCACGGACAATATATTCAATATGCCACTTTAGTTAATATATTAAAAGAAATATGGCCCATGTACCCAGCGATTCCTCAGATCACGCAGACACTGGACATCATACTAACGTGTGGTGCGGGTAAACGTATGGTTTCATTGCTATATAGGGCCATGGGGGAGGACGCCAGCGCCCCTCCCACTGGGGCGGTTACTGCCTGGAATGCGGATCTGGGGGCGCCACTGGAGGATAAGGACGGGAGGGCGGTGGGCCAACTCACACGCACGGTTTCCTGCAATGCCCGTTTTCGATTAATTCATTATAACTACATGCACCACGCCTACTTGACCCCGGAGAGACTACAAAGCATGACCCCTGACAGATCCGACTACTGTCCGAGGTGCCACAAGAAGGGCGCCAATTTCCTACACCTGGCTTGGGAATGCCCTGAAGTCAGGAGACGGAGGTGGTGGAGCGGGTCAGAGGGAGCGTGAATGGGCGAGTGCAGCCGACACACTCACATTGCCTGCTGGGCTTAATTCGGAAGCTCAAAAAGCAAAACAAGATAGCATACAGACTTCAGCAGTTGCTCTTAGTCCTTGCAAGGCGTAGAATAGCTTTTGTGTGAATGGGGGTGCGTACACCAGAGGTCTCGGCTTGGATAAGAGATGTGCGTGAATGGACATTAGCCGAGGAGTTACATATGAAGAGTAGCCACACAGATGAAAAATTAGAGGACGACTTAAGACTCTGGAGGGAACTTTGTCATGATTTACTTTCTAATGGCCTGCAGGCTAGGTCCCAAAGCGTGCCACCGGGGGACAGCCAGGCTGGATCTGAAGTAGATGAAGGGGTATATATGTTGATTATGCTTGCGTTGGGGGGGGGGAGGGTTGCAAATGTGCTGATCCCTCGCACTGCACCACAATGCTTTATTATTATATGTCTTATCTTTACTGGCATTGATTGCACACCTGGTTTGTGTTCTTGCAAAAAACTTTAAATAAAGTTATTAAAAAAATAAAAAGATGGTCACAACTTCACGGATAGATGTGGACCTCAGAAGCCAGGCAGGGCAACAACATGGGACAGTGCAAAGAAAGCAGATCTAGACTAAAAATCGTTACTGAGACATCAATTAACACGTTTCAAACAGAATGAGTTATGGACACTTGCACATAACTACCCAAAAGGAAATATCATCTCTGGAAGCCCAGCAATTTCACAAGGGACTCCGCTCATAGGGAAGACTGAGAGTTTCCACAACTTTTCTTTCACTCAGAACTTCAAGATAATGGGCGAGTCCATGTCCTCCACTGTGTGAAATACAATCTCTATGGCAACTATGCCCTACAGTGAAGACTGGGAAAACATCTATGTCACATCGCAAGTGCATGGTGGTAGATGAAGAGGAATACAAACTACGGTCAAAGACGGGGGATATACTTGACCCAAAAGTAGTAGTACTTCAGAGCCCCGTCCTCTCAAAACAACTGAGAAGTCAACCCTGGGACACCTAATGAGCATTTTGATCAACTCATTTTCATGAGGAGGAATAATCCCATGAGGCCACCCTCTAGCAAATGAGTGTACCATGGATGTATCGTCGGATGAAAATGCTTTCAACACACAAAAGAGGTCTCAGACTCTAAGAGCAGCTGGGATCAATTTACCTAAAAAGATCTAGTAGGAGCAACAATGATATGGTCTATTATAACCAATAGTTGTTTAAAATGCTTCCCCCGTGGAAATTGGGGGTGGAGGGGAGGGATAGCAGCATGAATGAGCCATAGGATATGGTTCATCTACACTCCAGATTCAACAACCATTTTACAGGTGGCCCAGTACCAAGAATAGAAGCTTAAGAAATCTATGGGTAAGGAAGTGAAACATCTGAAAGAACAATCCAATGCCAGATTCAAGAGAATGCAGTACAATCTACCCATGAAAACGACCCTTTTAAAACCACCCCATCAAAGTACTCCAGAGACTTCAATGGAAGCAATCGTGTTCATTCCTTCACCCTCGGTTGTTGAGGGTGACCTCTCAACAAAGTACTTCTGGTGCAGAGAAAAGATTGCAAGGATCTGTGCTGTAGGCTCATTATGCATTTTCAGTTTAGTGAGAGTGGACTTCATGCCACTCCGACAGTTGTTGGTCTGTATGGGTGTTTCACCAGGACCCATAACCCTGTTTAACAGGGACTAACATCAGAGCTTTAGATAATCTCTTATCTGGAACACAATCATCATGTTCGATATCAGAGGATGCAGGTTGGTCTCACTGGTGTAGAACACCACCAACTTGCTGCAAGTTTAGATTCTCACATCAAATGGGAGATGTCAAAGACGAGTCCATCCTGGGTCAAGGATTTCTTGATCTTCAAAGGAGACACAGAGCTGGCTACTATAAGCCTGTCAAAGTGCCTATGATAAAACAGAGGTAATCAAAATGAAACAATACCTCTCAATGTGGGATTACTCTTTGCCTGTGTATAAGAAATATATCAGGGGTTTCGCGCTACACAACACTTCAAAGGCTAAACATCCACAAGACAGAAGCTGAACTATCTGAGGCTCTCATTATTTGGATGTTTAACTGGGAAAAATGGTTCCCGGGTGAGCTCAACCTCTACATCAATTGACTACCTCTTGTAGGTTCTTTTGTGACCAGATGTCCGGCCACTGACTCCTTCAAATGCTGCAGTATACAAAGGATAGACAAGCTTCTTTCTGAGAAATATGTCAATTATCTGCAGAATACATGATTTTGGCAAGTTTTACACACACACTGTCTGGGCTACCAGCTATCCATTAAGGAATTCTGGATCAGAGCAATGTGACAGCTAACTGGTTCTCCCGACACTTATTTCTTTTCAAAACCATTTTATTGATTTCCATAGAAAGATCATGGAATAATAGTCAAAGGGCAAAGTACAGCAGCTAGGATCATCAGGACACATTGTACAATGTATATGGGATACATCACAACAAACAGTAACACAGAAGCAATCAAGTAGTGGGAAAGAAATCCTTCCATGATAAACAAACAAGAAACTACTCCGTGTGGAAGCATAGTGGGTCCCTTGTGTAGGAGAACAGGTACAAGAAGGCCCGCTTGTCTAGCATAATCTGGGGAGAGGGGGCGTGTTCTCTCGAAAATTGATGGGTTTTAGTAACAGAGGACTAGATCTAGATAGACAAATGGCACTGTGCTTTGGAATAGTTGGCCTCCCCTCCAGAACAGGCAGAGGGTCAGCAGGTATGGATACATTACTCTAGGATCCCCAGTGTACCATCACATGTGAGGAGCCAGAGTGATTCTCATCACTGCACTCTTGAGGGTGCAATGAGATATATGGAGCAGTCTCTGCATTCCACTTAGCAACCCTAGTACAACACCCACTGCTACACATATTGCCTAGAGGCATCAGGTACAATTGGCTTTTTCGGTGGCCATGCTTTCATGTAAAAGGAACGCAGACGTTATAGCCTTTGAACTGACAGCCAAGTCTATGGACATTGGCAGAATGACATTCATTATTTCAAAAGAAGATTAGCAGCAGGTCAGTTATATGCGACTTTTGCTAGAAGCCATAACGCCATTGTTTGGTGCTACAGATGGTACGAGGAAAGAATACAAAGCTTGCAACACATTCACAAGGGACAAATGTTGACTACAGTGAAAATTCTCATGTACTGGAGTCATCTTCTACTAATAGCGCACTGGGTTTGATGGGAAACGTAACAGGTGGGCACAAAAGTCCAATTTTGGAGCCCACTCTACTAGAGATACCTTACCTTTATAGACAAAATGGCCCAGTGATTCTACATTCAAGAATTCTACAATACACCTATTGACTACATGGCCATATCTAAATTTTGTTAAAGACATGAAGGGAAATTGTTCACTCTCTCTGCTGTAAACATTCATGTGGTATGCACAATTCTGCCGTCATACTTGAAAAAGAACAATAGAAACCTCATGCTTTGTGAAGGCTGGCATTTCCTCTCCAGTCACCATGAACGAAGTAGAACAAAAGGTGGGTGCAGGAGCCGATTTTCACAGAAGAATAGGTTTTATGTTTACACCAAAATAGGCTTGGTTTCAAAGAAATTATAGAATTTCTTTGAGGGTTTTGAAATCAAGAAAGTAGTCAGAATATTGAGAGAAAGTGAAAGGTGGTGGCAGGGAATGGTCACCATTGTGCATTATTTAAACTGTTTGCTGAAAAAACTACAATTTCTTCAAACGAAGAAACATGCAATTTTGTAATAGCTTAATTTTTTGTTGAGTTTAAGGGGAAAAACAGAATACCAAACATTGCACTCCAATAAAACTAAGCGTTTCTATGTTAGCAGAGTGAATTAATTCTTAATATGTCTGATTTGGAAAATCAACACTATGCAATAAATAACGAAATCTAATTTAAACCATTGGACCTCCCTTACTCTGCACAACAACTCTGAAGAATGCCCTTAAAGGATGCTTGGATGTTAAAAAATTGTGAACACCGCCTTTCTTGCACATATCAATGACAGAGTAGGCAGTTTTATTCATGAACTACAAAATAAACAACTTACCTGTGACCCACTGTAAGGGGTGAAGCAAATCAACTCTGCTTAGAATTATAAAGGCTGCAGCGCATAAAGGCAGTAGAAGAATAGACCACGCAAAGCTGGCAGCTACTCTCCAACTCAACACCTGATTAGAGCAAGAAAGAAAGAAAAAAAATTTAAATGGAAAAGTCAGTCCTTGCCTCCATTAACAGTTGAAGTGTGATGTATTTCGCATTGGCTTTGAAATGCCTCAATTTTCCTTACTATTGGATATAGATAGGAAGAATGTGCGCAACACTTTTTTGCAATAAGAACAAGGTTCCCAATTTTCAGATTTTACTGATTTTCCTTCTGATACAGACAGATCACACTCTGCTTTATGTTTGTTCTTATAACGGGAGAAAAAAATGGAAAATAGGTGTTTTCCCCAAGATATCTCTAAGCCTTTCAAGCCAACGGCGGGGACAAGAGGGTTTCGTTTACCAGTGCTCATAATCTGGCACTTTTACGCAAGTACCAGTATTTACATACATTAAGGTGTAAGTGCCCAACAAATACACTAAGCATGGTCTGCGTGTTCAATAAAAGGACAGTAATAAAAATGTACTGTATGTGGCCAGTAAGATAAAACCAGATATATCTAAGCAAGAGTTTATTTTTCTTTAGGGTGGAAGACAGCTCCCCTTGGTGAGAAAACCTTAATACTTTAGATGGTCACTGAGACTATACTAGATAATGAATAGGTCTCTGAGAAAGCATAGCCAAGTTCAAAATACAGTGCACCAAATTCAGAAAACTTAATTCACTGAGTATGGCAAACTACTAAAAATCTACAGTAAGTTTCACTCAAGTCAGGAGTTATTCACATTTAAAGAGAAAAAACAATGAGAATCTTGCACTTAAAACCAGACACACAGTTTTCCAATTATTAAGCTGCTTAAGTAGTCTTCTTGCAACTCAGTTACAACTCAGTCGAATGCGGCTCTTGATTGCTCCCCCAAACAAGACTTATTTTTTTCAGCAGCTGGATGCAAACGCCACATTTCCTTGTAACTGTTAGTTTACATCTGACAGTTATATCTCCCATGAACAGCTGGTCGTACGATGACCCAGGTTTGTGCAAGGTGTGCTTGGAGTATGTAAGAATGAACTCACTCTTATAGCAGTGTCGAAACCTAAAGAGGGGGCCCTGCAAATGGGGAGTAGATGGTAGGGTCACAGGGATCCAAAGAAGGATTCTTGTGGAGTAGTCCATGTTCTTTTCAGGCTGTAGGTGAAACAGTTTTCAGAGATTGCTGCATCAATTAACTTTGTGATAACTGGGGCCACATGTTACGTCTCTTACCATAACTGACAGAAGGTTAACCAGCGCATTAAAATAATGTTTTTGATGATATTAACTACCTATTCAGAGGTTACAGGTCGACTGTCTCAAAAGTCAAAGCGTAACCAAAAAAAAATACCTTAACAGGAATGCCATAACTCTTCCTCACGGACAGATCTGCATGTGCACCTCAGGTACTGTAGATCCCCCTCAAGTATTCTGCACTTTTGGAATAAAGTGATTCTGGAATATGCTAGGGGTGACTATGATCACAACTGGCCTAAGTGTAGCACTAAATCTGCAGACCTCGCTTAGCATTCTGAAGATTTCTTTAGTGCAATTAGAATGCCACAGAACTCATGGAGAAATAATAGGACTGAAGGGCAAAGAGTTAGTGATTTACTAAACATAACTAACCACATTTGCAATTTAGCAACATGGAAATAGCTATTACTGAAAGGTGTGCACCAACTACTGATTCAGAAACACTACGTACAAAGGATTCATAAAACACCACCAAGTGGAAGCAATTGGTAATCAGTTGCAAACAATATAAGGTTCCTGACCCCCCCCTCCAAATGCCCTTTAAATCAGCACAATGGAAAGCCTTTGGGCAGTAGTCAGGAGGCTGCACAAACTAACAAACCAACAAAGTAAAAAGAGGAGCAGTGTAAATCTTCAAACAAAGGATGATTATGTGATCAAACAGTAGAGAGATTTGCTACGTACAGGCTAAGCAGCTAGGTGATACTTGAATTGATAGGTGAACCGAAACCTATGCTACACAAGCACACTGAACTTAGGCAATTCCTTCACACATACAGGTCCTGTGTTGCTTACGCCTTATAAATCAAACTGCAATGCACATCAAATCAGAAATTTGAAATCTGTATTAAACAGTGGTTCCTAACAAATCGCAATCTGGTGATAAAGGTCTTTGTACATAAGGTTTGGAGATTCAGAAATTGTGGTTCCCTTATTTTCGCAATTTCAGAAAAACGCAAAGTCACTGGTTTGCACATTGGCCCAAAATCTCTTCATCTCCTCTGGCTGGTGTTAGGCTAGCACTTGTTATTCTTTTGATTGGGTGCTTGCGGGTCGGTCTGCAGGCTGGTTGAGCAGGCTTTGCCTAGCAGAACCCGTCAGTAAGTGTGTACATTCTGAACCACACTCTGGAAGCCTTGTGAGGGAATGTAATTCCAAGTGCTTGCTTTAGGGACCTTACACTGGCTTGGCCTCATTACCTCCTAAACAAAAAGAGTTGATCATTTAAACTTTAAGATCTCTGGCCATGCAGGGGCATATGCATTCTTAGAGGCAAATTTGAGGGCTAGGTAAAAAATGTATGCATTTCACCAAGCTAGCTCCAGATGGGGAAAAAGACTATTATCAGATTGATGGAGTCTCTGTGGAGGAGACATCAAGGAGAGATAGGAAACCTGACCTTGCGAAATGCCCTTTGAATCACATGATAGTATGGGTAACCACAAAGTCAGAGGTGTACAAATAACCACCTGTTCCTAATGAAAAATCAATGTAAGGTGCAACTCAATTGACACGACCAGAAAGGTCATTCGGGCTTACAGTATTGCTTTGTAATTTGGCATTGTGACAAGAAGTTACAGATGAAAATGTCACAAATGTTTTCCCCACTCACTTTCGCAATTTTTTATTTTATTTGAAAACAGTTTCATTGAGACAACCTTGAGGGATCTTTCCGAAATAACCCCTTACAGAATTCAAAATTTGGTCTACTTTTCAGAAATGTATAGCTGTCCGGGATGAACCATTCATTTCACACCTATTTCCACCACAAAATGCACGTAGCTTGAAATCACTTCTGATATCCGAGGGTCCGTCCTACTATGAATCCTGAGCAACTGGACCAAGTACCTTTTCAGCACTTGACTTTGTGATAGCATGGGTCGAGCAGTTCAAGGAACACAGTCATCAATCAAAATACATGCAGGAGCAATAAATGATTATCTAGCCAAATACTTGATTTTATGAAAAAGAAGTATGTTATTTTACCGCTTTCAACACAAAGAGAAATATGACATTCACAAACAACTTCCACAGTCCCACTTCCTTGACTCTCTAGTGATAATGGTTATTCCCTTTTTAGGTCTCGCCTGAGCCAGCGCTTGTGCTGCTCTCGGCGAGAGATTTAGTAAATGGGTTTTGAAAGTGATAACCCAGTGGCTTTTGCTGGCCTCCAGCTTGCGTTCACGATGGCGTGCACGCGCACAGCTGCCATCCATTCCTCGCATCGCTGAGGCGCCATCTGGCTTTCCTCCCTCTCCCTCACCCGCTCCTCCCCCTCCCTCACCAGAGAGCGCGTCTCCGCGGCCGCGCGTCTTTTTTTTTTTACTTTTAGCGCGAGGCGCACGCGCCTCTCGGTATCCCTTGTTGTTTCTCCTTTTGTACCAACCAATTTCTGTTAGTGCCCATATATAATCCAAATCGAACATTATCAATTAAAAAGCTGCACCTTCAGTCACTGAAAACCAGGTCGATTGTCAGATCACACCAACTAAAAAGTACATTCGTCCTGGGTTACCAAAAGTTAAGAAAGTCACTTCTTTCAATCATGCCACAACTAACCGCTTATTATGGCGAGCAATTTCCCTACGCGACTAATAAAGGAATTAAGTAACCCTTTATCCCACGAGCAAGGGGGCAACTGAACACTTCCTGTGGGTTGGGGCTTTAATCAGACCATATTGCACCTTGATTCTCCCTCCTAGCAGGCCACCGCTCCACCCACAGAACAATATACTGCTTCCGGGCGCTTTCAAGCGAGCAAGCAGCGCATATCTGCATTTTCTACAGTCAATATATATTAACTGGCTACCGGGTCTAAGTAACAATTGACTGATACTTAATTGGTCAATATAAATTCTGCTGCGGCATCTTATTTGAAGAATGCTTCGTCGGAACCTAGCTACCACGTTACCACAAATTATTAGACCAGTGCACTAAAACGTATTGAGCATTTAACATCAATAAGAAAATAAAATCATTATTAAGGTGCCCCCTACAGTACTAAATCGAAAATTACTTGTTGTCACTCTTACCCTATAATAGGAGCAAGGTGATGTTTTGGTTTTATTCAATTTTAGACCTTTTGATTGTTTGAAACATACAAAGAATCATTCCATGGGTTTGCTTAATAGGATTTATTTCAATTCAACGTGACATTTGAAGCGTCACTGGTCATTGCTGAACATTCTTAAATAACATTTGATCCCGATTAATCATTATTTTCACTGTCCAACAGGTCAATTTGAGATTTGTTTTGTGCAGTACTCTAGAATTTGACACTTTTTTCTCTAGAGCGCAGCGCTCTGCCCATGTGCCCTCTTAAGAGACTAGCTTTTTGGGGGTGGATGGTGGGGCGGGATGATGAACATCTGCCCTGCAATTAAAACGCATGTATTTTGCAGTGGCTCCGTCATCACGCGCGCCAGACCTCCAGGGCACGCTGCTTCCCAGCCTGACGTATGTTGACATTTCGAAAGTGGCCGAGGTCGCGCTGACTCCCAGGGCTTAGTTTATGGCCGCCCGCCCTGAGGTAATACTTGCTGTGCTCTCGCCTGAGCCATAAAAGCCCCTTAGCACAGTAGGGTTGTGCCAGGGGACACATTTGTTTACTTTGCGAGTGCATTTAATGTGGAGAATGCTCACTTAACTGGAATCGGCATGGGAATAGAGAACGCGCATTAGTAAGGTCAGCGGCTTGTCTTAATGCACTGTGTAAAACACACATTAAAGAACACACGTAATCGCCTGTTTCGGGGAAGGGCGTGATTGTGGGTTTACCATGACGGTTATGAAGAGGCAGCTTTCTATATACATGCACAACAATGCTGAGTAAAGCAAAGCACCGGCCACATGTACCCCGCCGAGCAACCACGCGACAAGTATGTGCAGAGAAATGAGAATGTGCACAGCTGTACATTTATGCGTCATCATGCGGCACTAAACGCTCACTTTAAATGTTGCCTTTCTCTCTAGCTTGTAAACACATCACATGGCGCTCTTCACAATTAGCCAAATAATATTTGCCATACGTTTGTGTAGATTTTTCAATACCATGATGCTATTCCGGATGCTGCCCGAAATTCCTTTTCATAGGAAAACGTAACAAGCATTGGCATAGCCAATAGGTCTCGCCTTTGGGACCTTATAAGTGTTTAGCCATGCAACAGTTAATGTTGTTGCAGTAAGGATATTGTGCTGCATAACTAAATACTTATAAGGTCCCAAAAGCGAGACCTATTGGCTATGCCAATGCTTGGTACTATAAGAAACATTAAGGTGAAGCCTCACTAGTATTCCGGTTCTCAGGAGTCCCACTGACTCCATGCTATCTGGCAAGCAAGTTTCCCCCAGGGACGACAGGCCCAAAATCAGTCTTACCTGCACTTTCAGGATTGCGACCGGATTCTTTAAGCTCACCCCCTCCGCAGGAGCTGCAGCGGCGGTCTTCGGTCAGTTCTCTGCACGCAGACGGACTGTGTTCAGCGGTGCCTAAGTTCCTCACGTGCATTTGTGCGGCTGCAGCGACCAGAGGCTCTTTGTGGCGCCTCCAAGTTGGGAAAGGTCTTTGCTCCTTTCTACAGCAAGTTGGGGGGTGGAAGGAGTGCGAAGGTCCCAACGCTAGTCATCAATCGTGGTCCAGGTCCGTAGGGGTTCCCACAGCAGCCTCTCCCCTCTGGTGACTATCCCGACCAGGTCACACTTCTTGGTTAATCCCGGTGGCCCCTCTGGCATACAAGGTCCTCATCTCTCCACTGCACACATGCTTCGATCCAACAGGCACAGCAGATTTCCTCACAGCAGGCCCTCCTGGAACACGAGGTCTAGGGCTTTCCACCGCACAAAGGCTATGGCCTCTCAGCACAGCAATCTCTTCAAGGCGCCCCTTCCCCACCCCTGGCATACAGAGTCGCCATTTCCTCACTGCACACGGGCAATAACCCGTTCGTCACATCGACTATCAAGGCTCACTTCACTGCAGCCCTCCTCTGACAAACTAGGGTCACCGACTTTCCCTGCACATGGGCAACGACCCGATCAGTGCAGCAGCCATCTATACACACCTTGCTTAGGGAATCCACTCGACAGGATTCCCCAGGGTTCTTCGCTGCCTCCAACACTCTGCTCTTCCTCACAGGGAACACAGGTTTGGCAACTAGGCAGGAAGGCCAGGTGGTCTTGGGTTCCCTAGGTGATGTCCCTCACACAGGACACTAGCAGGCCTTGGCCCCCAGTCCTGATCAAAGGCAGATGTCTTGCAGAACTTCTCTTCCTTCTCTGCAGCCCAACTGGCTGCTTGACAATTGACAATTTTTGGGGGCTCAAGCTGCCCTTCTTATAGTCCATTTCCAGACAGCAGATGTGATTTAGAGTCCAAGCCTTTGAAATTCATATTGGGGGTCTGCTTCGTTTTGAAGTGCCCGCTCATCTGCCCTCTTAGAAAGCAGTCTGTCACAGCAAGAGTAACCCCATACCGGATAGCTCCACAAAGACCATGGGAGTGACACATGGATGTCAGCCACAGGGCTAATGCCCGGTTACTTACCGGTAAATCTTATTATACTTAGACCCTATTGTCCTTGGCAGTCATTACGACCCACCCTGACAGCTGACAGTCATGGGCTTGGTATTGTCGGGGAGTGAGGTGGGTAGGCTACTGTTTATAGCACCCAGAAGGTGGGTGGAGTTACCCCTCCACTTCCTATTTTTATCTCCGGGTTGATGTGGAGTACACCACAAAAGAAGTGACTGAGACAAGGACAAAAAAGGATAAAGATAACAAGATTTACCAGTAAGTAACCAGGCATTACCAGTGGCCCATAATCATTTCCCCATCTCAGAATTACTATCACTGTGAGTACTGGTAATTCCAGGGGGCATAACATGAGTTAGGAGTTTTTGTGGAATAACATAAGGAAATTAGACTTACTGTGCCGATTTCTGCATATTTTTAACTGGTATGCCACCTGAAACTTCACCCGCTTGTAGCAGGTGAAAATCAATTTGGCGAGTACAGAAACAGAAATACCAAGCTCTTATTTCTACCAATGGGTAGAGATCAGTGATTACGCTCTACAGTACTATATCACTTTACTGCTATAAATATGATGCATCTTTTAGGTTTTTTTTGTTTCTACATCGTCGGTACCCTTTGTTCCTTTAAGGCAATGGAGTTCACGCAATGTACTCCTTCCAATTTAAATTAAATGAGTGCTCATGTTGTGCTGGAACTGTAACCTAAAAAAGTTACAGCTGCTTCCTCAGACAATGCTTACGTCTCTTATTTGGAAGGGACGGTGCAGATTTTGCCAAACACTTTCTCATATTTATAATTCCCATATTTTGTATATCACCCAGCTCCTAGGTTGCTCAACAAATAAACATAATTGCTCCCATTTCTGCTGAAGTGATCACAGAATAAAATCATATTGTGAGTGATTAAAATTGGGCTGTGGTATTCTGTACACCTGTAATGGCATCATATGTTAGGATGTCCAGTCAGTTGCAAGGATATATTTGTACAGTTGAAGGTTCTAACTCAGCTGGTGGCGATTGCTGTGGCTGGCTAGGGTCTCCGATAAGTGTTACCTGTTAAAGAATCTGCTTCGGTTTATTGAGCCTCAGTGACCTTTCTTCTGTGAGGGGAACTTAATATTGGCACCTAGCGATATGCTGACAACAAGGTGTACTCTGGAATTGTTTATCATCACAGCTCTATGTCACTGAGACCTCAACGCTACAGACGATCTACTATACGATCCTTGTTCATGTCACCGGAAAGGATTCTGTGAGAACCCAAGACTGAAAAGTGCTCCTATCGTTTTGGAGGTAATTTTGACATTTTCTGTGATTTGCCTTCGCCCGACTGGTCGACATTTATTGAGGGCAAGGACGCCCCCAAGTGACCTCGAGGAGTGCGTGCCCGTGTAGTATTCTGGCAACTGCAGCGTCTCATGAATACGTTTTGCGCTACTTCATTGTTTGCGCACATGACCTCAATAAGCGCGCCCCTCGAGTGGTTTCCTTGCAGCGCATCTCTTGAAAGTGCTTCGCACAACATCATTGTTTGCCCGGTAAGCCGCACCCCTGCAGTTCGGAGTGCGTGCCTGTGCGGTTTCCAGGCAACGAGGGAACGTTGACATTTTAAGACACCTTGCAGCACAGACCAGCACTTGCTAACGAAGTCAGCCCCACCTCCCTCCCCCTTCCCAACTACAGCTGGCGACTGGACCTTATTGAGTGACATGCAGTTCTACATTTTGTGGTGGTAGTGGTGTGCATTACAAACAGCGAGGTGGCAGTGGTATGCAATAGACTGAGTGTTGTCATGAAAATGTTCCAGGAAGTATGTTGGTTAATGTGGAGATGAGGTTTGCTTCTGTGGAATTAAGGCTTTCTCGAATAATGAACTGTTCCGTACCAGTACTCAGAGGAAAGCCTGTGCAACAAGACTCACCTAAGAGGCTTTAGCAGCTCTTCGGCTGCGCGACTTAGCCATTGGAGTTTGTTTATTCAGCAGCAGTTCTGTTTTTTTTTTTTTTTATTCATCACGTGGTTCTATTGGTGTTGCATCATTCGTGTGTATGTATTGGTTTATATTTTCTTGCAGGTCTCAACATCTCGGGTATCAAGTAGGATACCGTTGTTTGTACTTGTGATCTTTGGGAGTAGGTGCTCGTAGTCTGTAACTTCTTCACCGGAGGGGTATTTTGAAAGGGGTGGTATCTTAAAGACAAGTAACCTTCAACATGCAAAATGTGACAGCACCGCTGTTTTTCCTCATGTCATCTGGCACGCCTCCCATACAATGGTGCAAGGTTTTTAGTCATTATGCTAGAGTATGTGGTACGTCTCAGTGCGGAATGGAAAATATCTTTGTTGATGCACTGTCTTGGGCCTGAAGGTCAAGGGGTATTTGAGCATCTTCCTGGTTTATCTGATAATGACACTGCCAATTTAAACAAATATGAGATCGGTTTAAAGAAACTTGACTTACATTATCTTTTCAAGGTGAGTACTATGTTGGAACGTTATCACTTCAGGGGGGGAGGAGGAGGACGCAGTGTCAAGGTGAATCTGTGGAACAATATATCAATGAACTACACAGGTTAGCTGCTAACTGTGGGCTTGATGCCTCTAATCAAGAGCGACTGAAGGATCAGTTTATGCTGGGGTGTACTTTAGATAAGGCCAAAGAAAGTATGTGGCAAAAGGACTATCCTTCCTTGCAAGAGGTGCTAACGAGAGCCAAGACACATAAGCATTCTAAGGTTTGTGTGGAGGTTATTCACAAAGAGGCTTATCTGATAAAAGTGAAGCTTCAACCGTTAAGTAAGTTGAAGAGAAATCAGTCCATGAGAAGGTTTCACTAAATTCGAAAAATTCTGGCAATATGAAAGCTTTTCTTGGCAAGTGTTTTCATTGTGGCAACTCTGAACGCATGCCAAATAAATACTGTCCTGACTGGAAAGTTGTGTGTAAGAAATATGCTTGCAAGGGTCACTTTGTCAAGTGTTGTAAATCAACCAAAGATTGCAAGAAGAGGTGTGGTGCAGCGGCCAGGGCAGCTGACTTCGGAGCACAGGGTTCACGGTTCGATCCCCGGCTCCGCCGGCAGCTCCGCACCATGTGACTCTGGGCAATAGCTCACTTAATTTCCACTCCGGCCCCCAGCGCCTTGAGACCCGTAAGGGCGAGTAGCTGCGCTATATAAAAACGGACTTATTTACTTACTTACTTTACTTACAAGAAGATAAGGGAGGTAGATTGTGATTAGGAGGATGGCGCTATTGAAGATGTTACTATTCTGCAAGGGAAAGAACGTTCCTCTGAAGGTGGTTCTGGTTAATCATGAGCAGTGAAAATGTTACTTGACTAGTTCCAAGGTCACACTAATACCAAAGGATTTTTATGAGCAACATCTAAAAGGAAAGGCGCAATTGTGGAGATCTGACATAAAACCCAAGGGTTATAGTGGAGAACTCAGAGTTACCTGGTTATTTTTGGGGTACCGTTGAAATTAAGGACAGGATCATAGCGGGGAAAATCTATGTCTCCTTAAAATCGGATTCTCTTATCAGTTGGTTCCACCAACTTGATTTATATGTTTACATGGATCCTAATGAGAATCCCTCAGTGCAAGTTAAAGAAATGCCCCCTGTTAGAACTGTCTCTGGGAGTGGGTGTGAGGGTGAAGGAATTCCCTGAGGTATTTTCGAACAAATTGGGGTGTCTTAAAGATTATCTACATTTAATAAGGCTAAAGTCAGATGCGCAACCAAAGGTGGCTAAAGCGAGGAAAGTTTCTTTACTTGTGAAGGATATTCTGAAAACTGAACTGGATGAACTGGTCAAATGTGGCATTTTAGAGGAGGTGGAATCCACGGAGTGGCTTGCTCCCGTAGTAATCGCCATGAAAGCTAATAGTGAAGCCAGGCTTTGCGTTGACTTGAGAGCACTCAACAAATCGGTGGTTGTTGATCACTATCCTCAACCAAACATCAGCGAAATGTGTTCTCCCAATGGGGCCAAACACTTGACCTGCTTACAATCAGGTAAAATTGCATCCCTCATCTCAAGAGCCAACGACTTTTAATACACCTTTCAGCACCTTCATGTTTTTAAGAATCCTTTTGGGCTAATCTCTGCCGCTTCAGTTTTTCAAAGGGCAACGGAGAGGGTGCTGGAGTACACTAATGGACTCAAAATGTACCAGAATTATGTCTTGGTATAGGAGTCTAATCTGGATGAACATGACAGCAGGTTGCATGAGGTATTGTTAAGAATGAAAAATAGTGGCCTCACGTTGAAATTAGAAAAATGCAAATTCAATGTCACTGAAATTGAATACTTAGGTCACATGGTAACAGCATTTGGCATTAAACCAGAAAAAGGATTGGTAGAGGCAATTAAGAACCTGCACTCACCTAAGAATAAGGAGGAGCTGATAAAGTTTCTAGGCATGGCAGAGTTTTATAATAAATTAGTTTCTGCCGTAATTTGACTAGAAGTTTACTACAAACAAAAAGGGAAGGAGTTTATCTGGTGCAGGATGTGTGAGAAAGTTTAAAAATGTTAGGGCTAATCTTGATAAACCTTTGCGTTTGGGAAGTTTTTAACCCAGTAATGAGATATATGTGATGACTGATGCAAGGTCTAAAGGTCTCGGTGCAGTTTGATGCACAAATCCAAAAGGACAGGATCATTTTGTTTATTTCAGGGGGACTGAGGGGAGTGGAGCTCAATTACTCATAATTTAGACAGAAGCTTTAGCAGTCTTTTGGGCTGTAAGAAAGTTTCTTTGGGGGCACAAATTAGTGATTAAAACGGAGCACATGCCCCTTAGGGAGGTGTTTTCCAAGAAGGGTGTTGATTTCATATCTCATAGGATTCACAAATGGGTGGTTGCCATTCAGGAATTCAAATCTGATAGGTCATATGTACCGAATGCCAACAATTTTCTGGCAGATTGCTTTTCAATGTAAGGTGACACAGTTGAGTCAAGATCAAGTGGCGCTGAAGTGATTTTAGAACAAAATGGATTTCTTCGGAGGAGAAGAATTTGAAGTGCAAGTGAATGTGCGTCTCATCACTGATGGTATTATACAGGAAGAAGAGTGGAGAAAGGAATTGGTGGATAATCCAATTCTCCAGACAGTCATTTAGATGATTACTGATGGTTGGGGAGACAAGAACAAGTGTGAGGAAAACATTAGAGGGTATTGGCAGGTGAAGGAAGTATTAACCATTGTAAGTGGTTTGTTGATGAGCGGAAGTAAATTTGTGCCTCCCCACAAGTTGAGGAAAAGGTTGGTGGAGAATGCACATGCCAGACATATGGGAATAGCCAAATCCAAGGAAAGAGTTCGAGGAGGATACTGGTGGCCAGCAATGGATGCGATGATTGGGAGGGAGGTAAGGGTTGTATAGAGTGTGTACGCAGCAATAAAGTGTTAAAATGCATGACGTAACCCATGGTCCTGAAAGAACAGGCTTTGGGCCCTTGGGTAAACATAGCGGTTGATATTTTGGATCCCTTGACCCAAAATATCAACTGCTATGTCATTGTCTGCATAGACATGTTCTCTTGCTGGTCAGAGATCAAAGTAGTGAACTCAGTTGAGTCTGGAAAGATTGTACAATTTTTGGAAGAGTTATTTGAGAGGGAATGTTTTCCTTTAACCCTTTTTACAGATAATGGGGTGCAGTTCATGTCCGGTGTGGTGGAGGAGTTCCTAAAGGCGAGATGCATAAAACATAAAAAAGCTGCACTCTATCGTCCCGATAGTAATGGTGTGGTGGAGCGATTTGTAAAAGTGCTAAAGGAAAGTATGCAACAGGCAGTTAGTGGAGTGAACTAGGAGTGTGAACTTAGGAAGAAAGTGTGAGAATATCCTAGGCTGGAGAGGGATAGAGAAGGAGAAGATGGTGAGTAGGAAGAGTTTGTATGATGTGCAGAAAGCAGTAAAAAAAATACTGTAGTGCAGGTTGGTGACTGGGCTAAAATTAAATCTCCTAGAAAAGGGAACACAGTTTCTAAGTTCAGTCATCCTTGAAAAATTTTCAAGGTGTTTAGAAATGCTGTCAAAACAAGTGATCATAAAATAAATAATCTGAACAGAATAGCCAAATATCACCCAGTGGAGGGCGATTCTGAGTAAGAGTTCAAGTGGTGCTACGCTGGGTAATAATCAAAGGAGTATTCTGGGTTTAGACTACTACGCATCAAGATAGTTCCCCTATGTCTTAAAGACTATATTTATAGTCTAAGTTTAGGTATGTTTCTTTTTTATACATCATGTGTTTCGTTATATATATATATATTTTGTATTTATAATATTGGGAAACTTACTTTCTCGTGTTAGTTAATATTGGGAAAGTAGGTGTGTGGTATGTACACCTGTAATGGCATCATATTGTAGAATGCACAGTTGGTTGCTAGGATGTTGAGTTGAGGGATCTAACTCAGCTGGTGGCGATTGCTGTGGCTGGCTGGGGTCTCTGATATGTGTAACCTATCAAGGAATCTACTTCGTTTTATTAAGCCTCAGCGACCTTTCTTCTGTGAGGGAAACTTAACATGGGTCTTCAATACAACAGTTTAAATTATTTTATCATGATGCGACATGTATATTATTGAGTATAATTTAAACGTTATAGTGTTTTCTTAGTTTTAAAGAGGTACAAACTTTGATTCTCTTGCAGGTGAACCGTTTCGTGTTCATACAATAAGATGCTTACTGTTGTTTGAGATGAATATTCAGTTAGTGGTATTAGTACTTAAACTGCATTGCATGCAGTGCACATGTACTACAGTATTCCAAACTCCATGTCGACAGCCAAGTCACAGTCCTACTTTGGAGTCTAATACTTTCATGTCTTCGCTCTCCTGTCTCGGTTTTCAGTTATTGGAATCTGGTCACCCTAACCACAATCTCTATCTCCCACACACCTTCCTTTCCCCTCGCATACCATCACGAAGCCAAGGTTCCCTTACCTTGCTGAGAAACCAGTGCTCCTGCCTTAAGGCACTCATGGTGTGACCGTGAAGAGTTTGTAAGGAATCCCACTTGAAATTCCTGGTTCAATGGGGTTTGCGGACGTGCTAAAGTGCTGCAATGACAAACTACTGTCAACCGGCAAAAAACCGGTACTCATCAAACAGCACCGCGCCACTTCCCATTCAAAGTGCCTGCGCCGCGGCTTTTCGAGGACCCCGGCCGGGGGTGCCCACCCTTTGCCTGACCCAAAACCAAACTACATACAGGTTAGCCCTTCTTCTATGTCTTTAAGTCGAAGGGAGGACGAAGAAAGCTGCATCTACAGCATTCACCGTTCTATTAACATAGAAGAAGGACTAGAAGGAACGTATGGAAAGCCTTATTAAATACCATGGCGTCTCAGCGGCCATTGAAGAATTGCGAGATTAGAGTATTCTGTGTAGCCTAATGTTAAGAGAGAGCGAGAGCTAGAGAGAGATGATCGTGTAACCATGAGAGATATGTATTCGCTCGCAATTGTTTGTTAATTTTGTGTCAAAATACTAAAATGTACATTCTGTTACTTGGATATTGTTTGTTGTAACTTCGTGCATTATGTACATCTAACATCTAAATAAAAACAATAAAATCGGTTCTTACACGAGTGCTATGGGCAGAACTAAATAAGGCAAGTTATGCTCATGTACTCTGGCTTAAAACTTTCTTCCATATGTCCAATCAGTAACATTCAGGGGCTCATTTACAAGAGGCCTGCGCCAACGGAGCGTCACTTTTTTTGATGCTCCGGTGACGCATGTAGTGTCCTGCTGGACACATTCTAGTGTTGCAGGGCGTGGTGTAATACACTTTACACCCATCCATCACAGCGCACGTGCCCTGGGCCAGTTCCAGTACCCTACTTCTGTGTCAGTGTTGTAATTTCGTCCAGCATGTGGGCCTAGAGCCCAAGACACCACATTGGCGACAAGCGGGTTGATCCCTGCGCATCCAATAGCAGCAGTCTTCCAGTGCTTTGGGGGGGGGAGCGGTGCATGTACCTAAAGCATTCCCGAACCTGCCGCGACCAGAGCCCAGGGCTGTGACATGCCTGGACACGCGTCCACAGGTTTTGCACCTGCATCCGACCGCATGCTGACGCTGCGGCAGCCCTTAGTACTGACCAGCCCAGAAGCGAGAGCTCGATGGAAGGGAGTAGAGTGTCGAAGCCAGCACCGAGCCTTTAGCCCCAGCTCACTGCATGATCTGCAGCCCAAGAGGTGGACCTCCATCCCACACTAGCTTCGCCCACGGGGGTCGAGAAGACTGTGCCTACCCTCGGACATCCCAAGTGTCCAGGTGAGAGGAGCAGAGATTCATCCTGCCGTGTCCCCTGGTGCATGTCGCTTTCCAACTGTCTGCCCAGACTAAGCCTGCATCAGCAGCACAAAAAAAAAAACGCACCGGCCTTCTCAGCCCAGCGCTGCCTGTTGTTCCCCCGGTGAAGAGGTTCAGGAGCCCCAGCATTAGAGGAATGCGTCCCATACCTCCCTGCTGCCACCGTGGCCCATACATGGAGACGGGCCTGCCTCCTACACTGCAATAGCAGGGACCCCAACGAGAGACACACCCAGTGTAACGCCACAACTGAGCAAGCCCACCGGCAAAATGGACACGCCACCCCTGCATTTCTGCAGATCCCGCGCCTAGTGAAGAGTAGCACCCAGGGAAGCAACGTGGCCAGCAGCAGGTAGAAGGTTGCCGCTGCCGCGCAGCCTCAAGCAGTGCCTGAAGTGCCACCCAGCGGTCACTGCCACACCGCACCCGGCCAGGTGACTGCGACATCAGCACATGCAAGCCTCTGGTGGTAGTTGCGCCCCCCCACGCGGCCTGTGATCCCAGAGAGCCTGCGGCAGAGTGGAGAAGAGTATGCGGCTGCGGCGCCACATGGTGCTGGCCCCCTGCAGTGCACCCCGGAGGGATGCAACTAATGGAAAGTGACAGCACCACTTACTGGAAAAATTGTGTGAGGCGGCCCTGGCTTTAAAGAACATCCAGCGAAGACCGGGGCCATGCCAGCACTGCAAATGGCCCAGCACCTTCATCTCCACCCCAGCGTGGTTCCTGGTTTCTGCCAAAGACTGCCGCGGCCGGTGGAGAGAAGGCCTGCAGGGCCACCTGGTGTCCGTGAGGCTACAGTGCGCCCACACTGAGGAAAACCCTGCACCGGCAGCCCCAGCCCTGCGCTGCCCTGTCGTCACCTCAGGAAAAAGATAGCCCGCTCGGGAAACGAGCTCCGGACGACTCAGGCAGCCTGTTGCAGCTACAAGCGTGTCAGGGTTAGGCAGGCCCCCAGTAAAGCACATAAATTCCGCCAAGTGCCTGAGCAGCAAGGAAGTAGAAGTGCATGAAGCAGCACAGCACCTGTAGCTGGCCAGCAGTTGCCACTACATACACCTCTGCACATAGAATGGGACAAGCATATTAAAAGGAGAGGGCATGTGCTCACACCCAGTAAAGAGAACACTGCACAGCCCAACCACAGGGAGAGTAGAGAGCGGAAGGGACTGAGCACTGCTCCAGGCATCCCACTAAGAGACAGGCTAAGAGTGTACCACATGCCCCCATAGACTGCTAATCATTCGAGGGGTGAGACTGTAAACCCCCAGAAGGAGCACTGGTGAAACCCAGAAGGAGAATGAAAAAAAGAATACTCCAAAGCTACCTAGCCAAGTGACATGCAAAGAGTCAATTCGAGAACAAAGGCAATGGAACAAGAGGCAGCCAAACAAGCCCTACTTTGAAGCACCTGAAGAACGTGCACAGAGCGTGCAGCCCCCAGTGGCTCTGGCACCA